>OY987277.1:25066515-25703615 GCA_963920785.1 Sphagnum contortum
ACAATGTACCATGTCAAAAATATCCAAGATGGAGGAGTGGCTTGCAAGGTAAATGACACCATTTGCAACAATTATGGAACCTTGAAAAACATTTACTAGTAGAACAATGAAGCAATCCAATATCCGAGTGAGGTTGTCAATGAAGGTAAAACCTCCAAACATTGAACTAAAAGGATGGGGGACAATGCAAACATGGTTTACCTTCGTAGATCTACAACAAATGGTACACGGAAGAACATGGATCTTTGGAACATGTTCTTCCAAAAATCTAGTGATGTGTACAAATCTAAGGAAATATCACATGCCAATGAAAAAGTATTGGAAGGACTAAAGATAAGATCCACATATAAAGGTTATGTTTGGCAATCTACTTCACCTCAGTACCATCAACCCCATGAATTAACCATCATGTTTTACGCATTTCACTTCTTTTACTTATTAAACCGATCTTTGGCTCCCATGTTTTTGCAATAATTTTTACCTTGGGATGGAATGACAAATTATCCCCATTATGCGAGGTTGAAAATTGAAACATGACCTATGAGTTATGTAGAATGTGAAACACTGTCAAATTGCTTCAACACCCCAAATCATCAACTTCCTTCCCAAAACCCAAAGATCCCACTTGACATTCTTGATCCCCTAATTGCCAAGGGTGTACAACTTGGATTGTCATAACATCCCCCCCCCCCCAACATAATTGTCCCAACTATGAATGCAACATGTCAAAAAATGGGTGGAGTGGGTGGATGTGTGATTGGGTAAAACATTTGTGTTCTACCAATGATAAGTTGAAAATCCATGTTAGGTAATTAAGATCCATAACTTGCCCCAATATGTGCCTTCATGCACCTTTAAAAAGATTTGGCACCACAACAATACTTGAGTGAAACACCATGGTTCATTCCCTTTCATCAATATTGGGCTTTTCCATGAACTAACGATTAGTGATTACTCAACTTAAAGTTGTGTCAATTTTCCTTTCATGATGGCTTCGTCCCTTGGCAAGTGGGGGTCATGGGTGCCATGTAAACACTTTTATTACATTTTGCAATATGCCATGTATTTTAGGATTAGAAAACCATTCATCCATTATCCATCGTGGAATTGAAATGAGGTTCATAGATTATTAGATTGTGCCAAAATCCTGAAGGTAAATTAGGTTATAGTGTCATTAAATAGTTTAAATAAGATTGTTATGGGTTATGTTCTTTTGGAATTTATTCTATTGCAGAAATGAAAATATTCTTTAGCATAATGTGTGTAGTGCACTATTAACTAATTTCTCAAGCATTTTCCCAATCCATCATTATGTGGACTTCTTATTTTTGACTTACTATGTGACTTGATTTAAGTTACACAAGTTATTGTTTCACCCATTTACATTGTAATGTAGCTTTTTCAAGTTTCACCTTTGACACATTTTTTTGTGGATGAAGTTGGATATGAAAATTATGAGAGTTTAATAATTTCCATTTGTCATAACTGTTTTGGAATTACTTTCATCCATATAATCAACCAACCAAAAATTTCATCCAAACAATTTGTTTATTTCCAATTATCATCCCAAAGTTCATTCATGCTCCACATTCATCCAAATATTTCATCCATTTTGTAACTTTCATCCATGTAGATGTGGTTTTCATCCAGCATAATTGTTTTGGAATTAGTTCCATCCATACACCTATCAAAATTTTCATCCAACTAATTCATCTATTTTTGATTATCATCCAAAAAAATCATTGATGTTCAATTTTCATTTAAAATTTCCATCCATTTTGTAACTTTCATCCATGTACATATGGAAAAACATTTTCCACATCACTTCTACATGGCATAAGGATATTCTAAGAATATGATGTCCTTGTTATCAAAATATTCCAAAAATATTCATTCTTGCTCACAAGCTCATGCTCACAGGATCACATTCATGTTCATGTGCTCGGTTCAAAGTGTCATTGATGGAAGCTTAGAGGTGATTTAAAGTGCTTGGTTGTCAAAATAAACCAAAAAAACTTCTACATTTAAATCGTAAGGAATATTTCCCATCATGATTCACTATTGGTTAAGGATTTGAAAAATTAGAATTAAGCAACTAATGAGGGGATTCACATTTGTGCCCAATCTATTTGACCCCTTCAACCTAAAACCAAAATGTTCATTTTGGGTAGATTCATAGGAAACGTTTTTTACATTGCTATCTATTTTAAGAACCTCAACTCCAAATAAGGGAGTGGAGGGAGTGGTCTCGATGTGATACACCATTTAGAATATTACATGTCATTTGGTTTATGTGTGTGTGAATATGATAGTTGTAAACGTTCACATGGTAGTGCACAACATTTTTTAATATTACCTACCTACCTACTAACAACCCACATGTAGGTTACTAATAATAGGTAGGAAAAACAATCCTTATTTATGTATGAAGTATAAAGCAACTATTTACTTAATAGCAACATATTTTCCTATCTATTTACCTCTACATAAGACCTATGTTTCATAGAGTGAGTTATTGAGGTGAAACCAATTATTAATGTAGTTGAGGTTTATCCACAATTGAATCACAATAGGCATCCAATGGATGATGCATTGATGGGTCCTGGTTCACTATGGCTAGGCCATTAAAGCATATTTCTATTCCTAGGCACAAGCCTACTTGACAAACCCCTTTATATTTGTGTATATTTTCTACAATTATCCTATGACCCTTGTTGCATATAGACATGGTTATAAACTTGAATCCATGCAAACATTTCCATTCAACAATCTCAATTTCATTGAAAAAAATCAAAAAACACACCAATTCAAAAACATAACTGATTGTAGGGAGCATCTCGTTAACATGTTAGCACGCCATTGATCAACTTGAGCTCTCCAATTACATATCTCATGTATGCCATCGCATTCTAAGATTTTTGTAACTCCCTGATACGTTTTGCACATTCTTGGTTGCTTATTGGCTGTAACTCACCCTCTTTTATGTCCCATAACCCCTAAGCTCGGTGCTTCTGTAAATTGGTGTAGTACCCAGCTTGAGTGCATGATTTATCATGGTTTGCACCTTGGCTGTCCAGGGTAACCCGCATTCTCGTCCTGGTTACCTATTCCATGATGATCCAACAGGCAGGAAGCACACCATGAAGAATGTCCGATGGGTGGACAGGGAACACTTTCCCATTGGGTTCCAGTCACGTTTTTTTCAAAAAACAATTCATGAGGTAGGTGGACTGGCGATCCTCCACAGGAGGACTTAGCGAAATCTGGCTACGCGTCAGACAGACGACTAGAATTTTTTTGAAACCCCATTATGTACTGGCGACTTGCAAGGACCTAATAGTCTAAATATGGGCAACTCAACAAAAAAAAATTCTTGAAATGTGGCAAATTTGGAGCATTTTTCCCCCCACAAAATCCTTTGTACAAGTCGCAGGCCCTTTTTTTGGGTCGTCGACTGATGAAATGTCGCTCCAAAAAAAACACTGAAACTTCCAGTTGCCTAGTTAACCATGACGATTATCGTAGTTTCAATTTTTAAGGCCACTGTGAAGTCCCCCGTGACGTGACAAAGAGGGAACGCAGTGAGAGTGTGGCTGAGAGGAACGGAAGAGAGAAAGGGAGGGTAATTGAGCGAATGGGGAAAGAGGGAGGGAGCCAAAACCAAAGTAGGTAGGTTTTCGGGCGTGTTACACAAAGTGATAATTTTGGTACTCCCAGGCCCCAGCCACTCCCACTCTCCCAGGCCCCTGTCCACAAAGTTACTGAGTGGAGGACCATTCAAAAGTACCATAGTAAGGACTGAGCGGAATTCATATATAGATTACCGGCCTACTAACAACCACTAGCCCTTACCTACATAATAGGTAACCACCTTCCAGCCTAGTAACCTACTATCCTACCTACTTAACTACCTACAGGACCTAGGTATCTGTACATTGTAGGTTACAGAGGTCGACGGCTGGCGATCGTGCGTTCCTCGTCGTCTCTCCGTCGACGAAGGCGACGAGAAGCACAACAGTAGGGTTTCCTTCTTCACTTCGCCTTCCTCGTCTTCTTCGGAGCGACACGAGGAGACGGAGGAGGAGGAGGAAGAGGAGGAGTGGTAACCGAGAAGTGGAAGATTGCAGCTATAGCTTGCACAAGATGGGGATGATAGGAGATGCTGTGTCCGCCATCAAAGCCACCAATGTTCGCCACATCGCTTTGCAGGCAATCAGCCTCGGTACTATTCTTTCCTCTTAACTCTCGCTCTCTCTCTCTCTCTCTCTCTCTCTCTCTATTCTTCTACTCTTTCTGCATCACTCTAATGTTTTTTCTCTTTTTATGTCCTTCCTTCGCTCTCTCTCCCTGTGCAAGAACTGTTAGAGCCCTTTCTGGAATCCGTTAACATTGGTTGCAGCATTGGCGCGTCGAGTATAACGATGGGAAATTAGGGTTAGAGGCACGCGAATGCACGCCGATATCGATTTCAAATTGCAGTGAGGAGTGGATTTGGGATCAAATATTGAGGTCTGGTCGGGGCATTGTGCTTTTGTATAGTTCTGAATCAGCACATTCTGGATGGTGGATAATAGAAAGAGAGGAAGTAGAAGAAGCTCAGAGGATTATTCTCTCCACTGATCTGAGACTCAGAGAAGGGGGGAGAGGGCGAAAAGGAGAGGGAGTTTGATAACTGGAAGGGATAAATGCAGGCAGTCAACATGCTGCTTACTGTGGGTTTGGGTTTTGGGTGACACAGGAATGATTGTCACGTCTGCTCTAATCATTTGGAAAGGGTTGATGTGTTTCACTGGGAGTGAGTCCCCTGTTGTGGTTGTGCTCTCAGGCAGCATGGAACCTGGTTTCAGAAGGGTTATCTTCTTCTCGACCTTTTTCTCTCATCATGTCTTTCTTTGCATGTGCACATCTGTGCTCTTTAGGGTTTTGCTTGAAGAACTTCTCAATTAGGTTAGACTTGCAATCAATCTTACTGTACTTTGCTGGAGAACAAGGTACTTTTTGAAGCATACTTACCCATGATCTGAACTGCTTCAAAAGATTGCTAGTTGTAGTTCATGGCTAAGCAGCTCATTGCATTTGTAGGAGCTTGTGTTCTCATAGGATTTCTTCTGAATGAGTCAGACTAAAGAAATCAAAAGCTGAATGTGATTTAGGTTACAAGTTTTGACTGGTTGTAGGAATGACTCATGACTAGTTGTGACTTGTGTGGATATAATGCCAGGGAGATATTCTTTTCTTACACATGAGCAAGGCCCCAATTCGTGCTGGGGAGATTGTTGTCTTTCATGTTGATGTATGTTCTTTCAGCACAAATGGGTGTACAACACCAAACTTATCCTTTGTCACATGTTATTTTAAGATTGATGTCATGTCCAGTTACTGACCTGATGTAATCACAAGCTGTAGCCCAAGGTCTTCTTGGCATGAAAGTAGGGGTTCAATGGATTAGTAAGGATAATATTGGAGTTCCATATGATATAGGCATGTGTGACTTTCTGCCTCTTTTTTCTTCATGCAGGGACGGGACATACCTATTGTACATCGGGTGATTAAGGTAGGATTCTCTTAGGCTTTTCACACAACCATATTGCTGTTATGGTGGTCCACTAACTCATGCTTACACTATTGTTAGCCACATGAAATCAGATCCATTTTGTCACCTATTCTTGAAGTTTGTATCCTGCTGTGTTATCTGCTTCCAGTTATGGCTCTGAAGTTTTGCCTATCTAAGATTCCTGCATCTGAGATTGCAATTTTGGGTACTAGGAGTCTGGCAGTTATATAATGCATGTTCTCCTGTTCAGAATCCTGTGTACTCTGTTGAGAAATATTGTTGTGTGGAGTTGGGTTTGAAGGTACATGAGAGAGTCGAAACAAATGAAGTTGAAGTTCTCACGAAAGGTAATGCTTTAGAATACTGAATTTCAGTCTATGTGCACTATGTCTTTGAGCCGACACAATTGCTTGTACAAGTTACTGTCTTGAAAGATGGAGTTTTTATATGCCAAGAGGAACTGTTTCAGCTAAAAATCTGCCCAAATGGTTTGCTCAAAGACAGACCAGTGATTGTGTGGTTTCACTGTGTAGGGGATAATAACATGGGGGATGATCGAGTTCTTTATGCACATGGTCAAATGTGGCTCCAAAGGCATCACATCATGGGGCGGGCAGTGGGGTACATTTCTCAACCACTCCCCCAACTTTGCAATACTTTTCTGTGTTTGTGAGTTCTCACTTTTTGAAATCTTTCATGACATCTGCAGATTTTTACCATATGTTGGGTGGGTCACAATTATCATGACGGAGAAGCCCTATATCAAGGTTAACTTCTAATGCCAACTCAGGGATTTTGCTTCTTCAGTTTGGTAGATGTCATTGTGGCTGAATGCTAGCTGAGATCATGGCTGGGTTTTTCTGCTACTTCCTCAAGTGTGACAGAAACTTCAGTACAAAGATATATTTGCACAAGTCATGCTATGCTCAAGTCATTCACTGAGCATGTCATTACTGCACCCACTGTTGGGGATGATGAAGTTAGTGGAGAGTGATGGCAGCTTGTCCTTGCCATACATGTAAAAGGCCTGGTATTTTGCTAGCACAGTCATGGGGTTAAGATTGCAGTCTGTTCTGTTGTATTTTTCTTCTCTGTATCATCCCCAAATGCATTAGGTACCTAGTCACCATTCATGGTTTGTGTCTGTTTTGGCCAGTGGTTTTTTTCTCCACTGTTTTGTTATGCTCTCTGTTTGTGGAGAGTGGTTTGGTTCATCCTCCTCTCTGCTCTTTCTAATGTCCTTGTCTTCTTCTCCAGACACAGCATAATATATGATGACTTATGATTCAAGTACAAGTACTCTGAGAGCTTATGCTCAATCAATGGTGGGATTGTTGATTTCTGTTGTGGCAGTACCTGTTGATTGGAGCGCTCGGTTTGTTGGTCATTACATCTAAAGAGTAAAGGTTCTTTTATTGACTTCTCCCAGTAGTCTCCTCCAAATGTGGGAGAAGCTGTGTACGTATACAAGAACTCCACATTCCTGTCATGTGGTTCTGTCCACCCTCCCTTTTGTGAGGGGCCACAAATTCTTGGCATAACCTTAAGGTGGTGATGGATGGACTCATTTTTTTGTCAAAAAGTTTTTGTTTCCTTGGTAGGTGGGGGCTCTGGGGTTGGATGGTGGAAGCATCCCTTATAAGTCAAGCAGTAGAGTGAAGCATTATGAGTGAAGAAAGTAGTGTGAAGCATCCTAATTGAAGTTTTCTTAGTTCGATCTTGTGGTTGGTTTTATGTAGTAGTTTGATCCCTAACTGCATTATCTCTCAAATGTGTGGCTCAAAGCCACCTGCTTCATTGCTCATGATTCACCAATGGACAACTGATAGGGTCTGTGCATAAGGTATCTACAACATGTGAGATAGCTCATGTCTTTTTTTCCTCTCTGGTTCAAGCACTTTCATATTTGAGGCCTACAAAAAAAAATTCTATCTGTAATACTAGAAGAGGAAGGAAAGAGCTAACCAAAAGGTAAGTGTTTTTTGGAAGGAAGATCCCAAGCAAACTTTGACATAATGACAGTAGGGGCTGTTTTTAGTCTTCATCCTCAGTGCCTCAATCCTCTCTGTTTGGCCCAGACTACTGAAATCTACAGGACATAAATTTCTGATTCTCAGTTTTCGCCAGAGTTTGATGGCTGTAGTGTGTTTCTGACATGTTAGTATGTTGCTTTTACATCTCGTCTTCCTGTCTTACCTTTTGCTGATTTCTGACATATTCATTAAGGGTTGGATGACACATGTGTTATTGTGGAGCTTCTCTCCATCTTGTAATTTATCTTGTGTTAAAACTGTCTAGGATATTTTAGTGTTGTGGAAACTGAAATGCAGAAGAGGAAAAGTAGTTTTTCTAGGCATGTTGGGTTTAAATTTCTCCTGGAAAGTTCTAAACTCCAGCATACTGTTAAAATAGAGCTTGGTACCACGTAAGAATTAGATGATTCTTGCCTGCTAGAAATAATATTTGTAATCAAACAAACCAGCTTTACCATGAATTGGTTTGTTTGGTAGTCAGAAGCAACTGCATTGAGGTGTTGAAGAATTGTACTGTGAATAAAGATGTATGCACAAAGCTTTCACCAACTTTCAGCTTTCCCTGCATATTCTCTCCTTATTAGGAACCAGAAAGGATGTAATTGCATTTTTAAAGATATGCTTTGCTGTAGGGTAGCAAACCTCCCTCTGTAAAGTATCATGCATTTGTGCAACATGATGCATTTTTTCAACTACATTCAGTTTGACCACCAGCTTTGGAATATGCAATGATGTGGAGCATTCTGTTGAGCACTTTGACACTTTCAAAAAGTTTGAAATATGTTCACAATTCATATAAAAGCTGCTAATTACATATCAAACAGATTGAGGTCCCACAAGTTTTTCCTTTGTCATATATAAATGAAATTGTTTAGGGTGGTGAAAAGAGTTACAATGAAATCAATTTATGGGCATATTAGTTGCACTAAAACCAGAAAATTATGTTTTAAAAATTCTTTCTTGTTGAGAATGTTCTGACCCGAAAACAAAAAAGCTTATGAATGAACCAAGAGGCATTGAATAACAAAGGAATTGCAGAAGTTCGTAGTAGAAGACCTTTGAATGAATTGAAAGAGCTGATTTGACAATTTGAAAATGAAAATGTAGTAGCTAATGTCACTACCCAAACCAATTATGAAAGCAATAGGTGTTGAAAGATTGAAAACCAATCAAAGCGTAAGGAACAATGAACTTGCAAAATGAAGAACATGTACGTGATTCATTTGTTGAAACTCTGAAACAACTACAAAGTGGTGAAATTGACAAACATACCATTACAACACCAAGAGCACCATTACATAGTAGTTGGGTTGGATTACTTGAAACCACCAATGATCATCAACCAATTAAAACTAATCAAACTGGTAAAATGTTTTCACAATTAGTGGGATTGGAGTTAGTGACATTAGAAAAAATAAATTGAAAGAAATTCTAAAAGATATCATCACACAAGTTTTGGAGGCCACTTACACACTCAACTTGGGACAATTGTGCCAAGTAATACTTGACATTAAACATTATATTTTTAACATGGTATCATCAAAACTTATTTCATTTGAACCTATAATTGCTTCAATAGCAATTGATCACAAGATGATAGTAATACATGTTCAAATAGGAAGGAATTTTATTGAGGATTTCCTTTTTATGGTGGTTTTAAAGTTTAATATTATTACTGAGAAATTATGGATGCAATTAAAGTTAGCAAAATTAAAACTAGCACCTTACAATTCACACATGATAGATAAAACCATTGTTAAACCTTTAGGTCTAATCAAAGACCTTAAAAAAAATTCCATAAATTTTTTTATACAATCACCTTTACTATTATATAGAATAGTGTATTGGAGTCTAACTACTCCATGTTGTTAAATCATCCTTGTCTTTAGACGCTAAAGACGCTAAAATATATCGTGACTATGGTAGTAATATCATTACTATCCAAGGAATTGGTACAATCAAAACTAGACATGTTACCAAGAAATTAGAAATATCAACGAAATGAATTGAAATGTCAATTTGTTATGACTTCCATTCTAGAAGATTGGATGACAAGGAAGATTTGATGTTTGATATAAAACTTGAATTGTTTTCAATACAAACCATAGGTGTACTTAAAACACCCATGTTAAAAAAGAATAATTACTTTTATTGCATCAACATATATTGGGTTAATTGGAATAGGTTTTTGATGCACCTATTGAACCAGTTTTTGTATTACACGTTCAAATATCTATACCCATGATACTCTTAAGCAACATTTGCAAAAAAAAATCTTCCAACTTCAAGTGGGAAAGATGACAATTGATGAGACACATGCTTGAACGATAGTTAGAATCTACACATTGTTGACTAGACTATCACAAAAAAAGAACAATTGACAAAAAATCAAAATGGGCACTAAGGAGAGCTTGGAACAAGTGAAAATCAATATCGCTCTTGAACCTATTATCAATGTTCAACTAGTTGAATTGTTGAAGGTGTTAGTTTTGGTTTTGTCTATTTCATGTGCCAAGCTTGTAATTTCATGACCCAATTCTAGATCTCCTAGAGTTTGAAAGAACATGTAAAAACTCACATCTTTTACATCTTCCCCCTTCAGCACACTTGGAAAATTTAGTGTTGATAGGCCTAGTAATATACCTTATAGTGAAAACACCTCATGTAGGTAAATCAAATGCGTTCCATTATTTCATATTTTGATTATTTTGATCATTTTAATTATTTATGTGATGTTCCAATTTTTTCATGCTTCTTAATTCTAATTTTGTGAACATTCAATTGTAGCAAATTTATGCTGTAACGAAGCACAAATTGCAATACAATTTGTTTTATACCACAAAAACAAGAGCCCATAATGTCATATTTTCAATTTATTCTCACAATAACACCTAGGTGAGAAATTTCTAATAATAAACACTAACCCTAAACCCCAACACATACACATAAATGAAAATTCACTTGATGTCCACCGTGTGGAACTTCCGCATCTGGTTGAAAAATCCCACTTAGTGGTCACTAAATGGAAGTCATGCTTACAATTAGAAAAATCCACATGGTGGCCAAAAGGTGGAACTTCTACATCCGGTTGACAAAAATCCACTTGGTGACTAAAAGGTGGACTTTTACATTCAACCAAATAAATCCACTTGGTGGGTTACAAGGTGGAACTTTCGCATCCAGCTGAAAAAATCCATTGAGGGTAAAACAGCCCATAACCGAACACTAGCATATCACCGAAGACTTTGGCAAATCTTTCTCAATTCTTCTCCATTTCAAGTGATTTAAAACGTTATGGGAGCGCTAACTTGAGCTCTTCAATAAGTCTTGGAACAGCAGATGCAAAGGAGTAATGATAGAAGAGCAAGAAGAGAAATAAGCTTTTCCCAGTGATAAAACCCGTTTTTCTTCTATTTTCGTCTCTTCTACCCCTCTTACTTTCAATGCTCATAACTTACTCATTTCTTGTTCAATTTAAGTGATTTAAAGTGCTATAAGAGTGCAACCTTATGATCTACAAATCATCTTGGAACCATAAGGGCAATAGAGCGACTTTAAAAGACTCTTTTGGGAGAAACATGATACAACCCCCTCAGAACAAATGGGTGCGCTATAAGCAATGTGCGGCAGTGATTGTGGAAAAAATTACGATGGCAATGATGCATGTGACCTTAGGCCAGGGACAGGGGGCCCCGGTTTTTTTTTAATAAGAAGCAAGGTATCTCAAATGTTGCCTTGTGAGCCCTACAAGAGCAAAGTCTCAAGTGTTGACTAAAGTCTGCAATACTATAGCTAGACTCCACACTGTACAGTTGTATCCGTGGCAAAGCTGTATTTGAGGAATTTTTTCCCTTGCTTTTTGAAAGAGAAAAGGGGCAGGAGATGAGAAGATGACCAACAAAAATGCAGAAAAATAAAATCTAGAAATGGCAACATCCATATATGGATGCCTCACCTATAACTAGGATTTTTCACTTTAGAACATGGCTTTCCAATGGCCAAATAAGGAAACCGTTGAAGATTAAGAATCCCAACAGGACTTTGACAAAAAGTTGGGTGTGGAGAAGAGAGAAAAAAGATGCGTTGAAGAATTATTTTAAGCAGCCATGTCTGGTGGAGCTCCAAAACTGGTATAGCAGGCTGCAGGATCTGCATTTCCCTCTAAAAACAACTTTCTGTCTGAGTGTTTCACAATCACAAGTTGTCATAAAAGTTCTGCTCAAATCTATACATAGACAATGACGTAAACCTGCCAAATGATTCAACAGCCATGCCTTCACAGCTGCTTATCCCAACACTTAAATTGTGGGTAATAATTGGGTTGGAAACGGAAAAAGTTCATCATACAAGACACACATTCTAAAGACGTTTCCAAATGCCTCTAAATCCAGGGAAAACAAAGCAACCCTAACTAAAACATAGTTTTCTGTTTATATGATACAGAAATGAGGTCTCAAGAACCCCCTCTCTATACTTCTGTTCCCCCAAGTGGAATTAATGAACTTTAGCTGTTTACATATTTCCTCAGTCATAATATTAGTAAGTAATTTGACCATGATGCTGGAGTCCAAAAGATTTAGAAAGAGAATGGCCATCATTTGACCGAAGGCAATAAGAGTTCAATATGAATACCCATGAGGGTTTTGACACATAGAATAACATTGAGTAAACCACCAGCAGAAAATTTCGAGTGTCTTTGGAGGGCACATTAACAAGTGAAAAATTTCCTCCACAAAAGGGCCGGGCATTTTGTTTTTGAAGTGCCCCACTCACTTCCTTTTTTTCTCCAAGGAAGAATGAGAAAAATTCTGCCAATGCTTTATCAGGTAACACGCCCCTGATTTGTGACAGATTTGTGAATTGCTCACACATGTGCCATCTGTCATAAGCCACTTCACTTGGAACTTTTTCCATCCTCCTGCGTGTAAGTCATTGCTTTGGTTTGGTGTTATTTACTTTGGGTGACAACATCAAACACCTCCAATGGTATCATCATTCCCTCTTTGCACTTTTTTGATCTCCTGAGGTGCTGCTAAGGTTATTAGTTATTCTACCTACAATATAATACAATGAGAAAAACAGTTCTAATGGTTACGTGGTTGATTGCTATGATGATATTTCATTTAGTGTCCAAATTGGCCCACAAAATAAAATATCCTCCAAAATTAAACCACCCACCACATTTGGCAATGCTTCCACTTCAAATTGTTCCTATGCAACCAAAAAAAGGCAAGAATAAACATGTCAATAAAGCACAACCGATCCCATTTCCTTTGAAGCAACCAATCATCTGCCAACATCTAAACAAATCAACTTTTCTACACAGAATCCAAGTGTCCCTGATAAACTTGATCTACCAATGTCATTTGAACAACTGACCACTGACCTTTTATGTATAACCATATGCATTAGACAAGTGTTTACTCATCATTCAAGCCTGGGTTCCTTAGAAAATCAGCCGAATAACCACAGTTGCTAATCCCAGAGTTTCTGTCAATTAGCAATAGGATGATTTCCCCCAACGAATCCAGCCACCCATTCAAATCAATCAGTATTTAGAGCCACTGCCAACCCTAATGTTTTAAAACATGAGATATTTTGGGGCAACAATAATTTATATGCACACCCAACTAGCTCAAAGGCAGGTTGGCCCGGTACATTCTGTAGTATTTGGTTGGAATAATCTCTCGTGACCTACCAGGGAGCCTGGTGAACCAATAGAGCCCATCTTGTAGAGGGAACAGCACTACGGCCCTAGGGCTTCCAACTGTCATGCAGCAGCTCTAGGTAGCATCAAAGTGTCTCTTGGTATGACGTTGGCCCTCTCTTGTTGTTCCTCCCTTTACCTTTCTGGGTGGGTGCTTTTTCTTTGATGAAGTTTGTCAGGGTTTTATCGTTTTTTTAAACTATAATTCTAAGGCCAACCCAGTAAGAAAGACATTGCTTGTGTGCAATTTTGCTCACTATCCACGTGGAAAAATTTGTGAACAACAAAGAAAAGGGGTAGTTATCAAGGAGATTTTGGTTCATATTTCCAGATGGGGAAAACAAGATATTTTTGGTGTTCTTTCAATCAAATAGGGAACAACTGTTACTCTTTCTTTTAGTAGAATCTGCTATTAAAAAAAAGATGATGGCATATAAACCTAGGAAACACTTGTATCACAACCTTTTGTGACTATAATCAGGACAGAGTGGTTGGGTGAACAAAATGGGACCTGAGGTCAAGTTTGAACACCTGTTTGCTTCTTTGAGAACCGTGAAAACAGATGGCAATATACGGCAACTTGAGTTGCTGCTGAGAGATATAGTGTGTTCCAGTGTTATACTGATATGTCCCTTTTCATATACCAGTTGGGTACTGGTTTTTGAGTACTTTCGTACCAGCCTGGCTCTGGCGTTATCGATTTTAACACTTTCATATCAGCCTGGTGCTGGTATTAGACTGGTTTATTCCCGGTATGAGGTAGGCAGTAAACCTGGTATTGATACTGGCATGAGGCTGGTATTATCTCAGATTGGTGTGAGGCTAGCATTGCCTCAGGTGCTAGCAGATTGGTATGCTCTTCCATATCAGTATACATACCCATACTATGTACCCAGGTTTCTCCTCATATACCAGTACAACACTGGAATGTTCCCCCTTACAGATACTCCATATCCGTAAGTACCCTCACTGACTTCTGAATTCTCAAAAGATCTCTTTCTCGTGAAGAAACGACCAAATGATGAGTAAGCAATGTTCTAGAAATGAATCATGCCATTTTAAGTATATCTATTTACAGTAAAAGCCTTCCATCTTTGGCCTTTAGCAAAAAGGTTTCACCATCTGGTGATAGGTGAGAAGGTCTTTGTGATGTCCTTTCCACAATATTTACTCTCTTTTTTTTCCCCTCATTTCATTTTTCTTTTTGTAATATTTTCTACGAGCTTCTCTGAGCTCTCCCTGATTTGTTGTAAAGTTTAAGAAAACCTAAATATTAGGTGATCTGAGATTTCACGTGTTTGAGCCAGGTATAGCCTTGCTGAAGTGAACACAACAGATCCCACCTGAACCCACAGGGCTTGGAAGAGCGATCTCCTAAGAGACGAGCGTTGCAAAGAATAGAGCCCATCTCTGGACAAGGATGTGGCGCTCAGTCTTTACAGTTCCAGCCAGTGTTAAAGTTTTCTCTATGGGTTTCCAGGAATTACCTACCGATGACAGATAAATTGAAAATTTAATCGTCACAAAATGTCCTGTGCCATATTACCTTTTACTTATTTGACAATTATTGTGGTACAAATTTAGGGTTTTTACCGGTGTTGGGTGGGTATGTAAGTTAGGGGCGGATGTGTACCATGGTATGTGAAACCCTAACCGGCGGGTAGTCTTTGAAAAAAAATCCTAAAATGAGCTACTTGGGTGGGCATGTTTGCACTTGTACATAGGTGAGGCCTTTGCATAGACATGCCTCTTGTATGGGAAGCTTGACAAATGTACACATAGGGCTTTGTTGGTTGTTTAAGTGGTTAGGGCACATAGATTAAGTTCTTAGATTTTTAGGGTTACACATGATCTTTGTGAAAGTGTGAAGAAATGATGAAAATGCATCAACTTGGAGTCAACCAACCTACAACCTATGATGCAACAAAAAAAGCTTCAAGCATTGTTGTTGTTTGATATGATCATTGAATCGAGCCAAACAACTATCGTTGCATTGATGTCAAGTAATATGCAAGTGGAGACAAACTTTATAAGTTTAGGTAAGTTTATTTTCTTTACATTTCTTTGTCTTTGGTTTTCAAGTTTTATTTTTCTCTTCTTATGTCTTTGTGTTTAGTTGGTTTTTTGTTTTTTCCTAAGCTTTTTATTTTCAAGCTCTCTTTGTTTATGAGTTCATGAACTATGAACCATCAAGGTTTTCTTGTTTCTTATTTCTTAAGCTTGGTCAACTTTTGGCATTTGGCATCATTTCAATATTAGTTTAAGGTTTTAAACAATTGCTTTTGTGCTTTGTTGTTACAATGGCAAGTGAATGGGTTGGTGGTTTGAGGGAAACAAAATTGCAAATATCACTAGCTTCTATTGCCCAATGTTTGACATGAGTTTGGCGATGCTCATGTCGGCAAAGTCAAAATTGAAATGGCAATGACATTCCATTTCAATTGATTTAATTAGTGAGCTAGATGCTATGAAGGAGGTTAGTGAAGAAGAGATCTTACAAGTTGAAGATGCATGACAACAACCCGTCCTTTAATTGCAATGAATAAAAAAATTTGGCTTCCTTGGCACAAATCAACAAGTATGTGGACATTTTTCAAACTTAATGTTTTTTATATTCTATGAGTTCTTCAAAGCCTCAACAAATGAGATGTGTTGTCTACCATAACATCCATCAAGAAAAGGCTAGACAAAATAACACTCACCTTCACAAGGGCTTTATCACAAATAACAAAGATCATGGAACAATAGCAATGACTAGGCATGTGTTCACAAAACATTTTACCATTTTGAGCATATACAAGAGCCAAAGACAACTTAATGCTATCAACATTGGTCTTGATACCTAATAGTTTTCCAAAAAGTGGAAAAATATGAAAACCCATTCTAATGCTAATTCATCTTTGAGGCTCTAGGTTTGATGTCTCATGGTTTTGACTTTAGGAACCTATGGAATCCTTTATAAAAAATCTAACCTTGCACAAAAGTAGTTCTTGAAGGATTTTTGTCTTTATGTAAGTAAAAGCCATTCCCCATTGAACTCTATAGAAAATATTGGGCTTAATTAAAGGTTGGTCCTTTGACAATGTGAGAGGGTTATGTTTCCAAATAAGTGAAAACTCTATAATGAAATAATATTTTCCATGGTCAAAAAGACCATGGAACATCATGTTATTCTTGCCCCTATAAAAGCCACCACAATTATTGCAACATTTGATTTCTGAATGTCACAAGGTGAATTTGACACATTTGCTTTGGTGGTCAATGTGTATCAATAAGAGTTGGAATCTTTGTCACATCATTGTAAGGACTATTAAGGTTCAAGAGATAACAAGAGTTACCATGGTTTTGAAATTCAATGATTTTTGTTTTGACTTGTGTGACAATGTTATAGCCTATGTGAAGGACAAGTGCACTAACTTGGACATTCTCATAAATGCTTTAGCAAACATTGTGTCTAGTGTTTCACTAATGTTACCCTAACCATATGTTGGCAAGTGTTATGGACATGTTATGTCCAAGTGATATCAATATGCTACTTATGATGTGAAAGTTTGTGGTTCCATGCGGAAGGTGTCAATTAAGGATGCACAAATATTTTTGTGAAAAAGTTTTTTACATGGGAAAGAGATTACTAAAATGCATCTTTTTGCCTTCAAAAGCTAAAAACACCCATGAAAACCTACTTCACATCCAAAGACATCTTTTTAAAGAAACTTTGGAATTTAAGAATGGGATCAATTTGTGTGATTTGAGGTAGACGATTGCATTGCAAATTAGTTCCTAGATGTGGGTGTTTGTAGATGTGGGTTGTGGCAAAAAAAGGTTAATGTTCTTACTTGAGTGATCACACAATGTGTGTTGAATCAATCCCAAGGATGTTGGTATATCTTATACAATTGTTATTGCCATAACCATGTGATATACAATGGAAAACAACATTGTTGCAACAAATGAACTAATTAATGCAAGTGTGTGATTTTGTATTTGGTTTTTTTATGTTGATGTTTTGGTACTTGAGCTTTTTTGATTGCAAGTTTGATTTTGTCTAATATTGTTTTTTGTTCCTTGTAGTTTGTGGATTTTGATTTTAAGCAATTATATTTCAGCCATCACATGGAGGTTAAGTTGATGAATGTATTGAAGCCATTTTAGCTTTTATGTCTTCATTTTAGCTTCACAACATAGATAATATGCTAGTCCTTATGTTGGACCCTAAGTTTTAAAAATCTACAGTTAATTTAGGATTGTGTGGGTTTGAAATAACAATGTAGATTGTGACAAAATACAACTTTGAAGTGTTGGTGTCAAATTAAAACCACTATTATTAACTATTTACAATAGTTTGACACAACCCCTTTTGTTGTTGAACCTTTGGATGTTGGATTACTAAAATTGCGTGTCTTTGGAGCTTTAGTTTCAATAGAAGAAATTGCCATGGGGTTTCAAAAAATTGAGTTGTTTTTTAAATAGATTATAATGCCAAATGAAGTTTTCAATCCTTTGAATTGGTGGGTGAAACATGAACATCAATTCCCAAATATTGGTTTGCTTGCATGTTAAGTGATGGGGATTATGGGGTCACAAATTGAAACAAAAGGATCTTTAACACATTGGTCTAAATTATCACAAGTTTGAGGTGTTTTCATCTTGGAATAAAAAAATCGTACAATCTAGTTTTAATCATGAAAAAATAGCTAGATGACCTTTGATCAAGGAGTATGGTTGGTTCAAGGGCAAAGTTACGCAAAAGTACTTGGATGTTGAAAACATTTTGTTTGAACAAAAAGAGGAACTACTTACAAAATTTGATTTGTTTGAAAAGGATTAACTTAATGTTGAAGTTTATATATTACAAAACAATTATGATGTAAACAATTTACACATATCCCGTATAGGGAGGTAAAAAGAATTATGTTAAAATGACATTTTGTTGTTTGAAGTGGCTAAACTTTGTTGTTTGTTATTTTTCATGCACTTGCCTTGCTTTAGATTTGTTAAATGGATTAACTAGTTGTTTGTCAAGAAAGATTATGTTTTGTGTTGTAGTGTCGTTGTTGAGGTATGATGATATTGATATTGATATTGATATAACTAGGTCAAAATTCAATAATTGGCCAATAATAGTTTTTACATATGTTTTTTTAGATATTGGCAAACATTTATTGATATGTATCCATTACAAGGGGTAAGATTACCTTGAAGTATCAAAAGTTTTCTAGAAACCTAATTATTTGAAAAAGGTCTTTCAACTTACTTTTCAATGATTCATTCTAATTAAGATAAATAGGCTAGTGATTACACATTTAGTGTGCCATTTAGTTCTAAATCTTTTAATTTTCCTCCTTTATTTGTGGTGTCTAAAAATAAAATGTAAAGGAATACAAGGCACATCCATCGCCCTTTAAATTGCTTAAATTGAATGAAAAATGAGCAAGTTATGCCTTTTAAATATTTGTTGGTGAAACATGAGAATTTTTTTTTTCAAACACATGACAAACCATTAATTTACTTGTTCACCTAAAACCAAACAATGATATGTTCATTAATGGATGTTACAACCTTTAGCACCATAATAAATGAAAATATGAACAATCAAGATTCTCAAAATGGCCATTCAATTTTGAACATGTGGGGTATATATATTGTAAGGTGGTTCATGCTTTGAAAAATCAAAAGTTCACAAAAGTCCATTCTAAAATGTTAAATTATTTAATTTTTCTAGTACCTTGGGTTTAATGGTAATAAATCCATGTAGCAAAGCAATAAAGTCCATATTAATAAGATCCCACCTACATGTTCCAAATATATACATTTTTAGGGAAAAAAATTGAAGTTTGAAAAAAACACAATTATGTTAGGGACATGAAAATATGGTCAATTTTGACAATTCAAAAGTCCTTATTAAAATTTAATTATGATTTTTGAGGGGAAACTTTCACATAAAATTTTATTATTTGATTTTACACCATATATTGAGTCATTGTATATGAATTGGAATGGAATTCAATATAGACTTTTTTATTTTCTACCATTCCAGTTTATGTTAGTCCATGTTTAGAAGAAGAAATCTTGTCATTTTCCACCTCCACACATTACAACTATTGTTTAATTTGATTACATTTCACTACATTTGGTCATCTTAAGTTTGTAAATGATTTGTTGGACTAATTAATGGTCAATATTATTCATAATTATTACATTCACTATGTTGTTCACTTGTTGATATAATTTGGACCCTATTTTGTTCTTTAGTCATTCAAATTGTTGATGTGGAATTAAAATAACTTTTAACTTAATTTACATAATGCATTATAGTGGGTTAGTAATTTTTTGATATCTCTTCAAGTATCAACATGGTACATGAGTTGAACCATCAACTTTTGACATGTTGAAACCATTACTCATGAGTTACATTTTATACTTACCATGATTTATAAAAACACATGTAAAAATTTAAGACCCCACATTTATATTTGAAAAAATCAGTGATTTTTTTCAAATCTCTTCAATTATCAACATGTGTATATGAGTTAAACCATTCACTTTTAATATGTTGTAACCATTATTCACAAGTTCTCTTGCACCCATTAAAATACATTGAAACACATGTGACTCAATGCTTTGTAGTTATATTTCAATGGTTTAGTAAGTTTTTTCACATTTTTTGAACTATGAAACACACATGACAATTGAATGTTTTACATTTGTACTTGAATACATTCATGAATTTTTTCACATCTTTTAAATTATCAACATTTGCACATGAGTTGAATAATCCATTTTCAATGTGTTGAATCCATTATTCACAAATTATATTTTGCATTCACCATAATTTTTTGAAACGGATGTATAAAAATTAGGTAGGTCTCACATTTATATTTCAATGGGTTAATGATTAGGTCAAATGTTCATGCGTGCCAAGTCTAGGATGCATGTAGTCCTTTAAATTACAATTTTTTCATATAACAAATTCTTATACATATATGTAAATTAGATTGTGTGTTTTTCCATACTTTTTTTAGGCATCATGGAATTTTTTTTAATTACAAGTATTCATGATGCCCCACCAAAAACCCTTAGAAATAATCCAATTTTTATCCCCATTTTTCTCTCTTGGTGTATGAAAACAAAACATGTTTAAAAAATGAATAAATTTTAATTTAACAATATATTTTATTAATGAAATACATTATTATCATAAATTATCAATATTTCTACTTATTATTTGTATTTTAAACATGATTTATTAGTTTTAAAGCTTGTTTTGTTACAAGTTTATGTTTAAATATTTAAAGGTGGATTTTAAATTTTTTCTTTTAAAACAAAAATAAATGAATGATTTTTTAATCTTTTTATTTTTCAAATTTGTGTTGTTTTTCAAAATCATCCATGAAATCTTTTAACCATGTTTTGGCTATAAACCATGTATATGGAGGTAAAATTTATTAAAATAATTAAATATTATGGCTATCAGTTGTAGAACCCATTGTAGAATTATATCATTATAAAAATTAAAACCATTTTTCATGTTTGCAAATTTGTGGAAATTCACCACAAAAAAATTCAATTATTAAACTAATATTTACTTTAATGTTTTCAAAAAAATTGGATAAGGTTTAATTATAAGTAACCTAATAAATTATAGTAAATAACCATAATATTAAAGGATTTAAACAAGTTTTTAACTCCACAACTTGTCTATAACAAAATGTGGTTAAATGTTCTTATGGATGATCGCCATTTAACAACATTGCAAAATTAAATAAAGTTTTTTGTACCTAATCATATTGGGGAAAATAAAAACTTAGAATTTTTCATAAAATGGACATATTTTCCATACTGGAAATAACAATGTTAAAGATTTAATAATAACATTCTTGAATTCACATTGAATTCAGAAAGATTGAAAATTAATTTTAACAACAAGAAATTTGTGAATTTATTCATTACAATTTTTTTAATTTTTATATTTAATAATTTAAAATTATAATTAAAAAAGACTATTGAATAAACTTCAAGCTCATGTTTTCATTTGTAACATTTGAATAAAATTTGAAAAAGAAAACATACGTTAAAGTTTGAATTTCATAAACAATTCCATGCCAGACATAGTAAACTTAATTTTTTTCTTTATTAATAAAATCTTGAAGTGGTTTGGTTAAGACCTTGGTGTGTCTCCATGAGGTCTTGGGTTCAAACCTTGCATCAATGTATCTTGAGTAAATGCAATATACAAACATGTACATCATGGCTAATGATATCAAAAAACTTTTTTTTTGACAAAACCGAAAAATTATTTAAAATCCAATATTTTTGACAAAATGTAATTTTGTCATGACATGTCATGAAAAAAAATTCAGTAATGACTCCATGATTTGAAAAAAATAATAAAAAAGGTTGTATGCTAATGTGGCATTTTATTCCATGTCATATTAACCTAGGACCTCATATATCCATGTCATAATTTGAAAATTAAATTATATAGTGCAACATGTGACTATCCAAATCGACTAAAAACATTTAACACTACAAATGTCTTAATCAACTAGTCTTTTTTTTACCAAAACCATACAAGTTGCATATTAGTCAATTTTGTATTAGTTCACCAAAAATCTAATGAATTTGGGTAGTGGAAAAGGACAAAATTTCTTCTTGTGATTTTTGTATTTTAGAAATTCATTGTGAAAAGTGGGTGTATTTTTATTGAAAAATAATTACAAAGGTATTTTCATAATCAAATTATTAATAGAAAATCAATTTTAGATTCTCAATTTGATAAGGTTTATTATTCATCATAGGTGTCCAAAGAAAAGGCACTTTGCAAAAATGGGCATCGTGAATTTAAAAATGAACCACCTTAGTGTACATTCACCTTGTGGCCATGATTTGAACTAATTATAGGGCTAGAAAATTGATGATAATGGGTGTGAAAAGGTCATTCACTAAACCCACCATAGGTTTGTGGGTGTGGTGGGCATGGGACTTTTCGTTTCATCATTAATATGAGTGGGTTAGGAGTTTAAGCTCCATCATTGTAAGTGAGATGGCAATGTGTTTGTTTTCATTTGCTTGAATTTTTGAAAATATTAATCCTTCTCTTCATGCTCTTGAAATTTTGGTCATTTATTCATTCTCTTGATATTTTAGTCTTCATGTTTTGTGATTCTGGTCCTTTTTCACACTTTTAAAACTTTGGTCTATTTTTTCATGTTCTTGAGGTTTTGTCTGGCCAAATTTGAGCTTTTGTTTGTGTTCTTCATGCTCTTGAGGTTGTGTCTTAATGACTTCAAGCTTTTCGTTTTTCATTTTGTGCTTTTGACTAGTGTGTTAGTAGTTGTGAGGTTTTCATCTTTCTTTCCATGTTCTTAAGCTTCAATCTTGGCCGGCTTAAGGTTCTAATCCTTCTTTTTATGCTCTTGAATGTGTGTCTAGGCAACTTGAAGGTTTTGATCCCTCTTTTCATGTTCTTGAACTTTTGTCTTAGTTGTCATAAAGTTTTGATCCGTGTAAACTTTGTGCTCTTATGGTGTTGTTTCAACAAATCTAAGTTTTTTCCCTTTTCTTGTGCTTTTGTGGTTCAAGTTCAAGCTTTCATTTGTGCACTTAAAGTCCGTGTTGGCCTTCTTGACTTTTGTTCCATGTTCTCATCTAATGTTGGTCTAGGTGGTGACCATATAATTCTTTATATTTAATCATTAGAGGTCAACAACCTTGTTACTTGATGCCTTTTAACTTGCTACTTAGCTTGTGCTCACTTCCTACCTTTTTATTGAACCTATGTTGTGCATCCAAAATTGGCATGTCCCATGTACTCGTGCAAATTTTCTCACAATCTTGCTAAAAATATTGGTGAAATATATCACCAACCTGCTTGACATCAATTAGAATCCAAGCTACATTAAATTATTGCATGTGTTCTAGTGTGTTTCTCAACAATTTTGATACTTGTTTTATTTACTATAGTCCTTAAATCTAGTGCTCTTTTGGTTCATTTATCCTTTCTTTCTTTCTTTTTCCTTTTCTAATTTCCTTGTAACTACCAACTTGTCTATGGTTCTTTTTCCTTGGAATATTTAGGTATTCAATAGAAATCACAACATGTAACTAAAAGGAATAAACTAATGACTCTTTTTGTTACATATGCTAACACCATGGAGTCATTCATATGAATGTTCATACATGACTTGTAATGAACTTGTACTTATTTTCTAATGTAATTTTAATTCACTATCAATTAAATCTAGTTAAGTTTGAATTCACTTCTAATTAAATTTTAGTTCATTTTTAATTAAATCCTAGTTCATTTTTAGTATATTCATACAATATAATGTACGCATTGTACATATGATTATAGTCAACCATGTTTGACTTTGTTGACAAGTTGCACTTTAGTCGCATGTAACAACTACATCACAACTAAAATAAATTTAGTTACTAATCAACAACTATTTTTCAACAAATGTACGACCTTGAGTAATACATGTGACCATGCCACATGTATACATTTCCACTGTCAAATATATATGACATTTCAACTTGTTTACAATTAATATGCAACTATATTTCAATTTAAAATTTGAAGTTTAAAGATCTGAAATTGGGGTGAGAAACCTTTAAACTAGTGACACTAGTAGTATATCAACAGATGTACCCCAATGCATCAATGACCTTCATGCATTTATGTTTATTGTCAAGAAATTCAAAATGAAATTTTTAAAAAAATCTTTGTATTTAAACATTTTGTGTATTTCTTAATCTTTTGGTGATTCAATTTTCATATCATGTGTTATAACTAAAACTATTTTTGTTTGTTTAATTTAGAACTAAAGCTAAAATGTTGTTATAAGTTATATTATTTATTTAAATAGCTTGGAGATTGAAGGGTTTTATTTTTATTTTGGAAGTTGAAGGCTTTTGTTCCTACGCTTTGAATGGTTGAAGACTTTTGTTTTTTCTCTTGAAGGTTGAAGGGTTTTTTTTCAGTCTTAGAAAGGTTGAAGGCTTTTGTTTTTGCTCTTGGAGGTTGAAGGTTTTTGTTATTGCTCTTAAAGAGGTTGAAGGCTTTTCTTTTTTCTCTTAGAGGTTGAAAGGTTTTATTCTTGTTCTTAAAGATATTGAATGCTTTTATTTTTGCTCTTAAAGGTTAAAGGCTTTTATTCTTGCTCTTAGAGAGGTTGAAGGCTTTTGTTTTTGCTTTTGGAGGTTGAAGGTTCTTGTCTTTGCTCTTAGAGAGGTTGAATATTTTTGTTTTCGCTTTTGAATGTTAAAGGTTCTTACTTATGGTTTTGGATGTTGAAATTTCTTGCTCTTACTCTTAGATATTGAAGGTTGTTACTTTTGTTATTTTTGTGTTATAGGGCCAAACTTTCATTATGTTTCAATCCATCAACATCAAAATTATGTATACAAGGTAAGATTTTTTCAAAAGTACTTAAAATTGTAATTCATTTACTTGATTATAAACACAATATTTGATTATATTTACAACTGTACACATTATAGTTTAATTTGTATCAATGTTTTGTATGTTTCATTTTAATGACAAATAAGTTGCATGTTAGTGGTAGTATGGTTGTAAACTAGTTTTATTCAAGTTGAAGGGATCATTTACATATTTTTGACATTACAATGTTATGATACGCTAATGATTCATTTCACATGTGGAGCTAAATATCATAATATGGCAAATTTCAAGCAGATAAGGTGCATTAAAAAAATTGCATGGCTCAAGCTCTATTTCAACAAAAATAGAAGAAAACATTCATTTATGAAACTTATTGTTTTAAATGACAATGTTTGATTGTTATGGGTCATCATTTTTATGATTTGACCTTTTGTTTAGATAAAATTTTAAAAAATTATATATAGCTTGGGCATTATATTTAGATTTATAGTTAAATTGTTTTTTGATAAAAACATTTTCTAATTTTTTTGTAATGTATTTTTCAGCATGGAATGTAAATGTATTTAAAGTTTCAAATCCATTTCATGTTTATAATTAATGATGTCCAATGTAATTCAACAATATCTATTATAATTTGAAAAACATGATAATGGTTGTGTGAAGTCTAGATAATTGCATTGTAAGTTGCACTTTCGTTGTTTAATACGACTAAAATCAACTACCATAAAATTGCTTTGAAGCCCAAATTTAAACACCTAGGTGCAAATTAGTCACTAAATCTATTAATTTCATTTCATCTTTAGTTGTATTTAATTGCAAAGATAGGAACAAAATTCATTGCTCAAATATATGAATGAAATAATTAAGAAATATATTTGTTAGACTATTTATAAAATAGTTGTAAATAACTTGCAAAAAATAAGGATATTTAGAATCCATTTGTAAAATGGATGAATGAAATAACAAAAGAATATATTTGTTGAATTAGTTATAAAATAGTTGTGGGAATTTGACATGGAGATTAGTTGCAAAGGAATTGCGTATAGTTGCAAGCTTATTTGTAAAACCCTATATTTTCTCATAGTGATAGGGTTTGTGAATTTACAAAAAAGACATTGACCACACAAAAATTAGAGCAAGCAAAAGCCCATTTCTCCCACTTAGTAAAAAACAAAAAACATAGTTTGAGTGATTATTCATAAGTGTTGTAGCCCCATAAACTAGCTGAACTTCCTACCCCAATAGCTAGGACACCCTTCCACAACACCCATTGAACCTTTCTCTAATAATTTAAAAAGCCTTCATAAGATGGGAGGTGAAATGAATGGCACTGAAATGGTAATGGTTTTCATGACCATGGATGCATCTTGGTGGTGAAAAAAAAGAAAAGAAAAGAAGGTCCTTGGCTATTAATTCTAGCACAATAATTACATTCATTATTTTGCCAAGTGGCATATATGAATGATCACCCAAACTATGTTGGTAAAAAGTTTGAAAATTTGATTGAATACAACATTTGTTATGTCTATTCAAAGTTGCATTACAAATATCATGGGTCACAATTATTATAGATTGTTTAACCAATGTTATTTGGTTCTAATTGACTTTTAAGAAAACCTTTAGTTTTGGTCCATATTAAGTTTTAATTTTGCGATGAACATTCAATTTTGGTTTTGGCTAATTATTATAAGTTGATAGAACCTCTAATACAAATTTGAAGCAAGGTCTTTAAGTTATTGAACCTATATTTTTTACAATTTCAAAATAATTGAAAGAAGTTGTGAGGCACCATTTGTTTTGGAAAAGTTTTGCACCATGGCAAAAAAACCAAATAAAAAAGAGAGGAATACGGTGCCATAGATTCCTTATTTAATTTTGTGTTTTCAAAAACTTGATGAAAAAAATATTTCCAAGAAAAATTTGCCATTTTTTAGTTTTGGGTTTATTTTGCTAATGTTGTATAATTTGTATAATTAAAAAAAAAACTCCCAATTAATACTAAATCCTCCTTGCATTGCTTTCCAATGATGCTATAATACAATTTTTTTGTGTGAAAATGGTTTGAGGCCACCTAGTCAACACACAAACCAATATTTTAAAATTTGACAATAATATTGTTGTATTTTCAACTAAATGTTTTTACTATAACCTTGTGACCACGGGAAAAGCCTTTGGAATAATCCAAGGTTATAAAATAAAACCTATCTAAGTTAATACTGTTGGGACCGGGGGTTCTGTATTAATTTAGACAGGATATTAATAAAGAAAGGTCATTAAATAATTTTCCGCTCGCGCCATTTGTAACATTTGTACATTAGAACTTGTCTAAATTAATACTACTTAAATTAATAAGCTGTGATAATTAATATGTGCATGTGGAGTTCAATATTAAAAAAATTCGGGACCGCCTGTGGAGTATCAATTATTAACTTTTGGAGGTTTATTCGGGCCTCCTAATTTTGTAGACGTCTACAAAATATACAAAATAGCTTATTTTGTGGACATTCCCGAAATTAGTTTGTTGGCAACTAAAATTGATTAGTAGACGAACACTTTTATTTTGTAGACGTCTATAAAATTAGGAGGCTCGTCTTAGCAACAATGCAGCTAGCAACTCAGATTGCCCGAAATTAGCCCAGTCTATAATTAGGGTTGTCTATAAATTGTAGACAATCCTCAGATTGTTTTGTAGGCGAACACTTTTATTTTGTAGACGTCTACAAAATTAGGAGGCCCGGGTTTATTAGTAAATGTATGGGGCCCGACTTGGGACTGGACCGCACATATTAATTATCACAGGTTATTAATTTAGGCAGTATTAATTTAGACATGTTCTATTATATAATGTCAATTCAAATTTTATAATTAACTATAATTCTTACTTTCTTATAAATATTTAAATATTATGATTCCACTTTCATTATCTCCTACTTTCATTATTTATATTTACAAATTATGTAATGTAGTGTTTAAATTAATTGTGAACTAATTGTGAATTTTTTATTTCAATAAAACATCAAAAATCATTTAAAGGTAAATGTAAAGTTATTATTTTCATTTCTACTTTTATAATCATTCTAATTTTTAAAAAATTATGAACATTTTATTTTTTATTTAATATCATTTTTAAAATGTGAAAGGTTATATGTAGCTTCACTTTGAAAGGAAATTTTTCGAAGGGCAAAGATCATGGTAAAGGAGGTGGAGATTGTGAAAATGTATTTAAAAAAGACTGGTAAACGTTTGGCCATTTCATGTGATAGAGGAGTGAAGTGAGCTGGTCATTTTAGCGCATGACATAGACATACAATTTTGTGAACACCTTGAAACCATAGACCTTGGATAAATCCCAAGAACATGAATAAAAGAGATTAAGCTCGCTAAGTTTTTGAAAATATTTATGGATGGTCTAAAGAATCAAGACCTTAATATTGGCATTTATCTTCTTGAAAAAATAGTTGGGAAATATTTAATTAATTTTATTGTTTTTCTCTACATAAATTTGACTAATTTTGCTACTTTTGGGAAACGCTCACCTAATTTTTGAGATCACAAAATTGAAAAGAAATACCTTGGAGTATAGACCTTATGCAAAGAAATTTTTACAACAATATTATACTAGTTGAAGTTCTAGTTCCAAGCGGACACAGATTGTGCACTTTGATTCTGGGAATACCTTTGTAGCACGATGTGGGGTTCCATCATGCAAGTCCACTTATAGACTAGGTAACTTGTGAGAGTGCACAAGTTATTGTGAATACTCTTAGCGTGTGATAGTCTTGATGCCTATGGGTCTCGAAAATTCCTAGTAACCAGTGTGCTAAAAGCCAGTTACTAGACATACCCATTGTATGTGAGCGCTGGGCCTACGAGTTAAAGGACACATAAATGTAAGTTATGAGCTTCCTTCACCTAATGAGGAACCCGGAACGTGCAAAAAGATATTAAGGAGGTATGAAAATGTCAGAAGGAAACTGGATACATGAAATACTCAGGGAATTATAATCCAATGGTTTGTTGGGAGCTCTTATCCAATGGTGTGCTACCATGCTAGTGAGTCACTCCCTAAAATTGTTTATGGATATTTGGCCCAATCATGGGCCAACATTGATTTTTAGTTTCTACACTTGCATAATACTTGCCTATGCATTCTACACTTGCCTATGCAAGATGTCTATGCACCTACTAGAGGAGGAGTGTCTAGCCAATCATCCAACCATCAAATGGGACCATGGCCTGAACAAGGCTGTCGGCATTAGAATTCTGGTTCCATTGATACCCATTGGTCGGTCTAACTACACCAGAAACCATATTGCTGCATGCTCTGCATGTGGATCGGTCCACAATTGTTCCAGACTCCAGACCACAATTTTAAAGTTATTTCCTGTGAGTTATTAGTACACTACTTGGTGGCCTATGATACTTGACTCAACAGTCCCTTTTGGGTAGGGTAAAGACCCAGGGTGGAGGCTTTCACAAAATAAAGGGCTTATAATGATGTGGTAGTCAAGTCCAGCCTCACCCCGTCCACTGGTATCTCAGTGAGGTGAATGGTAGTTGATTGATGAAGGTAAGCATCTCACTGCTAAGTTGATAAGTTGCATGTAAATCTCTTTTTTCTTTTCCTTTTTTTAAAACTCGTCCAATCCTTCTCTTCCTCCAGGCACCTCTAGTTCTTTAACTTGCATGTAATATATAACTTGTAGAGGGGGGAGCAGGGCAAAGGGAAGCCCATGTGCTTCTATTTTGGGGAGTGGTTGGGGGGGGGGGGGGAAGGGGCCTTTTTTTAAAACAAGAAAACTGACTGTGGGCACACGCCCATGAACACAGTAGAGTTTTCCGTGAACTCACGACACAGCACCAGAACCGGGTGAGATTCAAAAACAACTGCAAAAAGGTACATTAGCCAGAGGCCAGTGACATTTTATGTTTTTATTAGTTAGTGCATGCAAGGTCCAAAACTTTTGTTTTTGGTGATCGGCCTGGGTGATTGGCTGATCACAGAAAAGTTTTAAATGGATAGTCCAGAGTTTTGGGAAAGGGATAGAGAATGTAGGGCTATTGGCAATAGCATGGGAACTATGGGGACAACATAAAGAACAATCGACACTTGCTCAGGCATATGGGATATGCTTAAGGAACGTATGTGAAGGGCCAAACACGAACTGGGAGGACAACATGAAGAAGATGTGGCAAAGCACAGGAGATAACACTAACCAACATGTGGAGGAAAAACTGGAACACCATAGTGAACAACACCATTGGGAACATACATGTGTGGGAACAAAACCCTAAATCTAAAAAATCTTCCAGAAAGAGTAATAGGCAGGCCTATTCTACTATACTGACTCAGCTCATCCGAAAATCTTCCGTCTCTCCCCCATCCTAGAAAGAAAAAAAAAACGAGCCAATTCTGAGAAATACTGAGAGACCTCGTTGTATACGCATAAAATATTTGCCTAATACTAGTCAGCGGCCCTTTTTGCCCAGGATAATGGCATGGGAAATATATTGTAGGGGAATATACTGATCTGGTTGCAGGATTGTGGTGTCCAGTTATTTTTCAGAGTTTTAACCACTAGATTACTTGGCCACTGGCCCCCAGACGGCCTTTTATTTGTGGTTCACAGGCATCCAATAACCTTCTCCATGGCGTGAGGGATTTACATTAAGGAGCTATTTGATTATATGGCGGGTACGGTGAAAGGGTAAGATACTTCGACCTCGAGACTCACGAGCAGTAAAGGAAAAGGCCTGAGTAAATGAAAAAAGGCCTCTGCTGAAGCAAGCAGCGTAGCAGAGGAAAACGTGCGGGTGACGCGAGAAGGAACGACGAAACATGGATTCTGTCCGCGGCCCCCAAATTTTGGATGGTTGAATGCAGATCTGGCAACGCGTGCACAAGTCGACAAGCTGGAAATTCTCCAGTGTCACAAAGTGCGGGCCAGGGCGAACGGGGGAAAATATTAAACAGGCCAAAGAAATTGATTGCGTGCGGTACACCCGTACTGCCAGCACTCCATGACGCCAGCAACCCACCCTCCCCGTAAGCTGTCACCCCGTTCGCATAACTGCCATGTAGGCACGTTACGACCTCGCCCCACGTAACATCCAGCCCGCCCCCATCCCACCCACATCCATGGGAACCAAAATGCGGATTATCACATGCCATGTCATGCCATGAGCTAGTCCCCTAACCTATAACCCTAAACTGATTTCCAAACCTATAGGCATTTCACATGAGATGTTTCCAAATTTCAAAACCCTAAACCTTAAATGAGTCTAGCATCTTCTTGCTTGTGTCCATTGCCATCACTGTACAAGGATGAAACAATTATCAGTTTTGTAACTGTGCATCAATAACGCTGAACTTTTTGTCTTAAGAGACTTTAATTGGTTCAAATCAGCAAGAGAAGGCCCTTGTCAAATTATTGCAACAGTTTGGGTAGTGGAGGCAATGGAGTGAGAAAGATTGTTGTAAGACCTTCAAGCTTCAAGAGAATTGTTGTTCCAATAAGCTTTTCGAAATTTTGCTAGAATCAATGGCTTTGAAATATTTGTGGAAGCACCTTCCTACAACATACAATATTTTGCTAGGGTGCTCATGAATGGCACAAAATCCTTCACAAAAGAAACACCTTTCAAACACAAAATGTTAATAGAGGAGCCTAAGACATGAAAATGATTTCTTTTCAACAACTATTGACAAAAGGGAAGCTTGATTTAATTTTTATGGTTTTACAATATGCAATGCAATGTTTTTTCTTCAAAGCATTGTTGATTATATTTGTGGGGATTGGTGTGTTAGGTCTTCTAATGGTTTAAAATAACAAAGTTGGCAAAATTGGGAATGAATTGGCTTGTACAAAAGCTAAAGGTTTGGTGTGGTATTTTGTGAAAATGGGGTATGGGAAGGTTGTAAAGCAATTTGTGATTCCACAACTCTACAATGAGACCAAGCTGGAATTTGTAACTATTAAGGTAATATTACCAGTTTTTTGAAAAAAAATTAAATGTTAAATTTTTTTTAGTTTGTAATAGGTTTGTGGTTATTAAAATATTTTGGTTCCATAGGTTGTTGATGTAATGATAGAATGTCTAATGAAGTTCCAAAGAAACTAATAAAGAATATGCCAATATATGCTGGATAACATATATTGATAGTGAGAAAGTAGCAAAAAGACGACAAGATATGTGTATCTATTGTGGTTGAAAGTGGCCTAACAAGTTGAAGCTTTCATAATACTCCTACAAAGGTTGTGATGATGCACCTTACTATCCAAATGCAAGTAAACATGTGCAGTTACCTACGTATCCGAATTTCAAAAGTACATAGGAAACCAAGAAGCTAAAACACATGTTAGTTATTGAGAAGGGTTCTTCCCTTTTGCCATTGGAAACCCACATAGAGATTGATGTGAAGCAAGATCAAAAACTTGCAAGAGATATAGAACTCATTAAGCGAATGTGTTGGCTTAAAACACTACATGATTTAAAGTTGTTTAGGCAAAAACGTCCTTGGGTGGACCACTAGGAACGTTACACCTTGATTTTCATGGACCCATCGAACTTTGAAAAATCATAGGAAACACTTAAATTTTTTTTTTCATAATTTTTTTAATGAGTACGTTTATTAGGTTCCATAAATTTTGAAATTCCAATAATATTAAGAATATTGTGTATTTTTATGTCCCTAATCATTGCATTTATAAAAAGTTTCAAGAATATAACGATGGCCACCTCTCCTTGAGCTTTTTGGTTAGGAACACAAATTTGAAACATGATTTGAAAATTTTCTTGAGAACTATTTTCCTAGAAGGTAATTTGGAAGTCATTTTATTTTAAATTTTTTATCAAGCAATCAATTGAGTGAATATAATTTAGTTGTGAATTTCCAAAGTTAAGGTTATCAAATTTTGAAAGGGCCATTTTAATTAAGATAACAAATTTTAAGAATTTTCAATTTTTAAATTTCAAAATAAACTTCGAGCCATATATTAGTGCATGCAATTGATAAACATGAGGGGGGGAAAGTTATAATTGTGAAAACATTTAACATAAAAGGCCTAGGAAAATGATTTGTGCATTTTTGGTTTTTTAACCATTCCTTAAAATGGTTCTTAATGGTCCACCCAAGGATGCTTTCATTCATTTGTTAGGTACAATACAAATTATTGTAGGTGCACATTCATTCCAAACATATGTGAAACATCAGATGTGGAGTTCATTAATGACATCAAATAGAAAACATGTTCAAAGCTTAGGTAGAAGAATAACAAGACAAAAGATGGTGAGTTCTTTGCTGTAACTAATAAGGAGAAAATTAATGTTATCAACCAAAGAACGACGAGTCAAAAAATTGGAGCTAAATTGAAGAAGTTTATAAAAGGGGTAACTCAAATACATTTGAAAAAGGGTAATGGGTATGTGGTAACCTTATCTAATATTATAATTGAATAGAAGAATGATGAGAAATCTACTCCTAGCTTTAAGTCATTATGTGAAGGAAAAGGATTAGATAGGACACATGTTACTAATCTACCTTTGGAAGAACATACTAGAAAAGATGGGATACTTCTTTGATGAACATGGTTTGATTGTATGCCCATGCTTGGAACAACAACAAGTTGCAAAAATAGTTCATAACATGGCATTTGTTGGAACAATTGAAACAACTCCCAAATTGACATTAAGACCATCTAGGTTTATAGCACAAGGGTTAGGGGACTCATCATCTTGGAAGGTTGTGGTGAAAATCTTGGGTTAGCTTTCTCAACTTAATTCCCCACAAATATTCAATAAGGAGCTTTTTGAAATCAAGAGTGAACGCAAAGAGGCATTTCCATCTACATGTTTGGAAGCAAAACAAGAGGTTCAAATGGCATAACATGTCCACCTCCTCCTTTCCTTTCATGAAACGAATTCTGGTTTTATTTGTGTTACTACCATACATGTTACAACATTATGATTGGGAGAAGGATACCATTGACAAATTCAAATCCATGTTGGCATAATACAAACAATTCAAAAATGGAAAATGGGAGGATTAGGTTGAAGATGTTTTCATGTTTTCATACATGAACTATTCATTTGTAGAATCAATATATAAGACTAAAGTTTACAAGTATGTCATTTCAATTCCATGTTTTTTTGTTTTTTAATTTTCAAGTTGATATCTTAAGCAATAACATTGTAACCCTAATTTGTTGCATATTTGTTCATTTTGTGTGAGATGCAAAAATTGAGCCAATGTAGCAATAATGTCAAAAATGTGACCACCATATGTGTTGAACATGTGCACAATTGTATTACTGTGGACAAAAAATTCCAATCATTGATTGAATATGTTGAGCACAAATTTTTGGTGAAAGCAATCATGGGCCTCGATGCAACATGGAAGGAGAAAAGGGTTGCAAGGTACAATCACGATTGGGGTACACAAAAGGAATGTCTCACCTCAAAATCATTCATAAAACACTACTTTGAATGACCATTATGTTTATCAATTCATTTATTTTAGTGAATATATTTTTCATTTAATACTCACAATCTTTGTGATTGAAGTGGTTGTGATTGTTTGTGATTTGGATGATTTAAACATGTCCTTAAATGTCTTGGAACACATTTAGGAATGTTATTCGGCTATGCAATTTTATTGAAAAGGAATCAACAAGAATAACAATATTTGTTCAAATTGATTCATATTTTAACCACAAATAAAATAAAGTATGTTTTACATGATAGCATAAAATTTTGGTAATATAAAACCAAATTTTTTGAAATTGATACTAGAATCTTGAATTTTCTTCATCAAAAGGGTTACATTAATAAGGACAATTATATTAATTATCTTAATAAATATTTTACATTCCAAAGGTTTAGGGGGAATATATAGAGATGTGGATCTATAAAAAAGGACATTTTAAAAATGTTTTTACAAATAATTTGGCACTCCAAATGAGAGACTGTCATTATGGAAATGTCTCGGAGTCTTGCATTCCTTTATGGTTTATGTTTCAACAAGAGATCCAAAATCTGTTTAATTAATTGTTTTCAAATTTTGTGGCATTTTTGGTTGAATGACTAAACATACATGGCATCCTTTCATTGTTTCACATCTCAAAACATGATTTGGCCTTAGGACTCCGGATTCAGGACACAAGACAGTCCTATGTACTTCATGGTTCTTATTGTGTTACCCCAACCATGATTGTACCTTGCAAAAAATTCATGAATATGTCAAGAAGAAAATGGACATTTGGGAAGCTCAAGTTGCTCCTCATATGGAGAAAATCACTTGGTGCTAGCATCCTATGATTCATATTTTCAACACTAGATGCCATTTCTATAAACAATTTTGCTTAAGTTCCCATGGACACACAACACAATAGAGGCGTCAACTATAGTAACATCAATTTGTAACATGCAAAAGGCAATTGTGTTATGACCAACTCCTTGGGTTACAATAACCTTAAAGATGTTCATGTTTGCCCAAAGGCTCGAAGTGCTAGTCTATGACCGCATATCAAAGGAGGGACTCATCAAAACATCCTATAATGGATGGGATGGGTTTCAATTTTGGGCTATGGTGGCCAATCAAACAAATGTTACAAGAAGAGGGATTTTTGTTGTTTGCAAGTTCAAAGAACATATCCATGCTAGGAATGGAAGCAACACATGGATGTGGCATCTAAAATCTTGAAAAGCCCTATTGACCAATGATAGTGGCACAAGTACAGGAAAATTCATTCAACTATGGCAACATAAGGAAATTGTGTTTAAGGAAACCTTTATAATGATGTTTCACTAACTGGCTAAAATACATTAAAGACCATGATTAGATTTGGACTAGTTTAGGGTTTGGTTATATTGGGTGGATTTGGATTTGATGTATGGTTGAACAACAAGATATCATGGTTTTTGTGTAGTTATCTCCAAAAAATTGTCAAATGATGATTCAATTTCTATTTATTGAAATGTAAGAACATAACGCTCTATTTTATAAGAGGTGGTTGACTTGGTGTAATTATTTGTTTGTGCTTTTGTAATTAAGGTTTGAATTGTACTATCTTTGTAGAAATCTTGGTGGTAGAAATATGCATTTGTTGGATTTTTATACTCGTGTTGTGTTTGAAGCATTATGTTCACATTTGCAAATTTAGTATTTAAGTTGTAAAGTTAAAGGAATTTTTTTTACTAGGTTAATGATTAAAGAGAAACAAAAATTAATCTTAGAGAGCCAAAGTTGGATATGTTTAGCAAGACACAAAGTTAAGTCGAGAAAGAGAGATGTTTATGTCTAGGGGGATGAAAAGTGAGTTAAGTTTAAAGAGAAGATCTTTTATGTTTGGAAAAAAAGGTGGTTATGTTTAGGAGAAGATTTGTTATGTTTAGCAAGAAGATGAGAACTAGGTTTAAAGAAAAAACTAAATATGTTTACAAAAAAGATGAGTTAAGTTTATGGAAAAGGTTTAAGTTTTAAGATAAAGTTTGCTATGTTTAAAGAAGGAGGTCATATTTGGACAAAGATTTGGTTATGTTTAGAAAGAGAAATGGTTATGACAAAGATTTGGTTATGCTTAGATAAATTTTATCTCTCGTGTTTTTGTCTTTTAAAGATTTGACAATGCCCATCTTCTAGTTTTTGTAGGTGCACCGAGACCAATTGTAGATGATGAAGAGAAACACAAGATGTTGTTATGCAAAAAAATCTAGGACCGTTATAACATGTGCACTTATAAACTTGGGTCTTCAAAGTCTCTACACATTCGAGATCAACGTCTAAAGGGGTCGAAACCATTGATTGGTGGTGTATTGTTGCAAATGAAGGCACTACTTATTGTTCGATTTTGCAGCATAAAATGTAATAGTGATGTTTTTAAACAAGATACAGGGGTAGGAATTGTGGTAGCCAATGATACTATTATGACTATTACAAAAACCACTACAATTGTGGAGGTTTTAATTGTAACACCTTTTACGTTAAAAATGGTTATCATCCCAATCTAGGTGCTCAAGGACATTTTTTTATGGTCCATCAAATTGGTATACACCTATGTTGCATATTCAACCACCTATTGTAACATACAATTGTGATGGTACAATATTGAGTCAAATTGTTTGTAAGCTATGATTTCCACATGGGGATTTGAATATAGGGGATTAAGGGATGTAATGTGTTGTTGAACATTTTGTTTAATGGTTTCAACCCATGTTGCAAGGGAAGGAGTGCATCTTGATGCAAAAAAATTGTTGGTTATTACTCATAATGGAAGATGAAGCATCAATATTGAGATACTTGAAGAAGATGCATAAGGGGTGGAAAAGACATCTTAATTTTTTATCATATACATCAATGGGTTTACAAAACTAAGATGTAGGGTTTAGACAACATCATTATGAGAAAATGTAAGGTTTTACAACTAAGCTTGCAATTGAGTTTTCCAGTTGTAATGGAAATTTGCAACTCATGGTATTTATACAACTTGAGTGTTATCGGAAAAGTTGTAGTACTTGCAGCGGACACCCTTGTCCTATACAATTTCATATATATGGTGCAACTAACTCACATGCAACTATATGCAACTTGTTTGCAATTAATCTCCACATCAAATTCCCAGATACATTCTAACATGGCAAACGAAATGCCAACATGACATTTCATTGATCTGTCAACGATGCCATATGTTAATATTTTTTGCAACTTATTTACAACTATTTTACAACTAATAACTATTTGATGAATATTTTATTATTTCATTCATCCATGGGTCCAACCACATTATTAGGAGCCACACATGCCCCCTTAGACCACTACTTTATTCTTAAAATATTCTTAAAATCTTTATAATACATCTTTCAAAAAAACATTAAATTTTTAAAAAGTTTTCTAAGTATTATTATGTTAAAGTGTATACTAAAAAAAATCCAAAAATATGTCATTAAAAAATATTTTCAAATTATGCTTTTAGTGTCAAAACTGCTTCTAAAATGCTTTTATGTAACTTTTAAGTAGTGGTTACAAGAGGTTAAAATTCTTTATACATTTTTTTCATTCATTAAATTGATTCCAAATTTTTACGATATGTACATAATGTATTCACAATAACATTTTATAAAACGTTATTCTATTTATTATTATGCTTTTTTATAATCCAAAGTTCAAAAATTAAGCAGTAATTACAATTGGTAATCGTACATGTTAGTATGACTACATCCCCATTTGATGTGAATGGATTCTATCCCATCTTTTGCAACTTACACTAGAAGAAAAACTATCTTTTGCAAATTGTCTTATGCAACTACAAATGTTTTATGCAACTAAAAAATGTTGCATGTAACTATTTTTTAGTTACATGTGACATTTGCAGTTGCATAGAACAAGTTGCAAAAGACAATTTTTCTTCAAGTGAATTATTTATAACTATTTTACAACTAGCTTGACAAATATATTCCTTTATTATTTCATTCACCCATTTGACAAATGGATTCTAAATATTCCTATCTTTTGCAACTCATTTATAATTATTTTATACCTAGTCTAACGAATATATTCTTTAATTATTTCATTCATCCATTTGAGTAATGAATTTTGTTCCTATCCTTTGCAACTAACTTATAACTAAAGATGAAATGAAAATAAAATATTTAATGATTAATTTGCAAATAGATGTTTAAATTTGGGTTTCAAAGCAGTTTGTGGTAGTTGATTTTAGTCGCACTAAACTAAATTACAACTTACAATGCAATTATCTAGACTTCACATAACCATTATCATGTTGTTTTAATTATAATAGATAATGTTGAATTGCATTGGACGTCATTAATTATAAACATGAAATGGATTTGAAACTTTAAATACATTTACATTCCATGTTTAAGAACACATTACAAAAAAAATTAAGTGTTTTTATCAAAAAACAATTTAACTATGAATCTAAATATAATGCCGAAACTATATATAAGAAACATTTTTTAAATTTAAACAAAAGAAATCATAAAAACAATGACCCACAACAATCAAATATTTTCATTTAAAACATTATGTTTCATAAATGAACTTTTTATTTTATTTTTGTTGAAATGGAGCTTGAGCCATGCAATTTTTTCAATGCATTTTATCTCCTTGAAATCTACAATGTTATGATATTTAGTTCCACACGTGAAATGAAATCATTAGCATATCATAACATTGTAATGTCAAAAACATATAAATGATCCCTTCAACTTGAAAAAAACTAGTTTACAACTATATTGCCACTAACATGGAACTTATTTGTCATTAAAATGCAATGTATAAAACATTAATACAAACTAAACTACAATTTGTACACTTGCAAATAAAATTAAATATTGTGTCTATAATCAAGTAAATTGAATCACAATGTTAGGTACTTTTGAAAAAATCTTACCTTGTATACATAATTTTGATGTTGATGGATTGAAACATAATGAAAATTCGGCCCTATAACATACAAACAACAAAAGTAAAAACCTTCAATATCCAAGAATAAAAGCAAGAACTTTCAACATCTAAAATCGAAAATAAAAACATTGAACATACAAGAGTAAGAACAATAACTTTTAACATCAAAAAATAAAAGTAAGAACCTTCAACATCCAAAAGTATGAGCAAAAACCTTCAACATTCAAAAGCAAGAGCAAAAACCTTCAACCTTTCTAAGAGCAAAAACTTTCAACCTCTTTAAAAGCAAAGACAAGAACCTTCAACCTCCAAGAGCAAAAAAAAATCCTTCAACCTCTCTAAGAGCAAGAACAAAAATCTTTGATCGCTAAGAGAAAAAACAAAAGCCTTCAACTTCTTTAAGAACAAGAATAAAAATCTTCAACCTTTAAGAGAAAAAACAAAAACCTTCAACCTCTTTAAGAATAAGAATAAAAACCTTCAACCTCTAAGAGAAAAAACAAAAGTCTTCAACCTCTCTAAGAGTAAAAACAAGAACCTTCAACCTTGAAGAGAAAAAACAAAAAGCCTTCAACCCCTCAAAGGGCAAAAACAAAAACCTTCAACCTCCAAATTAAAAAAAAAGGCTTCAATCTCCAAGTTATTTAAATAAATAACTTATAACAACCTTTTAGTTTTATTTTTAAACTAAACAAACAAAATAATCTTAGTTATAACACATGATATGAAAAATGCATCACCAAAAGACTAACATTTGGGCCCTCAAAAAAACGACAATTGCAACAATCACCTTGTCCTAACAATAACATGCCAGCATTATGAGTCTTTTATTAGTAGTAGAGACCTTATCTCCCATTACTCTAGGAGCTCTCTTGTAAGAAAATGAAGGGGTTCTATCTACAAAATATATAAAACAATTTTCCAATGAAACCATCTTTTCATATCCATATTTTCTCATCAAAACTGTAGATATTTCTTTATGTTATCCAATCATCACCACCTTGAATAAAGGATGGATACTAGAAATATTGATTATTGAACTACCAGAGATATCTTTAATGTGTAACTATAGTTTTCAAAATGTCATTGCCCATAGTTGTTTTCAAGTCAACAGGGGGAATTGAATCCTTGAGTGAGTCAGACTTGAACAAGGGAATAAAATGGCACCGGCATGTCAAGTTGATACCCAGAAAAACCTGAGTTCAAAAATGGGCTTGTGTTGTACACATTAGAATTCATTGGAAAGATTTAGTTGTATTTTGACAATGACACAGTAAATGGGTGGATAGATGCACACTATTCAATTTGTAGAAAGACTTTATTGGCATGCATAATTGGGATGTCAACAAATTTGAGATCTACCTTATATGAAACTAGAAAACCTAGAAGCATGTTATCTCATCAGCCCAACTATGTGTAAGAAAATAGACACCTACCAAATAAAAATGTAGGTTGATGAAATGTAAACCAAAATTGAAGAAACTAAGTTACAACAACCATTAGAGAAATGACAAGGTTTGGCGAACACAAGTCAACCAACAAAATTCTTGTCTACAAGTTTGTGAACTCTCACTATTGCATTTGTGATAATGCCAAGAGCATATATATATATATATATATCTTTGTGATACCATTGTCTTGTTTGCATACTCTCTACTACTATAGTTTAATTATGTCAAAAATTGATCAAGTGAAAAATATTTCAAAACATAAACTAGCATGATGGATATTTACTTCGTTTGATGTAAATCAATGTAACACATTGTCTAATTGCACTATCCAATCCACCACCTTCACATTTGTAATTGTAATGAATGCACCTTGAATGCATAACAACAATAGGGACCTCCAAATCCAAAGGAATGAACTGCAACAAGATAAACATACAACTTTTGAATGGATGTAGATTAGGTCAATAAAAAGGTCATCTCTTTTAACCTAACTAAACGTCAAATTGCTTCATTTCATCCATAATACATACATTCATTCATCTCAAGTGGATGAATTTTTCACCTAAATTGGATGAACTTAGGGCCTGTTAAAGTTAATAACTAAGCAAGACTCAAGTGTATTGGTTTTCAACATTTGATAATTGTGAGAAACAAGGGCTTGCGGATTTAACTCCAATGTGTAATTGCAGACTATTGCATAAGTAGTTGTGATGATTACTCAAGGGTGTTAGTTTCTCATAATCATGACATTTCCATGTAAAGGCAATTCCCAACTTATTGGTTTTGTGCAATGTGGTGTGCATATACACAACTCATTAAGCTATAGTGATAGAGGACATGTATACTTAAGCAAGCTTTGGAGGAGGTGCAAAGAGAAGGAAAGCTTTGGAGAACCCAAGTCTATCAAGCTCAAAGTTTAAGAAGGTGAGTTTGTTGAACTTATCAAAATCATTAATGGGTTGGCAAGACATGAATTCCACATTGCGTTATTTGTGTAAAGCAATTTTTACCGTTTTGGATTGAGTGTAGAATGTCAACATTATGTGAGAGAGCTTTACGATGTTTTGTTATGTGATCATTTCATTCTTTTCATGCTAAATGGTGTGAATTGGTTCATAGAACTAAACCCCATGGCAACATTTGACGGGAATGAATATGATTGTGAATATGAGAAAGTCAGGGCAAAAAATATTACTCACAATGAGTCTATGTTGAGGTCCCTAAACTTGCATGTGATCCCTAGGTAAGTTCATCAATCCCCATGTTTAACACCTTGTATTGCTTGATTGCAACATCACTTTGGATGGTTCTATGTGGGTTGAATCGAATCACCAATTTTTTTTGTAAATTTCACATTCCAAATTATGTATGCAATTAAATTTGAACTTCAACATTCTCCAAATTTTCTTAGACCTTTTACACAGTTGTACAATTTGAAACAATGTAGGTCTTATACAATCTTATGTTGTAATCCATTTTCTATTGCAAATAGGTATATTTATAATTGGGTGTAAGTTGAATGGAAGTTATAAGGTTCAATCATTTTCCTTCTAGACTAATTTTTCTAAGCATCGTCCATGAGCCCCATCAACTGTTGTTTAAGAACTTGGTATGTAGAATACCCCTCAATATTTTAACTAACATAGGCTAATCAATTTTTATAAATATGTGATAAAACATTACAACATTGAAATGTTTGGAAATTGAATTGTCCGTAATTTTTTGCATTATTCATGGTTTAACATATCATGGGGGGTGTGTGTAAAAAACAAGCACTTTGACTTGGGAAATTTTAGTGTATAATGTCATCTATGAAGGGTTTTAATGTTCAGCTTTTGATCAAGAAAGCTGATTGGATGTTATTTTATGTTGGGCACAAGTTGGTTGCTTTTATATGCATGTTTTGTTGGGCCAAACCCAATAGTGGTGGACTAATAGGCAAATGCATTTTTGGGATAGAAACGAAAGCTATGTAGGGTCCTTGAACTATCTACTCATGTCAGTAAACATGTTCCATGCACGAAAAATGTATATAAAGGCTTGAAAGATATGCAAATTTTCATGTATCTCTTCATTTTCAAAGGTCTAGGACAACGAAAGGTCACATGATCAAAAAAAATTAAAAAATGACCCTTTTTTAAAAAATAATTTAATGTCATATTTGTTTTTGGAAGGGCCCATATCTAAAGATCAATAATCCAACTTTGTGTTGTGATCTACCATTGCCTCTATATGTTCAATCTTGTACAGAGATTTGTAAGGTCCACACAATTTGTGGGAAGAAGTCAACAATTGCAAAAGGGGTCTTAGAACCTAAAGGGTATGCAAGAACCCCAGTGTGACATAATGCACGTTGCAAGGGGAAATCCAAGTCCTTGAAGCAATCATCTTCCTCAAGTAGTGATAAAAAAATCTCCCTTGCATTCAGATTTTTCAATTGGAGATGTGCATGAATCCTCCTTAAAAGACATCAACTTGGAATTGGTGGAGGGGATTAGAGGTGTTTCTGCAAAGTTGAAAGGAGACAAGCCAAAACATGTAAAAATTTTAGCTCCATCTCTTGGATTGCTTATGGACTATAGATTATTATGGATAGAATTTTTGTTGCACGTTTTCATTAGTTCTTTTAAATTCCCAATTGATCAATGAAAGGATTTTGCATGGCTGTAATGGCTACGTATATTTATTTGTGCATTTGCAAAAATATGGACATGGGTTTTGTTGCAGGGTTTGAAGTAAAGTGTTTTCCCTTTCTGCATTCAAGCTTGTATGTTGAACCAACTTTGAGCATCTTACATTTTGCATCCTTAGTGCCCTTAAACTTTATAGAAAGCTTCCTAAACCTTGGAAATTGAGAACAAAAATAGATCCACAACAGTCCATGGAAAAGGTGTCCATCCTTAGTGGTGATGATGTTGACCAACATTGGAAAAAAGATGTGTTTGAAGATAATGGCTATGATGATAAGGAATCATTTGTGGGTGATGAAAGTGACCATGGAGAAGGTGGCGCAACTTGTAAGTCTTTAGATGGTGATTGGCCCAAATTGACCGTGCCTTCACATGGTAAACCAGGTTATTTTGAACCCAAGAATGCCAATATAATGTCATGCACATCTTGTATGATTTCACAAGTGCAAATGATATGAGTGGGATGCCCACTAACATTGTGAATGCAACAATCCAAAGTTAGATACCTATTGTGAATCCCAATCTGCCTAGCAATCTAGCATTCAAGTTCAAAGTCAAGTACTTGCCATAAGTAATATTTTACCTAGTGGTCTAGGGAACATTTGCTCTAGTTTGGTAGGGTTGCCAAATGTGAACATGGGGTAGTGGAATCCATTGCAATAAATGCAAGTGTTGCAGACCATAACATCACTAAGGATTGGCCCCCTTGGACAACAAACATGTTTCATAGATGGGAGGCTTGCAAATGGAAGGCTTGCAAATTCTTGCTGGAGCTCAAAGAAAACAAGGTGGACATGACCTTATGGGTTTTGTGTCCAAGCCATAAGGAGTGGCACAAGTACAAATACATGGCCAACCTAATAACATAGAAATGGCTAGGTCTAATGATTTTTTAGGGGCAGGAGAGGTTGTAACTATTGGTTTGACTAAGAAAGAACGGCAAATTGTCCAACTCAAGGCTCGTAGACTAATTGTGAACAAGGCATGCAAACTGGTTATCATTCGAAAGGCTAATCGAGAAAAGCCATTTTTTGTTTCTTTTGATCCATCTGGAAAGCCCCAACCGCCCCATAGGAATATTTATATTAACATGCTATGTGGTTATTGCAGTTGTTTAGATCCTAACATCAACAACATTAATGCCCAACCCCATCATTTGATGAATGAAATGCTTCATAGGCTAGAAGAGGACCGGGAGTATGTTGGGCATGATTTATCATACAAGGAGTTCAAGGCACAAGTGAATGTTAACCTAAAGAATAAGCGCCATGCTCTAAAACTTTTGATTGAAGTAAATGTAGCAAGGCATGGGGATTATATTGATGATCATTGGGAAAATATGAAAGGCCTTATTGCCTCAAAGGAAAAACAAGGGGAAGCTGCTAAATATCGTGCCATGCAAGCAAAAGTTAACACTCAAAGCCATTCTAGTTGTGGCATAGATGTGGGGATTGCAAGTAGATTGGTAAAATTACTAACTTTTGGAGAAACCCTATTGTTATTGTTTGTTGGATCTACTTGTTGTGTGATTATTTACAATGCAGAAAAACCCATCTTTTTTGTTGTTCAAAACTTAAATGAATTAGGACACCCCCTTAAACCAACTGAGGTAAATGAAAATCTTTTGAAAGAGAAAAGAGCCCCTAGACCAATTATAAGATGTACTCCTCCTTCCAAAAATATGGTAAGACACCTTAACTTACATTTGTATAATGTTTGTAATACACTTTTGTTCCAAATTACCAAGTTGTTGATTAATTAATGTTCACATGTGTTACTCACCTCGTTGCATTATGGGTAGGCACTTTCAACCAGCAAGCACCAAGGAATAAGTCAATGCACTCCTAATGTAAATGAGGTGCCAAGTTGGAATAAGAGGATTAATATTTTAGAGAGCATGATGGCTCAAGTTGTTGGTATTATCACAAAAAACATCCCACAAGCAACAACAAATTTTGAGACGCTTCAAGAAACTCCTAAAGTACAACCGATTACACCTAAACAGAGTACACGTGATCTTAACAAGACATTTGAGTGCAATGTGCCAACTATGGACAACATCAACCTAGGAGGCTTTCACGGTGTTTAGGTGTGTGCCCTTTTGTTCTGGTATGCCTTGACAAATGGCTTGAATTCATATTTGATTGAGAATTGAATAAGATTATATGGAGCTCCAAGTTGAAATTGAATGTATAAAACTTGATGTTCTTTAAGGTTTACATGAGTTCATTTTTTTGTGGCTTTGACTTCAATCATAATAACCCTTGTGCAATTTTTTTCTCTTAGCAGTAGCTGAATGGCAATTTGCAATTAGTTGATGGCACTCAATGTGTTGTTGCTACATCCAAATCAAACCCTAAATTTGAAAATGTTGGTTTGGATAATGCCCATGGCCCTTTTAGACAAGTAAACACAACATCCTTGCTAATTTTTATATTGATTTATGGTGATCAATATGTGTGCACATTATGTTTGGGTTGAATTGTTCATCACCTTTGCCTTTCTATCACCATGTATTTTTAAACTATTGAATGGCCTTGGTGTTTGTACGATCATGTGTAGGTTGTAGTTGAGACCCGATACAAGGTTAAGGGTTCTACCAAAGATGATTTAACCACAACATGCATAGAGGAAAACAACACCCGAACAATATGTGAGATGGCTACATTGGACATGAATGAACAACATGTAGTTCCCCAAAAGCAAGGACAAAAACACCTTAAACCAACTCCTTCCAAAAAAACTAGATCAAGGTGGAGGTGAGTTTTCTTATTTCTATTGTGGTTATTTTCAATGATTCAACGCATGAACAATAGAGGTTTACAGTGATATGATAAGTTCCATGCACTCTAAACTTTCAATTCTCTTCCTTTTATTTTATTTTTCCATGATCTCATAATTATTATTGTATTTCTAATTGGAATTATGGCAAGGTAATTCAAGCTTTGAGGATACACTTTAGACCTCCCCCACCTGCAAGAAAAGAACTTCAAAAATATAGGTAATATGGGTAATAAATGCACTACTTCTCCTTCCAATAATTGTTTAACCTCATCATGGACATATTACATGATTGCATGTGTGTTTTGGCAACTAGTTTTTAGTTATAATTACTTGGTTGTAAGGTCTATCATGGTATATATTAATGGTTATTGCACAATGTCATTGGAGTTGGTTAAGGGCAATATAAGTTTTGAGGACACCTTCTTTGGTTCCCTAAGTCACAAACTAAAATCTATGCCAGAGGCACCATAGGTAACTTTTTGAATTACACGTCTTCCTCATTGTGGAATGGAAAGTAATGTGAACATGCTTTGTAGATAAGGTCATGGGACCAACATAGTACTAACTATGTCACATGGGTGATATGTTTACAGTCCATGTTAAGACTAAAGACAAAGGTGGAAATTCTTGATCTTACTAGCAAAGTAACATGTGCCTTGTGTGAAATATGCAAAGTGTTGGGCGTGAGATTCCATGGGGTGCCAATTACACCTAGGCATGCCACCATTGCAATGACAAGTATTAAAAGAGGGTCAACAAAGTTACCATTTTTGAGCTCCATTGCATCAAAGGTGAAAGATATGATGAATGGTGTTGTTTTATGGCGAGAGAAAAATGTACTTGTTAGTAAGTAGTATCCACGGTTGTATGAAACATGGAAGGGACACTATAAAACTTAAGTTGTATGTACAAATGTTTGGGATGATTGTTCATCTTGTCTTTTTTACTATATTTGGTTTGAACATGTCAACACAACATATGTTTCTTAAAATTAATTATGGTGCCAATGATCTATTTGTGGCTAGTCATCTTGACCACTCATAGTCTTCAAGACATTAACTAGAAAGAGGTGTTGATTAACATTAATGAACTTACATTAAATTCCCCTTGCTTCTTATTGATCTGGTTTCCCCTACAACCAAGCATTTGCAAGATCCATGCACTTACAATTAAGCACTTACAAAGTCCATTTGGTTGTCCTACATTTGTAAGTTATATGTATAACCAAATCACAATGATGCAATAATCTAAAACAAAGCCACATTGGATACCAATTAATCACAATTTTTCATTGGTCTTGAAACTACGATTCCAAAAGTCTTTCAAAGGTACGTATGTTGATCCTAAAGCTATGTAAATGGTATGATTATTACATTTACACCCTTGTTGATATTATGGGTTCCTTTCATGAGTGGATTCCAGTAGTAGACCAAGTTTCTTAGTTTGTGTGACTAGAAAAAATGCAATGGTAAATTGTAATGTGTTCCATGATTATGGGATTCAAAATGTAATCATCATATAATATATTTATAGGTCTAGTCATACATTTTGTTTGGTTTTTGTAATAAACATGGCTGAAATTTCTTGTGATTGCCAATCTTTTGATAGATTTAGTACATTGGCTTTGATATGTTATCATGAGTTCATGGAGTCATTCATTTTCTTTTGGTAGTTGGTCAAGACCATACAAGTTACTATTGACAGTCATTGAACTTATGTGAAACGATCACTATTGTTCACACTACTCCTTTTGTTTTTTTTGGTTGTTTTTAAGCACGGGGATCTCCCCTTTGTCTTGTATGATGATATGTTGTTGGATCTGAAATATGACTAACTTTATTGTTGGTTATCAATTTTATTCATGTTGACTTAAATAGTAAGATACTCATAAGTTATTAACATGGATAGTTCAAAATGGTGGTGACTTCATCTATGGAGAGCACAATATGTTGGAAAGCTAATGTTGTGTAGATTAATAGAAGCATGAAATGGGGTTTTAGAAATGAAGGGTTCAGATTAGGCTATAATGACAAAGGTAGAAAGTAATCTAGCAACATGACTTGGACAACTCCAATCCTATTCAAGTTGTAATAGGTATCAATATGTTGCCTAACTTATCACCATTTTTTCCATAGTTCCATAGATACAATTGCATTAACTTTAAATATGTTTTACATTCAAGTAGTCATCACTAGTGTGCTTGTAGAAAATTTAGAATGTAAGAGACCCAAAAGTCCTAAACACTATCTTCTAGGTAGTCCTTTTTAGGCTTCAACCTTGGATGCTTGTTTGGACAGGGACAAGTTAATTAAAATGAAATCAAGTTTAGTTTCATAAGCTTGTTCCAAGAGGTGAATGGAGACTTGCTTCCTTTAAGCATCTAGGAACTAGGTTGTATGTGGTGGGCTCGTCCACTATGGATTTTCTTGAACTGAAAGCTAGTGTGATTGCTATGGATAGTTGAATTATGCAAAAATGATCACAATGGAAACCCACCATATGCATTTGGGGCATTAAGAAGGATGCAATGACTATGACGAGGCCCTAGTAACAATAGTTCAATAAATGCCATCATGCTAGATGCTATCAAGTGCAAATGACCTCTAAACAAACATGGGTGTGTATGGTTGACTAAGTGTAGGTACTTGGGTTTTGGTTAATACCCAATCCTACATTAGTCTTCTAATTTACTTTGCCATGCCTGTTTAAGTACATTTCCTTTGGGATATGAGCTGTATTTGTATATTGGATGACTATCACTTTGTTAAGCAAACATTAGCCTAGTATTGGTGACAATTGCATGCTTAGTGACTCAATCATTCAATGCAAGTATTCGACAACTAGCCAATCAACCAACTAGACATCATTAGAAGTGGTCATGGACATTACTTGGACTTGTAGATCATGTAGGTCACAAAGAAACATGGGAGGAAAGATTCCATAAAATAAAAGAGGCAATGGCAAATGAGCTTGGGATGGCAAAATATAGGTGCCCTTGTAGATGGTGTTGTGGCGGTGGCAAGCTCATCTTAAGGGCAACAATTAGAAACTATTTTTGGGAAACATGGTCGTGATCCTACACGAACCAAGCCAATTTTGGTATGACATGATTGATGTATGTCCATGTTTGCATTCAAATTCAATCAATATTGTAATTGTTGTGATGATTTAAAGTACATGGATAGAAGCCATGCTAGTTGCCCAAAATTTGATCTTTAATCTCATATGTTTTCACTTGCTTTGTTTAATTGTTATCATAGGGGGTTGATGAAATACTTATAGAACTTGAAAGGTTAAACCAAGATGCACAAATGGATTAAAATACTTATGTTGGGGCAAACCCAAACATAAGGATGGATCAAGATATTCAACTAGGTAGAATGGTGGCTGAAACATTTGGAAGGTGTGATGAACTTGCAGATGCTAGGAATAGGGATGACAATCTTAGAATTGAAGGGGGGAATTTTGATGGTGGGAATGGTGCTTTCAGTTTGGACTTTGTTGATATGGAGGTGAACGTGGAAACTGATCATGAAAAAACAAAAGCTGAAATGTACAAAAAGGCCTAAACCCCACTTTATGCGGGTTATCCCAATAACTAACTTTGATTCCATTTTATTACTACTAAACTTGATAAGTACACATGGAGTTAATAATACATTTGTGGATGAATTTTTCACATTGTTGCGGGTTGATTGTTCCCTAAGGATAACACCTTTCCCAAGTCATTGTACCAAGCCAAAAACATAGAGTAGCGGTTGGGATTAACCTACAATTCAATCCATGCTTGTATAATGGTTGCGTCTTATTTAGAGGGGAGGCCAGGGATTGCCTAAAATGTCAAAGGTCCCGCTTTGTTGAAAGGTCTAACATTATTCCTTACAAGGTGTTATAGCATTTTTCATTAATCCCCAAATTGAAGTGAATGTGTAAGTGTTCATCCTTAGCAAAATTAATGTCTTGGCATAACACAAATAAAAGCAACATGGGCTAGTCCATTTATTGTCTGATTCAAAGGCTTGGAGACATATTGACACAACTTGGCTAGATTTTGTAGCTAATCCTCGCAACATAAGGCTAGTTTAGCCCTTGATGGGGTCAACTCACTTGGCTAGTCCTCCTCCTCATTTATAATTTGCCACCTTGGCTGACAACAAAAAGGTTTTTTGTTATGTTAGCATTATTGATACCAAGGAATGCATCTATAAGAAATGAAAATATTGATGTCTATTTGGAGCCATTACTTGAGGAGTTGGAGATACTATGGAAAGGGGTAAGGGCTCTTGATGTGATAAAACCAGAAGGGTCATAAGCATTTGTGCTTAAAGCCTTTGTATGTGGAGTTTGCATGACTATCATACCTATGGATTATTTGCAGGTTGCCAAGTGAAAGGCTACATGGCATGCCCATTGTGTGGGCCCAATGTGGACATTCAACACTCTATCCACTTGAAAAAAATTTATATAACTTGGATAGACTCCACCCATATTAAAGAGATCGGGTTGCTTTCAATGGACAACAAGAGGTGAGAGCTAAACCTCCTAGAATCTCTATTAGTGATCTTTTGAAAAGGGTAGAGGAAAAAGAGGTGGCTGAACATGAGAACATGCACTAGAGATGATAGAAAGGACCTTGTCCATTCACACGATGTGAAGAGGAAAAACATATTTTTCCAATTACTATATTGGGAGGGTAATGTTTTTGTACAACTTGGGCATGGACTATTGATGTACATTTTGTTGTTCTCTTATAGGTTATGCCCACCATGTCAAGTTCATCTAGTTAATGTAATAGAACCCACAACCTTGATTTGAGGGCATGGATTGAATTTGATTTCAAGTTTTGTGGGAGCTACTACCAATTTTGGGTTTTGTGGCAGTTATTCTTAATGAAGCACACCTTAGATGTTATGAATTGTAAAAAAACATATGTGAGAACATGCTGAAGGTTATATTTAGGGAAAATGATTCTGTGGTTATTCAGAAAGATATGGAAAAAGTGGGCATTCACCCCCAAATTTGGTTATGGCAATTAGCAAATGGTCCGTACATGAAACCAAATGCCCCCTATGTGTTGTCTAATGAAGAAAAGAGGGTATTTTTGCAGATCATAAAGAAGTTGAAAACCCCATCAAATTATGCTTCAACCCTATGGAATAAGGTGGAAGGGAGGGAAAATTGAAAGGTTTAAAATCCAATGACTATCACATAATGATGCAACATGTATTACCCCTATGCCTTCGCAAGTTGGTGTAGGAAGAAATATGGATGGCTTTGATTAGCCAAAGTCAGGTGTTTAACAAGCTTTATGCCAAGGTGGTTGACCCCAATGCATGCAAGTGCTAAAATCAAAGGCAACAAAAACTATGTCAACTATAGAAAAGGTGTTTCCACTTGCATGCTTCAATGTTATGACACACTTAGTAATACACCTTGTTGAAGAGTTGAATCTTTGCGGTCTAGTCCACACAAGGTGGATGTACCCATTGAGAGGTACATGAAAACTCTAAAAGGTTATGTAAGAAACATGGCATGGCCATAAGGAGGCATGGCAACAATGAAAAAAACCTTGTGATTTTGTATAAAATACATCCATGAAGTGAAGTCCACAAGGTGGAGAGTTTGGGATGACCAAGAAAAACCTATAATGCATGATGAAGTGCTTGAAGGGAATGGTCATGCTCGTAGATTAAGTGCCAACCTTAAAAAATGGGCCCACACATTTGTTATCCACAATGTATCAACAACAAAACCATGGCATGAGTAAGAATACTAGCCCTAAACACATGATTATGACCACTATGTACATCAAATCTAGTTTTTGCTTCTTCAAATATTGCCACTGCATATTGCTTTATGTATGTTTTGGGGAACCATCTTCAAGTGGCAAGTGCAAAATTACACCTATCAACCTCAGATTCAAGAGTAGCAACCACATTTGAACAGGAATGTCGTTCCCATTCTAGTGATCAGAACCCAATCATGGCATCATTTGAATATGTTGGGTGGATTAAGGAAATACTAGAATTAGATTATGGCAAGTTCCAAACTATTGTTTTTCTTTGCAACTGGGTGGTGGCAAATTATGAAGGTACAAATGCCACAATGAAGCATGATGACTATGGGTTTACTTTTATGAGCTTTGAACATCTGATCCCTTTTTGAGCCCAATCCTTTACCATTCCTATGCATGTTGAACTTTTTTTTTTGCAAAAGATGTACAAGCACCAAGGAACTAAAAGGTTGTGTTGCGTTAAGAACCATCGGGTTGAAGGAGTGAATTCACCAAAAAAGGTAATCTAGAGTTGACCTTGTTTGATATGGGGAATAATGTTGATCATGTAGGTTAATGAGTGGATGTTAATCCAAGTAATAGAGTGGTTGTTGTAGCCTAGTATTTAGATGTTGATGAGGTGGTTGGTGAATTAATCAGCTGAGCACAAGTTTTAACTGAAGAAATTGCAACAAGTTCTGAAGGTAACAATGATGATGAAGAATTACAACAAAATTTGTTTTCGTCAGATTTGGATGGTGAATGAAATCCACTTTGCTGACAAGGCCATTTCATTTATTTGTAATTAGGTTTGTTGGATTATAATTAAGGCTGGAATTTCTTTTTGAATAGTTGGCCTCCACATTATTTTTTATAGGTTAAAAACATTGAATATCCATTTTTAGTTGACGAATAAATAATACATGAATGGGTGGGCTTTATGATTAAGGTCATTGAAATGATAGTGCAACTATTAGTAAGAAGATTGATTATGTCATTGAGCACCAAAATTTCAGCATGTTGAATGATAACAAGCTTGCATTTAAAAAATGTCTACATGCAACTTATGGTTTTTCCATTATGCTTATAATTTCTATCATGAAAAAAACATGTTAATTTTTTAAAGCATTTTGAAAATGTCCTATGTTTGCCAAACGTTTTTCTTTGTATAAATTTGCTTACTGATCTTTACTCTACATCACTATATTTGAATGTGTAGGTGACAACAATTTTTTGATTTGTTTGTGCACACCAAGTTGGTTGCATTTGTGACAAATGTGGGTTGATCATAGCAAAATCTGCCAATTTTTCTTAGATGTGTACGTGCCAAAAAAATTTCGAAAGACAAGGAGATTAAGGTGCACAATATCATATGAATGTTGAAGCCTACCTATCTATTTTTTCCTTTCACCATCTAGAGATGTTTGCATGATTAGTGTATTCATTTTGAATGGTATCTTGGATCACATTTGGAATTCTAGTTGTGTACACTTGTTGATATGTATAGATTTGCTACATCTATAGACTTGTTATTGGAATATAGTCCTAAATTCAATTTTAATGGCAAACTTAGATGTTCATCCTTAGTAGATTTAATCTTAGGCAAACTTGTTATTGGAATAGTTATAAATCCAATTTTGATGGTAGAATTAGATCCAAGATAAACTTGTTATTGGAATACAATCATCAATCCAATTTTGATGGCAAAATTAAATGTTCATCCTTGCCAAAATTAGATCCAAGATAGACTTGTTACTGGAATACAATCATCAATCTAATTTTGATGGCAAAATTAAATGTTCATCCTTGCCAAAATTAGATCCAAGACAAATTTGCTATTAAAATATAGTCATAAACTCAATTTTGATGGCAAACTTAGATCCAACATAGACTTGTTATCATCAATTTGATTTTGATGGCAAAATTAGTTGTTCATCCTTGGTAGAACTAGATCAATTATCTTGGATCTTCATTTTGACATTATCAATGGTATCATTTAACCCTATGTGTACAAAATTTAAATTAATATATTGTCTTAGATATTTGTTTTGACAATATTGTTAATGGTGTCAGAACATTCTACCTTACAAATTTGGCAAAAATTAGCCAACTCATAGATCATACGTTTTGGATCTTGGTTTTGACATTGAATGGTACATTATTAAAGCTTTATGTTTCACTTGAACTTGGGTGAAGCAACAATGGTTGCCTTGGATTTAAATTCCACAAGTATAAGTCACTTCCCATATGTACCTTTAAATTCCAAAACAAGATGTATCCATAATTAAATTCCACAAGTATCCATATGTTTTGGATTTTGGATTCTAAACCTTATAAAATAAACATGTATTAAATCTAACCTAAATGTAGGATAAATATTCCTTTTGTTCAAAATTAACATCATGGAAAAACCTTGAACCTCAATTGCACACTTGATTAAATATCCAATATGTATGTAATTCATTTGTTATATTCAAGTAATTGTTGGTTGCAAGTTACAATATGGCCATTCTAATTGGTGCTAAATTTTTTACATTGGCATTAGTGGCATATAGGAAATTATACAACAAAAAAATGTAGGTTGCTTAACGAATGTATGTAATATAGGGTGTCCATTTGACTAAACCAATGGTCAACTTGACTAAAGGTGTCTTTTTGTTTGTCCAACTTGACCAAATGTGTGTTTTTATCTATCCAACTTGACTAAGTGCTCATTTGACTAATAGTCAAATAGGTCATTTTAGTCAAATTGACTAGTCAAAAATTACAATGTCCATTCAAGCATTGTGCCTTAGTCAAAAGGGTCATTCTTTCTAGTCAACTTGGACATCTTGTAGTACTGGAGCTTCTTCAATGTATCTTGATGAATTAACTATTTCAACAATCATTACTCTAGGCATTCCAATAATGGCTAGTTTTAACTTCTTTCTTAATCCTTCCCAAAAGGTTATCAAATATACATCATCTAGTTATTGTGGTATAACAACACGTAATTATAAAAATCTATTGTAGTAATCTTCCACCATTTCATGTTTCCATTGTTTCACTTCTCTCAAACCTACTATGGCTTGTTTTTTAGTGTGCGCATCACTAAATCTTGAAATAAATGCACATTGAACCTCTCCCCAAGTTGCAGCAAGGTTTGCTATTTCATAACAAGTAAACTAACTTGCACTTTTTCTTCATAATGTTGTAGGAAAATATTGTAATTTATGTGCATTAGTATCTTCGCCATTCGTTACACATAATTTGGCCAATCTTCCTATACGAGTTACTGCATCATCGCCATCATGGAACTTGGGCAATGTTATTCGCAATACGTTTGCTACCACTACCACCATTGTTGGGGGCATAGATATGACAACTACTATGAATTGGGAAAATAAATTGGTTTATTGTGCAACAAATGTTTATCTTTCAGACTATAGTGGTTGTTCAACTACTTCAAATAGTCGATTTTTTATTGTATTGATTCTCTTTGATGTTGCATTGCTATCTTCATGTGGAATTGATTTTTCTTTGACTTTAATATTGAATAAGTTTGTTTGTAGATATTTGGCTAGAATGAGAAACCTTTCTATTTGACTGCAAGGATTGCACTCCTATTTTGGTAGGTTTTTGTTCAAGTATGAGAGTTTTAAACCAATATTGAACAACTCCTTCTTGTCATGTTGATGTTGTGGATTATGCATTAGTGTCACTTGTAATGGATTGCATTTTTTCAATTGTTGTTTGTCTAGCTAGTATAGATGTTTTTTAAAGCACCAGTTCTTAGAGTTGATCTTTTGTCTTGCTACCCAAAATGCCTAACTCTCACCATTGATAAATATCAAAATGCTTAACCTAAAATTCAACATTCCTAAGACTTTGTTCAATTCTCTTCTTAAATATAATTTAGATTAATTTGTTTTCGACTTTTCTTCTTGTTTGTCATGGGTTCCCATGAATGTATATCGTCTACCTTTTCTATCCTTCATTTTTTTTTGTTATGTCTTTTTTGTTAAAGGTGGAATAAGTAAAATAGGTATTAACATAGTTCTTTTGTATTTTTCTAAAGAATACTTATTTCCTTTTGTCCTTAAACAAAATTCCCCTTTCTTTCTACTAGGTACCCATAATGCATCACATGGCATCCATTTTTCAATTAAAGTGTTGATGTTTATTTTGTTAAATTCTCTACGATCTAATAGTTTAATAACATGATATGTTGTGTAAACATTTTCAATTCGTAGCAATATGAGTAAACAAACTAGGATGGGCAGCCATCATTTATACTTTTTATTTTAGATGCATCTATAATCAATGATTTATGTTGAATGCACTAGGTTTTCATATTCCCATGTAATCTTTCTATGATTAATGCTTGAACATTTTGTGGTAGTTCCCAAAAACATTTCCATAAAACTTTCCCATGTTTTTTCTTCTAGTACTCTTTAAGGTGTATTAAGATATTTTGCTATAGACTGTCCAAAATTATTTAATCGATGTAATCTTTCTTAAGCCATTTGTATGGTGATGACTTCTTTTAATTTTTCTTCTTCTTGAATAATTATAGACATTGTTCACCAATTGTTCATGCGAACCTTGATAAACATTATTACAATAATTTACTACTAATTTTGATTTTTCCATATCTTGCTCATTATAACTAAAGAAATTAGAGCACATATTTATGTATTTTTCTCTTTTTACACTCATTTAAAAATATTTACACCTTCTTTCCTAAGTCAATATATCCCATAAAAATCCTTAAATTCACATGGAAAAAAAACCATTAAAATGTGCAAATAACAAAACCCCTAATCAACTTCATATACCTCTACAAAAGTTTATTTTGTCATTTATAGTAGTAATAGTGTTAATTTTCTTTCATCAATGATTAGTTCTTTAAAGTAATACAATTCATTTTTGCAACTATATGTTGTGAATTCTTCAATCCATTTACATTGTAATTGTAACAAATCAAAAGGTATCCACCATTTAATTAATGCATTAATATTTGGTTTTAAATATATTTTTTCATCTTTCATACTCACAATATGATTAGTCGCTATCATTTTGTCCACTCTTGTTAAGATAAAAAATAGACTATTATTGGTAGGCACTTTTTATATTGATATAATTTTGCACTATTAATGTATAGAATATAGATTTGTAATGACCAGACAATTTGTTTTCAATGTAATTTTTGTAAAATTAATTCATGGATCCCTATTGGTAATAATTTAAACCTATCAACAAATTCATTCCATTTGCCTTTTTGTGGACATGATCTTAGGGCATATAGTGCAAAATGTGCACCTATATGTACAATGATCTTTGAACAATTATTTTTCCTCTTCTATGGTAGTGTAAGTTTTTCCCACAGAACAAGATTATACCTTCTTATCATGTTTCCATACCATTATTGAGTCTAGGATGTGGATGAGTTCAAACAAGCCAAAATTGATGTCAAATTTTTTTTGCAATTCCTATTACATTTGTCTATGTGGTGCCATTTTAATGGCATGTGAATCATGGAAAGTTGTGCTTATTGCATAATATGAATATTGAAAAATATAAATGAATCAAACTAAATTCCAATATCAAAGTTTGGTTTGAATAAAGGATGTTTAATAACTTCATTCAATGACATTACTTCCATAAAAGGCCTCTTAATTTTCATAATACAATTTATTTCATCTTCAATTTTTATATAGTAATAGGGTATTATTAGACACATCTAAAAAACACTCAAATTTTCATATGTTTTTGATTTTGTGTTGATCAAAATTAAGGTTTAAAAAAAGTTCATGAGTCCTTTTCGACATGTAAATGTGATGTAGTATATATATTGTTTAAAGAAAACTTGTAGCTTATAACATAAAAAATTAAACTTGAAAGTGTTAACATGTTTTGGAATGATTTGAAATTAAGACAACTTTTCAAAATGAAACACAAAATTAAATATGTGTACTTTCAAAGATTCGTATTTTGCCAAATTTGATTGCAAAAAAACATATGACATATTGGAGCAACTATGAATACAATATATAAATTTTTTCAAAACATTTCATTTGAAAATTCCTCTGTAGGAAAACATGTTTTTTGGAAAAAAGACCCCAAAAAGGACAATAGTCTTGAATGCAAAGTAAACACATTGGTTCGTTATATGTCTCCTTATTTTGGTGAGTGATGATTCTTCACATTCCTAACACACATTCTTTCCTTGACTTTGTCCTTTTGCATGTTTTTTATGCCTAGTCACATTTTCAATTAGGATAACCTTCCATGTTACAATTATCAACTCGCATATAACCTATTACATGTTCCAAGAGTCTCATATGCATGTTACATATTTTTTACCATTTGGAACATTTGGATATTGGAAGGACATTTATGTTAATTTGTAGAAATGGAGTTATGCTTAAAAAGAGAGTTCAATATATTTAAAAATAGGCCATTGTTGTTACTTATGTTTAGAAAGAGAGTATATTTATCATGTTTGTATCTTTTAAAGTTTCCATACATCCCAACTTGTGGTTTGTTACATGGAAATTGCAAGTTATGAGTTGAAAATGTCTACCATGGCAAGTCAATTACTCAAGGATGTTTCATGTGGTGTATCGAATTATGTACACATGTTTTTTAGATTCATGAAGACTTTGATTGTAACATAAATTTTAGTTAGTAGTGAGGATAGTATAATTTACCTAGTGATTGGTCATTGTGTTTGTAACTTGTTCTCTCTCTTATTAGGGGATGCAATTTGTTGTGCTTTTCTCCAATGTGTCCAACCCATGTTGCATGGGAAGGACAACAACATGATGCAAAAAACTTGCCAAATGCTACTCATAACAAAGGAAGAATAATTAACATTTAACAATATTGAGGTACTTGGGTCAGATACAAAAGTTGTTGAACAGACATCTTGAATTTTTTATTTACACCACTATGTCATTGAAATCAAGAATGTACACACTTTAGATAACATGCCCATTCATTGAGGTGCTTCTAATTTCATTTATGCATTATTAGTAACATGGCAATTTTGCTACATGTAACTTATGATGAAATGTAATTTTAACTTCATATAACATGTTAAATATGCAAATGGTGTTCTTGAATTGGTGAAAGATTGGAAAAAAGAAGAATTAAGATTTCATACTATCCACCCATACAAGTTGTGAAGTTGGGTGACTAATTTTCTTGGCACGTATAAAATCCATATCAAACTTGAACAAGATGATTTGTTGGTTGGGACAAGGATGTGGGCCCTTCTTTCTACTACTTGGATTATATTGCCACCCTCCATAAGTTGGAGAAAAGGGGCTTTAAATATGGTGAGTTAGACATCACTACTACATATTGTGCCTTTTTGTGAAGGGCCAAACGAAAAATCTGAAGGTTTTGCGAAAGAAAAACAAAAAACCTGAAGGGTTTGCGAAGGAACAAAAATCTGCCACATTTGCGATGCATTCCGCATCGCAACTTGTGGCGCACCAGTCATCGCAAATTTAGAATGAACCTTTAATCATCGCAGCACGTTTGCGAGATTCACGACAAACAAAACTTTGCGATCCGTTCAATGTCCGTCCCCCGTAGCGATATTCCGTTCTTCGCAAAGTGTATTCATACTCAAAACATCGCAAACTTTACCGTGTAAAGAGTATCACTACAGACTTTGAGATCAACAACACATCGCAACTTGCGTTATTTGGCGCCTCGCATTTTGCGTCTCAATATGTATCGCAAACCTCATCACAAATTTTTACAAAACTTCTCGGTGGTGGACGTATCGCAAGTTGCGATGTGAGTTAGCTCGCAAAGTAGTGAAAGGGTTACTGGAGAAGGAAGTTTCGCAATGTCATCTGATTCTCAAAAACCATGAAAAAAATGAAAAATGTTTTAGACCAAATGGAAGCTATAAATCCACTTAACCATTATTATAATCTATATTGCCTTGGTAGACTGAGTGAAAATATCAATAAAGTACGCATAACAGTGCTCCTATTCTTGAAAAATAAATTACACAATGGAGCAGAATAGGCAGAAAATGACACAATGAACATTGTGCAGTAATATAAAATCACAAGCCTCAATGGCAATTTGGATAAAATTAATGAGTAGTACATTATATGTGCTCATCATCCACCTCAAAGGTTGTAAACACAACCTTTGGTTTCTCACCTAGAATAGAACGGGACCGTGGCACATATGTGACAACAAGTGACCACTCCTTTGGGTTTGGGGGATAAGGAAGATAAAAGCATTGTTCTACATGACTGGGAAAAGTAAATGGCTTTGAAGTTTGCCAATGAGATCGCTGATAATTGGTGGTAGATGTCTTTAACCGTGTGTGTCCGCACTCATCCTGAACTACAGTGCAATTTGCACCAACAAGGTTCACTTTAAACCACTTGCACTTAAACACATACTCTTCAAACTTTGAATGTGCATCATAAGATACCACTAAGATCTCTTCCAGCTTTCCATAATGTGGCACAATATCTCGAACAATATTCTTGTCATGCCGATTGCTTCTAGAGTCCTGAATGAATTGCCCTTGAACTCCACAGTCAAAGGTGCGGCCCCTCTTTTCATCCAAACTGGAAATCCTGAAATTAATATTGTGTTAGGCATTGTGAGTCCTAAACTTATATGATAATAGAAACTTCATGCCCATAGAAATCATCCTAAAACATCCTAAAAAACTTGTATGGAATATGAAGATGAGTTAATATGCTTAATGAAATAGAAAAAATAAGTACCTGAAATGTCTTCCTTGTGTCCACATTGCTAAATGTGTTGTCACAACTCTCAGTGGTACATGAACCATGGTGCGAACATCATCTGTGATCTCTGGAAAACATGCTATACTTTCTCCTTGTGCCAACAATTGATCCACTTCAACCAACTTCTCTTTCATGTACTTATGAAACGTAGGAAAAATCCTTGATCTCCCACTCATACTTTTGGTATTCTCATAGAAGTTCCTCCACTCTTCCATGACGTTGCTATTATTCCACATGAATGTGGTCAGCTGAATTAACTCTGTAGGTAATAACATACGTGTTTTGATGGCACCAGTCAAACGGTCTTCCTCCTCTTCTCTTTCCTCCATCCAGACATGAGGACATGATGGATCTATAGTGGCCAAGATGTTGGTGCAATAAAACATGCTCTCTGCTGCCAAGTGTCCTGCTGCCATGCTTCCCTCCACTCGTGCATGGTTACGGACATAACCTTTTAATACTGCCATATATCTTTCAAGCCAATACATCCACCGACAATGCACAGGACCAGCAATGGCTATCTCATCCACAAGGTGAACTAGTAAATGCACTTGACAATCAAATAATGATGGAGGGAAGGCCTTTTCCAACTTGCATACCACCTCTGCTGCTATTACCCTCATTCTTGGAATCTCCTCTACAAATAACTCCTTTGAGCATACCCATCTCAACAGATTTCCCAATGACCAAAGAACATCTTGTACTTCTACACTAGCTAAGCCCATTATCGCCACAGGCAATATGTGTTGCAGTAAACGATGATAATCATGTGTCTTGAGATACCTTGGCCACTTGTGGTCATCGTCCCTACCAAAAGCTTTTTGAAGATTAGCTCCATAACCTGCAACAAGGTACCATAAAATTATACAAAAGTATTCTAGACATCCAACAGATAACATTCTATACTTCAAACTCTTTTTCCAATATAAGGCATACAAATTTAAATATAAATAAAAGCAATAGAGTACTTCTAAATTCAACCCTTGCCATCAAAGTTCAAACCTGTAGGGAATCGCATCTCTCCTATGCAATTTCGAAAGTCTCTTCTTTCCTGTGTAGTAAGTGTCCATGGAGCTGATGGTCGCTGCTCAATACTTGTGTTAGGATCAACAGTAATCCACACATCGGGATGCCTCTCAAAATCCTCATAGGCCTCCCTAAAGTTACTGTCCTTCTCTCCATAGAGCTGTTTTATGATAACCTTTCCCACATTTCCCTCAATGTGCATGGGGTCCAAGAGATGACGTATTTTCAGCTCACCCCAGTAAGGCAAGCTGTTGAGTATACCCCACCTTGTCAATCCACTACCCTCAAACACCATAGAATCATTTGGGTCAATAACTCTATTGGCCACATCCCTCCAATATGCAAAAATGGTAGCTTCTGGAATATCACGCTCATCACCATAAGGCATGTCAAAAGATGAAAATAAAAGTGGGTCTGATTTCATATCATGTCCCAGTGGAAGAAACTTTGTATGGCCAAGGTAAACAATTTTGCAAAGATCGCTTGAGTATTTAGCCATGTCCTCGAAACTTGGGCCACATGTAGAACAGGCCTTATAGCCTTGAGTTTGCAGCCCACTTACAAAACCAAACCCTGATTATAGAAGAACGAAATATTAGAACAACAAATAATCACAAAACATAATAATAAAGAAATATATAGAGGCATGTGCATGATTTCTTACCAGGATAATCATGCATTATCCACATGCAGATTGCCCTCAACTTGAATACACGTGGTATTCCTCCAGTGGTCTTCCTCCCATCATATGCCCATACTCCATCCCACAATGTTTTGAGTTCATCGACCACTAGTGCTAAGTAGGTGTCTAGGTTTTTCACCTTACTTGGCCCTGGGATAATAAGAGAAAGCAGCAAAAATCCTTTTTTCATAGACAACCACGGAGGAAGGTTGTAATTCATGACAACAACTGGCCAAACAGAGGTAGGTCGTCCCTTTCCTCCAAGTGAATGTGGACTAACGCCATCTGATGCTAACCCCAACCTCACATGCTTAGGGTCACGCTCAAACTCTGGCCATGTTGACTCCACATGCTTGTGAGCAGGAGAGTCAACCGGTAACCTCATAACACCAGGCTCTGATTAATGTTCCTTATGCCAAACCATTAACGCGGCCAAGTCTGTACATCGATACATGTGCAGCAAGCGAGGAATAATGGGAAACCACCTTACTGATTTCCTGGGCACCTTCTCTGTAAACATCTGATGATCATATCGAGCCTCTTCACATGTACTGCACTCCGTTAAATGGGCATTGTTCCCATGAAATAACATACAGTCATTAACACATGCATGGACAATTTGATACTCCATGCCTATGGAGGATAAGATCTTTTTAGCCTCCTTCCAAGATCTTGGCAAAACATTTTCCTCAGGTAGCAAGAGGCTATGACAAAATTGGAAAATGTCTGACAACATAGTATTGCTTGCCTTGTGTTTTGCTTGGATGTTTAACAACCCCAGTATGGCTGCTAAACGGCTTAACCTTGCACCTTGAAAAATAGGTGTTTGAGCATGTGCCTTTGCCTCTTGCCACTGTCGTTGTGCCTGGGTAGTATGTTGATGACGTGGATCATCTGCATTGGCTCCTTCATCATGTGGGTTGCCAGACATATCATCAACTATGTCAAGTCCAAACCAGTCAACCATGAAGTCATCCATGGCTTGTTCTTGGTTTGCAAGCAGTGGTGCTTCCTGAACTGGTTGAGAGACACCTTCATCATGAGGAGACAAGTCATTTGATGAAGAATGAGTTGATGAAGAGTCTGATTTGTCTGGCATGCCCATTTTTCGATATGTTGCTCTCAACCTCCGTGGCAACATGTCTTCAGAAGGCCGAATATTCTATGCAATACCAAATCCAAAAGATCTTAACTATATACCAAGCATAGTTGCATATTACATTATAAATAAAAAATGCCAAAATGCATGTATATAGATATGGTATGTTATGTCTTAAACAAAGTACATAGTTCAAAAAATGGTGGAATCCTAATTCCACTCATAGTGTGTAAACAACTCATCTCCTGATCTGATCGTCCTAGTAGCTAACACCAGGCAATGGTCTTCATGATAAGTCTTGCCATATGGTGTTGGAGGAGGTCCCTCAACAAAAACCCACTCACAATTAGCCTTACGCTTAGGCCGAGTCCCCACCGTACTGTTGATGAAACCAGCAATGTTTCCAGAACGTATGGGGTCTCCATCTATCACCCTCACATCATTATGCCTCCTAGTGCTACCAGCAAAGGTGTCCATCTCAAGAGCAAAGGTCTTCCACTCAGGATGTTGTCTGAGGATCATGTTCCAATGTCTTCTCTTATAGATAGGCCCACCATAAGGGAACAAAGTAGGACCCTCTCTACGACAACTAGTTGAATCCTCTACAATGATGTCCTCACAAGCATATACTCCATAGCCATGCCTCTCTCCAAGTTTAGAGGTTTTAACAATCCATCATCTACCCCAAACCACAACCTCCTCATCATAGGGCAAACTATCAAGCAACCCAAGAACTGCAGGGTTCCATGACTGGATAATATTGGCACATTTGCCAGTGAACTCGCACATACCCCATCTGCCCTCAACAATAGTCCTAGCATGACCCTCACTTGGACGTTGTGCTTTGGATCGTTGTCTAACGGAGGGCAGACATGGCCTTGCCTCATGATGTGGATTACTGGCCTCATGAGAGGCACCAATCCCTACAGCAAATGCATGCGAAAGTGCATTTCCTATGGCAGCTAAAACCCCTTGTGATAGAACATAGGGTGGTGGTGTCATACGGGAACCCTATTACATTCAAAAAACCACAACAAACCATGGAAGTGAAAATAGTTTCAAAGAGGATTTCATGAAAAATAACATGTATCAAAAAGGAAAAATGACAATGGTAAAATGACACTTACCACACGAGATGAAGAAGCTCCTGGGGTAAGACCATGATGACGCCCAAATCGCTGAATGTGTTGAGCACAAACATATGACTTTTGTGAAATCTAACCAACACACTTGGTGCATTGGCAAAGCTGCCGAGGTGGACCATGAGGAGAATGAGACACATGTGCTTGCGTATGAGCTGACGTGCCTTCGTTTGAGGAGGATGAGTCACTAGTGGAGATAACGGAGGAGGAAGACATATCATCTGTCACATTAACAAGGCACAAATGTAAAGCAAAGACCAGATTAAACTTTCAAAAATCATGTGATACAACAATATAAACCATTGACAACTCATAAATTGAAACTACCTAAACCAAAAAGAAATGCATACCTATATCCAATGTGGGCTCAACAATGCCTATAGGACTGGTTGCCTGAAACCCTTTGGCATACGCACAACAGGAGCTCTCTGACCTAGAACTCTCGAAAAGAAACCCTAAACCCTAAAGCTTTGCGAACCCCTTGGCAACCCCGTACCATCGCATTCCTTTTCGCATCTGCATACGTTACTTAAAACAAAGCCCTAAAACATTTAACTTCCTCCTACGTTAGCGAAGCTCGCGATTTCGCAACTATCCAACATTGCGATACAAAGAGCATTGCATTGCCGTTGCGATCAATTCCGTATCGTAGCTTGCGATGCGAGTTACATCGCAAGCTTTGAATTTCTGAAAGACCTTAAGCTGGAACGGAATATGGTGTCTGCCCAAGCTTTCTGGGGGTCTAGACTAGAGTACCACGGCGAATTTGAACTCATTCTCGGCATTGCTCGAGAATTGTAGAAAGAAAGCTTGGGCAGGCAGGAGGGGGTGGATTGTAATGGCTGGGACTAGTGGAGGGGGTTCTGGGTTTAGAGGAGGTGACAACAATGAGGAAAGGTTGAGGAGGATTGTTGCTGATCACTTGAGAGCTTCAGAGCTGTTTGCAATCGATACTAGGACACCTGAAGGGCTGGCATCCTTGACAGCCATCTTAGGTCAAGCATTGTAAGCAGGCCTGATTGTTGGGGAAGCACAAAGAGAGGAGGAGGCAAGGAAGGCTATAGAAGCCAAGGCAGAAGAGAAGAAGAGAAAGAAAGATGAGAGAGCAACAACAGGAGCTCTCTGACCTAGAACTCTCGAGAAGAAACCTTAAACCCTAAACCTTTGTGAATCCCTTGCGAACCCCCTACCATCGCATTAGTTTTTGCAACTGCATTCGTTATTGAAACCGAAGCCCTAAAACGTTTAACTTCCACCGACGTTAGCGAAGCCCGCGACTTCGCAACTATCCAACATTGCGATACGAAGAGAATTGCACTGCCGTTGCAATCAATTCCGTATCACAGCTTGCGATGCGGGTTACATCGCAAGGTCTGAATTTCTGAAAGACCTTAAGCTAGAACGGAATAAGGTGTTTGCCCAAGCTTTCTGGGGGTCCAGACTAGAGTACCACGGCGAATTTGAACTCATTCTCGACGTTGCTCGAGAATTGTAGAAGGAAAGCTTGGGCAGCCATGAGGGGGCGGATTGCAATGGCTAGGACTAGTGGAGGGGGTTCTGGGTCTAGAGGAGGTGACAACAATGAGGAAAGGTTGAGGAAGATGGTTGTTGATCACTTGAGAGCTTCAGAGCTGTTTGCAATCGATACTAGGACACCTGAAGGGCTGGCATCCTTGACAACCATCTTAGGTCAAGCATTGCAAGCAAGGCTGACTACTGGGGAAGCACAAAGAGAGGAGGAGGCAAGGAAGGCTGCAGAAGCTAAGGCAGCAGAGAAGAAGAGAAAGAGAGATGAGAGAGCAACAACAGGAGCTCTCTCACCTAGAACGCTCGAGAAGAAAAGGAAGAAGGATGAGAGGGATGCCATCAGAAAGGAGAAGCTCGATCTGAAGAAGGAGGAGGAGAGGAAGAAGCTCCCTCTAATAACATTGGCAGAGGAGGGAATTCCAACCGAGCTAGCATACACTGGGGCCAAGAGCACCATTAGGCACATTGTCTCCACCAACTTTGCACGAGGAGTTGAGTGGGGCACTCTCTCAAAGGCAGAGCAGAGGAGAGTGATAAATCAGGTCAAGGGAGCATTTCGAAATGGAGGAGAGCTTGATTCACAGTGGATTACAGACAAGATCTCCAATTCAATGTCTCAAGCAAGATACCATGACAGGATGAAGATTCGTGCTCACCTGAGAGACCTAAATGTGTACAAGAACTTGGAGAGGCCGCTTCAGTTCTCAGAAGACATCTAGAATGCCTTCTACTAGTCTGAGGTGTAGCTGAAAGTAGCAAGGCAGCTGAAGGAGATCACAAAGCAGCTAGCCAAGGCCAAGAAGGCACGAGAGTCTGGGAGGTCTGACCGTGACCTGAAGGCACTGGAGCTGAAGCTTGCTGAATGCCAATCAGTGGTGGACGAGGTCGGTGATCCACCATTGAAGTTCTTCAAGGCAGCAGAGCGAGTGAAACTGGTTCCACCCACCACCCACAGGCTAGGGCAAGGTGGCATTCCCGGCCTCAAAGCAACATTTATAAGTACCCTCCTTCTCCTTCGATTTTTTTCTACAAAGATTTGTTTTTGTCGAGTCACATAGGACTACTGTTTGGGATACCTTTTGCGATGCGAATTGCATCGCAAAAATGTGTCAAATGGCTTTTAGTTCGCAAAGGTACGATGCTATCTGTTTTGCAAACTGTTTCACAAGAAACAGTATGCGAAAGTTTGCGCTTCGCAAAAGAGTTCGCAGACTTGAACAAATCACAAACTGCTTCGCAAGCCAAAATATGCGAAGGTCTATGCTTCGCAAATTTGCGTTTTTTTTTACTTGTTTTATGGGGACAGTACAAGAGGTACAAGAGGATGATCATAGCTGTAGAAATGACAATGGGCCAGGAGCATGGCAAGGAGCATCTTTTTGAACATGTTGATGCACTATTGGTGAGTGGGTTTGGTTGGGATTGAATTTCTGTTTGCGTTTGAGATTGTTTTCATTTGAATCAAGATTTTCATTGTTGACTAAGCTTTGCATGTTGAAATGCAGGCATCTGAGGGTGAGAGTGAGAGCTCTTAGGGCAGCAGTGATGAGGAGGAGAGAGGCGCTAGCACTGCTCCCCCGAGTGTAACTACCACTAGCAGTGGACCCAGTTCATTCGCTAGTCAAAATGCAGGTTCTGCAGGGGGCGTGGGTAGGGAAGAGGAGGATGCAAGGGGCGTGGATAGGGAGGAGGAGGACGAAGAGGAGGAGGGGTAGGGGGACGATGAAGAGAGGGAGGAGGATGAGCAACCTCCCCCTCCACCAGAGAACACTAGGAAGAAAGATTCAAGGAAGAAATCCAAGAGGGGAAGGAGGTCTAGATAAACAGCTAGTGTGTTAGATACCCGAGACTTGCAAACCCTTTTACATTGTAACTTTTGAAATTTTGATATAGATTTTGTTTTTTCCGGCCCAAAGTAACTCCAAATGAATATAAACCCTGCCATGCTCTTGCGATAGACAGTCGATCTCAAAACTATTTGCGAGTCATATTTCTTCGCAACATTACAAAAGCCAGAAGACCAAATATACCATATCACAGACATCGTTAAACTCTGACGGTTAAAATCATTCCAGAACATGTTTGCGAAATCCTACATTTCGCAAACTTTTAAAGGCCTTCTGCGAATCGCAAACTCTTTGCGTTGAATCTTATATCGGAAACCGATAGAGTTTTGGGTCGATTCGCTAAATTGTAGCGTTGATGAGTTTGCTTCAAAACTTTTTCGATGTTAGGTTTATCGCAAATGTGTAGCGGCATGTTGATCATTGCAAAACGTTTGCGGTAGACATTATATTGAAAACCAATAGATTTTTTAGCCAATTCGCTAAGTCGTTGCGATGTTGGGTTTGTTTTTAATAATTTTCGATGTATTGTGAATCGCAAATCGTGTATAAAAGACATTATGATCGGAAATGTGTTGCGATTGGTTTAGTTTCGGGAGTTGCAAATAGCTTGTGATTGTACGGGTGCGAATGTGAAGGTTTCGCAAAGGCTTAAGAGTTTGCGAGGAATTCTTGTTCGGCACTTCGGGTTTTCGAAATCTGATTTCTTTATTGTTTGCGAGGATATTTGGATCGCAATATGCCCCTTTTTTGTTGTAGTGCATCTAGGTCAAAGCACATTATGCAGTCCCTTTTTTTGGTGTCACATTTATAGTTTAATCTACATCTCTTTAAAACTTAAATATAAAACATTAATATTTTCACTGAAATATCATAAAAGGGACTCACAATGTATTGTTAATAGATTTGGCATTTTAAAAATGAAAAAAAACACATCAAAGTCCTAAATTTTTAATGAGTAATGGATTTTTGAATCTTAGCAACAAATTTTTTCACACCTAGGACAAAATTCATGGATATGGTCTTTTATCTAACATTGGTTGAATTATGTTTATGAAACTAAAAATCCATTGAATGAATGGAATGTGATTTTAATTTATTATGTTATGAACTTTTCAAAATCCCAAATTTTTTAATTATTTAGAAAACCTTTTTAAGCATTAAAATTATTAATTTTTTTTAATGATATTTTTAATATGTCTTATAGCATCATGATTTGAAATTGGAAATGGAAAAAAAATGTTGCTTTCAATATAATCTAAATATTTATATTTTAATCCAATTTTCAACTACCCTAGAAAAGGATTTTGAAAAGGGACTTTAATCCACCGAAACTAAGCCACCCTAGTGTGCTTTCACCCTTCCTTTGTTAAAGGATCATAAAACCCAACAAAACTTGTTCATCAATTGTGTTCTAATTTTGGTATGATGTATAAACTTTGTTGTAACAAGTCATAAAATTATAGGTGTTTAATTTAATTATGAAAGATAAAATACTTTTGTGGATAAATAACATTAAGGTTTTTAATTTTAAGGTATAAAACCCTGTTTTGGTATTATTGATTTTAGGCAAGATTGTGCACATTAGTGTTTGACCTATAATGAACCATCCCCTAATTACTGGTGCTTTCACAATGTAATGTACATGCCCCTCTTGGACACAATGTTCTTTCCAAATGTATGTATACACATGAAATCCAACCATGTGTTAGACATGGGTGCTTCCAAGTTAATGAAAGATTCTAAATCACATAAGAAGATGTCAATTTCCATGTTTTTTAAACCTTTGAAGAAGACAATGTAATCCAATGGGTTGATGGTTGCATCATTTTTCAATTTAACTAATAGTTTGTCAACCCTACAATGGAAACATGAAATAATGTTACTAGCATGTTGCATGTGTACTAGGATTCACATATGGTAAGTAAGAATGGAGATCAACCTCCACTTATCAAATGACAAGGCTAAATTATAACCTTAATGTTTTATGTAAATGTTGGAGTGCTTCATCTTTCAAAGGCATAGCAGGGTAGTGACACGCTCCCAAGCTCCTTGAAAGACCTAAGATGGGTCTAAGGTAGTAAACAGTGGAATTGTTAGGAGCTTGGGGCACACTCTCAGCTCTCAGCACTAAAAGGGGTTAAAGGGGCATGTTGAAGCTCCGGGATGGGACTAGGAAGAGTGACAAGCTTCTAGTTACTCATTCGAATCTGCATCAAACCAACCAACAAGTTGGTTAAATCACTTTCTTCAACACCTTTAGTGCTAAGACAAGCCACGGGCGATTTTGGACTCACAAGACTCACCACGGCGTGGACTCGGGAGAAGTCATCACCTTCCCCCACATAGTATTCTCTGCACCTTTCCGTAGCACCCACATTCGAATGGCTTTTTGTTCCGAGACTCCTAAGGAAGAGTTTCGAAATTGCTAAGGTTCGAACTCTTGCCACTTTGCGGAACTATAACTCTTTGCTTAGACCTTTGATCGGGATGAGGTCTCAAGCAAAGTTGTAGTTCTCATTGAAAGCTTTCCAACGGTGTGTCGCACTCCACCTACACGCACAATGGTCGGGTCGATTCCTGGTTTTTTGTGGTCGGGAGTCAAATTGCTAGTTTGACTTTTGGCCTTTCTTTTTGCCATAACTTGTGTTGTAGATGTCTAAATGGGTCATGTAAGCCCATTTTAGACATCTACACTTTAATAACTTTTCAATGATATAAAGAACTCCCCAATGCGAGGTGTTTTGACCCCTGAAATTGTTCTTTGAAGTTTTGGGAATCCCGGTGGACTCCCAAGTTCCCATTTCGGGAGTGTGAGTCTTCATCCTCACACTTTCTCAAGATTGGGGTTGCGATAGGTTGGGTGGTGTTCTCTTGGATATTGTCTCCTTTAATTCTTTGTAGACATCATTAATGGTTATAACATGTGTGTCATTAAACAATGTATACACAAAAATCTAACCATTGGCTTGTTATAAATATGGCACAAACCCATTATATCATAGATAACTTGGCATGTGTGACTTATGTGATCTTGGTGAGTCCATAGCCCAAATGATGCCATAAACACATTGTCAATCCATTCCTCCCATCCTTTTAGACAAGCTTGATAGCTTACCAAGCTTGGCTTTGAAATCATCCAGTGAAAAATTCTCTCGGTCAAACTTCCTCAACATGTAGGGCACCAAGTGGTAGCTTGATTGGTAAAGGTATGGGTGGTTCCCATGTGAATGTTACATGTTGATCAACTTTGGTTTCCACAAGTTTCAAATAGTGATTTTGTGCAACTTGGATGTCTCTCAAAGTATGCAAATCTTGTAAAACAACATTTAAGTGTAGCAGAGATGGAAGATTGTGAAAAACCATATTCTTGGGTTCACTTGGATTTTTTGCACTCATATTAGCTAGAGACGGACTTGCTAAACTAGATTTTGTTGCCTCTAATTTGTGTTTTGGATGATGTTAAGGCCTTCAATATTATTGGCATGCAACTAGGTATGAAATGATGCCAATGCTTATGTGATAATCTCATGTATACTTCCAATAATGGTAGTAGTATTTGAATCACTTGAAAAAGGCAACTTGGTTTCCTTGGTGCTTTGTTTTTCAACTTTTGGCTCATGAACATGTAGCTTTTCTTCTGGCCTTTTGGGTGATGCCCCCTTTTTGACCTTGGCATCCTTTGTCCTGGATTTTTTGATGGACCCTTTCAACGGTTCTTATTGTATTGAAGTTTTAATAATAAACCTTGAAACTTTTGAACCTACACACTTGGACATGAATGTGTTTATTGATTGGCGTTTTTTCCAAAATTGTTTTTGCATCTACATTAACTTAGGTCTTAAGCTTCAACTTAATAGAGGAGGCATCATTGTGTTCAATTATTATTTCAACTCCTTTGATAATTGGGCATTAACCAAATTGGGAAGTTGTGGAACATAGATGCTGGTTTATTTGTTTTTGGATCAATGGGAACATCTTGGCACCTTTTAAATTTGTGGTCAGAAAGTCGAAACTTACTTGACCATTCCCCTCCACAATATAGACATTAGAAATCAAGAGGATCCTTGTCCCCATTTAGTGGGGTCACACATGATGAAAATATTTCCAATAGACATTATAAAATTCATGAATGACCCATTGTTCTATGAACCAAATAGATGTCAACTTCATGTAATACCTCAATAACCCTTCACACCCATTTGGCACTTTATCTCCGTCTTTGTAGCCATATTAGATAGAGTTTTCAAAACACTAAACTTTTCAACTTACATTTGATTTTTTGATGTTTCATATGGCAATGTAGACCCACCACCATGTTAGAAGGAACGAGTTGACAATTAATTATAACCATAGTTGTGTTTATAAAAAAAACTTAAGAAGGCCTAAAGGTCATATGGAAAAGTTTTGCAAAAAATTGCTACATGACTTTGTAACAAAAATCTTACATTTTTTTTTTGCTCATTTGAAGATTTCAAACTTTTATAAAGTTTCAAACCTTTGCATTGTTCATTCAAGGCTTTTGGATGTGCAACCCCAAAATTATGGTTTGATATCCACGTCAACATGACTACATGTCTATCGCCTAATTTTATTACAGTAGTAGTTGCTATGTTACACCTTGAATCCCAACATGCATCAAATTTGAAAAAGGGAAAATACCTAGATGTGCACTTGAATTGGTTGATTTTGCACACAGTTGAATGGGTACATGGTGGCTTATAATTGTATTTTGCACAACACCTTTCAAAGATTGCAACCTTGGAATTGGCAACAATGAGGCAAAAATTTGAAATTACTTTCTTAAAATTTCTAACAAAATGCTCAAACTTTCAAATAGTTTCAAGAATTAAAAAAGCTCAATACTTAAATACAAACTTGAATGGAAACCTAACAAGTCTCCCCAATAGAGTAAAAAGTTGCATCAAAATCATTCCACACTTTTTTCTTTTTATGGTTCAAGTTTTACAAAATATCCCTATTCCTAATGACTTAAGCAATATTAGTTCGACACATGCTAAAAAATACATTGATAACAAACTATTACTAGTGTACTTGCAAACATTTGTGAAAATACATCTAGGTTACAAGGCTTAGAGCAACTCCACAACAACAAGCCTTGCATGAGCTTAGAACAAACTTTCATATCAAAATTCTATTTAGAGAGGCACACACCAAATCAATCATAGTTAAAGGTAGACAAATTGTTGAAATCAAAAAGGTTGCTGCACAATTGAACTTGCCATCAACATTGATGCTCTACTAAATGATCTAAAGGATCAAAGGTGCAACATGGCAAAAGAAGAAAAAAGAAAATGAAAGCATGAAAACATAATGACAAAGGTCTTCCGTAGCCTAGACCCTAATGAAAGGCAACCCTGTGTTCACATGTTTTTGGCATGACATCCTATGGCATGTTGTTGACATGAGGATGGGGATGCCATGGCAATAACAAAATCGGCATTATATGAGGATGGGATGGCAGGTTACGAATTCGACATGTTCCGGAAAGAACGTGGTTGGGACTGGGTTTTGTTGCCGAAAATGGTGGGAGGAGAGAGGGGAAGGAAACAGGAAAAGGGCAGGGCAATACATGTCAGACAGTACTTTTGTACTGGACGCAATCAATTTCTTTGGCCTGTTTAACGTCTGCCGCAAACGGGCTCCCACATTGGTACCTGCACATTGGTACCTTTACCTTTTGGATCGACGCCTGTTAGTGGCCATATTAAGCCCAAGAAACGTTAGATTTGAACTCAGAGACCCTGATTTGTATTATTTTGGAATAAATTAAGTGGATTTTGGGATTATTTTTATTTTGTTGAAGCACAACAGCAGAGCCAACCTGACAAGCCATTGGCACACCAAGTCAAGCTCATTGGCAGAGAGGGCTAGCAGGAATTTCACCTGCACTGCACTGGGTTTGAACCCAGGTCTCAGGGTCCCAGAATGGGCTACACCAGCGAGCCATCATCCCTGGGGTAATTTTGAGATTTTTACCATATTACCAACATGGGTGCTGGTTCACCCAAGGCACCAAATGTGTCCAGTAATGAAAATTACTAGAGCCTAAAAACAAAGACCCAAGCGCTCAAAGTGGAAAAAGCGCGCGTTGCCCACGTGCCTCGAGCCCGCCACCGTCGCGTACGACCGGGCGGGATCTTTTGATTTGAACAAAATTATGAGCGCAAATTTGACTCTGCAGTAGTAATTTCTTGAATTTTCTGCGGTTTCTAATTTTGGCGATGAGGAGCCCGAGCAAAGCCAGCTCTTTCATCATCATGCATCCGCTAACAACCAACTCCGGCTAATGATAACATTTGGCTCAGATATTTTCCGAGTTGCACATACTTGCACAGAGCTTCTTTAATTGCAGATGGCCGTGATTGATTCAGCTTCTGCACTGTTGCATATTTCACCCTTGCATCACCCACTCCCAATTTAAGTCCGGGCAGCAAGACCACCGCCGAATTTCCTTCATTGATCGGGACCTGCAGAGTGCTGCCAGGAACTATTTCTTCGTTGCTTTGGAATGGGAGAGGGGGTCACTGGGGGTTTGGTTGCGATTGCAAGCTGGGCGAGTCACCAACGCGAACACATAAGCTGCAGAGCTCCAATTTAGATTTGAATTGATGGCCTTGTCTGCCCAGATGTGGACTACACCACGAATCCCAACAGCCATGAGAATATCGTGAGCTTGTCCGACTTCGCTGTTGCAGGATGGGCTTCATAGACGTGTGGGTCCTGGTTTCATGAGGCTACAAATCAGGACGAAGCAAAGCTGCAGGGGGATAACATTTTTCTCATAGAGAAGGAGAGGTTGATCATATCACCGTGTCAGATTTTGCATAACTCTTGAATGCGAACACGTAGCCTCCCAAAAATCTTGAAGAAAATAAACAAAGATTTTGTTTGAAAATCATACTGGGGATGGAGTGCGTTAACAACTGCAGGATACCATGCATGTGAGGGGACCTCAATAATATCATGACCAGACATGTGGTATAGGTACGAAGAACAGAAGGTACAGAATTCGATCATGGGGAGGGGACTATAAAATGTCTAGTTCAAAGGAGTGATCAGGCTGACTTATCTAGGTACATTTAAGAGCTGACGTTGGGAGCTTATGCACCTCACATTCTCAACGTTCACGACCCCCAGGCTGATTGGTTGAAGATATGAAAGAAACCTGAAGACTCAGCCGTGGCGGGTGAAAGAGGTAGGAAGCTAATTACAGAACTTTTAAGGCTGGGGTCTGTAAACAAAGAGATTATATTATGCTTTTCAGCCGTGGCGGCTGAAAGAGTTACGAAGTTAATTACAGAGCCTTTTAAGACTAAAGTTAGTAGAGAAACACATTATATGCTTTCCTCCCTCGACATGCTGTCAATGTGCCACACAGATTGCAGGCCTGGGACAAAAGAAATCCGTGCTCAGGCTCATTCTGATCCTAAGGAGTCATGGTCAGGAAGTAACATGCGCGATAGGCATGATCAATTGCTTCACAATGGAGCTTGTTACAAACAATATTGTTACTCTCCCGTGAACAGAAAACTGCATTACAGACTGCCAGGGCGGTAGGTCAAGAAGATGAAGACGTAATCTACGTCTGCAGCAGATGCACAGCACTTGGATCTATTGGAAGATATCAGGGTAAAGAATCATGTGTAGAGCAGATGGACAAAACTAGGCCATTCCCTGCTACGATGGTCTCAGTAGATTAGCACTGCTCATGGTTCAAGAGGAAGGCAATTTCGTTGAACCCTGGGTTTTATTTGCAACAGTTCCAGCTTTCCACCTCTAAATTCTCATGAAAAATAGATATTGACAACACGAGTATTTCTTAACAGCTTTTCGACTGAACCACTAGTTGCCTTGCAGACAGCCGATCAGCCTCTCTGGCAATGCACCTGTTCTCATGCCCCACAGAGTTCGAGAGTCGCAAGTTCCTCTATCAGAAGCTCCGGCATCCGGCAAATGTTCTGAAACTTCATCGCGTTCTTTTTCTTGGCGCTCGATCTCCTCGTTTGTTGTCCTGCTCATTCTGTCATTCCTAGAAATGTGGTGAAAGAACTGTAGCAATTCTGCATGTTCAAGCGCAGGACAAGCGCCGAGTTCTCTATTTTTCTTGCAATATGTACGGGGATGGTATGATCAAGATCATCTAATAACAGAGGATTCAGTATGGCAGCAAATCTTGATTGGTTGAGACTGCTCCAGGTTACCCTACTCGAAGGACACAACTTGGTCCTCACGACTAGGTTTGCATGGAACTAACGTTGATCAAGATCATCTTCTGCATAGAATTCGTTACAGAGGATGCAGCTCAGGATGTTGCAGTATCCCGCTGTTTTCAAGAGACTAAATCCAGGGTCGCTGAATACTAAGATATTCAGCAGAAAAGTTGGATACATAAGTCCCAGTGAGACTTTGAAGGTACTTGCCTGGTTGTGACGGAAATCCTAGAAAACGCTCAATGTCCGGGAGCCATCGCTTCCTTCCCGCAGGTGCTGCATACTGCAGACATATCTATAACACCAAAATTAGCTCCGGTTATAGCCGCAGCTGGATCTGAAGCTTCTCCTAAATCTTCTAACTTACAAGCAGATATCATGTGCACATCAATGTTTGAGAATATGGACTTCTTTATCTCCCTGTACGTTATAGCATTACGTCGCTGCAAGTGGCAGTGCAAAATGGTTTCGAAAACTTGGTGACCTCTTACGCTATTGCTGCTCCATGTGATCACATAAAGACACCTTGAATATGTTAGAAAGCATTGGATAATTGAATTGCAATGTTAATAACCTTCAATGGAATTTGAGATGGTTTAGTTACAATGTCAATAGCTTTTTAAAATTGTTTTGTGATGTTTAGCATTATTGATATATAGATTGGTTGATCGAGTGTTTTGCTTCAAATTTTTTGAGTATTGAAGTTTTTTATATTTATTTAGCATGTGTGGAAACTATGTTAAGATCATATCAAAGTCAAAATTATATCAAAATTAAAACTATTTATAATCATTATAAACGTGCATGAAGACCATTTACAAATCATGTCAAAATTAATACTGTTCATAATTATCATTGAACATGCATGGAGTCCATGTCTAAATCATGTCATCGTTAAAATTGTATTGTTGAAGCAATGGTTGATTTGTTGTAAATGTTTCAAAAATTCGCTGAAGTTTTGACGCTTATCTAACATGCATGAAGGCCATGTCTGGATCATTTAGTTATTGAAACTTTTTTTATTAATATATGCATAAATAAATGAATATTATGCACATATGAGAAACAAAAGTCTCTGATGATGATCCAGACATAGACTCCATGCAATGTTAGACCAAGGGTCAAAATTTGAAAAAAATTAAAACAAACCTTGAAAAAAAAACCATTTTTGACCCACACAAAATTGAAAATGACAAAACTAATCCCCAAATTCAATTGCTAACCTGACTCTAACACCTACCAACGTCTCCTATTGAGAAAAGGGCACCTGTAGACATTGATAGAGAACAAAATTTGATAAGTTTGGATAGCTGATCGCAAAACCCAATTCCCGAACCTTCCGGATGATATCCAAACGAACTCTATCTCGTACACCAATTCGAGCATAGTGAACCGGCCAATACACATGCCTACAGCAGGAGGGGCAGCTCTCCAGAAAAAGCTCTAGTATCTAATCGAGGGCTAAACTCGGATCGCGAAAACTATGACTCTCATCAACACAGCCAAAATTGCAAGCTCTGTGAACGATCCTCTAGGGACATGGCAGGTCGCACGAAATTGCTACAGCTTAAGCAATGTTACCAAGCAGGGACGTATGAACAACAATTTGCAGGCAGCCGCTCTCGCTCCCCTGCCGTGCAATTCACTGACTCGTTACGCTTGGTCGATTACAGGGGACGGAGAGAAAGCCATGTTTCTGAAGACTACAAACCAGGCAGCAAAAAAATCAAGGACGTTATGCCGCCAGTGATGCAGCTAGCGCGAGAAAAAAGAAGAGAGGGAGGAGGTGAACACTGAATGGGATGTGAGCGGTAGGAGCGAATATATGCGTGCTCCGGAAATGCACGTGGCAGGCATGGCGGGCCACCCAAAGGCCTCTGACACCCTCTGTTGGCCAACATTACGCGCAAACTGCCGAATATGGTAACTCCAACCGTACCCTAACCACGCTCAGCCTTGTCCTTAAGCGCTTAAATGGAAAGCCCTCAACCTAACCGTACCCCCTAAAGATAAATGCTTTCCATTAAATGTAAAACCTGCACAATTTTATTGCAAGACAACTGTCCAATAAGGGAAGAAATGGAAAGGTTTGTCCACTTCTTGGCGTTTCTGTTTTGGGGATAAGACCCAAACTAGGCATAAAGAACTCTTTCCCAAAGCAGGAGGGGGTAAACACTTCCCTACAACTTTCCCAGCTACTTTTTCCCAGGTGCGTGCAATTCTTCTTTCAAAGTACGTACCTTGCGAGTCTGGAAGTAATGAACTCTCATTCATTATTATGTGATCCTTACAAATGGATCACAACGAATTTGCAGTTTGTTGGGCTTCCATTTTGGGAGTTTTTCTGCATTGAGGTGAGACGTACATTGAGCAGTGTTGTACTGGTATATAGGGTGCAACCAGGCTATTTTGTACTGATATGAGTAATATAAAAGAACATATCAGTCTGGTATGACCTGAAGCAATACCAGTCTTATACCAGTACCGGTCTTGTATGAAACCGGAGATATACCACGTTCATACCTACCATATACCAGGCAAAAATTAGCCTTGGACCTAATACCAGTACCTGACTGGTGTGCAAGTTTTTAAAATGTACCTGACACCAGTACCTGCCAGGTATGAAAAGAAGAAGAAAAAAGAACCCTGATACCAGGACCAGTCTAGTATATTCAAAAGTTGATACCAGTACAACACTGGTGCCAACCAGTGTTTTCTTTAGGAATTTTTATTTGTAGCCAAACTGGTGATCATTCACATGAAGATGAAGGAAAAGTGCTGATCATCCTTAGGAAAATTAGCCTAATCTGGCGATAAATCAGAAATAAAGTATAAATCTTTAATCAGACTTCTATATTTTTGGCTACACAATGAAAACCAAATATAGGAATCTGGCAAGTTTTATTCTTTTCTTCCTCATTTCTGATGACTGAAAACCTCCAAACTCACTTCTTTTTTCAAATTTTCATTTAATTTTTTCATTATGGCGAAAAAAAAATGGTGCTAACTTGCTAAATAGATATGGCTCCTCGTTCTTGGCGTTGATGATTTGTTTGATTGTTATCGCCCATCATCAGAGGCCTCTGATTTGCAATGTATCTCCCTTGTACAAATAAAATGACCACAATTACCGGAATATCTGCAAACTGGCACTGGGCGCTGTTTTGCCCAAACTGGGGACGAAAGGTCAGTATGAAGACTGTACAACAGGGAGAAAACAGGGGACCAAACGGGTTTTCATGCCTCAATTTGAATCGCGTGGCAGTTTCACCTCAGTTTTTTATTTGCCTTCTCTGCGCCTTCACTTCTGCTTAAAGTCTTTATTATGTCAAGTTTTGTCAAAATAAAATCCTGCAAATCTAGTGAGCTGATACCCAGTTGCATTAAACAGTACCAATGTTCACTCGCTACAGCTACAGTCAATTTGAGGATGAAACAGGGATTACATGGTCAAACTAGGGCCCAAAGACAGGGTGACTTTAAGGATGACGCTATTATCTCTCTAAAAAAGAGGATGCATCTTATGCCTACTTATAGGTGTAACATCCCTCCAACACAAAAGGAGTAGGTTGTGAGAACACTAGCCTCCTATGCCTTGCTGGTGAAATTTCGCCAAAAGTGAAACTGAAAATAAAAAATTTGAAATTGACTTGTGACTTTTCAATTGCCAAAAGTGAGGGGGAAAAAAAGTAAAAAATGACCAGATTTTTTATATTTGGTTTTCATTGTGTAGCCAAAAACATAGAAGGGTGATTAAAGAATTTTACTTCATATTTTGTATGTAGCCAGATTTGGCAAATATTCTTTAGAATGATCACAGCTTTTTTGACGTCTTCCTATGCATGGTTGCCACTTTGGCCAAAAAAAATTCCTAAAAAAGCACTGCTCATGATGTACATTGTTCAGGTTCATCATGACATTTGCCTCACGCTTAAGGATGGGTAAAGCTGATGGTTGAGGGACATTCCCAAAGTGTGGGGCCCTTGGCCTTATCCTATACTTGAGTGGTTAAAACCTGTTGCCCTAATGGAGAAACCAAATTGCTTACATCTAGTAGATCCCACTTGCCAATGGTAACGTGGATAAGTGAAGAGGAAGGGGAAGAACCTGGCCTAGTTTTGTGGTAGAATACTTAAACTAGGAAGTTGGTCGTTGTTTGATTTTTTTCTTTGGTGGTTTTCTTCTGTGCAATGAGACGGGGCCCAAGAATGTATCGATGTGGCCACTGTATTTCAGAAGTCTGTATGCATCACAAATATGAGAAAGTAGGGGGCAACTTATAGCTATTCCTCTAAACTCGCGGCATATATTATGTAGCTTCATGGTACCATGATCATTCACTTTATCTTAAGAGTAGCATGTCCTCACTCATTACTCATTCCTATGGATAACTTTTATGACATGTCAAAACAGCTAAGTCGCACACTTGACTTGGCGTGTCAATGAAAGCCACCCAGAGGCATCTCATGAACCCCCAGCATCTCCTAAGGTCTCATCACAATTGAATCTTGAAACACAAGAAAATTTAGAATATGTTGTTGAACTTGCTTCCAAGACTGGGGAACCCCCTCCCACCTTCCCCACTTAGCTAGGTGTTAGATTTGAAAGAATATTTGATTTGAAAGGAATATTTGGTTCTCATTCTGATTAAGTTTCCAGATTTGATGGAACCTCTCTGGCAGTTCTGGATAGGGTTCTTCCACTTCCTAAAACCTCTTGTTGTGCTGTTTTTCAGAATAATCTTGAAACTAAATCTGTTCAAATCACAAGTCCAGTTGCCTCTGCATTATACAGAATCTAACATGGGAAGTGATGTTGTACCACTGTTGTATGACCAATAAAAATGGCAACATTTTTATTAAAACAAAAAATATTGGCTATCTTTTCAATTGAGTATCAATGGATTGCTTACAGAACTGAAACCTGTGTAAATGACTACAAGAATCGATGACATGGTTCAGTTTCCAGTTCCAACTGGAGGCTGGTATCATGATCTGGTTGAGGATTCATTTTTAGCAGGAGGTTCAACCTGTAGGTAGCCTGGTTACCTAGAATTGGACTGAGAACTAGCCAAAGCAGAAAACTGCCGAACACTGGTTCAAACAGCTCATCAAAGTAGTTGTAAACAATTTGAGTACACAAGTCTCAGGCGGCTACTCCATAATATCCAAAATAATTTGCAATGCCTTAAAACTAGAATGAATCTTACTATGTCTCTCTTGTATTAAGTGTTGTACTGAATTGGAACTGATCTCAACCACTAGAAAATCATGTGAAATTGGTAACGCAACTGGGATGGTAGACATCACATGGATCCATGTACTGGGAAATGTTCATACCTTCCAATTCAGCAGGTTTCAAGTTGTCTTGAGTGCTATAATTGGCTATCAATGCGGATTTTGATATTTCCTGCCTACCTATGCTAGGTAAGGACCAACTTGTGACTAGTTTATGACCTACCTGTGGACCTTTACAGTAGGGGACACACCTTATTCACCAATATCACCCTAGGGATGATCTTAAGGGGTGCATTTTCTAGTACATAAAAGCACCGGTAGCAAATTTCTACTGTGCCTGGAGGCCATATTATCTGGAGGCAAAAGGGGCAGGTGGCTGTTTTGTTCTCCAAAATGCCTCCCCATTTTCTTTTCCTTTTTCTTTCTTTTCTTTCCAATGACACCCACCAGGTATCATGAGAAAAATTGAAAGAAATTATGCTGGTGCTTTTACATCAGATAACAACCTGCTCCTAAGGTGCTACCCTACTCATAAAGGCAAATTGGACTGTCTTCCACTTGTGATACCAAACCCATGGCTGTTTGCAGAACAAACAAGCAAATCCCACATATATCCTTAAAAGTATATTCATCTCATCTTCAAATAACAAGTTTCTTTAAATTATTGATATCACCAATCTGGGTAGAAGATTGCAAAGAAGATGGCTGAGGTGCTAATGTCATGGGGTCCAACACAATCCCAGCATAAGGACAATAGTAATAACTCTAAAGACATTATCCCAAGCTAGCAAAACTAAGTGCCAATTCCCAAGTGAACTAATCCGGTAATGCATACGACACTAAACCCTATTTCCAGAAGTGGGGACACAAATTGAAATGAGCCCAGTGCCACAATATGTTACAGAAGTCAAATCTCAGCAATAGCAACACACAATTTCAAAGGGATGGAATTGTGCGGAAGAAGTATCAGGGCCCAGCGTGGGTCTCGTTTGTGAACCTCACTCAAGCCAAAAGGATAGAAGAGGCTGTCTGGAATCATGGGGGCCCAATAAGTCAAAGCCAAAAGGAATAATTTTTTCAATGTCTGCATCTTACCTTAGACTCAGAGACCATTTGTCAATAGTGGAGAATATGACTCGTTCAACTGTCTTCCATCGAGGCTGCTGTAACAACCAACACGTGTCATATGCAACAAACTGACTTCATTTTGACCAGTGTTGTATTAGTATATAGGGAGCAGCCTGAGTATATAGTATTGATATGTATACTATATGGAAGAACGTACCAGTCTGCTATCAGAAGAATTTTTTTTGAGTTCCTCTCTTACATTACTCAAAGTAACTATAAATGCCATGTAAAAAATCAATAAATGCACAAATCCACTATAAGATCTTAGAGCATTTGTAGTTGTTCTTAGTATGTTACCCTGCAAAAATATTTCTCCCATGCAAGTTGAGTTATTCATTTTTTTTTCAACCCCACCCATAAAACTAAAAGGGGGACTAAAAATAGGTGAGAAACTTCTAATAACAAAAAACCTAGACCAATCACTATTGTGGGTCAATTAAAAAAAAGGCACACCAGTCATATCATATTTGTTACACTCTTCTCTAGAGCAAACACTAAACATGAGCAACAAATTAAATATATTGCGGTTGTTAAGGGGTAGGCTGATTACATTATTTTGGATGAACAAGGCATTAAGGATAGGGATTGATCATTGAACATTGAAAGTTTAAATTTTGAATTCTTGTTTGATTTTGAATCATGTTGATGGTGACTTGGGGACTACCCAACGATGGGAGTTTTGAGGAAAGGATTTTGATTCTCAAATACATAGTTTTGGAGTAATTATATATGTAGGCACTTTGTAGGAGAAACTGCAGACTCTATTTTGATATACCACAAATTTAATTTTGTTGTTTGATTTCATTCCAATAGAACATGGGATTTTTTGTTGGATTTTGATTGAATTTTTCAGTAAAAAAGAGAAGAATAGACTTCTATAATGATTTTCTTATTCATATTGTTGTGTGAATTCTCTATATTATAAAAAATATAAGGAAATGAAGTGTAATTTTGTTTCTGGATTGTCTACATTGTATTTTGAAGTACAGATTTTGGTTATATGAAATAACCATGAATCTAATGTTTTAATGAACTACAAAGGTAGGTGTGTTTAAAATCAATGTAGGAATTGTGAATGTGTGCATATTGTAGTACAAATTTATTGTTACAATAAGTGTGGAATAGGTTTGCAGGGATTTAATTCACATCTACTATTTGGCAACCATCTTTTGGGGCTATTTTATTTTTATTTTTATAGGAACAAAAGAATTTTTGCATTTTACATTATTTATACTATAGATGAAGGTGTTCAAAAAAATAATTTAATTTTCAATTCAAATTTAGAAGGGGTATGTTATAAAGCATTAGATGTCTAAGCGGTTGACACTATAAGGACTACATAACAATCTACAGATTTTGAAGAAAAATGATTATGAAACAAAATGAATTGGATGGTGACCCAAAGTTTACAATGGCAATTCAATTTGAAAGCAAATCGTCAAGTTACTAAACGAAAAACACAAGATAATCTTGAAAATGGAGAGGAATATGTGGGAATTATAGAAACCCCATATTGAAATTTGAGGTTGGACAAATTAGTTTTGAAAATATTAAAAAGACTGAAAACACAAGTCGTTTCTACCACAAGAGGTGGTAAGGTGTGAAGTATGGATTGGTAGGCTTTAGAAAAAAACACAATTACAGACGATGGTCTCCATGAAAAAAGATGCAATCAAATTTTCACCCAAATGAGTGGGTGCAGTATACTTTTCAACCACAATCTATGGTTTAGAATTGCAAGGATCATGACAAAGTAGAGACTTCTATAGTACCTAATTCAACCACTGGAAACCTCAAGTCCAAAATCAGTAACTAACCGAAAAAAAGATATTAAAGGAAGTGTACAATCCAAGTTTGTGTACCAATTTTGCATCTCCAAATTATTATGAAATAGTGGAAGACTAGGAGGGGAAGAAAACACCAATATCGATGTGCTTGAGGAGGTTGAGGAAAATTACTTACAATCATTTGAATATGCAGAAGCATAGGTGAATATGTTAAATGAAGTACCATAGTCGTACTCACATCAAAGAAATCCAAAGTTGGATCAAACAAAATACATAATTGAAACATAGGATCATGAATTTATGGATTTGGAGGTAGTTAGATTACTTTCAAAAGTTTGTGCATTATATGAGGAATGACATGCAATCATGGATTGTCCTTTTGTGCCTTTTCACATCAGAACATGTATTGCTAAACATGTGGAGTTACAAAATGTTGCAAGAACATTAATGATCAATCATAAGACTAGGAACGAAGAATTCTTGTAGTCTAGAACAAATCGAGAAGCATGGAGTTGGGAGGTCAATTAGGACCACATGGTCGACAAATTCATCCATCCATTCAAATCAAGAATAGATTACCAGAGGTGTATTCACATTCACATTTTGCACCACAGAGATACCATTTGGTAACCACAGAATGGGCCATCATCAAAGTTGAATTAACTTAACTTCACCAAGAATGTTAGAAACGACAATTGTTGAAATTTGGAAACAACTTATTAGAATAGAGGTTATTCAATCACTAATGTTATCATAACAACCACATGAATGGAAATGGTTGTTGCACCTAGCACAAATGTTATCAAAAGTGGAATTAATTGGACCTACAACAAATTTGGATTGTGGATCGAGCAAAATTTTGGCAAGAAGGAATTTGAATTGGAGTTTAGGACTACCAACAATAATTATTGGAATTGTTGGGACACCTCAAATGGTGTTTACCAATCCGATAATGACTACTCATGTGAATAGGACTATAGATCAACCACCAATGAGTTCAATGGTTACTGGAAGGTACAAAAGTATAAATGCTAAAAATCCAAAGGGATATCAAGAACCATCTATTGTAATAGCAAAAATCTTTAATCACAGATGTGGCCATTTTGTAAGGCCAAATAAAGTAGCTCTTAAGTATCTTGAATTCAAAAAAGATGTTGATATAGATGTTCATGTCAAAATATAATATTAAACCAAAAAGTGCCCCAAGTGGGTCACGATAGTGTGCTTTCACCCGATTCAAAATAGTTTAAAACTCTTATGTAAGGCTTATAATAAGGTATTACAAGTTGCATAGATGTTACTATAATACCTCCTATGGGTTCTAAAGGGTCATCTTCTGGATCTAATGGTATTGATTTTGTAATAACTATAATATGGGTCCAACCACATTATTAGGAGCCACGCTTGCCCCCTTAGACCATTGTTTTATTATTATTATTTTTAAAAAAATCTTAAAACCTTTTTAATACGTCTTTAAAAAAACATTAAAAATTTTTAAAGACTTTTTGATGCAATTATATTAAGGTGTATATTTTTTAAATCCGAAAATATGTCATAAAAAAATATTTCCAAATTGTCATTTTAGTGTTAAAATTGCTTTTCAATAATGGTTACAAGTTTTTAAAATGTAAATTGTATATTTTTTATTCAAAATATTGAATTCAAATTTTTATGATATGTAAATAATGTATTCACAATAACATTTTATTAAAAGAAAATTATTTATATTTTATAGGAAAAATCAAAAAATTAAATAGTGGTTATGACTTCTAATGGTACATGTTACACTAGTAGAAAACCCCCCTTTTGCAACTACATTTTCAACTATTCTTCAATTATAATCCAAGTCAAAAACTACACATATAGTTGCAATTTATTTTTTACAACTGGGCAATATTTTTTGCAACTACTAACCAGTAATGTTGAAAGTACAAGTCAAGAGTGAAATTACAGTCGAAAGTGTATGCCACCTGTCAACACCACAACAATAGCCACTACATGCCACTACTTACCAATTTAGTTGAAAATTGTTTTACCAATATAGCCGAAGGATGTTGTCAACTTCATTCAACTATTGGATGAACTTCATCTACTAACTAAGCATGACATCAACCAAAAATATAATTACAATTCCAACTAGGTTGCAACTATGTAAGTTCAACATTTCGACTATGTTGCAATTATGTAAATTGAACATTTGGCCAGTGGTTTGGTGAGATGTGGCACATTCATAAAATGTGGGATCAAATCGTAATTAAATGACACATGGCATGCTCACAAATTTTGAGGTCAACAAATAGTTAAATGACATGTGGCACATCCACATCAATAGTTTAAGCCACATGGTGTCTAAGAATAGGTTAGCTCTAAACCTATGCACCTAGGTTAAACCTAAACATAGGCCATTTAATCTAGGCTTAAATTAGGGCTAGATCTAGGTACCTATGTTAGGCCTAGACCTAAACCACATGGCAATTAATAAATGAAGTCTTATTTCATTTGGTTTAGCCTTTAAGGTTGAACCTTTTTTATTGGCTCATACCAAATGGCTATTAGATTTTCATGTTTATTGTGTTTTCCAATTATCCTAATGCACTCCTTTATATAGTTTGGATTCATAGAATGGAAACCAAACAATATGGGATAAAAGTTTTAGTTGTAATCTAGGGAAAACACACCTATCATCAAACACTTAACAATATTAGATCATTACAACTCTCTTGTCCATGGTTTGTTCCTTTTGAAATTTAAAACAATTTTGTAATCCTCCACATAGCATATCCAAATATGTAAAAAATGCTACAATCTAATGGAAAATGAGCAAGATATGCCCTTTCAAAGTGAAGGGGGTTGTGCTTTGGATTTTTTCATAAATGTTCAGTATGATTTTGAACCTTCAGCTCTTCAACTATTTTTTTTTTACTTTTCATTTTAAACAAGTTTTATAGATTTTGAAATAGCACATTTGTAACCTTTGAAATCATTCAAAACGAATGATAAATGAGCAAGATATAGTTGCTAGAAGTAAAGGGGGTCTAGAAACAAAATTTGAGACAAAATATCACTCTTTCTCTTCCTGCATTCTTTGCTTTTGAGGTTCAAAGAACATTTGTAGCTTTTTGTTTTGTGCTTCCAATGACATAAAAAAACATTCAATTTGGTGTTGAAATGAGGGAAAACTTGAAAGTATTTAGTGATAAAGTACCATTTGTTGTCTACCTTAATTGTAACCCAATTGCAACCCAATTGCAACTCAAATAGTTGTAATCTAGTTGTACAAGCTAGTCTAAGCTTAAGTAGGCATGGACCTAAACTAATAAGCTACCTAGTCTAGGTTTACCTACTTACCTTAATTACTTATAATAATTATTCATCAACTATATATATATATATATATATATCATTAAGAAATTTAATTCGAAATTCATTATAAATTCTTAATAACATTTCATAAAACAAAAAATTAACTCAAATAGAAATATTAAATAATATTTTTTTATGATGTTTTAATTACTATAATCATTATAATGTTGTGATAATTAATAATTGATTACAATTACAATAATAAAATTAATAATAATATTGTAGCAAATAATTACGTTAGGCTAGTTATTTAACTTTTTTATTCATATTTTTATCTAACTTGTTGGAACTATTAAATGACCTTGTATAATAAATATTAAATAATAATAAATAATAATAATAATAATAATATAGTAGTGTTAAGTAAAAGTAAAAATTGAAATTATATGATAAATTATTAATTATATTTACTAATTATTCTAAAAACTTATTATAATTTAATCATGAATAAATAAATAAATAATTTTTATAGATGAAAATTTTATTGGAACTTTAGCAAAAACTAGAATAAAAATTAAAATTCTAAAAAATAAAATTATGTATCACTACATGATATGTTGTAAACTAAAATTGAATCTACATGGAAATAATAAATTACACATGTATTGAACATATTAAAAAACATTTACCTAAATATCCTTACTTGATATGTTGTAAACTAAAATTGAATTTACTTAGAAATTATAAATTATGCATGTATTGAACATACACATTAATAAGCTGAGTTATATTTCAGAATTTCTTTAAATTTTATTTTCAAATTAAATTGTAATATTCATATGCACAAAAAATTCATCATACATGTAATCATTCATGGATACAAACATTTACATGTACCTTAATAATTAATGAATATTTATTGCAATTTAAAATATATATTAAGACATCATATGCATAAAAATGAATAAACATTAAAGTTCCAAAAAATTATGAATTATGTATCATTACTTGATTTGTTGTAAAATAACATTTGATTTACAAAGAAATAGTAAATTACATATATTGAACTTACGTTGTTACAAACTCATTTCAAAATTTCCTCAATTTTTATTTTGAAATTAAATTTTAATATTATATGCACACACAAAATTTGCATCATTCAAAATTTGCATTCATTTGCACAAATACAATTTACATGTAGTTTAATGTTTAATGAAGTTTTATTGCAATTCAAAGAAAATATGGAGATATCATGTCTATACATATTAATAAACATTAAAGTTCCACGAAAAATATTAATTATGTATCATTATTTGATATGTTGTAAACTAAAATCAAATTTACATATAAATTATAATTAAATGTATTGAGCATCACATTATTACAAATTTATATTTCAGAATTTCCTTAAACTTCCTTTAATCAGATTTTATTATTGTGTGCACAAAAAAATTTGCATCATACAAACCATTCATTTTATACAAAGATAATTTACATATAATTTAATCTATTAATGAAGGTAGATAATTTGTTTTGTTTTATTCTATCATGTTGAAATTTCCTAAACCAAATTACTTCATATAATGCTATTGATATCTTTGAAAACCTTACAATGAATAGGGGTGCACTGACTTGGGTTGAAATGTTTTGGAACTACAATGCAAAGGTATTTTTGATTGCTCAACATGGCAACCATTTGTATGATCTAGGTCATGTAATTAATAGCTTTAATTAATCGATTTGACTTTAGAAAGTAACATTGAAGCAAATGTTTTGTTCCTCGAAAAAATCCACTTCCATATGTTTTCATGCATGTAATTGTAATTAAGATGAAAGCCCACTAATGGAGCTCACACAACCACAAACAACCCATGGACCTAAACGTTATCTTATGCAAGCAAAACCAATGTACCATGCTAAGAAAGTAGTCCAAAAATTAGGCTTGAGTTATAACTCCATCCGTGCTTGCTACAATAGGTGTGTTTTATTTAAAAGGGAATTGAATGATGAATCCACTTTTCCAAAATGCAACAAGTCTTGATTTATTAAGGTGTTAAATCAAGTTCCTTGCAAAGTTCTTTAGCATTTCCCATTAATTCCACACCTAAAGTGAATGTATAGATATTCATCACTAATAGAATCGATGTCATGACATGATACAAACAAAAGCCATGATGGCATGGTGCGTTAAGTATGTGATTCCAAGGAGTAGAAACATGTTGATACCACATGGCCAAAATTTGTAGCAAACCTTCACAACATAAGGTTGGGTCTAACCCTTGATGGGGTGAATCCATATGTGGACTTGTCAACAAACCATTAAACTTGGCCCGTCCTTCTCCTACATTACAACCTACCACCCTAAACACTTCTTTGTAAAACTTGCATTGCTAATAATAAGGAAATTGTCAATTGAAAATGAGAACGTCAAAATGTCTATTATAACCATTGGTTGGGTTGGAGCAGTTGTGGACGTGGGTACCAACAATTGATGTGACAAGGCCAAAGGGGTCTCAAAGATTTCTCCTCAAGGGCATTTGCATTTGGAACATCCATGATTACCTTGCATATGGCTTATTTGCAAGGTGTCAAATTAAAGGTTATATGACATGCCCTTTGTGTGCTCCAAATGTGGACACAAGACAATCATCCCACTTAAAGAAAAAATGTGTACTTGGGACACATTACCTTGCGAAGCACCACCCATGTAGTAGAAACCAAGTCAACTTCAATGGATTAATGGAACATAGACCTACACCAATATGAGTGCCACTTGCTAATTTCCCAAGGAGGGTAGAAGAAAAAGAAGAATGGTTAAACAAAAGAAAGGTGTGACCAGTGGGAGACAAAAATGATCATGTTCATGTTTGTGGTGTGAAGAGGAAAAACATATTCTTTCGTCTACCATACTTGCAAGTAGACTAGAAAATCTAACCTTTTTAATTCAATGTGACCAATAGATGCAAAGTATTATTGCAAAAGAGAAGTGGCAAAAGGTAGAGCTACAAATAATGATCCATACAATTTTCATAGCTTTAGATTTTGTTGGATCAAATTGCATTGCCCATAATCTTGATCAAATGGCATAACACTACATTTAGAAATTGAATTTTGACAAATTTAATGTATAGTGCCCTAAACCTAGATCATGTGGTGTGCATGTTCATTGGTAATTGGTACAACTTTCAACAATCTAAATTTTGTTGGATTAGACAATATTGCCTCGTAATATTGGGAGTACATTTAGGTTTAAGGTCTCAATCTATGGTTTCCAAGGATTAATTTTTAAATTTTGACCCATGCACTTATAGACTTGCCTATTCATTGGGCGTCCATGTAATTTTTATAGCTTTGAATTTTGTTGGATGAAATTGCACTATCCAAAAGCTTGATCAAATGGCATGTACATTGGTAATTAACATTCCATTTAGAAATTGAATTTTCACATAATCAAATTACAATGCTCTAAACCTTGGTTAAATGACATGTGTTCATTAGTGATTAGTACAATTTTCATGGATCTGAATTTTGTTAGATTAAATGATATATGTTGGGTCTACATTTAGGTTTGTGTTTTATGGTCTACATTTAGGATTAGGGTTTATGATCTCAATCTGGGATTTCCAAGGACTATTTTAAATTCTGAAAATCATTTGTAGATTTGTTTGTTTGTTAGGCATCCATACAATTTTCAAAGCTTTGAATTGTGTTGGATCAAATTGCACGACCAAATAACAGCACAATAAGGTGTTTCAAATTTGGCAAATTTAAGTCCCTATTCAAAGTTGTTCTCTAGTGTAATTTAAAATTAGCTTAAAATATGAATATTTATATGATATTGAAAGCAACATTTCTTTCCATTTCCAATTTCAAGTCATGATGTTATAAGACATATTAAAAATATCACAAAATAATTTTTTTAAATAATTTTTTTTAATGCTTAAAAGGGTTTTAAAAATAAACATAGTTCTTGAGATTTTGAAAAGTTCATAACATAATAAATTGAAATCACATTCCATTCATTCAATGGATCTTTAATTTTTAAAACATAAATCATCCATTGTCCCAAATTTTCCAATATATAAGAACCAACCTATGGTTTGAAGGCCAATACTACAACCTTTAAAAACATGAGTACAAATCATGACTAATGTCCTTTATAACCATCATTTTGACAAGATACATTTTTTTTTCTATCATGCATAAAGACACATCATGAAGAGTAAGAGTTGGTTGATGAACAAAAAGGGGTAATTATCACATAATGAAAGACCAAGGGCTGCACTACACAGAGGTGGCAATTTTAATGTTTATCTATGTACATCCCAACATGAAAACAATTCACCTTTCATTGTATCTTAGAAATTAATGCAAGTTGGTCCATCCAGGACCTCCATGTCCTTAAATAACAATGGACTTTTTAAAGTTAGTAAATTGTTTATATGCATTTTTTAAGAACATGGTGTACCACTAAAAGAAAAACCCCATTTTTTGACTTGTCTTAAGCAACTAATAGTGTCTTTTGCGACTATTTTTTTTATAGTTTTGGGGGATAATTTGACACCATACTAGCATATGGATTTGCCATTAAAAGGTGATAACTCAAAAGATGGTCAGAATTTAACATATTTGCCACAAAATGCAATGATTTATAATCGTGAGAATTGATGAAGGGAAGGACAACAACTATTTTAGTCTATTGATACCCTACATTGTTGAAAAGGTGCAGATGAAAATGAAAACATTTGTCATCTTATATTCCATTTTCATCAAATCTCTCAAGACTACAACCTTTTGCATCTTGTGTTTTAATGCATGTGTGCACATGAAGTGTGTAGATTTTGATGCAGGTATCAAATGGTTTGGGTGTAGGTATCCCATATACCAAATTTTTATAATCTATTGTTAATTCAAAAATAGATCCGCATCTACTTGCGTGTTTGTGTTTTATAAGCTAAAACCTTTACTCATGTATACCAACCAATGAGGCCTTAATGGGAAGAAGGTGATCTATTATAGATGAAATGAACATTCCATTAGCTTCAAATAGGTTACATTTATTATCATAGAAGGCAAAAGTCTAGTTGTTTTAGGTTGGAAGGCTAGTTTGAATATATGGTCTGATGATCTTACATTAATATTATAGTTATTGAATCACCTTAAACATGTTTACATTTGGTTCATGTGGCTCTCACCAAAGGTCTAAAAGATTGAAAATCCAATAAGATTATTATTAGTGTTCATATGCATAAGATACTTGAGCCAATTAATGGTCGATTATGTGAGAGAAAATGTTGTTAATCTTTTGAGGCATTGTTAATTTATCAATTTTTTTCATGTGGTTGTTTAAATCTTATTACTTTTAGTGTTGGGGTTAATGCACAATAGACAATTATAATGAAATGGAATCCATTGTTCATCACATTAAAGATTAACTAAGTTTACAAGACCAAATTTTTCTCACATTTTAAACATTTAAAATTGCATTGCCACAACTAATTTAAAACACATTTTTCCAAAAACAAATTTCCAAACATTTGCTTTTGTAGGTACAAGGTGGCATACTAGATGGTGCAAATGGATTTTTAAAGATTCTCAAATGCTTAACCACAAAGGTAGATATGTCATGCACAAGTACAATTAAAAGACCTAATCAAAATGGACATGCATGTTAGTCCAAAAAAACCATATGGTCAAATTGGACTATTTGAAAAACCAACAATTTCAATATTGTTTGCAATTTCAATCCCAACCTATTAAGGCAGTCATTTACCTTTATGTAGCAAATTTCCAAAAATATTAAAACCCCTTTACATAACCCCCTAAGTTAAAAAAAACATTAAAAAGAAAACCCAAAAAATATAGGTGGTAATCTCCACAAATATCCACATCTTTTTATCCACAAATTCCCCGCACAAAAAGTTCTTTCCTCCCAACTTTTTTAACGTCTCCTTCAAACTCACCCACACACACCCACCACAATGATAGGGAATGAGAATCCTCGCAAAGATTTCCACCCATCACCCCAACCATGTCACTTGTTAGTTTCTGACCTATCTTACAATAATTTGTTAACTCAAATGAAATGACAAGATGGTGCCACTTACACCTTTCAAAACTAGCTAAACTTATTAATTTCAGTATCTAAGTGACTAAATGGTGATGAATATTTTCACCTACCACTAGTAATTAAAGTTAATCAAAACATCATCTAGACTAATTAATCCTAAATTTATGTGCTTACTAACAGAATATTTACCTTATAACATTACCAAATTGGTTGGGACCTGAAATAGTACTAATCTCAAAATAGTTTTACCAATTTCGATTATGAATTTTTTTAATATCGATTATAAAAAAATCCCAACATAGGACCTTGTAATTATAATTATAAGTACCACGTATAAGGAAAAACATAAAATAAAACCACAAACCTGGATTAGAGAAAAACCTCTTCATTAAAAGCCTTCGTAATCCTAGTAGGAGGTGGTAATTTGTCATGTAATAATATATTACCTTCAAGCTTGGTTGAAGGTGTTTCCATCTAGGAAACAATTTTGAAAAAAAGAAACAAGAAAATATTAGGGTACCTACCCTCATCTGGACTCATTACAATGGCACTATGGATTATATTTTAAAACATGACAAAGTGTCCCTTTTCATTTCCTTCTAGTTCTAGAATCACCAATATCCTTTAAAAACACATTTACACACATAGATTTGTAAGCTTTACACCTTCTCCAGGGTTGACACAAAACAAACCATTCATAAATGTATTCACATAAATAAGATCCACAACAAGTGTTATTAGTGATTGAATTTTTTTGTTGTTTGTGTTAAACATCATATTAATGTTGCAAGTTTAGAATTTTTTGTATTATCCCCCCCTTTAATAGATTATGAAAAGATGTGGGATAATTTGGATTGAACCTAATGAGTATAAAGTTTCCAAAACATGAATAAATCATTGTAGCTAATGTTTTTGTTATTTTTTTCAAATTTTAAAAAGTTGAAATGCTTTGAAAATAACATAATCATGTACAATAAGTAATCAAACCTTTTACAAAATAATATAATATGTCATGACATACCATCATAAAAAAACATGGAATTTTTATCCATCACAATATGTTGCATCATGTTAACAAGCACTCCCACTATTTTTAAAGTAGTCTTCTCCAACCTATTACAATAGATCATAGCCTTAGTTGGGTCATATTATTCTATTTGCACTCACATGTATTTCTTCTTTCCAAAGTCCCAAGTACAACTCTCAACACAATGAATGAAAAAGTAATTGAATCTTTTTTCCCTTGAACTACTGCCTCTCTCTCTCCCTCCCAGAATTATGGCAACACATTGCAAATCTACCTGCCAAATCCTATTTTAGTTGCAACTAAATTGCCACCTAGTTCCTTTTAGAACCTTTTCCAAATATAGTTCGTGTTAGCTCCTAAATGAATGAAGGTAGTAGGTGAAACCTATTATCAATAACTTTCAGTGTCATTAGGCTACGTTCTAATACTAGTACTCAATTCATATGTGAAACGGGATATACTAATACAATACTAATTTGCATAATGATCATTTTCAACCTATTACATGTTGATAATTATGATTTTCCATACCCCAAAATATCATATTGAAATTATATGAAAACTATAATAAACCTCCCATAGCCAATAATACCCAATTTAACCCAATAAATCATTTCTTTAATTATATTTGGGAAATTCTTAACATCAATAAATGTGAAAATGTCCAAATTTTAAGTATCTTACAAAAATCAATGTTGGGAATGTGTTTCAAAATGGCTCTCCTTATCAACAAATTAAGGAGTTTCACCAAGGTTAAGGGTGCACAAACATTTTCAAACATTGGTGCATCGTTTTAAGGCTGATAAACACTTTTGAACATAAAATATAATCAAACGCTCAATGAGGTCCTGCAATAGGAGAGGATAATCATTTTACATAATTTCTGAGGAAAAACTTCTAATAGTAATATCCAAAGGCTATGTGTTTCAAAACTTGAAAATATTAATGAAGAAAATAAAGCATTTGAAAGTAAATGATATGTTCAAAGCCCAACATCAAGTCAATAACCCTTTACAATGAAACAATTTTTATGAGCGTTATTTCTGTCCAAGAACTTGCCCAACATGGGCTTTCATCAATTTTCAAATTTCGAAATTCCATTTGAAAATGACTTTACCACATTACCAACATGCTTAACATACTAATTTCCTGGGATTGGCTATTTAAGAGAATATCAAATAAATACATGATTTATTACAAAATAAAATTGTTGATTTTTTATGCATTTTGTTATGGTTCTTATTGTGTATTGTGTACGAAGTAAAACAACACTTTAAATTAGTGTTTTGTTAAAGTTTGGGATGTTCCAAATTGGCAAACATTTACTACAAGATGTAGCCAAATTTGGCAAAAGTACAGATCTGCTAGGGGAACTTTTTTTAAGTTCTTTTATATTGTGGTTACTCGCTACAGCCTGTAGTAGACATATGGCAAATTTCTTTTTTGAAATGGTAAACATTTTCCCATTTTTTCACCCAAAATTTGTACATGCCGAGGGGCATTTTTTTTGTTAAATCACTAAAATTTGTCACAAAAAATTTGTTGCTTCCAATGGATTGAGATAGATGAATACCTAAAACTTTGTAAGGCATCCCAAAGGACATATGAAAGTGTCCAAGAATGATCAAAGTGGCATTATAAGAGGCAATGCTTCTGTTTTTGGCAAATTTTCACATCCTGGCTACAAAAAGATGCCAATCCAATAAGTACAAAGGAATCTTTTTAGAGAAAAAAAAGACCCATTGCAGCCACATTATGAGGGGGAAATTTTTGAAATCACCATATTTAGACAATAGGTTCTAGCATGTAGCCAAAATATAGCATGGTTCCTTAACTTTTCTACTTTCCTCTTTCACTTGTAGCCAAATTTGGCTAAGTCCTCTTGTGGATGATCACCAACCCACCTACCTCACAACTGTGGGAGGAAAAAAAACTGGTGAAAAGGCCAGGATAAAATGATTTATGTAGGGCACAATGTCCACAATTCCAAGTAACTAATTTTGTATCAAAACGCAACAATGACATGTTTATACACGGCAGACCATCGACAACCCCACCCCACCCCACCCCCCCCAAACACTCCAAGCAACCAATTATGTACCAACAACTAAACGTACCAAACTTTCCACATAGCTCAAATTGTTCCACTCAACTGCTACCAATGCCATGTGAACAGAACATCCAACATGTTTCTATAAGCCATCTCTGTTTCAACAAGTGTTTAGCCCTTGTTCAAATCTAAGAAAATTATCAAGATACACACTGTCCAATCACTCATCTTTATGGCCCATTGTAGATCACAAGTTACAACATTCCCCTGAAAGTATGCAATGAGGTGTGCACTGTCCACCTTCCAAAGAGCAGCTAATTGTCCTCAGTCGCAGGCCCCATTTTTCTGTCAAAAACTGGTCTGGTTTTGTTGAGTATTTGTGGAGGGTATGTTACCCAATGTAATTTCCCTCTGCTGTTAGAAGGGTGATTCAAAAAACAGAAAGCCTGCTGAAATTGTTTTATAAAAAGATCAAACCATAATTTTATGCTCAGTAAGCCCTTGGCAGTGGGCTGTTCATAATTCGGCTCCACATTGTATGGGTCCTTATTCAAGTAAAGCCCCCTACATTGGGACTTACACTACACACAACTTCTTGTCCAACTATAGAGGTCAATACAGTCCACTGGTACGGATGCCCTGATCCCCAAAGACCCGACACAAAATGGCTGATACTTCCCTCCTCAGAGCATTAACAGAATTAGTCATCCAGATTCGTCTGGCTTTAGTTGGATCCGTTCATTTGCAGCTTACAGCTGACCACTGTCATCACCATTTTGAACAGGCAACATGAAACCTCAACAACAAGAAGCAATAGTATCATGAACTCTTTAGTGTAGAAATGCATTCAAAGCTTATCTTCTCTATTCCAGAGAAAAGGAGATAACTTACCTGAAGTCCCAAGCAGCTTTTATCGGTTTTTCAGAGTGAGAAAAGGAACATAAGGAACTCATATGTGATATTTGCCTGTCAGAGGACAGCATCCTCAATTATACAGTTCCAACAGGTGGCATTAAAAGTTTCTGTAGTTCTTAGTTCTTACTACGTAAAGCAGGTCCACTAAGCAGCAGTCAAATGACCTTTACGCGACAGTACCGTTTGTGGATGAAGCAGAGCTTCGAATTAGCCTGAAAATCGGTTTGGACTATGAACTTGTACATCTGCATACTATACGGTGGTTTCACACGGCCCTTCTCATTGGCTGGTCATAATGACTGGCTCAAGTTGTAGTATTTTAATCAAGGTTGCCAGCCCCAGTGTCCATATATAGAACAAAGGACTCCAGAGGACAACTAGCTCGTCTTGGGTAAAATATGGGCTAAGTGTGTCCCCAAGGCCCTTTTTTTCAGGTGATGGGAGACAATAGGAAGGACAGCAGGGGATGTTGGGGACACCAAGCAGGTGCTGAGGGATGATACAAAGGACGTCAATGGACAACAAGAGCACATCTAGATGTGAGATTTATGCTTTTGGGCTTCAAAGGAAAACAAGGGGTGCTAGATGATGGTGGGAAGGATTTCAAGGGATGACAAGAGATGCTGGGATATAAAGGGAAAGAAAGTTTGAGGCAATGGGGGATGATGGTGGAAGAACCAAGAGAGACAGAATAGGAAGGACACCTTGAAAGGGCACATCAAGTCGAGGTAAGTCCAAACTCCAAACCTCAGCCCAAAGAAAAATAATAAAGTTAAGTTGAGAGTAAAACAATGGGTACAAAAAATACTACTTGTCTGGACACAAGGAAAGGTGTGCCTGATGTTCCAGAAGGCAAGCCTGATTTAAAGAATCTCTCACCTTGTAATGTTCAATTTTGCATGTTTACAGGTGGGGCAGCTGAGACAATTAACACTGGATGTTGGATGTGATAAACAATGGTAGAGGCCCAACCCAGGGCTGTGGGTGGACCTAATCATCTTTATTAGTCTCATTTAAAAAGCAAACAATAAACTTTGAGTTTGCATTTATGTAATAGTTATGTTATAGTGCCTAATAAGTTCTGTCGGCAAAAGTTGGAGTGCTGCCCACGTTACACTTCTATGCACTAGTTGTGGAGTGTAAACCTTTCTGTCGGCAAAAGTCGGATTGCTGCCCATGTGACATTTTACCAACTCCACGTCATTCTTGCAAAATTTGGACTTACTATACACGAATTAGATCCTTGTATTGGCAGGGCTTGAGCAGTAGATATTTGGGCCAATCCGCACACATTGCCGTAATGCACCTGGAAGGAATAAGAATGTCAAGGTGCACTGCATATCACACAATACATCTCATATGTACACGAACTCTTTGTACGTACATTGTCTCATCAGCAGAATACGAACAACCCCACCAAGATTCTTTCCCCTTGCATGTCAACCAAAAACGCAGGTTCTTCATTTTCTTTCTAACAGTCCGCCCTAATTTAATTTTTATCTGGAGGAAACCGGTGTTGTTTTTTACCAACTGCAAGCTGTTCAAGTGAGTCCAAAGAGCTACTAACCATCATCAACACAATATGATAACAAAAAAATTTAAGGAGATCTAGGAAGATCACATATCATCTCACCACATCCATACAACTTCAACACATGCCCTACTTTCACAACAACATTAACCTTCATTATTAAATTTTGTTTCAAGCTTTGCCATTGTATCTCAAACTAATTAAATCTGTCAAATGTATTTCCTACAGTTATAACCACCTATTTTAAATGTGCACAATCTAATTTAACTTATGTATTATAACATAACAAACCAATTAGAAACCTCACAACAACATACTTCATTTATTGGATGTGAAATATCTAGGACAAGATTGAAGTCAAAAACCCTACATCATATATGGAAATTTTCTCCAATGGAAAGTAAAGCAAAAAACTTGCGAGGTAGGGCTTTAAGGAGCCAATTACAACAACTTGTGCAACCTGTGGAGATATTTGTCATGCTAGTTTTTATTGCCTTGCATGTCCTATTTGTTCATGCATTGCTAGCAACTACATAGTTGCTTTTGGACTTAGGTCACAACAAACAAGTTTGTCATGTGGTTCATTAGTGGTCTTGTCCCTAGTCATGCAAAACTAGGCTTTCTAAAATCAACATTTCTTCCCACAACTTGCCCCTTTGCCTAGATAGTTGTCTTTGCACAATGTCCAAAGTTTGATTCTATTGCATGTGAGCATTGACTTTCATGGCAATTGCACCTTACATAGTGTTCAACATTTTGGAGGGACCACTGAAGGCGAACTTTGGTGGCAACTTTGGACTTATGATCATTCTTTCAAGTTCAAGACAACTTGCAACCTAGTGTGCAATGGTATCTTGTGTGAAAAATAACTTCATTGGAAACATCACTATTCTTTTTATTCCAAAGACATGAATACTTTTGCTCTAACTTGTTTGAAAAACGTTGAACATTGATTATGTTGCAATTATGTAAATCGAACATTTGGCCAATAGTTTGGTGACATGTGGCTCACTCATAATGTTGACACATGGCAAATTCATAAAATGTGGGGTCAACAAATAATTAAATGACACATGGCACATCCACATCAATATTTTATGCCACATGGTGCTTAAACATAGGTTGGGTCTAAACCTAGGACCTAGTTTAAACCTAAACATAGGCCATTTAATTTAGGCTTAAGTTAGGGCTAGATCTAGGCACCGTTGTTAGGCCAAGACCTAAATCACATGGCAATTAATAAATGAAATCTTATTTCATTTGGTTTAACCTTTAGGGTTGAACCTTTTTTATTAGCTCATCCCAAATGCTATTAATTTTTCATGTTTATTCTGTTCTCCAACAATCCTAGTGCACTCTTTTATATGGTTTGGATTCATGGAATGGAAACCAAACAATATGGGATAAATATTTTAATTATGACCTAGGATAAACACACCTATCACCAAACACTTAATGATATTGGATCATTATAACTTCCTTGTCCACTGTTTGTTCTATCTGAAACTTAAAACAATTTTGTAGTCCTCCATTTATCCAAATTTGTAAATAATGTTACAGTTTAATGGAAAATGAGCAAGATATGCCCTTTCAAAGTGAAGGGGGTTGTACTTTGGATTTTTTCATAAATGTTTAGTATGATTTTGAATCTTAAGCTCTTCAAGTTTTTTTTTTAATTTTTTAGTTTAAACAAGTTTGATAGATTTTGAGACAACGCATTTGTAGCCTTTGAAATTGTTCAAAATGAATGAGAAATGAGCAAGATATAGTTGTTGGAAGTAAACGGGGTTTAGAGACAACATTTGAAACAAAATATCATTCTTTCTTTTCCTACATTCTTTGCTTTGTTCCTTTGCTTTTGAGGTTCCAAGAACATTTGTACTTTTTGTTTTGTGCTTCCAATGACATAAAGAACGTTCAATTTGGTGTTGAAATGAGGGAAAACTTGAAAATGTTTGATGATAGTGTATTATTTGTTGTTTACCCTAGTTATACCCTAGTTGCAATCTAATTGTAACTCAAATAGTTATAATCTAGTTATACAAGCTAGTCTAAGCTTAGTTAGGCCTAGATCTAAACTAATAATCTACCCAAGGTGTAACTACTTCCCTTAATTACTTATGGTAATTATTCATCAATTATTTAAATTATATAGTTATGTAATTAAACAATTAAACATTTGATTTACAAAGAAATAATAAATTACATATATTGAACTTACATTATTACAAACTCATATTTCAAAAAAATATATTCTATTTTGAAACTAAATTGGGATATTTAGATGCACAAAAAATATTTGCACCATACATAAACATTCATTTCCACAAATAAAATTTACATGTAATTTAATATTTAATGAATTGCAATTTAAAGCAAATATTGAGATATCATGTCTATAAAGATTAATAAACATTAGAGTTCCACAAAAAAATAATTATGTATCATTATTTGATATGTTGTAAACTAAAATCCAATTTACTTATAAACAATAATTAGGTGTATTGGACATGCACAATATTACAAATTTATATTTCAGAATTTCCTTAAATTTCCTTCAATCAAATTTTATTATTTGTGTGCACAAAAAATATTTGCATCATACATAACCATTCATTTTATACAAAGATAATTTACACATAATTTAATGTATTAATGAAGGTAAATATATTTTTTAATTCTATAACGTTGAAATTATAAACCAAATTATTTCATATAATGCTATTGATAACTTTGAAAACCTAATGATGAATAGGGGTGCATTGACTTGGGTTGACAGTTTTTGGAGCTACAATGCAAATCGTATTGATTTTTGAAGCATTTTTTTAATAAACATTAATAAAATCATAAATAGAAATTTTACTCAAATCCAAAGGTGTACTTGGTGTTGTTGGAAAGTAATCGCTGAGTTAGATTTAATGAAATTTATTTCATCATTTTCATACTTAGGATGTGGAAGATATTGAATTTTGAATGAATTTTGCTGTTGAAAATTCAAACAAATTACAACAAATTGGGTTTAGAAGGGAAAATGAGTTGAGTGTGTTCACACTTGGGGCCAACAACACAAATTACCTTATTTATCCATGAAGGTAGTTTGTTTTGTTTTGTCATAAAGATATTTCCCAAACCACGATGTCTTAGGTTATGCTATGGAACATGTCATCAAAAAGTTCTTAATGAATAGGGGTCCAATGACTTGGTTTAGGATGTTTGGAGCTACAATGTGGAATCTATTGATTGTTGAACCTTTTTTCATTGATTTTTTTGAAAAACCAAGATTGATAACTATACTGGAATTTGGGGGTGTTCTTGGTATTGTTGGAAAGCCTTCACCAAGTTTGATTTAATAAAGTTGATTTTTTTTAAACCTAAAATGTGAACAATACTATTGAATTTTTGGTGGGTATGTATTATTGTTGGAAATTCAAACAAATTGCAAAAAAGGGGTTTGCAAGGAAAATTCAATTGAATGTTTTCAAACTTGGGCTAAGACATAAGGTACATTAGTGTTTAATGAGTTTTTATCATAATTTTAAACAAATATTAAGATATCATGTGTATAAAAATGAATAAACGTTATAGTTGCACAATATTATTAATTACATATCATTATTTGATATGTTGTAATGAACTACATATAAATAATAAATTACATGTGTATTGAACATAAACATTAGTACTAACATATTTTTAATTTTTTTAAAGTTTATTTTGAAATTAAATTTTATAAATGAAAAAAAAAACCATTCATTTATATAGATAAAATTTACATCTAAATTAATGTTGTCATAATTTTAAATAAATATTACAATATTATATGTATAAAATTAAAGTTACCTATTAATTGTTTAATTTAGTTGAAAAAAATAGTTGTAAACAAGATTGTATTTCATCCATCCTCTAGTACATTTTATCATCCAAATAGTTGAACACTAATCAATGTCTTGACTGTATGCCAACTAAAGAACCTTAAATGCCAAGAATATTTCAAAAATGATTGCTTAGTTGAAACATGCTTCACATTGTTTACAAACATAGTTGGAAGTTCAATTTAGAGACATTGTTGATGTCAGGAATATTCGGCAAATGACCATGTAGTTCAAAAATGCTTTCAAGTATATAGCAATATAATAAATGAATCAACTTAATTGGTAATTGTCATAATTATATTTGAAGCTTAAACAAAAATATGGAACAAGTTCATCAAATTGAGTATATGTAGTATGATCACATCCAATATTAAATTGTGGCAACCACTGTGAAACATCTACATGTGAAGATCTCACAAGGTTTATTGGCTTTTTGTCACAACTATGTCATCTAACCTAATAATTTATCCATTGCTCTCAATATTGATGGACCATATGTGTGACCATGTGTTTTCTTGTGTGTTACATCTTTTCACAATTAAAGTTACAAAACATTGGGTGATCACGTAAGCCCCATAATAATTCAATGTCCCTTTATCTCTAACATGCAAATGACATGTAACTAGAGGCAAGGAAAAATTTGGCCAAATTAACTAAAATTTTCAATCATAACTTGTAGCTTACGATTAAGGTGATCAAATACAAAGAAGGTTCTTCCATGCATATAATATCTACTTATCTCCTAACAACAACTATGTCCAATAATAATGTGCAAATTCCACTCAAGTTCAACAACTTCATCATTCAAGTTGTACTTACATGAATCAAATGCACATGCACATAAATAACAACTAAATTAATTATTGTTGTGTGAAATAGACATGCCCAATTTATTCACAATTGAAAATATCATAAAATGAGCTTATTATATTCCCTTCCATGGCATTTCCTACATATTTACAGTTATGGAAACAACAAAAAGACCACTTGTAAATTCACAACCATGATATCCATGACTCCATTTCCACTTGTTTTCAACATCAAGTGTGTTCAGAATGAATTCAATGCAAAACACATGTACAAACTATAAATATGCAAATCTTCAATGTGATAAATTTTGGATCGGTTAAACTACATTGCATAACTTGAATATAGAATTGGGAAGACTAGCATTGGTCAAATATAAATTTCTACTACTATTGGTAAACCTTAAAAAAAAATCCAACAAATTGCATCAGTCATGTCAAATGGATTTCAACTTAAAACCTTGATGAGAATGAACTATACATACAAGTATATATCTTTGATACCATGGATAACATGAAGACAAAGATCCAAACAAATGAAGTACATATTGCACTATCAATTGATTTAAAAGAAACAAACGTAAGGCTTCCTTATCTAATCACAATGCAACAATAAACAAAGTTATTGGAAAACTCTAATACCATCCACAATGTCAAGACAAGATCCAATCAAATTAATTATATCACTCACTATTAAATGACCTTAGGTTTTTAACAAATGATAATGCAACAAAAAACAAAAATGGAGAGCTTTGATACCAAACTAATAAGGGCATGCAATTATCATATAGGTAATGTTAGAACTAGGAATGTGTGGTTTATATCTCTTTTAAAATTTGAACATGGATCATCCCCAAGCTGCAACAAATGTTAATGCATCTTTATCACTCAACATCCTCACCTACTCTTATTTAGTCCATTTAAACTTTCCAAGGAAACATGTCAAGTTTTTAATAAGAAACAAAAATACACATACTAGGACAAATTCAAAATGTTAGTGATTTCCTTCATGATCAATGCACATTCAAGGTTCTATGTTGTTAGGTTCAAGGGCAATGAAGCCATATGTTAGATCTCAAGACAAAATCAAAGAATGAAGGAGTTGATCACTTACAAATGTGGGTTTCACAAACTGAACAAGGCTCCCACCCCCTTTAATAAATCATTCCGTCATTAATGAGGCAAAAGTTCGTGAGTTTGGTGTCATGTCTACATGTAAACATAAGCAAATACATATATGGACAAGTGCCACCACAATTAGTACAGCACAAATATTTGTGCAAGTGAACATAAATCTAGTTTATTGATCTTGATTTATCATGAACAATGAGAGTGTGGGCTCCAAACTTATAGGAACCCATCAACACAAAGGTATTTGATTGTTAACCAGTAAGGCTTTACCAATGTATAAATGCTAGAATCAAACAACTTGCATTAGTTTCTAACTCCCCTTTAGGTTTTCAATTTCATAAAATGCAGTGACATTAGAATTTATGAAATGATTGAAAGGTTGTCACATACTTGAAAACACAAAGATGTTTAAATAATATGATTACCAAATAGTGATTTTATTTGGACGATCTTCAACTTCTCATGTGCGCTCCATCTTAAAGACTAAATTGTAGTAGCAATGGAAGAATCCCAACTCTAGCCCACCAAGTTCAGTTCCCTAGTGTAGAACACATACAACCCTAGCTACAAAAGGGGTCTCATTCTTTCACACAAAGATTTTGGGGTTAGAATAATTAAATTAAAAATATTTCCTTCAAATTTTCGCAATTAACAATGGTCCAAGTCCAATATATCTAGTCAAGTCTTTTCACTTTTTTTATTATTATTTTCATACAATCCAAGATGGTGTTTTTTAGTTGTAACATATTGACCATTTTATTGCATCTTTTCATCAAATGGCAAGTTTGGGCATCACTTACACAAACAAAAGAAAACTTGGTAAACATTTTACATCATGGAGTATTACATGTATTACAAAACTTATGATCAGATAGAAGACAAAAACAAAGGTTGTTCTTCAAAAGGATTAATCAATTGCAAAATTGTTACTTGAAGCTTATTTGAAGCACCTAAGCTACCACATCTTTAGTATTATAATGAAAGTCCTAACCATTTGCATTGTTCATTTTGAATAGCTTCACATTTGTTTAAAACAAAATATGCAACATGATCAATGAACATTAACCTACAACTTTCACAATAACTTACAATTGAATCTAGACCACATAATGATTGAAGGGTTGTCACATACATGTTGCAAGTCCTAATTGCTAAGGGCAATAGGATATATATAGTGAACATGCCAAGGGCATTACTAAAAATTGTTTTGTTGCCAAATTGTTATATGACATAGGTCATTTTTCATTCTTCACCCATAGATTATCTATCCTCTACAACAGTCAATAAAGTATCCCTAACTCTTGGAGACATACAAAACCTTCGAACACCCTTTTGCGTAATAGATGGAAACATGGGAAATTTTGATGTTACCACAAGATGGGAATACACATACACTGGCCCAAAATTTGTTAGTAACTTGTATAAAAATGTATGTACCTTGTTGGTGGGACATCTTATCATACCACACACCTCACAAAATCATATCCCTCTAATGCCAATTGTTTCCCCAGTTGTTTTCAAAAGTCTATTCACACATATGCATTAGCGTTGCAAAGAACAACAAAAAAAGGATCCCCATTTTCTAAATCATCAAACATGATAGCAAAATTATCGCCCGATTTGACCTTACAACTTCAAATTCCAAATCACCATCATCTCTTGAATTTGAATCAAAGTCTAAAGCATCAATTTCAATCATGGTTGTATGCACCTATGTAATAAAATCAAGAACTTAGTACTTCTTTAAAGATAAGTCTTAGACATGAGATTGAAAACACAAAAAACTAAAATTAGAATATACCCACCAAAACATGAAAGACATGTACTAATAACAAATGCTGAAATTAAACCTAGATACATGAACAATGTTGAAAGGTTCCAATGTTAGTAGTCTTTAGGACATCACATGTGTTTGGGTATTGTAGAAATTAAAATTGTCATCCATGCATTTAAGGCAAAAGCAAGCAAGGTCCTTCACATTTAGTAGAGTGTTATTCAAATTGGAAACAAATGCCGCAAAGTGCATGGATTGAAAACCATCAATCTTCTTGTAATCCCAACTTGTTCTACAATCCACATCTTCAAGCCTTACTATATGAATATATCAAACCACGTCCCTCCTTACATTTGGGTAGGCAACATGTTGCTCATTTTAATTTCTTTCACAAAATGCAACGTCTACAACATTTTGGAGCCACACTATCCACGTTCATTTGCTCGTTTTGTATCTCTTGCTTCAAAACACAATGTAGCTACTATGTGAGTGCATGACTAGAGCAATGAGCTTGTGAGTGGTGAGCAATAAGCATGTTAGTTGAACTTTTGTGAGCAACACAAATTTTTTAAAGAATATGCTTGCCACATAAGCCAAATATTCTCCATGTGGATATGAATATTCCATCCACATGGACAAAATATTCTACTAACATGGAAAGAATATTCTTTTAATGATACATAATATTGATCCTAGTCGACACAATGTATTATTTGTGACAAGAATATCATACATAACTTTTGTTGTGGGTGCCTACAATAAAAACTTCAAAATTATTTTTCGTAATCTTTCAACATAATGTTTATGCTTATTAGTGAACATTTAATTTAGTCTGATAACAAAATTCTATCTAACAATGTAACATATCATTCATGCCAAGCAAAATGTAGAATGAACGATTATCGAAGCATTTATAAAACCATAATGGTAACATTGTTTGCAAGTTCTAGTTTAAGAGCCAAACACATAACATCATAATGAATGTTAGAATTGAAAATGTTCATTGTATGTTTTTTATGACAATTCAAAGGTGTACCTACATAGAAATTACATCAGGAGCCAAAAAGCAACAAACTTCATCACGACTAAAAGTTGGAAAATGGATGAAAATTTCAAATTTCCCACAAAACATGACATGTTGCAAAACATAGTACATGTATAACTTACATGGCACCCACTTCTCTTGCCAACTTAATGAATTGGAAATCATTGTTACAAAATCCAAACAAATGCAAGTTGGGAAATTCCCTATTTTAACTTTATATTGCCTCTTTTTCGACTTTGGCCAAATAAAATTTATAAATTTGTCCATATCCAAGAAGGGGAACCTCCAATGGTCGGTTTATAATCACTTCAAGAAGTTGACTAACCTCCCACCGATTGTAGTGGAGATTTGACATTTTGAATGGCATTAATCGACGAACAACCTTACCATTATGTGTTGTTGACCATGACATTTCATCCACTGGCCTATTTATAGGAATGGAGCTTTTCATTCCAAATAGAATTTGAAGAAAGATTAGTTGCCATCATTAAAAACAAATCCCACTTCTTTAATAAACTTGATTTCATTTTAGGTGAAATTGGTTTCAACTTAAACATGCCAAATTTTCAAAACGGTCAATATGTCAAATGCATATTTGCACTTTGTACCGCCAATGTAACGATTCATATCATCTGTATATAACCAAAACTATGTAATTTTTATAGGTGCACCAGGGAATTGAAACCATAACCTTAAGTAAGTCGGGGCATGGACAACAATAGAAGTTCGTTTGGTAATTATCCTTGTAGCACAAGAATGCTTGGTGGATTTTTGCAACACAAAACATTGAACATGTGACGTAGGGGGGCACCTTTTTATATGCCAAACTCCATCTTCATATGGAGCTTCAAGAACCTCAACATTTCCATTGACGCGTTCCCAAGTTCCTTGTTAGACCCGAAATGGGTCTAAGTTAATCAAATAGCGGAATTGTGAGGAACTCGGGGCACACTCCCACCTCTCAACACTAAAAGGGGTAGAGGGGCGTGTTAAAGCTTTGGGATGGAACTAGGAAGAGTGGCGAGCTTTAGTTACTTACTTGAACTGTATCAAACCAACCAACAAGTTGGTTAGTTCACTTTTTGGAGCACTTTTAGTGCTAGGACAAGCCATGGGCAACTCTGGACTCACAAGATTCACCACGGCCTGGACTCAGGGGAAGCCACCACCTTCCCCCATATAGTATTTTATGCACCTCTCCACGGCACCTACATCCGAATGGTTTTTTATCCCAGGACTCCCAAGGAAGAGTTTCGAAATTGTCTCAGTTTGAACTCTTGGGACTTTGCAAGGTCATAACTCTTTGCTTAGACCTCTGATTGGGATGAGGTCTAAAGCAAACTTATAACTCTCCTTGATAGCTTTCCAACAACGTGTTGCACTCCATCTGCACACACCGGGGTCAGGTCAATTCCCGACTTTTAGTGGTCAAGAGTGAAATTGTCAATTTGACTCCCAGCCCTTTTTTTTGGCCATAACTTATTCTACATATGTCCAAATGACTCATGCAAGCCCATTTTCGACATCTACATTTTGATAACTTTCCAATGATATAAAGAACACCCCAATGCGAGGTGTTTTGGCCATAGTTATGACATTCTTGGTGCAAGAATGTTATGGAAGCCCAAATAAGCACGAAAATTCGTTAAAATTCGTTAAAATTTGCGTCGAAGAATGTTTTGACAAGGTGCTAAATAAAGAATTTTAATGTGCAAAATGAAGAATGTCATTACTAGGGTTTTGGCCCCTGCAATCGAACTTTGAAGTGTTGGGAGTCCCAGAGGATTCCCACGTCCCCATTTCGGGAGTGTGAGTTTCATCCTCACACTCTCTCAAAATAGGGTTGCAACATCCATGAATTTGATCCACCCCAAGTTGTTCAATTTCCATATTTGATCTAGCAATTACATGGTATACATGAGGATGAAAACAATTCACATGGTTATGCCTATGTGAATCCCCTTTTGATTTAGGGGCTAGGTTTGCCTTTCATTTGTAAAGGCCAAAAATCTCCTCACCTTCCATATGTATGATTCTAACTATGTGAGCTAATCTCAGGGAATATTTCAAAACTGCATCTATAAGTTGCTTTAAATTTCTAGATTGGGTTGTTTTACGCAAAAGTAGCTTATTTTTATTAGGCCCTTTACTTGGTCGACCACCCTACTTGAAATGATAATACTATGTTGATTATTTAACCTTGAACATAGTCATTTGATGGTGCAACATACTTCATCAATCTCCCCTTTTCGAGACTGTTAAAGCTATATATACATTATGCATTGTCTTTAAAAGGTTTCACATGGGTATGTTTATAAATTCTTCTTAAATGAATTTCTAGAAAAATAAATAAATGTATTTTATGTTAATTTTAAATGAGTGATACCTTAGATGTGAACTTGCCAAGAAAATGCGGTGCAAAAAGAGATGTGTGGGAGGGCTAAAAATAATACATATATCATAAATCCTCCCTATTGTCTCACACAAACATGCCAAATGCCAAAGACTAAGCCAATTCTCCAACTTTTGAATTCCAACTTCATTAACTACCCCCAAGGAATATCGCAAATAATGGATTGTTGCATATCAAACATCTGCCTTTTCCAAAGAAATGGCATTTTTGTATTCATAACACAATGTCCTAATTTTTTTCACATCTTTGGCTTGATATGTTATTTTGTGTGTCTATCCATGGATTGATTATAGTGAAAAAAACAAGTTCGTTCTTTGTTAACCATCAATTCATTTGGGTCTTCTCTACCATAAACAATTTGAGCTACATCCCAATTGGCCTAAGCATTGTCAGCCATGAATTCTTTGAAGTTTATATTTAGAACACCATTCTTTGCCATCACCTTATTTAATTTCCACCACAATACACATTGAACCTTCGTGTCTTCAAATTGCATATCACACATCGCAATTGTCATCACCTTGCAATAAAAAGAATCATACACATGCAAGCAAATGTCATCTAACCTTCAACATGCTTTACATGACCAACATTATCCAAACAATTTGGAGTTTATCACCAAGCTACATCCACCTCATTAAATCACAACCACCACCATCTCCATGCACAAACATCTTGAACATAAACATTTTCTTAAAACGTTGTTGCCCTATAAAATATTTATCTTCATGTAATCATAATCATTGTTTGCCTTGAATGCTAGAATGTTAAAAATGTACCCTTTGTTCCTTGGCCGATGTGTAAAAGATGTAACTAAATACTGAATGTTGGGGGAAAACAACACTATGAACTTTCCATCACTCGGTGCAACTTTTTTCCTTTTAGAACTTCCACTTGCCCTTGGAATAGATGGAAATGTAAGAACAAAGCAAGCTTACTTGTTAAGTTTCATCATTGTTGTGAGGAGCTCCATTAGGTTGCTCTTATTACCACCAACAAAATTATCCATGTTTATGTGGCAATCCACATCAAATGGATGCACCTTCTTTATATATGGGAACCAAGCTTGAAATCTATGGTTCTTGTCCCAAACGTGGAACATTTTTCTCGATATCAACCTCAGGTCTAGGTGTCCTTGCAAGAACTCTTAAAATCAATCATTCTTTTCTTTCTAGAGAAGACTCCACAATGATTTAATAGTTAAGACAACAATCTTTTCACCCTACTAATTTGTGGGGCAAACAAAAAAGACCTTCTCCCCTTGCCTATAACCCATTTGAAAGGCATATTCCATTTTTAACACTTCATTTTTGAAAATATGTTTGACAATGGGCATGGCAATGAGCGTGCACAATGGAATGTTCATTCAGGACTTCCATTTGGGATAGATCTTGAATTTCTCTAGGAGCTCATTTGTGTTGAATTTGTTTTTGTTTTGGCTCCTTTGGATTACATTCTCATATGATGTTGCAACTGGTTGCAAAAATAATTCATGAAATTTAATTGTTAGATCTTCAATGAAAGTTGATGTCTTGTAATTCCTCGATTGAAAACAAGATAAGTCAATAACCTTTTGTTCATTAATTAGATGGATGAAAATGTGATGGATGAAAAGTATACACATCTAAAAACTATGGATGATGAATCTTCCACATGAATGAAAATCTTTGAAAAAAAAATTTAAATGAAAAGGGGATGTTTGGATTCAACCCCTTGATCCTCTTATATTGAAACTATGTGTTGAAAAATGCGAACTTGCTAATGTGCTCTGACCCTTATGGTGACTTCAGACCAAAGGATCAACATCAAAAGGAAACTAAACAGGACTCTGAACCAAAATTGAACTCATTAAGTTCAATGAAGAGCTACAAGTTCTTAGCAATGGAATTTGCATTTTAGCCACCACCCCTTTTTCCTCCGTATTGAAGGTTGCCCCTTTCTCTTCCTTTGTTGTTACAACAACTAATCACACTTCACCAATGAAAAAGACCATGAAGTTGAAAAGGTGGATCCCCCATGCCCTTTTTTTTTTAATGGATGATGACTTGAAGCCCAAGCTCTAACAATAATGGTGTTTTCTAAAGTTGTTTGTGAATTATTCTCGTCACCCTTGATTCAAGGCACATGACAATAATTCACAATGGGTTCCAAACAAGTGACACTAAGTGGTTGGACTTGAAGATTTGAAAACATGAATATGTAATTGCATTTGGTTCACGATTAATACCCCATTAGGCCAATCTATCACAAGGAAATCTAACTTAAATTAGCCTTCAATCCCGACTCATAATTAACATGATCGACATGAATTGCATGCAAATTGCATTACATTGAACAAACATATATTTCCAACCACCAAGTTGGGTTGACACAAGATTTACACTAGTTGTAACAATGTGTGTTTATCCTATGCTCACCAATTTCACTTCAGATCTAACGGTGTGATTGTTAGTTTTGGACTTAAGAACATCACACACTCCAATTATGACCACCACACAATTTGTTCCATAATGTTTACATCATTTGTTTGATGACATTGGAAATTGGTACACATAATGTTAACTATAAGAATCATTATCATGCCACGCATAAACTTGAAATGATAAGGAACAAGGTGAGGGTTGTTTTTTAAAGTTGTCGAATTATTAATGTGTTGTTGCAAGGACCCCCTCCCCTTTTTAAAATGATATCTTCCAACTCCCTTGTTCGATTTTGCTGAAATTCAATGAACAAATGTGCCACTTCACGTTCTACCACTACCTCAAGTTCCAAAAAGATCCAACGGTGGGTTTGAAAATTGCAAGCCTCCAAAGTTGAGGTCTAAAGGCTACCACACCAACTTAATGTCTCACTTCTTCACCTGAATTCAATAACTTCATGAAAAATAACTTCTAATGCAAGATGTCCACCCCCTCCCATCATTTCCCTTTCTTCTTCATAATTACTCTCATGTCTTTTTAGTTATGATTTACCTCTTTTCTTACACCAAAAACATCCCAATTCTTATGAAAAAAACTAAGTGAGTAAGCCCAAGGATTTCCAACCCCTTCAAGGGTCCTTCCTTTCTCCCAAAAGTGAACCTCTTGCCTTGGCCAATGGGACTGAAGGGGAATCCTTTCCTTGCTCCTTACTCTAATCAATTGGCTTCATCCTTTGAAATCCAATGAGAATTCAAAGAAATCCACATACTTCTTCAACAAGCCAATGGAGGTTGGAGGAGATCAACTTCCTCTAATCAAATGTATATGGAATTTCCTCATGCAATGAAATCATTTGATTCCTTTTTCTCATCTTCCTCCTTGATCCCTTCAATCTTGATCACTTTTTGACATTGATCATTTTTCATCCATCCTTTGCATGTTCATCCAAAAAAAAACTATCTCCAAAAATAATTTACCCTTGAAGTAAGTCATCGAAGATTTATTTGTGCACCTTTTGTTCACCAACTCTATTGACTAAATCCACCAAACTACTTGGGATAAATCCCCACAATTATTGATTAAATGTACTATTTACCCTCAAAATACAATTAATTTTATATCCAAATTGTACTAGTTACTGATGTAGTACATGTGGCTAAATAAATCAACAACCCCAAAGTTAACATAGGATTTTCATTAATATCCTTTCCCACCATTGATTTTAAAAATTTGATCAACACCATTGAACATAAGGCCTTTTGTCCGGCCCAATTAAATCACTATCAAAATTTGTCGCCTAATGTCACATGTTGGAACCTTGATTACAATCTACTTAAACAATATTTTCAACACCATCACCATTATATTAACACCATGGTAAGCACTTTTGAGATGTGTGAACCTGAAACTACATCAATTGATGAAGAATGTTTGGTCGATGTTGAGGTCGAAATGTTAGAGTTGAACTTGACACAATCATCGAAACACAAAGAAAAATCGACCCTAAAGGTTGTGTGCCTCAAAGTGGACTGATCAATGTGGGATCATCTACCACCACCCCCTAATGTTAGCACTTTAACGATTTATTTAGAATTTGTTCCTATTTTTCAGGATCACCCAAGAAGGTTTGTTGAATGTCTAACCGAGAATGATGATGTGTATTTATTCTTGAGGACATGGGTTATTAGTGATGGGCACTATCATTGGTTAAAAAGTTCGATTGACAACTTGCCATGGAATAACAAGTTGATTACAGTACTTGTACCATTCATACAATTTTAGACTTCCTACAAATGTGACTCAAATGGTTGTTTATGCTTACTCAAATGTTATATTAATGCTTCTTGAATTGATTTCAAATGTGGTTAGAATTTTTGCACTTGAAGTTCATAAAATGATCTTCTATAGTTAGTGGTTCAAAAGTGGAAGAATCTTTTTTTTTAGAACACCCTTGAAGCTGGTAACAATTTTTGTAACGTCATGGTCAAAAATGTTTAACAATTACGTATACTTGTGGCTCATTGCAGCCCTAAAACTAGCATATCTTCAATAAATTGACATCATTGTCATTTCTATTACTAAGAGCTTCATACCTACATTGTTCAAAATGTTTAATCTATTTTGGTTCAAATTAATTCACTTAACTAATCTTCACATAATGAACTAAATTCCACTTAATCCTAGTAAAAACAACTAAAGTGAGCTTACCATTATTTCAATTAACTAAATGTTCATTCCCTTAACTCAAATCATTTAACACCTAATTGTTGGAAATTTACTGACTTATAATCATTCACTATTAAGATTACCAATGAATTAGAACATATATAACCTAAACATTAATGTTGGTTCACATTGTTCCTCCCCTTCGCTTTGGTTGTAACAGTTTCAACAATTATTGTTGTTTGTTTTTGGCATGCATAAACCCAACTCCAACAACACTAACAACAAATACCATGACAACCACTTGGACCTAGAGTTCAAAGCTCATAACAATGGATCACAACAATAATGAGCTTTGTGGCACAACTTTGATGGCTACTCGTGTTCCTTCATCGACGAAAAGAGAGAGGGAGAGAAAAGAAAGATATGGGGGGGGGGGGTTGCTTCTATGATATAAGCAACACTTTCTTTCTTGTACTCCACATTTTACGATATACAAGCATTGTTTAGGTTCCTCCCAAAGGACTTAAAGCAAAAACATGTCAAGAAAACATTAGAATCATTGAAAGTAAACCAACAAAGTCCCTTTAGCTACAATTTATACCCAATTGTAAGGTCCAACACATGAATCTCATGCCACACAACAAATCATGTGCAAAACATGAACAAAACAAAACCATGTTCAACGACAATAACAAATATAACCAACTAAACCTAGTTTTTTGGATTCACAGAAATCCAAGCACAATCAAAACCCTTGTGGACACAAACTTGCATACTTTTTTTAAAAACCAGTACAACACAACACAAAAGAGTGATGTGATCTCAAATCTAGAAAACTAAATTGAATCACCCCACTCAAGAATTTATATCCAATCCAAAAGTCTAAATAATCGCAATCATATTCACATTGGAACCAATTTCAAACTAACTTACCCTAATTTACCTATTGTAACTAGGACATAACAACCTAAAATAGAGTAAAACTCTTGACAAAAGCAATTGAGGTAACCACCATGGTTCACTAGGTAAATGGACCCAATAGAAAACTATTTCCTAACCACTTACCATCTATCCTTCACGTTGCACTAATGGGTACTGGCTGTATTGCCTATCACATTGTTAGAATGGGAGTTTTGAATTTTTTGAAAGTTAACTTCACTAAACTAGCATTCAAATTTTGTAATAGCATCATAGGATTGTACATTGTACCTAAAAGAAAAAAAATCGTGGCCAATGAGATTGTCAAAATCAGTGCCTTGAATAATTTCTGGGAGTTGCCTTTGTAGCTTAGTACTTACATGTTGCATGCAAACAACATGCAGATTGCATGAAGCTTTTAACAAGAATAAAGAGTTTTACAAGTCGCTCAGGGTGCTCCTCATGTTAGCAGACAAGGTCTGGCACATTACTCTTGTGCTATTTGTTTCACTTTAATAGTTATTTGTGTGATTTTCCCTAGCTGTAATTTCCATAAATCCTGAAACTTTGAACAATGAGCATTAGGAACAGTTCACAACTTGGGATGTTTTAGGTTGTTTCCCATCTGATCTCCAAGAAAGAATAGCATTTATGCAATGTAACTACAAGAAACGCAATTTTGCACTGTACTTGCAGAATTGCTTCAACAACACCAAGAAAACTAGTCACAAGAGTTTGCAGTGCATGGGTGTGCTGTCAAAGAGGGTTTTAATCTTTTCTAACTCTATATGCAACTGCTACAGCTTATTCTTGCAGGTGCCAGAAAGCTTGCTATTTTCTCTGAAGGGATCCAGCATCCCTTCAACAATGATTTCAGGAACCAATAAGTCTGGGGCAGTGGTTTCTTAGAGAATCTCAAGCACAAGAAGCACATTGACAGCAAGAGGACTCTTTGATTCAGACCCAGCAAATGCTTCTTTATATTTTTGTGAAGTGTATGTTGCCTGAAGCAAAACCTGGTTTGCAAAAAGGTGCTCCTGAAGAATGGTTTCATATGGTACATTGCATGGTTCAGGGGATGGTTAGCATGGACAACTACCACCACCTGCTAAAAGGCAAATCCATTCTACAGTTTCCTTCACTCCATCTTGGACAGAAAGGTGGCATTTTAAGTTTCCTGTATCTGCTCTAGTGAGACATCAAAAAGATTAAGTGACATTTTGTATACTTTTGTCAGCAATTCTGTCCCAATCTTGATATAGCAAGGCAGCTGCAGTATGAGCTGCTACAGAGGAGCTGTATTTCTTCCACAGTGATGCCAGCAATGTATCATGTGACTCCTGTATTACCACATAAACCAGAACACAATTGGCAATCTGGAGAAAGAATGAGAAGACTCCAGATCATTCAAAACTCAGCTCAGTATAAAGCAAAATTCTTTCTCAGTAACAGGCCTTTCTCACTATTTGCTAGGACAAGTATACTTCCCTAAAACATGACAAGTCCCTCAAAGAATACATATGATCAAATGGAGTACACAATGTGCCCAAAACTATAGCAGCTTGTACAGGATGACAAAATATTCTCACCTTTAGAACCCGAACCTCCTCCTCCATTGCAACTGCTGCTTCCTTCTGAAGACCAGACAACCAGACATTTAACATCAGGAAGCAAGAGCAATTCACCCTTCTCTCACACTGCTTGAACCAAGCAGGGTTAAGAGCAAACTGTAGACAGGTTAAGGACATGGCCTAAAAAGAGAATTTAAATTCCATTGACAGGTTAGGCTGGGGGTCTGCTAGGGGTACAAGAGGATATCTACATGTTCTCTGCCCTGAAGATCTCCCAACTACCAGCTTGGCCACTTTAGGTTCCTCAACTTCCAGTAATCTAGCTCTACTACCAGAAGACATTGATTGGGCAGAACAGATAGATATCATCAAACAAAGTGTTGCACATGTTCTGTTGAATGGTGGCATCCAAGCAATCCCCATCTCTACAGGAATTTTGTGTTTCCATACAGACCTGGCGACTAATTTTGACCTGCAACTCAAGACTTCGTTGACGTTCCTCAGCGAGAGCATGCATTGCAGCCTGGCGATTCTGCTCAGCAGCCCTCATTGCTTTGCGTAACTCTTCCACACAATCTCTCAAGTTCACCTACTCACCACCAGTGCACCCAGTAGTAAGCATTTGAATCAATGCACAAGGGCCAGATTTGATAGGCAATTGTGAGAGAATCATCTACTTACATCATCCATGTTTTGTTGGTCACCTCCATTCTGAACTCTAGATTTCCTTTCAGGTCCAGACACTGATGATGGTCCCAGCCTGTCATGTGTCAGCCCTTCCCTAGGGATACAGCCTGCCTCTGAATGCAAGGCAAATTTTGAGGCACTCTGTCCATTAACAGGCTTCTCAAACAAGAGAGGTTCTCTAAGACCAGAGGGAGTGAATAAAGCAGAGGGGACATCATTAAGGACAGATGGCATTGTGTCATGGGACTCATTATCTGGCGTGATGCTCTTGCCAGCCTGTTGAGACAAACCCACACCACCCTCTGTTTTGGTCTTCAAGTTGCACAGCGCCACTCCATGATTGTCAGCACTTTTGGCGCTTGCCTGCTTTTTTGGGACTTGCTCTGCTGCATTGGCAGCAGGGATGTATGGCCTCCTAGCCTTGGATGAAGCTTGCAAACAAGAGGTGCTGGATCCACAAAGTCCTGTAGGACTATTCCTCAAGGCTGAATCACCCTGAGGTGAATCACCAAAAATCACTTGGCCATCATAGATGATAAGGTGATATGCCCGATCAGGAGCATCCACTGGACTTGGCCTTGACTTGGCATGAAGCTGGTGACGAGGATGCTTGGGCTCCTGCTCTCTGCAAACTGGATGACCCAACCCTGGAAACATATGCAACTGCTTCTTGGTCTTTGGAGGGCCACCTCCTCTCACATCATCATGCCAATGTGCTCTCATCACCCTCCGTCGAACAGGTTGTCCATGTTGTCCTTGAAACAACCCAATGACTGAATATCCAAGACCCAGAAGGCCTACCACCACAGCAAAAAGTAGTGCAACCATACTGGCACATCTTGGGAGGTGGTTCCACTGTGGTGCAGAGGAAATGGTAGAGAGAAGACCTAGAAACAACGGCCATTAGCAATCAATTTCTGTTACTCAAAGTCGGCTCTGTTTCATCCAAAGGCATGCAGTGGATACTGAAAATAACCAAAAAAAACTGAAGATGTAGGGCTCAAAAACAGAGGAGTCTTGCAAAAAAGAAGAGAAACAATGGAGGTAGGATATAGATTCTCCCTATCACTGCCCATATCATGAAAATGGATACCTAATAACCACTGCAATTGAAAATTGCTCTGCTGGCTGTTGGGTTTTAGCAACAGCCAGCAAAGAATTTAGTTATGTTTACCTTTTGCACCCATCAAATGCAAGAGCTCTGATACACATATACCAACTTGCTCCTCTCCAGCAGCTTTCAATCCTGATAGACTGTCCTTGAAGGAGACTACAGGTTGCATGTTGCTTGAGACTTCACTTCCACCTTCCTGCAAAATAAGAAGCCTTCCTTAGTCTGCCCAACAGCAGAATCTCCAATGCACAATAGAAGACGGACCCTAGGAACCACCTTGGGGCAGGAACATTGGAAGAAAACAACACAAGCCCTATCCACACAGTACTAAGGGTCATCCACTTTCCCAGAGTCATTTGTCTCACAAAACAATTCAGATTGATCCTCTTCATTCCCAAAGCTTCTCTTACACAGAATTAGCTCATATCATAAGCTCACTTACTGAAACTACATGACCCTCAGTACAGAGATGCTTCCATAGAGCTTGCCGGGACAAGGAGCCCCAGACACCAGTACTTGGTACTCCATGCATTGTCTGAAACTGCTGCAATGCTTCCTTTGTCTCTGGTCCAAAATACCTGAAAGCAATCCAACAGTCCAATCATTATTAGAGGATTTCATGACCAATCAGGTTTGTTTCAAGGGAGCTCTTTTTCAGAATTGATCGCATGGCTTACTGTAAATGCTCTGCACATAGGCATAAGAAGGGGTAAGTAAAGCTTGCTTACGCTGTCAAGCAAGTCTGAGTAGGAAGAAAACCGAACCAGTACAATGCTCTCTGCAGAACTCAAAAAAAAAACCAACGTAGGTGTGGGGTGATTAGAGTGAAGCAAGGAAAGAAAGTTTTGTGCAAATGGTATTATCAACAGGTGAATGTCTGCTGAAATAGAACAAACACAACCCCAAGCTGACTCTCATTGTCTCTCCGTACACATAACCCTTGCAGAAACCCTGGTTCCTGCAATGGCATCATTGTCTGATTTCACCTAGCAATGTGCATTGACATATTGTACATGTCTCGGGGTTGTGGCTTGCCCCCTAAGAACCTGAATGGGTACAACTACCAAAGAGCAGCCTGCATTGCCACATTCCCCCTTAACATCCTGCTCTGAACTCCAAAGCCTCCTCAGAGAGTATTATATCATTTTACATAACAAGACAAACCATCATCACACCTGCAGATCCAAGACCTGAGGTCCATTGTCACCTTCCCACATGTCTCCAAAGAATTTTAGCTCATGAATCTTCTTCACAAATTCAGAAACAGGGATATCATCCTCCACCCTTGTTGTTCGGTCTCCATTACGTTTGGGGCTCTTCTGGACCACCCTAGTTCCTTCACACACCCCAAGCCTCATCATGCAGCTCCACCGCTCCCTCTTCTCCACATCTTCTTCAGAAGGGAGCCGCTGCTGCACCTCGGCACCCAACAATTTCCCCCCATTGCCTTTAACTACTGCAGCAGCTGTAGTCTGCCGCTCTAGCATGCTCGGTCCTCTCTCTTCGGTTCTCGCCATGCCCCGTCCTCTGCTCACGGCGAAGTCGCGCCCCGAAAATCTGCATTGCTGCCTCGGCCTGGAAGAAGGGCTACAGACTACGCATGCTGACGAAAACTCCAATTTCACAAAACTCGCAAAACCCAAACCTTGCCGACGATTCTCCCGTTCATTACTGTACCACCAAATCCGCTCCGTGCTGGAGGCAATGTAATAATGCCTGATAGGCGTTGCTGCTGGTTGTGCACGGAATTTGGCCACCATGATGGCTTGCTGCTATGACTTCGAATGCGAACATTTTCCCCGCAACAACAAAAAGCTTGAATAGTGCTTCTTCATCCCAGTAGCCCGTGTAGCTGAAATAGCAACAAGACAGCCTTCTCCTCCATCCTCCTCCAACAACAGGCTTCGACAATAAGAAGACCCGGCAACAAAAGTAAAAAAGACATGGTCCAAAAAACCCGCCGGAATCTTTTTGAAGTCCAGAAGAAACCCAGCACCAAAACCAAACAAAATCCAATAGCTATAGTCTTTGGGTTTTATAGCTAGTTTAAAAGACTAGATGTAGTCTTTTTCTTTGGGTTTAATGCACACGCAAAACTAATTAAGAAGAAGCTCCTGCTGAAAGCATTTGTGGGCAACAAACTCACCGTTGCCGGGAGGAGCTTCAACCCAAGCATCCAATGCAACAACCACAACTTGCCAAAATATTGCCGCCATAAAACCTCGTTGCACCCCACACCCGATTTTTTATAAAAAAACACCACACACACACACACACACACACAAGAATCTATAGCAATCCTGTCTGCCAAGCTCCTCAGAGCTTAACTTCACACTTGGTGCATACAACACGTACGCTGGCGCATCGTGGTGTTAGCCGTGGTCACGCTTGCACACTGCTCACTTGGGGCGCGCGACCATGTGTTTGAATCAGAAGGCAATCTCCCGTCAACGACGACGAGAAAGACGACGATTTCAACCTGATAAGCATCCCTGGTGAAAAATGAAACAACTATCTACTACCTATTAGAAGAATACTTATATTTACTTCAGTCTCGTCTTTTTTCTTTTTTTTCTTCCTTCCAATTTTGTGATGGTATAAAAAAATTTGGCGATTTTTTACAGAAACTTAAGAAAATTAGGTAGTCTAGTTTACACTAGAAAAACAAAATTCTCCAAAATTTTCCCCATTCATTGCAAAGAAAACGACAAACTTGTTTGGAAAAATTTAAAAACACTCAATTTCCATGATTATCATGGGGCTGCAAAAGTAATTAGCTTTGATGAACGCCGCCCCACCCCGGGCAGTGAGTCATCACTCTCCCCCGCCAGGAAGCACAATTTTTATTTTTCTCTGCAAGGAAATAGGTGAAAATATTATTTTCTTGGGGCGAAAGGGCACAATATTTTCTTTGCAAAACAAATGAGAAGAAAATTATTTGTTTCGGGGGAGCCTAGAGAGCAAAATTTTCTCTTAAATGAAAAAGTGAGAAGGAAATTATTTTCGGACATGAAACGGACAATTTTTTTTCAAGAAAAATAAGAAGAAATAGCTTTCTAATCGATCCTAAATGGACAATTTTTTTCAAGAAAAAAAGGAGAAATAGCTTTTTATCGATCCTGCTCTTGTGGGGTTTATTTTCCTGGGGACAAGGACATTATTTTTCCTTCGCAAAATCATCTTTGGCTGTTTTTTTTTTCCACCAAGGAAAATTTACTATATAATGTGACAATAATCATCCTTGTCATTTGGGGGTGACGTGAGGAAGGGAGGGGAAAGCCAAAGATTGAAAATTCGCAAATTACATACATTCATACTCAATTCATGGCCCAAACTTGACATCGATTGGCACTGTGTACACATTACAAAGCCCAAGTACTGTGGCAAAAAGCACGCATCCATACCGGTAATTAACTTATTGGATTCTGTTACATAATATTTCAAAAAATTAGAGCATTGTTGGCAGGCCATTCAAGTGGATTATCCACCAGTAGGCCAATCACATTCAGAAGATAGCCATCTGGCACCAAGGATGCCGCAAAGAGTACCATCATCATAAGACATGAACAGTTTTGGCATAAATTCAATTTTTTTCGTTTGTTAAATCTTTGAAATTTTATTTAGTACTTGTGTCGAAGTTTTTATATTTATTATATAGTTAAGAATCTGCAAGTTTTGGACTGTTGGTTGAAGAATTTAAGATTTGAGACAGTCTAGAAACACTAAACAGTCTCATAAACATAATAAGAATGTGTTTATTATTATTTATAATCATTACTTGTCGAAAATTAAAAACCAAGTGATCTAGTTAAGATTTAAAATTTAATTAATTATTCGACAGTTTGTTGCTGAATCCAATCAAGGAGTACTACCATAGTGGCATTCCCATTTGCGACATGCCTTGCGAATAATTATTTTCAAAAAAATTTCTTTTTCGCACTGACCAGTTCATAATTATTTTCACTTTCGCCAAGCCGTTTTTACAATTTTTCCACCTTTTCGTTTTGGTAAATTCGTTCAATCTGAGCTGTTGGATACAACACCCACGACCCCGGCAATGACGGTTCAATGATCGCGGCGGGCCAGCCCGGCTAGGCCAGACAAAGATATTGCAGCGAAATTTGGTGCACAAACATTGCAAGCATGTCTCATTGAACGGTCAAAATACTAGTATTGTACACAAACTTTTGATTTAGGCGGGAAAGGTGCAAAACTGCAAGCCCCAGAGACTGAGCCATAACAAGCTACGTGCACTGTGGCTCAAACAGATAAGGAAAAGTGGCTTCCCTTTCAAAAATCAAGAATGGCACTAGAGCTGTAGGGAAACTGACGCGCTCCCAAGTTCCTTGTGGACCCACTTGAGGGCCCAAGTATATGACAATGCGGAAGGAGTTGGAACTTGGAGCCGCTCCCTAGCTCACAACACTTGGAGGGGTAGAGGGGCGTGTTGGAGCTCCGGGATAGGACTAGGAAGATGTGACAAGCTTATTCACTCACACGGGCCTGCACAAAACCCACACAAAGTGGTTAGTGCATAGTTAGAGCACCTTTGGTGCTAGGACGAGCCACGGGCAACACGGACACACAAGACTCACCACGGCCCGGACTTGGGGGAAGCCACCACCTTCCCCCTTATAGTATACTCTGCAGCTCGCGGCGGGGGTGGCATCCAAATGGCCATTTTGTCCCGGGACTCCCGCGTGGGAGTCCCGAAATCGCGCATTTTGGAGACTCCCGCGACTTTGAGGCTTCGTAACTTTCGGAGCAGACCTCCGATCGACTCGCCGTCTGAAGCAAAGTTGTAGGTCTCGTCGAGACCTTTCCAACGGTATGTCGCACGTCTTCTGCACCCAAGTATTTCGGGTCGATTCCCGACTTTTAGTGATCGGGAGTCAAAACCGGCGGACTCCCGGGAGTTCGACTCCCGGGCCTTCTTTTGGCCATAACTTGCGTTTCAGATGTCCAAATGAGCAATGCGAGCCCATTTTGGACATCTACACTTCAAGAGCTTTCCATTGATATAAAGAGCGCAACCAGCCATGGAGTTTTGACCCCTCAAAACGCTCTCTGAACTTTCGGGAGTCCTTTTGGGACTCCACTCTCACCAACTCCCAACGTGGGAGTTCACTTGGGAGTGTGAGGGTTCACTCCCTCACACTCTTTGCACTCCCGGGAGCATGTGATATGACTCCCGGGTCTATTTATAGGCCCGCACGCTTGCAACCCCCTTGTCTTGGTCGCGAGCCAAGGCTAGGGTTGCGACAGAAACGGCAAAACAAATGAGGCATCGGTAAGGGAATGGCGCCCGAGGTGGCCACTATCACCAAGTTTTATTCTGTCATCTCTAAAGAAGAGTAGCTTGCCCAATGGCATAGAAGCCAGACTCAGTTGGGAAAGCGATTAAAGGAGCAGGCGGCCCGTAGAGAAGAAGCAGAAAAGGCCTGTCTCACTGCCAAGCGTCCCGTTGGTAGACCAAAGAAAAGCACTGCAATACCCTCGACCATATTGATTCCAGTTTAGGCTTCCGAACAACAACCTGCAGCACAGAATGGGGGGGAGCAAGAGGATGCGACAACAGCTGAGGAGACGGGGGTGGATGCAAGCGAAAAACCACCCCCTACAAAGAAGAAGAGGGGAAGTTACACAAACTGGTTTGTCCCTGATCTGTGGCCTTTTATTGAACAAGCTGTGAAGCAGCACCCCAAGAGTTTGTATGAAGCTCTGTTCTCCCTTCAACACATTAGAAAGCCTGGCCGGGTTAGCATCCCTTTTGACAACCTGACCATCAGCACTTTGAAGGGGTGGTTTGAGAAGGATGTGACGGGGCGCTTTGTTTTATGGAGGAAGTATGAGGAGGTTATCAAGCTGCAGTCTGCACGGTCAGCTGCTCAAGACAAAGGGCCTCAGGGGATCCTCAAAGATCATCCAGTGGCGTTTCAGATGATCGTACATACTCTGAAAGGCATGCGAGACTCGAGGCAGCCTTTGGACATCACCATTGTTTAGACAATCATTCAAGGGATTATCTCAGCTGTTGCCCCTAAGCTCTTTGAGAGGTGCACAAAGAGTGGATTCTTCAGCGTGTCAAGAAGGTTTACAAGGAAGTTTGTGCGCAGGCACATGGGTTGGACTTGGAGAAGGAGTACCATAGCAGCGAATAAGTTCCCCATTGATTGGAAATCCCAGGGTCATGATATGGCCTAGAGGATAGCTGCACTTGTGAAGACATATGATATCCCCGAAAAGCTAGTCATCAATTTTGATTAGACTACTCTCCACATTCGGCCAAGCACAGATCAGACCTATGACATTAAGGGGGTCAAAGATGTCAAGAGTCTGGGAAAGGACGATAAACGTCAAATTACTTGCATAATTAGCTCAACAGCAAGTGGGGATCTGCTCCCTCTTCAGCTAATCTTCCAAGGCAAAACCACTGATGTTGTCCCTAAAGACCTCAGGGCGGTGGCAACTAAGGCAAAAGGCGGGCATCTGACCATGTCGTCCAACCATTGGTCTAACCAGCAGACCATGAAGGAGTTCGTTGACCAGGTCATTGTGTCGTGGCATGCAAAGCAGTGTGAGGAGTTGGGGCGTGCTTCGTCCTCTCAACATTACATCTGGAACATTGATTGTTGGAAGGTGCATATCTCAGAGGAGTTTAGAGGGTGGTTAAAGGAGAATCATCCGCTTCTGCACCTCGTCTTTGTTCCTGCCAACTACACTAGCAAGTTGCAGGTCGTTGATGTAGTTCTGCAGCGCCCTTTCAAACACCGATTCTACACTCATTTCAATTTGTGGCAAAGCCAGCAAGTAGCATGTTAGGTGCTCAACAGGGTGCAACCGGATAACATCCAGCTCCAGCTTGGGATCAAGGAGCTCAGATGCCACTTGGTAGGCTGGTTGATGGGTTCCTGGGAGGAGCTGGCAAGGCTCAAGCAAATTATCAAGAAGGGGTGGACGAAGTGCGGGATGGGGAAGATTCACGAAGCAGAGTTCCAAGCAAAGGCCTTGTCAGAATGTCTAACAAGGGGTTTGCTAGTAATGGAAATAGCGGAGGAGGATACAACGGCAGGGCCTAAGGGGGACATCGAGGTGCTCATGCACATGGAGCAAGCTTCATTGGCCGGTGTGATGGAGGCCTGCCTGGATGATCAGTTTGATGTTCCAAGTGATGTAGACCTAGATGGTTCTGACTCTTAGGAGGATGGATCAGATGGAGAAGATTAGAATTTAGTTGTTAGATCAACATCACCAATATTTTTCGCTAACAGGGTTGCAAAATTATCAGATTAATTCGTAGCTTTGCACCGGTTGTAAAAAATTAGTTTTTTTTTTCGCAGCGACCAGAAATAATTATTTTTAATGCGAATGGGAATGCCACTACGGTATATATTTCCACATGATTTCCTTTCTCTTGGCTGTAAACAACATTTTTGTTTTCTTCCTTTTGGCTCTACATAACATTTTTGTTTTGAAAAGAAGAAGAAGAATTCTATGATCACACACACATAGGTACAACTCCTGTCTGTATGAATTGTTAAGGTCAAGAAAAGGCAGTTTGGCTAGTGCAGTGCACAGAGAAACTTAGTAAATCTGTCCCAAACAGTATTTTTTACTGAATTTTGTGATGCACCCAAAGCGACCAGCATCCATAGTAAGGAAGATTTAGCAATAGTGACGATCACCCATATGAAGATATAGCCAAATCTGGTCAAATCTGGCTTAAAATCATATATGAAAGTACAAATTTTAGTCATACCTTCATACTTTTGACTACTTACTGCAACCAATTATAGAAATCTGGAATTTTTACTCTTTCTATTTTTGGCTTTGGGTGATTGAAATCCTCGAATATCACTTCGTTTTGCATTTTTCATTTAAAATTTCTCTTTATGACAGAAATTTGCAATTTAAAAAAAATAAAAATGGGAAACCTAGGCTGGGCCCAATGTCACTTATATCTGTACTATGGAGCAGGCGGGCTCCATTCAACCCCAGAACATGCGGAGTGCAGTTCAGGTGGAGACGGGTTCTACAGGGCCTGTTCTCGAGCGCATTCAGTGTTCCTCACCGTTGATTTTCAGTTCACAAGACAGTTGACAGCCGTTGATGTACATCACCGGTGGAAATTTCAGCACCAGAAGCGGAACTTGGAGCTGACCTGTCCCGCCTAAGATAAACCCGTGAAAGGTACTAATATTACCTACCTGAATAGAAAACCAAAACTGGTTTGGTTTGCATGTACTAGGGTACAGACCGCTGAAACTACTATCGGATCAGAAGATACACTTGCATGCAAGGCGGGTTTCGGAACTTTGGGTACTTACATCCTTAACTGATGACACTGTTGATTGGATGCCATAATGGTATGAATTATGAAAGTAGAACTAGTTTTCTTGTGCCACTTAAATTCCAAGAACAGAAGCTAGGTGAGTAACAAGCGGCTCTATCACAAGAGGCTCTGTCCTGAAAATAAGGTATTACATTTAATGTTTTCCTACAAACTGATGTTATATTGGATCAAAGTTTGTTGGCTTCACGAAAGATCATGAAATTTATTTTTTCACATTTGTGTTAAGAAATAAAATTTTCTAACTCTCGCAGAATTAATTGTGGATATTTAGAAATTGAAACCATAGTTCCTTTAATTATATAAATGAAAGTAATGTTGTAATAATCATATTGTTTAAGAAAAGTCAAGTTTTTTCAAACTGGGATAAAGTAGACAATTTTTAGCAATGTGCGTGAGATATTTCAATATTTGAAACAAGCATCAATGTTGAATGGATATAATTTAGATGGAAAGATTTTTATTATCAATTTCATTTTCATTTTTAAGTTTGACAATTTGACAATTTTTATATTTATTTTTGTCACATTTTGGGTTTAGGTTTTCTATGAAAGTGTTTTGTTATGGTGTTTGATGGATGTATGTATGGATATAAAAAATCGTCCAAATTTTTGTCTATTTTGTTATTGATATTTACGAATTTTTTTGCATGTGGTCCATGAAAAACAATGTAAAAACACAAATTCAAGTCACAAGTTGCTAACATTTGGGGAGTAATTAATTAAGTGAAAATTGTAACATTTACATGTGTATAATCACAAACATTACACTTTAAATAAATGGAGACACTAATGGGTTTTTGTTATAGATTGGACGTGTGTTTGGTAATTTGTCAAGAGTCATTATTTAATTACAAGATTAAGCTAGCTTAATTAGGTTTAATCCTAATTAATTAAATTAATCTAATTTAGTAGTTAATTTAGTTAAACTAGTTACAGTGTGAATAGATTTGAGATTATTTATGTTTGGAATATAAACCCTTGTTGTGTGATTTCAAATCATTTTTTGTGATTTGAAATTTCAAAACATTAGTTTTTTTTTGCTTTGCGGTTTTTTTTATGTTTTCACAATTTTTTATTTACAAATCTTGTGTGGTTTCATGTTTTTATATGTTTTGAATTTGGATTTCTACATTTTGTTGTTTATAGGTGATTTTTTTTAACCGTCAAAAGTCAATTATTTGTTTTTACATTACAACTAAACTATATTTATTTAACATTGAGTTTGGGTTTTTTTTGTGTTATGCATGGAATTTGGTTATCGGCAAGTGCTAATACTTTTATTTTGTTTGTGTCGTTACAAGTTGGTTTTTGCAAGAGTTTTGTTTTGGTTGTAATAATCGTCAACTTGTGTCTTGGTTTATTTCTTGATATGAAAATCCTTGCTCGACAAAAATAGTGATTTTATAAAGTTTTTTGGTGATTATCTTCAAGCACTCCATGGAGAATTATACCTTAGAGCATGGAAAGGAGGCAAGTAATGGGAGTAAACCCACCATCACAACTAGCTACAAACACCCTTACTTACTAGCAACATCAAAGAGGGATGCGGGCCCTCCCCATGGTCACCTTCATTTCATGATCAAAAAATGTTACTACAACAACTTAGGTAGAAGAAGGGCTGATGTTATCATGGTCATTATTGGTTTTAGGTTCCTTCAACTCGCACATAGAATGTAGTTAGACCTATAGATGCAAACAATTGGCTCACATTTCCTTGTGGCAAGCAAGTGAGAAGGCTTTCACTGTTCAAATTAACACAACAACACACCAACAATGGGAGGTCAATGAATTACTCAATCTTGTAATTGTTCTACCCCTTGTAGATGTCCAACCTCTAGGGTATGGATAAATCTACAACACATTCTCTGACCACAAGTGTTTTGATGTGACAATTGAAAATTACCTAAGTTGTTCTTGTATATATTTTGTTGTCATTTTAACAACTTGCGTGGGGGGGGGTTGGGTGTGGGGCATGGGTGCAATGTAGGCACCTATATCATATCCTACAAAACGTAATATATTATGAATAGACTAAAATGTTCATTAATTATTCCACATGGATTTGAGACAAGTTTCATCGTTTGTTGGCGCATGCTAAAGCATGTGAGAGCCAATGATATTATAATAAATTTGGATTTGCATCAATTTTTGTAGGGCCTATATCTGTGCACAACTAGAATTTGCTATGATAGTGTTAGTAGAGAAATTCCAAGGATGAAGTAGAAAAAGTTAATTTCATGATGTAAAGAAAATTACTTATGGAATGTGTTATAGTTTTATAATCCTTGGACATGTTAATCATTTTTGTTATCATGAGTGCTTCAAATGTGGTCTCCAACCTTCAAAAGCCCCCTAGGTTTATGTTACAATTCAAAACCACCAAAAAGAAGACAATATGTGTGTCTTGAAGTTGGACCCTTGTCCACATGGAAAAATATTTTGCATGTTAACAAGGAATAATTTTTCACATCACAAAAAGTATAGCCACATGGTAGGAACATATTCATAGAATATTTAATGATCTGGCATGAAATATGTTATAAAGATTCCTAGTTGCTCACTTCCGCCCACTCACCCATTAGTGTCATTGATTGGCTTCTAATTGTTGCTTCTAAAAGTAGGCATGTTTTAGCCAGGTTTGACAATTTCAAGAGTCGAGGGTCGATATGCAAAAAAAGGAGGATGCCAAGTTCATGATGAACATAAAAAGAGAAATGGAGGATGTTATTGGGTTCAAACAGACCAAGGGAGCTCAAAACCACCTTCTTTTTACATGGAGTTGTACTTTGAACATTGACATTAACATGCTAAAAACTAGTTGTTTAAAAGGTAGTGCTCACCATGGAATTTGATCATTCAAGATGATGAACACATCTAAGGTCTTTGGCAATAGGTTGTCATAAGTATTAGGAGCTTCCAAATAGCAAAAGAAGAAAACATCAAATTGAAACCTATGCATGTAATTAACTTATCAATGATGATGTGATTCCTTTCATCATCAATTTTTTTGACCCTCACAAATGAAAGGAAGAGCGAAATTTAAAAACTTTTCTTTTTGAATTTTTTGTTTCAATGAAAAAAATAATGTTAACATAGCCAATTATTCAAAGACATAAAAAAACTACTAATTGCATAGAATTGATTTTTAAATTCCAAATGAACAAATCATTTTGATGATTTAAAATTAGTTTCCAAAACAATATATTGTTTTGGTAAAAAGTCTCGCAATAGAGAGAATCTGCCCAATTTAAAGGAATTATTTAGTCCAAACTAATAAATGAAAAGTTACATAACAAGTTGTAGATGAGGATGAAAATGATAGTGTCATGTTTATCAAGAAGAAGGCTCAGTCTCTATTCGATTTTTCCACAATCAAAAGCCACTAACAAAAATATTTCAAGTCCAATAAAACAGAAGGATAGAAGCAAACAACAACCGAAAGGTTGGACAATGCCCAACCAACACATAAAAGATCAAGAAAAGAAGAACAAGTTTAGATCATAACGATAAATTGGGAGCTATCAACACTGTGATGCCAAAGGTCATTAAGAGTGAAAATGTGAGGCCCTCAAGATTGTGAACAAAATTGGAGGTTTAGAGAGCAAGTTTATGTAAGACCATAGATCTAGTAGCTAAAGTATTAAAACTAATAACACAAGGAGGGTTGCCAAGTAAAAATAAACAAAAATATATGGAAAAACTATGACAAGGGGAGTGCCGCCTATAAGTGGGATTTTGTGTCTTGGAGGTTGAAAGTCCACCTCATGGCCACTAGGTGAATTTTTTCTGTGGTGGTGATCAAAAGTCCACCTGATGGCCACAAAGTGTTTTTTTTTTTTTGAAATGATGTTTATTTTTTGTATGATGGACATTCCATCTAATGGCCACTAGGTGGAGTTTTCCAATTAGAGGCAAACATTTCATCTAGTGGTCAACATGTGGATTTTCCAGCCTGAAGATGAACATTCAATTAGGTGGCCACTAGGTGGAATTTTTGGCCCAAAGGCAGAAAATCCACCTAAAATTCCACCTCATGGCCACTAGGTGGTTTTTTTCCGACCATATGCAAAAAATCCACCCAGTGACAACCAAACATGGCAACGCAATTTGGTGGCCACAAGGTGGAATTTTTGGTTGGACTAGTGGGTACCCGTGACAGTCGGACACAATCTGCCCGTGCCCAGCCCGCCCATGCTCGTTTAATGTTTCTGCCCAGTTTTGGGTGTACCTATGAAAGTGTTGGTGCACGTTTTCTACCCCTCCAAAAAAGAAAAAAAAAAAATTGGTTCCAGGGCAGGCAAGGAAGCCCAACACGGAGAAAGTAATTTAGGTAAATTAGGTAAAGTAGGTAACTTCGAAAAGGTAAAACGGACGGACAACCGCCGTGTTTTTACATAGGAAGTCCAATAAACGCGAGTGTTGCTGCATTTGGCTCTTAGGACCTCGGTTTCAAGACCTCGATATTTGGCTATCAGGGCCTGGGTTTCAGGACCTGGACACGTCTGACTGACGGAGCGACGAACGATGAGGCAAGCTGCTTCGCTTTCTCTTGGAGAAACATGTGTTGGAGTCATGGTTTGGTAGCCGGTGGTCAGTTATCTCTATGGTCGGTTCTGCCATAGAAAATGCTCCCGGAACGTCGACGCACGCACAGACAGATAGACGCAACAAGTGACTTTATATATAAGACTAGTGGGTACCCGTGACCTTCGGACACTGTGAAGTCCCCCGGTTTCTTTAAACCAAGAGAGACACACAAAAGCGCAAAGTAGCTAATTTTATTTTTATTTTATTTATTTTTTGTGACGAAAATCCGTTGAAAAGTCCCCCATGAAAACATACATGGTGAAATGAGCATTTTGAAAAATTTCCAAAAAAAAAAAACTAAATCGCCACATTTCCAGGAGGGGAAAAAAAAGAGTTTTGAAATCGCCACATTTTGAGAAATAGGTTTTACTTTTTTATTATAAGTTTTATTTTTTCTCATTTTTTATTTTTTATTTGATTTCTTCATTTTTTGTAAATTTTTTTCTTTTAAAATTTTTTTAATGTATTAGCACTCAATACAAAGAGATTCTGGCCATCACCTATTCAAAACTTCAATCCTTTGAAATAACTGAAATCCACAATCAACGTCCTCATACATAACTATTTCTTGTCAGGACACTGGACAGTCCACTCTCTCCACACCAAATACAACTTGAAAAAAAAAAAACCTCCCCTCCAACCTCCCTCCAACCTCCCAGCCCTAAACCCAAAATTTTAAAGGAAAAAAACCAAGGCACCCTGAGAACATGATTGCACTTCCCAATTGGCTGGATGATTATTTATTTATTTATCCCCTGAGTTGCTGATGTGTTCCTACCATTTTTCCAAGTTGTTCCCCAAGTTCCCAATGTGTTCCCCATGGGTATTCCCAATCGCACCTGATTTCAAACCCATATGTTTTGCCCAAAGTCCTCCCCTTCTCACATTTATCAGTGGGCCAAAAGGGAAGGCACTCCATCTATCCATAGAATCTTCAATTTTTGTGAGCTTTTATAGTTTCAATTATTTTATGCCGGGGCCAATCAAATTCAATAAAAAAAAGTTGGACTTGTGAGGGATAAAGGTTAGGCCAAAAATGGTGATAAACGTTTTTGGGAGGAGAAATTTCATGCAGCCAATGGGAAGGCCCAAGCACACACTAAATGTGCCTTGCATTTTTTCCTTTTAAATTTGGGGGGCGGGGGATTTAGAGGAGGATATTTTTCAGTTTTCCCTGGTTCCCACTATGTTGACCATACCACCATCCGCTCACTTTGGCTGGGGCCTCAATGGATGTGGGGAGGGGGGGCTCCAACCAATCAGGAATAACTGCATCAAGACACCGACACCAATTTCTTTATATTAGTAGACTCTTCCATCATCTTCTTCTTCCGGGATGAGGAACTTGGATGGACGGATGATGGGACGGACGACAGGACGGATGATGGGACGGATGACAGGACGGATGATGGTACGGACGACAGGACGGATGATGGGACGGATGACAAGACGGATGATGGTACGGACGACAAGACGGATGGATGGAAAGGAGGACCAACACCGGACAGACGGACACCACGGATATTATTATGTTGGCGATGTGGAAGTTCCACCTAGTAAGGTGGTAGATGGATTTTTTGATCAGGTGTGAAAGGTCCACTAGGGTGGCCACCAAGTGGATTTTTCAGCTAGACATGGCAAATCCACCATGTGACCACTAGGGTAGATAGGCGAGTGTCCAGAGGTCTGCGAATTTCTAAAGAGTGCTCCTTTTCATGCCCAAAGAGGAATTTTAGCTCTACTATTTGCGCACCTACAGAAAGTTGAATCGTTGAAAAAGATGAAGAAATGAGTCAGATGTGACCCTCCAAAGTGGGGGCGGGGTCAAATGGTGGATTCGAAAAATCCGCCTACACTTGGAAGACTATTACCGAACACGCAAGATTGTTTGCAATCCCTATTTGTACCACAAGTCTCATGACTCATATCAGCTTTTTCTTTGTCCTTCATCCATTTGTTCCCAAGAAGATGCACATTGTTTGAAACCATCCACAAGTTAAGTAAATCTCTAATGTTGCTAAGCAATAAGGTTATTGGAAGGCCAATTCATGTATGATACATTTGCATTAAGTAATTGCAATCATTATTGTCACCAATTTTCATGTGATGAAATCTCATTGGTTGAATTAGGCTTTGTTGGAGACAAAAATCTTACAATTTGAATCAACAATACAATTTTGTAAATGTGAGTTCATAATTGAAATTGGCAATAAATAAAAAGGTTGATAAATTGCAGTTTTGGGATTGTGTTTCATAATTGCAAAATCCAATGCTTATCCAATGGATTATAACATTATTCATTTAAGTGGTTACACTATTGATTAAGTCTTGTGGTTCATTTAGAAATTTTAATTTTCATAGTGTACTTTCAATCAATTATAGCATGTAAATTTAAATTATTTATTCACCAATCCATAACTCACTATGTAGGTAATGATGAATATCATATATCTTAACACAAATAAATGCATAATTGGTTCTTTTTTTTGTTTTAATCTTCCAAAATAGAAGTGGCAATTTATTAGCTTGAACCTACTCCTATCATCATTATTATCACCCAATGAATTTTATAGGGCAAGAAAAATGCAGCATAGGCAACAAAAAGATCTCACCAAGAGGAAAATATTATTGAGGATCCTTTGCAGAACAAAGCTTTGATTAGAAATTTATAGGTAACAAATCCTTCCATAATACAATCTAAGTACGTCACAAGATGAATGGATAATGTACAACAACAATGCCATTGTTTGAGTCATGTTAACTTTAGTAACAACTATAATTATTTTAGCCCATTTCACATAAGCATTAAGTGGTTGCAAAACCTTTAAACTATTCAGTCAATCACTCAAGCCTGTAGCTTGATTTTCCTTCCATCAACTTTGAAACTGACAAGAGATTGCAACCAATATGTCCATTGCATTGTGACATTCACGCTAAGGAAAAAATCTAAAATGTGAAAAATCATTTCAATTTTAAGGGTCTAAGTTCCAACCTTTAAACTTTTCACGAGGATATTCTGAACCCAGAGAAACCCTTCCAAGAATCTGAAATATAAAAAATGAAACTATCTGACTTCTCACCAGATAAAGTATAGTATAATGACATTGTTACTGACATAAGCAGCCCACAAATGTTGTTAATAGGTGAATTGTAAGGCTATTCATCCTAGTGGCTTGATATGCATCCAATCCAACACGACCTATCATCCAGAGGTTCTTGAGCTTCTGATTTATCCTTCACTTGGCATTCCCCAAGCATACCCTCTTACCCTTCCTTTCCAATGCAGAATCGTCCAGATAGGACTTCAGATATCAGTTTTCATCCATTGAGAAGAAAGTTCAACAACTTTTCATCCATCAATAGGAGAGTTATGCTGTTGCTCTTCAGCCTCTGAACAGTAGGTTATATCTGGTAACTGGCTCAAGGTCGTCAGTTACCAGAAATACGTTTGGCATTCCTGCACATCAGCTATTTCCACTAACTGGCAACCTCCCACTGGTTACCTAGTCCCTAACCAATTTTTGTGTCTTACTCGTATATTATTCCATGTCTTTTTCAGCTGGAGTGAATTAACAGCCACCAATGCACCAGTTGAGGATGAGCCCGTTGAACCCATTTCGCAGATGATCATCTCCCTGCCCACATCGATTTATTTTTTTCCGGATCCTCCCTGCCCCAAAATTCTCTACCAAAAAAATTCTCTACCTCCCCCCTCCTACCTAGCTCCCTCCTACCCTAAACCTCCCCCCTCCTACCTCCCCCCCCTACCTACCACCTACCTCCCCCCCACTACCTACCACCTACCTCACTCCATCGCCAGAGCTCCAGAAATGTTGAGCGGGAATGAGCTGAAGCTTGGAGGAAGAGCTAGAGCTTGGAGGACGAGCTTGAGGAGCTTGGAGCTTGGAGGAGCTTGAGGAGCTTGGAAGAGCTTGGAGGAGCTTAAGGAGCTTAAGGAGCTTGGTGCCGGAGTGGGACCCATGTGGGACCCAAGTAAGCCTTTTTCTTTTTTTTCTTCTTCTTCTTGTTTGTAATGGAGGAAAAACAAGAAGAAGGCAACGGCAGCGTGGCTACCGTCGCCTTCTTCTTTTTTTCTTGTTGCGGTGCAACGCAGCAAAGAAGGCGACGGCAGCAATGGCTGCCGTTGCCTTCTTCTTCTTCTTTTCTTGATGTGCTGCACTGTAGCACAGCGTAGAAGGCAACGGCAACCACGTTGTCATCGCCTTCTTCTTCTTCTTTTTCTTGATGCGTTGTAGTGCAGCAAAGAAGGTGACGGCAATGGCTACAATCGCCTTTTTTTCTTTCTTTTTTTCTTTTTCTTGCTAAAGTTCTTCCTCTGATTTTGTTGCCCTGCAATGAAGCAAAAGCAACAAACAGACCGACGGCAGCTGTCGTCACCCTATCTTTTGGTTTTGCAACACTGTAGTGCAATAGAAGAAGGCGCCTTCTTCCTCTAGTTTTGCAATGCAACAGAAGAAGGCAATTGAAGAAGAAGATGATGACAGCTATCGCCACCTTCTTCGATGGCTTTGTTGTAAAAAAGTGGTGTCCTCCGCCTTTCTTTTATGGTTTTGCTACAAAGAAGGTGAGGGCAACAATGTCGTCACCTTCCTTTATGGTGATGGATTTATTTATTTTTTGTTGTTGTTTATGGTGTAGTTCCTTAGAATTAACATTATAGTAACTAGTGGTTTTTTCTTTAGGGTTGTAATGGCCAGGGGAAGAAGATTAAGGAAAAGTGTTGGTGGGGAGTTGGAAATGAGGAAGGAAAAGGTACTACGTCAGATGATGCAAATCTTCTACCAAATGTTGTTGTGTAAGACGAGGCAATTCTTTTGCCAAATGTTGTTGTGTAAGACAAAGCAAATATTGAGCAACATGTTGCTGCAACTGCCGAGCAAAACATGGCTGCAACAGATGAAGCAATTAATGACCAAAGTAGTGTTGCATTAGATCAGCCAATTAGTGAGCAAAATGGTGTTCTATCATAATTGAAAGACAAGGATGATAGTTTGGTATAAATTATTTTAGAATTTATGGACATTAGATTAAATATAAATTAAAAAAATTGTACAAGTCTCTTCAAGTTTAATTATATTTGCACCTTCCATCATTTGTTGGAAGGTACGGGATTTTTTTTATCAAATTTTTTTTATTGCAATACCTGAAATAGTTCATGTTTATAAAAGTAATATGTGATTAAGTGAATTTATGTTTTGTAATACCTGCACTCTGTTTTTTGATCTTTCATTTTTTGGCTTAGGTCCGGAAGTTGAATCTAACCAGGCTCTTCAGCCACTTACGTTTCTTTGTCCACCTAATTTGGCTCGGAAGGACAAAGAATGGACGCATGTTGGGTCAAAATGGAGGTGCAAAGTTGGCACTTGCACTATCGCATATTGTGCAAAATGGCTATTGACCAAGCATTTGAAGGAGGTGCATGGCTTGGTGGCAGAAAAGGCCAAACCTGGCAGGCCTTCAACTGTTGCAGGAGGTCCTTGACATCAAGACCATGCCAAGATGAATGCTCGCATCTTGGGAAATACGATGGTTGTGCAAAGGCAGAACGATCAAAAGGTGGGTAGTCGTGCTTGTGCCAAAGCACAACGCGAATGGAAAAACCTGGTAGTTGTTGCAAAACAGTGTCCACCATTCCCCAAACCAACTTTGGTGAAATTAGCTTCAGAGTAATTGTTGAAAATGTTGGGCCTTAATGCTTAGGGTGTGGGCAGTGTGCCTCGAGATGCAACATCACGGATGGAGAAGGATGAAGATTTACAAGGGATGATTCGATCCACCCGTTGTGTGTATACACGACAATTGAAAACGGCATGGGATGTAAAAAATTAGGATTGAAAGTCCAGTAAAACAAGTCGAACAAAACAATTAGCAGATGTTCTGGATTTTCATGAATCCAGAATGATTCATGGAAGGTAAGAAACAATAATAAACAATGTTTATTATTTTTTTATCGCATTTCATCCAAGGTGTGTTAGGGTTTAACTTGGTGGTTTTTGGGTGTTTATAAGGTTTAGGGCCAAACATAGGAAAAATTTGTTGCAACTACAATTTAGGTTGAGATGTAACGCCGCCATTTGTACATTGCTCGTCATGTAGCAAAAGTTGCAAATGCAATAGCTGCATACTGAGCTAAACACAAGATTGTAAATATTGATATGGCTTAGGGTTTCACTCTATATAGTTAATTAGGTTTTGTAGCCCATTTTATTTTTTGGACTACCCAATTTTTCATGCACCCATTTTTGTACATCTTTTATCAATATAATAATATCTTCTACTCACACTTGTTTTATGGGTATATGGTTAAGCATATGTCTTCTTTGTCATAATTTCTTAGTACTTGAGATGTAAGAATCAAACCAAAGATCAAAATGAACATTGTGCAATATTTACATCTAATATACTAGGACTCACATCACCTGAAGAGTTTTAAAACAATACACACATTTTAAACATATAATACCTACATATAAGTCCCATAATAACCATTGGTTTTTTTGGCATCTCTTGCAATACCCACATATGGGTCACAAAGAGTTGCTGACATTTTTCATTCGTTGCAATACCCGCATATCGATCCATGGTATTTGTTGGGTTTTTATAACATTCCTTGCAATACCCACATATAGTTCCCATAATAGACGCTGGTTTTTTTTGGCATCTCTTGCAATACTCGCAAATAGGTCCCATAATAGTTGTTGGTTTATTTTTGATCTTAACAAACTTTGTATTGCATTCAGGGTTGGGTTTTCACATAAAATTTGTTTCCTACCTTTGTGTGATAACTCCAACCTAATTTTCTCAATCTTTTTGAAGAAAATATAAAATGAGATTGTATTGTTTCACATATGTCTAAACCCAAAAATTTCCCCCCAATTTAATATAAAATATTTTTTTATAATTAATTTATTATCAAGAAATTTTGTCATATAATTAAATAATTAATAAACCATTATTTCAGATAATTTAGATGAATAATTATCAAGAATTAGATAATCATTTATTTATTTGGAATAATCAACTAATCATTTGGCTTAACTTTATTTACTTGGATAATAAAAAGTTGGATCTAAAAATCAGATTGATTAATTTGATATTTGATTAATTAACTTAAGTATATTTTTATTTTAATAAATTATTGAAATCACTATTTAAGATAATTATTCCATGTTACAGATTGTCAGTTAAGCTTTTTCATGAAAAATTCTTACACCAAGATAAGCTTGATCACAATTGTCATTATATTATTTGATCCACAAACAATACAACCACTTTTCAAATTCATGAAACGAAATAAGAATCATGGAACTCCTAATCAACAACCCTAACCTCTATACACACCTTTGTTAGCATATTAATTTGAAATTAACTAATTGTTTTTGTATGCCCCAAAATGCAGGTATTGCATTTAGGGTAGGATCTTCATATGAAGAAGCTTAAACCCTACATGCGTCCTTTCGGAATGGCCCAAATTGCAGGTATTGCATTTAGGGTAAGATCTTCGTATAAAGATGCCTAAACCCCACATGCATATTTTTTGTGTGCCCCAAAATGCAGGTATTACATTTAGGGTAGGATCTTCATATAAAAAAGCTTAAACCCTAGATGCGTCCTTTCGGAGTGGCCCAAATTGCAAGTATTGCATTTAGGGTTGGGTTATTTCAAAGTGATTTTGCATGTGCATATTGTGTTTAGGGCTAGGTCTTCACTTAAAGGTATCCAAACCATTTAGATGGATTTTTTTGAAACGTGGGTATTGCATTTAGGCTTGTTTTTTCATTTCAACTTGAAATACCTAAACTTATACTTACCTCTACCAACTGGAATTTTGGGGTTTTGTTGCAATACCTACACCCGTACTTACTTTTACCAACTGGAATTTGGGGGTATTACTTGCACTTGTATTTACTTTTAACAACTGGGATTTTGGGGCCTAATTATAATACTTGCATTTAACACTAATATTATCATTATCCTTGTGTTTATTACTTGGAAACAATAATAAGCTTTGTGCCATATTAGACTTCATGTGTGTGTTGAATACATGATGTTCAAAGAATTTGGGCTATGGTTTCCTCCATACAAAATTGATTCTAAAACAAAAAATTTAGTGCTAATGGCAACAATCTTGATTAGTAATTGAGACATTTATTAAAGTAAAATATCAGTTTTTAAATATATGAACCAAATTCCTATACATTAAATCATAAAGCATAACCTTACAAATCCAAATGATAATTTGACATAAGGCTTATTACAACCCTAACTATACAAACCCTAACAAAAAGAAGATTTAGTGATATATGCCCTAAACCCAAAAAATTATACAAACTATACAAATCATATAATGCAAAATAAACAAATTTAAAAGAACATAGAAAAAATTTAGAAAACAAAATTCAAAGGTTTTAAAATTATAAATATTTATTAACTGAAAGAAAATACGTTAATCTTTTAAAATAATCAAATAAATTTTGTACAAAACCAAAAAAGAAAACTTGTCTTTTACCTTTGTGTGATTTTTCCAACCTAATTTTTCCACTCTTTTTGAAGAAGGTATAAAATGCAATTGTATTACTTCACATGTGTGTAAACCCTAAAAATTTCCCCCAAAATTCAGCTTACTTTAAATTAATTACTATACATTTATGAAAAACTTATCAATTAATTTATGTGTTTCAACCCTAAACCTAATGGTTAAGTTAGTAGGGTATGTAATTAATAGAGTAGCTAGGTTAGTAGGGTAGGTGGTTAGTATAGTAACTTGGTTAGTGGTGTGACCCAAAATGCAAGTATTGCATTTAGGGTATGATCTTCGTATAAAGATGCTTAAACCCCACATGCGTACTTTCGAAATGGCCCAAAATGCAAGTATTGCATTTAGGGTAGGATCTTTGTATAAAGAAAGCTTGAACCCCACATGCGTACTTTCGAAATGGCCCAAAATGCAGGTATTGCATTTAGGGTAGGGTATGTAATTAATAGGGTAGCTAGGTTAGTAGGGTAGGTGGTGAGTACAATAGCTAGGTAGAAAAGTGAACAGGGTAGAAAAGTGAGCAGGGTAGCTATGTGTGAGGTCAGGTCCAGGGGAAAACGAGCAAGAACCAAAAAAACAAAGTACAATGGTCAGCAGCAAAAAGAAATGGACTGTCATGAACCCCATGCGGCGCCGAATGAAAAAACGCAACCCATCCAGTGGACAGAACGGCCAATTGGTGCATTGGTGGCTGTTAATTCACTCTGGCCGTCTTTTTCCAGGTGGGACTGGTGGTCATCTGCTGGTTCTAGTTTTGGTTCTGTCAGTTTCACTTGTGACATGAATCAAAGTGTGGGAAACACTATAGTGGTGTGAATAAACAGTTATGGTCTCAAACGGGACCTGGCAGAACGTGTTACCACTTGACGGAACCACTCTTTTCCTACCAGGCTGACATTCCTAGGCAGACCTTAGGGTCTCTATCCATTGGGCTGCTATGATCACAACATGTACAGTTGTGATCACACAGCCTGACGTAAAGGCACTATATAATGGAGTCCTGTTTCTTGCCGCATGGACAAGAGCTTCCCATTGGAGAGCTACAACTTCAAATGGAAGCAAACGGGTCTAACCAGGTTTCGCTGGAACTAATTCAAGATGACTTTCAACCAGGAACCATTCAGATAATTATGATGCCTTTTCTTTCTCCATTTCCACTTCTTCCTTGTTAAATTGTTTTTCTGTAATAGATTTTAGCAAGTTTACGTCAAACAACCTGATGTGGCAACAGCCAATGTCATCAGAACTGAACTGGATTTGTTTTTAAAATTTGTAAAGACTGAACTGGAACTAGAACTCTGCTGTGATCAATTTGCAGAACCAGTGTAACCAAAAGAGAGGGACCCTATACATCTATACTGGGCGATCGAGCCCCTGATGCGGACCTAAGCGATCCTGATCTACTCATTCAGATTCAGACCTCCTAAACCATGATGATCTCCAAACCAAAATTGCTGATCCTTCAACTACACTCGAAAGGTCAGTTTCTCATCACAATACACCTCTGCAGAGACAAAGATTCACACAACTGAAACACACAGAGTTTCATCTGCAAAACATTTCTTGTTTTCAATTGCGAAGTATGTACATGCCGAAAGCTCAGGCGTTCATCGGAAACCTTCTCCCAAAATCTCATACCTCTCTGATTACTTACTGCATTCTATTCCTTCCCTTTAATTACTTCTGCAGTTGAGCAGCTCAGACTCCGAACACCAGACGCAGCGGAAGAAAAATCGGTAATCGGTCGAACCTGCTCGACTACAGCTCAGACATCTTCACTACTTCTTGCTTACTCCGCTAGCTATTTTTCAAAACACACACTGTCTTCTTCCTCCTCTCCACTCTATCTCCCCTCGATCTCCCAACCACTTCTCTTCTCTCCTCTTGTTCTTCTCCCCATACTGATCTACCACTCTCTCCAAAAATCAGCCACCTTACTGCCAAAAATCTGCCGATCTACTCCTGTTGGCTTCTCCTGCAAGCTTTCCTCTTCCCATACAGCCGTTCCGTTCCTCCTTGCCGACCTAGCCATCAATTATTGCCGCCTTCCTTCAACCATCTCAATCAGTTCCCACTAAGATGCGCCGCCATTCCTACACACATCACACACCAAAAGAAACAAAAACTCCATGCATCCCATGCAAGATTAATGAGCACCGGAAAAACCAGAACGGCTATTATAACCGGCTGAAAAAGAAACAGATCCATCGTTCACACTGGATCAATTCCACCTGTCCTCGTGTGACACCAGAACCCAACACTGACCAACAAGAGAACCATCCAACACTTGTTTACAGAGTGTCTTTAGTCCAAATTGAATTGTGTTTAGTTGTAATTGTTGGCAAGTCACTGTAACAATGTGAATTTTTCATACAACAAAATAGACCCATTGTTTAGCTAGATAGCTCTGGACAGTTGGAAGAAGGCTTTGGCTTTTGCAGTTTAGGTGTTTGATTTATTGCATCTAGGAAACACATGTTACTAGCTACATTTTGCATTGGAGCTTGTAACCTAAGATTCTAACCTAGTAGCATCTGAACTTCAGAATGAATTCTCTGATGTTTCAGTGTCAGAGTTCTTGGCATATTGAGGTCACTCAACTCTCCCTTACTTGAAAAGGCTGTCTACAACTCCAGAAGCCAGGAATCCTAAATGCAAGCATTTCATCGCAACCACCCAACCATGTCACAGCTATTTGCATGTCAGCTGGTCCAGCATAAACCCCATGTCACACCAAATGGGGTGGACCAGTTCATTTGGTGGTTCAAATGGGGTCCTTTGAGAGTGTTTTCATGCCTTTAACAATCCACATTTTATTGCTCAGAAATATTCTAGACTCTCACAAACTTGACAAACACATATTGACAATGGCTTTAAGATTCTCTTTATGTTCTGGATGTGTAAAACACCATGCCTGCTCAACCCTCAAATCCCTACTTATCAACTGAATTGCACTGCCGTTGGTGGAGGCTTCTCTGGCAATGGAACTGAAACAGGAGAGGGAATCTTGAATACCTCCTTAGCTCTGGAGGTGATGATACCAATGATGGTATGCTGAAAAATTCAGGAAATTTGACAAGAGCAAGAGAAATCTATATACCATTGATGGACTGTGAAATTGCTTCTGCCTGGGGATTGACAGGGATCCTCAGACCAGGACATTCAGGGCCTTCAATGGATCCCCTCAGCAGGATCATATCTCTGGGATCACAGTTTTTGAATTGCTTACTCTGGCTTGCACTTCTGTAGTATACAGTCACGTGTTTCTTCTTTTGGCTGGAACGATAATGATGCTCTTTGTTGATAGCCAGTTAATCTCTTGCTCCAAATAGCCTGTCATTAAGCTTGAAGAATACAACCAGAGTACATTGGGCTCATTCACAAAGGCAAGTTCTTCTCTGTGCCAAGCTTGATGAAAGGATCGCATGGAACACAGGGCACTACAAGGCCTGGTGTTCCCTCTCTCTCTTCTTGTTTCTGATTTATTCCCCTACACAAAGGAGCTCAGAGTGATGTCAAGCAACAGATATGATCTATGATCCAACCTTTCTGATTGTGCAAAACTAGGTAGTTTCAAGTCAAATTCAGGAGGATTGTATAACAGCAGCCAACAAATATGAGAAAATCAGGATTGGATATCAATGTTGTCCCCCAGTTTTTAACACCAGACTGATCCTTGTATGAAAGATCTGACCCTTTTTTCGTACCAGCTGGTACTCATAAATATGCAAGTACGAGCAACTTGGGTGTGAATTGTGAAACTGATATCAAGATTTATAATTCAGGCTGCTGATAACTATTTTATTTTTTAAAATACTTCTTGGGTTTACAGCCATAATGCAGAATATTGTCAGAGATGCACCCTACCAGGATGCAAGAGCCTAATGCCATCACAATACTCATACCTAGCTTCATTCATCACACAAGTCTTGCCGCAATACTAGCATTGGGACCTCTTTACACTTGCACTTTCCAAAATGATCTGGTAGGTGTGGGTTAATCTCTAAAGACATACTCTCCTCAATACATCTATCACCCATAGATATATTGGCTTCTATCTTCTACAATATACATATGCCTAGGTTCAACCACAAATACCAATACAAGATTGGAAACAATCCTTGAAAAGGAAAACATCTCTTACGAAGTTGATTTGTCTAGAAGTTGAGAAGATTCTATCTTTAAAACTAAGGGATTGTTTACACTAGATTTCTTAGGCCATGGCTTGTAGACCTAGCGGAACCCCGCTTTTTGGATGAGACCATGGGAAAACTCTTGGACCATGGCCCATAGAACCTCTTGGAACCTCACTTTTTGGATGAGACCATGGGAGAACCCATGGGCCACGGCTCACATGCATTTGCTCCTAATGTAAACCCAATTTGGATGAAAGAACAAACACACAGTTTTCTCATGGCTCATCTTTTCTTCTTTGATTCCCACAATCTTTCTTATTTTGTCCACAAAATATGAATGTTGTGAGAACAAAACTACAGACTTCTCACCAAAAAAAATTTCATTCTTGTCATTACAAGGGACATTCATATATGTGAAGGTTATGAATTTCTACCTATTGCCTAAAACACACTATAATTGAACATTTTCAAAGAAGGCCCATGAATTTGAATTTCAAGTGTGGAAGGGATAACCCACATCTTTCAATAATTTTGATTTCACCCTTTTGATTCTGAAAATGTGGCAGTAATGACTTATTATATCACATCCCAAATAGTGGGTATGGATGAATATGTTAACGAATTGTTCAAAATTTAGGGCAAATAACTATACTACAATGTCCTAAGTTTTTGCCAAATTTCTAGAAGCATTGTAAAGGCCCAACCATGAGGCATAGCTAACCAAAACAATAATAATATATTCCTTGGGTGCATTCATAATTGACCTACTGCAATAGGAAACATGACCCAATTGTCATGTGTCTTAAGGTCAAATTAACAATTTGAAATGCTAAATAATGAACGATGGATATGTATATTTATGCTTTCAACCAACATATGTTAAAATGAAAAATAAAATTTAATTTAACAAATTTGAAATGTCTTCTTGAAGCATTAAACCCATAAGGAATACATGATTCCACAACATCTCAAAATGACAATCTTTCATTTTAAAAGCCAAAGTCTTAGTAAAAACATCTAATAGTATATTATTTATTTTCATATCTCTTATATTTCCTTCCAAATATTTGGAATGTAACCTAATTATTAATAAGATTAAAATTGTAGTCCTTTTTAATGCATCTTTTTTAACAAATTATTTCTAAATTATCAAATCATTTCCACAAAATCTGATATTCTATTATACTAAAACTTTATGTCATCATGTAAGACATAATTTATTTTATTTGTGGTTAAATTATGAACAATTTGAACAAATATTGTTATTCCTTCATAGTTGGACATAGTTCTTGAATCATGTTTCAAGACACTTTTTTAAAAAATAATCATCAAAATAATAATTTTTTTCATCATATTAATCCTAATGTACATTCCTATTTAATGAAACAATAAAAATAAAAATTAATCAAAGTTGACATTTTGTGTGATTTTGCAATTGAACATTCCTTTTGTGTATACCCAAATTGTGAATGCACCCCTTTCAACTTTGTTTTCATTTAGCTTTCTCTTTTAGTTAAAGTTACAATAGTTAAAGGTTTAGGGTTTAAGTATGAATTATTAAAACCTAAACCTTACATTCTCGGTGACTAAATACACCTTGACCTATCTTAGGGGTATTGAATACATGTCCTTAACATGTGCAAAAAAAATGGACATAATTTTATCCAATTGTCAAGTATGAAAAAAATCATCAAAATTTGCACAATAAAATAATAGTTCATGCACTTTCAAGATGTATGTATAAGGTTTTTTGTCTTCAACTATAATCAAAATATAGTGGTCAAATTACAGACTCTTGAACTATACTTATGTGCACAACCACAATTAATGACACTAAATTATTTTTTTGCACATTCATTCAAACGGCATTGTTCCCAATTGAATAATTTGAAGATATTTTAGAATTTATTCATCACACACAAACATATTTATTGAAACATTAATTTACAGTAAAATGATTAAAAAAGCTTCAATTTATGTTACATAAAATATGTTAAATTCAAATGATCTCTCCCATCAAGTTGAAAGTCACATTAATTGTTAGTTTTTTGTGTAAATTATTGAGTTGAATTACAACATGAACATTAAAGGCTGAAGTTAGAATCATGAATATTTATGTTGTCAAGATATTTGATTTGATAATAGTACCCTTTCTCTTTTTTAAGAGAATTCCCGAGGTGGTCACTTCCATTATATTCCAAACAACATGCCAAAAATTATAAAATGCCTATAATTCACTATGAAAATATATTTGAAATATATTTAAGATATTCTAAAATATTTTTAAATATACCTAAAGCATAACATACTAAAAAAAATGCCCTTCTATTTCAAGTGTTTCTTACAATATACAAGTAGCGACTTCCCATGAGGACAATGGTAGGCTCCTTGATGGTAGGCTCCTTGATGCCAAAAATATTTCTAAATTAGTTACATACGTAGATAAGGGTAGAGGGAGAGGACTTGATTATCTTTTTAAGTATACCGATCAATGAACAAAATTTAATAGGTCAAGCTTTTGTTCATTGGACCAATTCAATATCATGAAGGAAATACCTTAAACATGAAATTTGTAATAGGAACTTAATGAATGAAATGAAAGTAATCAAGAAATTATTCCAATTTTTCTAATCTTATATATTAATGTTTCAATCTTTGAAATTAACATTTATTTCTTAAAAAGAAGTTGAAAATCTTGGCATAAGCACCAAGACACAAAACCTCAAAATTATTTTATACCAACCTATATTTACAAATGACAAAAATGGTATTGAAACCTACTGTATCAATATGGTTACAATGCAAGTATTTCATTGTACCATTATTATAATAATATGTTCCATGGTGAGATGTACATGACAAATCTTTCAGCACAACCTCCACCAACTCTCGTCATAACAATATCATCAATATTTAGGAAAAGACTCATTTTAACCTTCATAGAAAGATAGGCACAAATGCCTTTTTACTTTCTATTTTTACTTGAAGCCTTTAACCAAATACATAAATTTTTACTCTAATATGTTTTTATTAAATGAACTAATAAATGTTTATTCATTCACCTTAAACCTATTCCCATTAAAACTTTAGTTTATACATAGAATTATGTGCATGATTCTTCAAAATAATGTCAACAACCTAAATATAAAAAGTAATTACAATATTTTATTTTTTTCACAATTTGCAAAATTTGTGAGCAACAAAATGGAATATCTAAAATATCACACAAACTAATCCCAAATTCCTTACATTTCTTAAAACATAGCTTAAGTTTTTGGATATGACTGTCCATATCACTATAGATAGTGAAATCATTGAAAAATATTTTCATAAATTTGTTGAGATAATCTTTAAAGGTTTTGTTCACTACCCTTTGATAAATAGGAGGTCCATTCTTTATTCTAAAATACATTACTACCCAGTTGAAAACTCTCTAATATGTTACAAAGGTTATTTTGTATATGTCCTCTAGTGTTATAGATACCTCATGATATCCAAAGTATCCATCTAAAGAGTAAGCATCATGTCATGTAAGGATATTTAGAACTTTGTCAATGAAAGGTAAGGGATATAGATCTTTTTTTGTGGTTGCATTCAATTTTTTGAAATCTACACATATTTTGAGTTTTCCATTTTTTTTGGTTACTACCACTATTGGTGATAACCAAATGGCTTTTTCTACAAGTGTTAATGGGGTTTTTCTATTTCCATTAAGGTTAAATTACCTTTGGATTTTTTCAACATGTACATACAATACACAAAATAAATCTTAAACTATTACAATTTATAAACTAACATGTACACAAATTGTTCAAGCTTGAAGGAAATAGGCTAAAAGAAAAATGATCTATGTTCCATAATCGAAGAGTGAAACACATAGTCATGAATGAAATCCAAAACGTCCCTTCAACAAGTTTGTCCTCCGAGTCTTATACTAGCCATTTCAAAATACAACAGTCATAACTGACCATTATAAACAATCATTAGCCAATACTTAGACTAACAATCCAATTTTTTAATAAAAATACACCTTATCTAACTAATTGTCCAACTACCAATTCTGTCAAGTATAAGTTTTGCAAATTATTTGTTGACTAACATGTCAACCTATCTTCTTAACCTAGTAACATTACCTACCAGGTTTAGTAATTGGTTAGTTTAATATTATAGGTTAGGTTAAATGACAGGTTAAGACATCTATTAAGTTTAACAACTTGCTTACATTATCAACCTATTAACTCACTTGTTACCAAATATAAGTAACATTATCTCGCTTTGAAATCTACATTTCGTCCTCGAAATGTTAGCTCACAATTCTTGGTTAGATTTAACCTTCTATAACTAGTTGACCGATGACTTTTTTAACATATTCAACACTTGTTGCCACCACAAATTCAACTTGATTCAAAATTTGAAGACCAATTAATGTTATAGTCTTCTCTTGATTCGGTGTGTCTTCAAAGGTCGTTATGGGTGTTGTAAATACCTTCGAAACATGTGAGGTATTAGATATCAAAGTAACCTCTTGACCTACACCTATCTGATGTGGGGTTAGAAGTACATTAATACATATGAATTCTAAAAATTATAATATACAGACAATATAGTGAATGAAGGATTAATAGGTTCATCTTATTTCTTGTTAGATCTCTCACTACCTTCCATAGGTTGACTAACAACATTGGTCATTAAAACAAGTATAGTAAAAGTTTAAATAGGTAAGCGTATGCTTTTTAAACATGTTCCACCTTTTAGTGGACTAACTAGTTTACTAACAAGTTGTACCACAAATGGCATTGTTAGAACTCTGCTACTAGTTCTAATTTCCATAGACAAGAAACTTGGGGGTTTGTATTTGAAATTAGGGAAAGTAGTGTGGTATGCTTGTAGTTCGAGTAAATAACTTTATTCATTAAAGCGAACCAGCTCCATACTATCTTGAATCTTCTCCTCTATGAACTCTTGAATAGTTTGCCACCACTCCTTCCACTTAAAGTTTCTATCTCCCAAGGTTTGGTTCTACACCTTGAATAGGGTATTGTCTAGCAACAACTCCTCAAATTCCTGGGGTTAGGTTTGTTCAATTGTACCTTGGTTGTTTCATACTTACCTTTCCAATCTTGGATTTGAGGAGTAAGACTTTGCTTCTCCCTGTTAAATTCTATGTGGGCAACTACTTGTTCCTTACAATCTTGATAAGTACGTTCCAAATCGGTTATGATACCATGTTGTTCTAAATTGGATTCCTCCATTTTGGCATAATCTCACATCATCCACTCCAAATCAGCTTGGAAACGAATCAAATCATTATGGGTTTTCCCAATTAAGCTAGTTAAGTTCAATATACTTTTACTGTAGGTTCTCAGTTTTCCTAGTAGTTTGTTTTGTTTCATTCAACTTATTGGACATGTTTTGGTTTTCTTGTTGGACCCTATTCAATTGTCCATTGATTGTGACCAATTTTTTGTTACAATTATTTAAAGTTCTTTGCATTGTTTCTAGCTCTAGGCTATAGGTTTGTAAGCAGTTATGGGTCTTAGACAGATTTTCCTTGACTTACTTAAACTAAACTCTAATGTTTGACAATTTTTATAATGTTATTGACAAGGTTGTGGCATTTTGAACTACTTGCTTTAAAAACATGTTAATCTATCTCAGAGTTTATGTGGAATGACTAGAAATTGGGATAGGTTGAAATCTTAAAAACTATGAGTTTTTTATTTGTATAGATTCAACTACAAGTTGAAAAAGTTGGAATGATTTTGTAGCTACAACTATAGGTTTTATAATGGAAAGTATGGGTTCAATAGACATAATAGGTTCATGTTGAATGTTGTCAATTACTTTATCCAAGTTGGGTTTAAATTATTCTTTAATGTTGCCATGCGTAGCTATTGCATTAAGTTATTTTCCTCGTCCACCTCCAATCTCATCTGAATAGGTTCATTCTTCATCCTCTTCTGAATCATTAATCGGTGATCCAAAAGTAGTATTGGATTTTTTTGTTGGTGGTGAAGTAACAAGTTCAGGACTTAACATGTCCCTTAATGTAGTCGGTTATGTACTCATCTTCAATTGATGGGACTAATGTGTGGGTAAAGGTGATGATGTAGTTGAATGTGTCGGTTTTCTTTCTTTCAAGAATTTCTCCTTGGTAATGGGTTCAAAGGAAACCTTTCATTGTTGTGCAACCTAGCATTCTTGGTTGGTTAGTGATATAGGTTCTTTTGGAGTTGTTGTTCTTGGTGAAGGCACTTTGGATAAAGGAAACCACTTCCTAAACATAATGTCTAATATAGGCCCTAAATAACAATTATTTGCTTTAGTTTTGCTAGAAACTAGGTTAGCAGTTGTCTTTTTTTAACATATAATCCAATAAGTGGATTCAACCAGTAATTGGGTTAACATTATAAAACACCAATTAACAAGTTGCCCCTTGTTAACTAGGTCAAAAGTAATAGCAATCCAATTGTTAAAATACGCTAACCTCTCCCTTTGATATATAATTTGTAGAATAGCTGCAAATCTTGCATGAAATTCCTCTTTCATGCGCATTACACTCCATTATTCATTTTCAACAAAAAATGTGGTCCTGCAATTCTTTTTAAGGCGATTTTGGCTTCTTTAAAAGTTGCATTAGCAACATCTTTTGCTCCTTCCTTGGAAATTTGCAAGTTGTACATGAATTAATACCTAATCAATGAACATTTTTTGACCACATATTCACCCTAAAGTTCTTCCATCTTCTATTGTTTCCCAAGTTCGTAAGAAGTCTTGTCACAAGTCTTCTTTTGGCGTTGTCCATTGCATGTTGAACATATTTTCCAAACCGGTTTGTTTGAGTTCATTGGAGTCCATCTTCATCCACTGCAACATCTTCTAATTATCCTTTGCCTTGGACAGTAGTTTCTTTTAAATATGTTTCTCAATTTGTTTTTCTACAAGCGCTTTGCCTTTTGCTTCATTGTAGTTCTTATTCTTGATATTGGGTGTTAAAGGATAATGCTAAAAATAGGTTCCTCCTCAAAGAATTCTTGGAGAAATGTTTTTCCACTACTCATAGGTTATTGTACCTCTTTCTCCTCCATAGGTTTTGATGTAGGAACTAGTTGTGGTTGTTCTTCAACAATAGGTTGAGGTCTAATCTCCACCTCTTCTTTTGAATATGAAATAACAATAACATGCAATACTGGTTTTGTAGTAAAAGTAATGGTTCTCCTTGAAAATTTTAGTTTTGCTTCTAATTCTTCTTCCAATTCCCTACTTTTTTTGTTCTTGCTAAAAAATTCTAATCTTTTTTACTATAGGTGTGTGTGTGAAGCAAGCAATTTGCATAAATCACTCTAGTTAATTAGACCTATTATGTTATTTCTTTTTCAATATGTTCCCTCCTAAAAGTAACCTCCTTTTTTCTTGCTTCTCGTTTTAGCCTCTTTAAAGCACTCTCATTCATGGCCCCTGTTAATATGAAGAAGAAAATGAAAATGAAGAGACAAAATTAAGAACACGATGGTTCTTTATACTTCTTCATGCAAAAATGACTCTATGGTTGTAAATGGACATAACCTTTAGAATTAGAGACTCCTAAAAGGTAGACATCAATAAATGCCATTCCAAACCCGTCATTTGAATCATTACTCACCACTACATTATTGTCCTAAACAGGTAGGTTATGATAATGATGAACAAACATATCTATTTCTTTAATGTTGCCAAGTGTCAAATGATTACTAACTAATTCAAACCTTACATGTTGAAAATATTTAGGTTCAACCAATAGTGGTACAAGTTATTTGGTTTGAATAGGTTCATCAATGACTAGGTCACCAAGTTTAACCAATACATGTTGGAAGGATTTGTTTTCAATAAACATGTATGGCTTCGATTTGTTGATGTTGACAAGCATTGGGTTAGGATCAAACTTATCAATGGTGACTAGTAAAACAATATCATTAGGTAAACAATATTGTATCCGACAAGGTCCAAACTATCGTCTCTGAAATGTGGAAGCATGTTTGGAAACAACCCCTAGAAACCATAATACATAATCTCCAAATTGAAACTTGGTTTCAATGAACTAGTTCTATGACCATAATGATCTATTCCACTAACTAAAAGTAACTAAATCATTTGTAATCAACATGTTTTCCTATAGTTTCTCTAACTTAAATAATCAACTAGTTAAGACTTTAATAGGTTGTGGATCTCTATCGTCACTAGGTCTAGATGGTAATAGATATTCTATAGGTAATAATGGATGTAACCCATATACCAGTTGAAAGGGGATATGCCCAGTTCAAACTTTGTAGGCGGTTCGATATGAAAGTAAAAGTGTGAACATGTGTTCATCCCAATCATTTCTATTTTCATTAACTAGTTTGGTTAGTAAGGCTCCAAAAACCTTGTTTATAGATTCAGTGACGCGCCCCCAAGTTCCTTGTTAGACCCAAAGAAGGTCCAACTATGTCAAAATGCAAAAGTAGTTGGAACTTACTGCCGCTCCCAACTTCCAGCACTAAAGGGGGTGAAAGGGGCATGCTAAAATCTCCGGGATTAAATTAGGAAGAGGGACAACTTAGTTAGCTACTTGGTCCTACATCAAAACCAACCACAAGTTGGTTAGTCTTCATTCTGGATCAACCTTGGTGTTGGGACAAGCCACGGGCAACACGGACTCACTTGACTCACCACGGCTCGGACTCGGGGGAAGCCACCACCTTCCCCCATATAATATTCTTTCCGTTCGCCCATGGGACCTACATCCGAATGGCTTTTTGTCCCGGGACTCCCAAGGAGGAGTCCTGAAATTGTCCCGGTTTGGACTCTCAAGACTTTGGGAGCTCATAACTCTCAGCCCAGACCTCTAATTGGGCTGAGGTCTGAAGCAAAGTTGTAGCTTTCCTCAAGAGCTTTTCAATGGTTTGTCGCACTCCACCTGCACACACTAGAATCGGGTCGATTCCCAACTTTTAGTGGTCGGGAGTCAAACTGCAAGTTTGACTCTTGGCGCTTCTTTTGACCATAACTTGTGTTGTAGATGTCCAAATGGTTCATGCGAGGTCATTTTGGACATCTACACTTCAAGACCTTTCCAACAATATAAATAACACCTAAATGGGAGGTCTTTTGACCCCTACAATCAAGCTCTGAATTTTTGGGAGTCCCGGAAGACTCCAAGTTCCCACTTTTGGGAGTGTGAGTTTCATCCTCACACTTACCTCAAAGTGGGGTTGCAGCATTCAGCCTGTCCAATTCCTTATGGATAATAAATAATAGAATTGGTATGTTTAAGAATGAAATGGTTAATAAGGTATCTGATCACATCGTTGATAAAATGGGTACCTTGATTGGTCACAATGGTCAATGGACATCCAAATATTGTAATAATGTGTTTGTATAAAAACTTGGTAGTTACTAAAACAATATTGGTGCGGGGTGTTCAGGCTCCCACCCATTTTGTTGGATAATCAGTGGTTACTAGAATGTACTAATTGCATGATAATTTGCTTACAAGTTTAATAAGTCTAATAGAATCTAATCCCCATTTTTTAAAGGGTTCTTTAAGTAATGTGGTAACCAATTTGACCAAGTTTTGGGTCAACAAATTATTTGTTTTTTGACCTTAGTCACAGGTTGGACAATATTTTTAAACATCTCAATTCATCATCGACCACCAATAACCAACATACAAGATCTTTCACACAATGATATTAGAAAAGAAATGCCCTCCTACAACTCCTCCAAGTAATTCTTACGAAACTGTGGATACATGTTCTGGTTACAAAACTCGACGAAACTTGTTATTTTGTCCAAATCTATTTGTGTTCCTTCTTGAAGCACAAATGATTTAGCCCTTTGGACTAAATACTACCTTTGGGATGTTGTAAGTCTTTAAGGCATCATTCCTTCTAAGAGGTACTCATACATGTTTTATAACAACTTAGGTTGTAAGGTAAATAAGTGAACATCACAAGTTTGATAAGGTATTCCAACAAGTTCAATCTAATCATGTAATCTACTCAATGCATTTGCCATTAGATGGGATCTACCAAGTTTATAAACAATTTTGAATTCGTACTCCAAAAATAATGAAAGCCATCTAGTTAACATGTCAGAAACCAGTGGCTTATTAACTAAATATTCTAAAGCCCTGTGATCCACGAAGAATGTAAACATGTTGCCTAATAAGTAATGTTTCAATTTGTGTAAGGCATAAACCATATTTAAAACCTTTCTTTTTGTAGTAGTATAATTTTTTTCAACAAAATTAAAGTCTTAATGTGTACATAACAAGCTGATCTATTTTACTTGTTAGGTTTTGGGCCAATATTGCCCCTACTACTAATTAAGACACATTAATGTAAACATGAAATTCCAGTTCCTAATTAGGATTAATAAGTATATGAGCTTGAATGTACCAATTTGTGATATCCTCCCAAGTGGTATGACATTTAATGATACACTCGAACATTTCAGCTTTTCTAAGTAACTTGCTGATTAGTGCCATAAGAGAGGCAAAATTCTTGATGAAACATATGTAAAACTAGGCCATTCCATTGAAGATTTGAATCTCTAGAGGTGTTTTGGGCACCCGTATTTTGACTAAAACCTCTATCTTCTTAGGATTAAACGTTTTTCCTTTTTTGGAGATTATAAATTTTAAAATAATTCCAGAATATACCATAAATGCACATTTTGACTAAATTCAAACTAATGCCATACTTTTTACATTTAAAAAATAAAATAATGAGCTTTTCGAAATGAATGGACATGTCACAATAAACAATAAAACCATCTATGATGCGCTCCCAAGTTCCTTATAGACCCACTTGAGGGTCCAAGTATGCGACAATGCGGAAGGAGTTGGAACTTGGAGCCGCTCCTTAGCTGACAACACTTTGAGGGGTAGAGGGGTGTGTTGGAGCTCCGGGATGGGACTAGGAAGAGTTGATAAGCTTTACTCACTCACACGGGCCTGCATGAAACCACACAAAGTGGTTAGAACTCATTTTGGGTCCTTTTGGTGTTGGGACAGCCATGGATGAACTCGGACTCACTTTGACACACCACACCCCGGGCTCGGGAGTAAGCCACCACCTTACTCCCTATAGTATACTCTGTGACTCATCGCGGGGGTGGCATCCAAATGGCCTTTTTGTCCCGGGACTCCCGCGTGGGAGTCCGGGAGTCCTGAAATCGCGCAGCTTTGGACTCCCGCGACTTTGAAGCCTCATAACTTTCGGAGCAAACCTCCGATTGAGTTTCCGTCTGAAGCAAAGTTGTAGGTCTCGTCGAGACCTTTTCAACGGTATGTCGCACGTTTTCTGCAGCCGAGTATTTCGGGTCGATTTCCGACTTTTAGTGGTCGGGAGTCAAAACTGGCGGACTCCCGAGAGTTCGACTCCCGGGCCTTCTTTTGGCCATAACTTGTGTTTTAGATGTCCAAATGAGCAATGCAAGCCCATTTTAAACATCTACACTTTAGGAGCTTTCCATTGATATAAAGAGCGCCACGAGCCATTGAGATTTGACTCCTCAAATCTCTCTCTGAAGTTTTGGGAGTCCCTTTGGGACTCTAACTCTCACCAACTCCCAACGTGGGAGTTCACTTGGGAGTGTGAGGGTTCATTCCCTCACACTCTCTGGAGTGTTTGCACTTCCGGGAGCATGTGATGTGACTCTTGGGTCTACTTCTGGGCCCGCAACCTCGCAACCCCCTTGCCTTGGTCGGAAGCCAAATGCTAAGGTTGCGACAATCCAAGAAGATCTTCATGAACACATCAATGTATTCACGGAAAGCTTTGCATGGTGATTGCCCTTTGATAAGTAGGTGGTTCATTTTGACCCAAAAGGCATTACAACCCATACAAAAGTCCCCCAATTAATAACAAAGGCGGTTTTGTAATAGTTTTCCAATGTTATGGAAATCTAATGATATCTAAAAAAAAACCAATATAAAATGTATAAGTTTCATGTTGAAGTACAATGTTAACAACCTCAGCAATAAAAGGTAACATGTGTGGGTTTTTTTTAATAGTCGCATTAAACTTCCTAAAGTCCACACAAATTTTGAATTTCCCATTTTTTTTAGGCACTACAACTATAAGTGATAACCAAATAGCCTCTTCAACATGTTTAATAAAACTTACAGCAAGTAATTTGTTAATATGTTGTTTGACAATGGCTGCATAGTTAGGATTTAACCGATACTTTGCTTGATAAATCGATGATATTAATGTGTCCAACTCAATCCAATGTTGAACTATGTCAAATGGTATTTGTGAGGAATTCTTGCACACCTTTTCCACATGAAAATATGTACTCACAAAACTCATTTGGGGGTGTAACTATTATGTAACTGTATTCTAAAAAGTTAAATAAAATGGTTCAATAAAATGTAGTGAAATTCACTAAAGAATTTAATGCATTATGTCCACTTGAAGGATACCAAAACATTTTGAAAAATCAAAACTCACCATGATGAAATGTGAAGAAACATTGTGTTGATGTTTAATTAATGTTCACGTTGATAGTTGACCCCCCTTCATTCCATTCCTCATAATATCTTCATACAATCTTTTAATTTAACATGCATAAAATTATTAAAAAGCTAATCTTTAAAGAAAAAATGTTAAAAATTTTCATAAGTTTTTATTTCTAAAATCAAAAGTTATGCTTCAAAACAAAAAGTTATTTTGACTATATTTAAACAAAAAAAGACAACTTCAACCCTCTATTTTTTACAAGTGTAACCCCCTTGCAATAATTTTGATGATGCTGAAATTTTGAAAGGATGTTTTAAACCTCTTAAACTAAAATTGTTCGAAGTTTGAAACAAATCCAATGGTGAATCTAAGAAGAACAATTATTTTAGTAAATAATCTAAAGGCTTGTTCATGGAAATTATTTCATGAACTCCACTATAACGTCTTGTTACAAATAACTTCCTTCCATGCTCTTTTGTTTACACATATTTGCTTCCATGAATAACATTTCTTCACACATAACAACTAATTCTCCTTTCACACATTCATTATCCTTCTCTTCTAAAGAAAACACATGATAAAGAAAATTCCTTTCATCCAAGCTTTCTATGATTGTTCCTTGAGCTTGTTCTCCTTGTCCAATGGAAGTTGTGAATTTTTTTCCTCCAATCAATGGCCTTCTCATCCTTTACGAACCAATGATAATCGATAATGATTTGCCTTCCAATAAAATTTAGGATGAGAATTCTTGTGCCTAATGAAACACTAAGAGGGTTCCATACTCCAATCAAATAGGATGATAATCCTCATGACCAATGGAATTGGAGGATTCATCCTTTTCCTTATCTTGAATATCTTGATGGGGTTTTTGAGCTCAATCATTGTCAATTCTGTACGTTTGATTTTAACATCCTACTTTTTCATCATAATTTTTCAAGTAACTAACTATCACTAGAAGGAAAAGGCCAAAATGTGACCATCACATTTACAACTACCTACAACTATTTGGTCTTTGTAACTAAATTTTTGTTATCTACGACTATTGTGACATCGTGCTAACATCAGTCAAGTCATCTTCGACTAACCTACGACTAGTTTGCGACTAATTTTATTTTCATCTATATATGGGTTGGATTTATCATCCAAGAGGAGCTATTTAAAGTCCCATTTAGTTGTAAGCGAAATGGTGCTTAGTCATAGTTGGCGTATGTTTATATGTAAAATATCGTATTGTATGGTTTTCTAGTGAGAGTGTTATAGTCTGCTCCATACAATACGATATTTTACATATAGACATACGCCAACTATGACTAAGCACCATTTCGTTCGTATTGTTGTGGAGAAGTAATTGAAAAGACTGGCACCTGTTTGTTGCCTCTCTAAGATCTCTGAAAAACCCCTGTATGTTTGTAGTCTAGGGTTTCATGTTTTGTCCAAGAATAGATGCTCAGAAAAAATCTTAGATTCTTTCTTGATCGCTTTAGCAAATCCTTCTTTATGCAGATTGATTTCGACAAGAGAAGAAGAATAAGAGCTTTTTTGCAGATGTTCAAAGGTCAAAAAGAAGAAGAAGAAGAAGAAGAAGAAGAAGAAGAAGAGGTAATACTATGCGCATTCCGTCGTCTTCTTCGTGGTTGCTACAGGTAGGGTTCCAGTCCCTTCCTCGTGGGGAGTGAGTAACTTAAGCATTTCCAAACTCCCCTGCCTTCCGGTTTCTTTTTGCGGGAAAAAAACTACTGTTGTTGTTACGATTCGGTCGCATCTGCAAACGGTGAGCAGCAACTGCCGGACACAAAACGATCCTTGAGGGAGGAACCGTCGTGATGTTCTTTTTGATTAGTTTTCCAAAGGCTCCGTGAACCACTAGCGAGAGCAGTAGAGTCGAAAACCAGGTCTTGTTTCTTCTTCTTCTTTGTTTCTACTTCTTCGTCTTCTATCACAAGACTAGTTGCAACCAACGTTGCGCCTCGTTGCCTTCTATTACACCCCTGTCGATTGCATACTTTTCTCCTTCTCGTGATGCCAAGGCCTCCTCCCCCTTCCTGCCTTCCAAGCTTGAGAAGTTTATAGATAAACAAAAAGCCGAGCGAAAAGTTGAAGGAGAAGAAATAAACGGTGTCAGACGCTTCTCCGAGGCTTCAGGAAGAAGAAAACACCAAGTTTTTCTGGCCGAGTATGTCCTGTCGAGGATTAGGGTTGTGGGATTGTTGTTTTGTTTTGTTTGCTTTTTTCTTTGTCTCGGTTCGCAAGAATCAGGTTGAAATAATCTTCTGCTGCTGCTGAGATAGTTTGTTACCTATTCTCTTTTGCAGTGCTCCTGCAGTAGCAGCATTTCTTTCTTGACGGGTGTTAGGTGTGAGTGCTTTGTTGTTGGAGCAGTAAAGACAGCTTTGGAGGAGACAGGGGTTGTGTTGCATTGTGTTTTGACCGAGTTGCACAAGGTATCTTTCTGCCATCACCACCACCAACAACGTCATGTAGTTGAAATTAAATGCAAAAGGACATCATGTGCATCATGTGCTTTTGCTTTGCTTTGCGCTGATTTTTTTCCAGCCCTTGCAATTGTTCTGTGTTTTTTTGGTTTTGTATATGAGTATGTTGATGTTGCTTTGTGAGTTATGGTTATGGTTATGTACCTTTGCTGGCAGGATGACAAGCATCGTGGAGGTGCACAACGAGATACAGAAAGTGCAGGGGGAGTTGGAAGAGCTTAGGAAGCTCTTGCAAGAGGAGGTGCCTGAGGCTGAAAGGGCACACTTGTGGAAGGAAGAAGAACTTTTGATGAAGGAGGAAGTACTTTTGATGGAGGAGGAAGAACTTTTGATGAAGGAGGAAGAATAGCTGCGACAGAAGGAGCTCCTGCTCATGCAATTTGGACAAAATAGCACTGCCTTGGTGCAACAGGCTGGACACAACAACAACAGCTTGGTTCAACAACCTGCTCAAAACACTCCCATCTCAAGTACCTTCTCTTTCCCTTGTTCTTTGTCTTTCCCTGTTCTTTTCCCTTGCTGTCTTTCTTTGTTTCTTTGTCTAGTCTTTGTTGTGGGGTTTGTTGCTAGCCAGTAGTATGGCTGAGTCTTCCTGTTGCTTCCGGAATTGCAGCACAGATCCTGTTTCTAAAGCTGCACAGAAGGCTCTGTACTTCCTTGCTGAGGTAGCCTCCTCGACTTCTCAAGTGTGTGTGTATTCATGTTCTGTTGAAGATGCATTGTGTTTCATGGATATGTTGTTAGGGGTATGGGAGTTCTAGTGAGTTTGCTGTATTCTCAAGTTGTGCAATACACTGAATAACTGTGTAAAATTCTTTGTACATAGTGAAGCTTCAGATCCTTGTTTTAGCATTTTCTGTCCCCAAGGGTCAATAGAGCTTTCATAGAACCGATCTCCTGATGTATTGTTTCTGAGGAAACAAACACTACCTTTCCACTACATGAATTTGAGGTTTTGGCTAGCAGGACAGGTTGTCGAAAGAGGGGGGGGGGGGGGGGGTTCTGTGTTTTTTATCACATGAGGCTGATGAAATAGCCTACTCAGTTAGATTTGTAGATCGTTATATTTCTGCTTGCCCAGAATTTTGCTATTATTTGTAGCTTGTTATGTGTGAAAACCCTTGATGCTTAGGCTTTTTAGGGACTTGAAATTTGAGGGTGACTTGGTTGACCAGAAGTCTTCCATAAAACAGCTAAAATATTATTCATTTTAGGATAAATATTGTGTTGACAACCAAAAGGGAGCTTTTCTAGTTATCACTGCAGGAATCAGCTTTCAAAAGTCCAGGGTCCTTTAGCTATTCCCACTTGACAGTTTATCTGCCTCCTTTAGCTTACATTCATTGTTGCTATCCCAAATTGCTGTCTGGGTAGTGCAGATTATTACAAATTGTCATGAAGTTCCTGATTCCAAACCTGGATTTTTATTGGGCAATGTGGCATTGGTCGGGGCAGGTGATGCATGACTTTGAAGCTGAGGATCAAGGGGAGCTGAAGATCAAGGGGAGTTGAGCTTATCTGTTGGGGATTATGTGGTTGTTCGCCAGGTCTGCCCTTTATTAATTTGGTTACTTCTTTGACCTGATATTTCAGGGAAGGGTAATTGTTGTGTTATGCTGTATATCTTTTGGAGTATTGTTGATCATGGCAACAATGGTGCAGGTCAAGGAGCATTTAGAGGCACAAGAGGACCCATGAAGGCGTGGATATGGTTGTAGTCGAATGTAGCAGTCTAGGCACTGCCAGGTTTTGAATATACTTACTTACATTAGAAGATGCAGGCTAAGATTGGGTTGTTGCACCAGGGACCTTACAGGCAGAAAGGTGAACTCAATGTTATGTATGTGCAAATTTTCCCCAGTGAACCCATGTGGGTTGTTCAAATGCTTGGAATAGTTCATGTGTAATTAGATTGATGAGTGCAAGAATTTGTAACCCATTGCCATAGTAATAAAATCTATCCTAGTTTTGGTGGGAGGCCAAGCAAATTGGCATGTCAAGCTTAAACTACCAAATTCTTCTGTAATTTTACCTTGAGTGCTTAAATTTTTGGGATTGTAGGCAATTTATAAATGCTCCTACCATTGGGTTTCAAAATTCAATTGAAGTATATATTGTGTTTATTATAAATATTAGGCAAAGCCATAAACGCTTAGGATCTACTGGGTGCAACATGAAATTGGACAACAAAAAAATTCATGCATTATCTATAAATAAATGCATTATTGAAAACTAAAATAAAAAACTAATTGCCACATGTCATAATCGTTATGAGTAAAATCGAACGGTCCATATATACTGTAATTATTTAATAATAAAGTAAATACCATATTAAAAACCACGTGTCATAATCCTAGTGCTTGAATCGGATGGATAATATTATTAGATGTCATGAAGAATTTTTAAATCAAATATCTGATATACCACGTGGTCTCTGTGCATTGGTGAAAAATAATAACCAAAATAATTATTGAATATTGGCACCACATACGTATACTCGTATTTTGTCATGAATTAGTATTTGTACGCTGAACAGTTTCCGTCCACCCCGTTGTCGCCTACGACTAAGGACACCTACGACTTGTCCAAGGTGACTACACAAACTTTTAGTTGTAGATGTCGCCTGCGACTAGAAAACAATCACAAAGACCAGTCAAAAAAGGCAACTTTCCTTCTAGTGTATTAGGGTAATTTACCGGTAGTAATAAGTAAACATCCTCGAGTTCCCATTTGATTAAATCAACTCAATGGTAGTGATAACCTTTCCATGTACCATTTACTCTTTTAATATCCCTTAATTAATCCTTAGCATGTACTAATTAATAATGTAGTTCGTTAAGTCCAAGAAGTGCAGACACACTTGCGCGAATTACAGATGATGACTATAAGGGTGGCATGGAAGAACATTGTACCCAATGCCCCGAGGATGGACATAAACTTGTTAACTACCTATTAAGTTGACAGGGATAACCGTCCTGGTCTTGAGAGAAGGCTTCAGGTCTGTTCCTCCGAAAATAATTAGCGAGGCCGTAAGATGAGTTGTTGGAATTAAAGAAAGGACAAGAACAAAACTAAATATATTTTTAAAAACTATATATTTGTCTTTCATCTTTTTTTTCGCCCAATGAAACTACAAGTCGGCTATCTCAAGATGGAGTTGTATGATAAGAGACTATCACATACGGTTCTCTGAAAAGGGAGTAGGTCTACGTAGAAGTCAACCCAATTCAAATGGAAAAAAATATCCAAATAAGTAATGGTGCCCACAAAACATAGTAAATTCAAATTAAAAATTCCTTTACAAGAATTCCCACGTATTTTTAGATCCACTATCGAAATTAGGGCTTCACAAATCCATTGGAACTAAGATCAAGTTCCATGAAATTTTGCCATTAGTGTCACACATTACGCCTACCCCAATTTCTTAAATAAAGGCTTTGACCCCCTTCAGATGAAAGTACCAAATTGTTTCGGCTACCTTTTTGGTTTTTGTTGATGCATGTGAATATTCAATCACGATGGATGATGCTACTACGCCTTCAAATCCTCCAATTGTGCTAGTAGAAGAGAAAGAACTTGAAAAAACATTGTTTGCCATGAATGTTTCCCAATGGTTACGTGTAAAAAAACTATTTAGAAGAATAGTGCGCATTCAAATTGATCATTCGACATGGGATCGTTGATTATCTCCTAACCCACATGGCTTAGCAATCTACTTAGAATTTATTCTTGCTCGTGGAGACGCACCAAAAAGGTTTGAAGAATGTTAATGTGAAGATGATGATTTCGCTTTCATTATTGAACTTGGGTTCCCGATGATGGCCATTATTGTTGGCTAGGAGGCCCAATCGACCCCTTTTCCATGGAGCATTGAGCTGAGTACCTAGTTTGCACCATTCGACACATTTTTGATTTTTTGCAATTGTGATCTATCCCTTTTAAGTCGTTTACTAACTTGTAATTCACTTGATGATACTTATGTGCAAATGCTAATATTTAAATTCAATCTCAAGTCTATTTAATAACTTGATAGAAGTGAAGATTGAATAAGCATGTATTAGCACTACATCCTATAAATATTAAAAGTACATCATTGGTGCTTGAAAATTATTCTACAAAACTAATTTAATATTGTCATGGTGAAATGTTAATGTTAATGTTAATTATGGACTTGCATTCCCAATATATCAATAAAATCACATTTAATTCTACATCCCTTTTCACCTTTCTATAATATAAAAACACTCTGGAAGGTTTACTAAATTTTTTAATTAATTAAACGCTACATCAATTTAAATAAGAAAGTTTTTTACACTTGGAAATATCAAAAGGCTAATTTAACTATTAATAATTAATATTTAAAAGTTTATAAATATTCAAATCATTAGTATTAATGAAAATTATGGAATTAAAATTTAACAACTTGGTAAATTGTAATCCATGGTTCACATGTGGCGGCCTACTAAAGCTAACTATTAAGTTAGAACGGACTTAAAATCTTTGGTTCTTTAAGCACCTTAGTTTAATGTTAAATAGATGTTATTCAAAATAATTTAACCATATTAAAAGGTCAACCTAAAGAAAAAAAGGGAGAACCAACCTTCCTCCCTCTTCAAGGTGAGTTTGGACTATAGCGAAATAGAATTGCACACCCATCCCCCTTTGATGGAACAAGTTTGGATCTATAAATAATAAAATATAAACCCTTCCTTCCTCTTCTAATGGAATGGATTTGGACTACTTATGAAGATAGGAAACCATGGAAGATAATGGGAAGTTTAAAAAAACCAACATCCACCCCAATTGGTTTGGATAAAAAAACCAAGGAAGGATATATAAGAAAAAAAATCTAGAGTTACTCACTTAGAGTCCTACCTACCCACTAACGAACGGTGATCCTTACTTTCAATGTCTCATCCCACTCTACTAAATAGGACCAATTCCAAACAAGAGTTGTAATTTCACTTTCATAATTAAATCCCATCCTTGATGTTAACCCCCCAATTGGTTTACCTAGAATTTGAGATTTGAAGGGAACACGACACACCCAATAACTTATGATGATTTTTGCTTAATTTACCACATGAGAACAATTCCCTTATTGTTCTCCGCCTATGCCTTGAGTGCTAAATTCTCATTAAACCTTCATTGACAACTACAACTTGAAAATTGATTGAACATTGAAAGTTCTAGACCTAAACAACGACATGCCATAATAATTCATCACCTGGAAATGTTTTAATCATGCACACATCACACCTTGTATTCCTTATAATGACCCCCATTAGTGCGGGTTGGGAAGTCTAAGCCATCCAAATTTTGTAATTAGACATAATTATTAGGAAAAAAATCTTTAATGACAAATGGTCCTAACCATAGTGCGTCAAACTTGCCAAGGAACTCAAGCTTCCTAGCATCTTGTAACATCACTAACATGCTAAGAACAAAAGTTCAAGACTTGTGTTTTTTAATCAAATTGAACATTGTGCCTTTGTTACATAGTTTCAATGTGTTGGGCATTCAACTGCCTAGCTTCATTTAGCCTTTCCAATCATTCCAACCTGTCCTTCAAGGACTGCGAGTCATCCAACCTTTCATTAATAGCATTACGAAGAGAAGGAATCTCAAATTTGATAGGTAAGATGGCTTCAATACCATAGACTAAAGAAAAAGGTATGGCACATGTGGTAACCTTATAGGTGGTCCTATAGGCCCATAAAGTTGTTGTTAGTTTTGAATCCCAATCCTTTTTGGAATCGTGAACTATTTTACACAAAATACGAACCAAGGTTTGGTTCACACACTCGGTTTGACCATTTGTTTGAAGGTGGTAAGGTGTGGTTTTTCAATGGTTGATTTGGAATAGGCTTGCCATGTTTTCAATTACTTCATTCAAAAAATGTTTGCCCTTATCACTTATGAGGATATTGGGACAACCAAATTTAATAATGACATTTTCATACAAAAATGTGGAAGTGGTTTTGGCATCATCAACTTTGACTGCCTTGGCTTTTGCCCATTTTGTGAGGTATTTTGTGGCTACAATGATGTATTTCATCTCTCTAGATGAAATAGGATAGACCTAACCAATGAAATCAATGCCCCATTTCTCAAAGGGCACCAATGGTAAAGACGAGTGTAATGGTAAATCCATATGAAGGTCATTGTGTGCATAACGTTGGCAAACATCATAACATTAAGCATGTGTATGGGCATCGGCAAACATGGTTGGCCAAAAATAGCTAGAGTGTAAAGCTTTTTATGCTGTCAATCTCCTAGAGAAATGGCCACCACAAGCACTATCATGGCAAGCTTCCAAAATGGAAAGAATATCTTGGTAGGTCACGCATTGTCGAAGGATTCCATTGGCACTCCTTCGATAAAAGCAACCATATATTAAAGCAAAATGCTTGCTATTCACACGAATTTTACAACATTAATTCTTGGACAACACCAAAGGCATTTGCTGGGTGTTCAGAAATTTAACAATATGGTTGTACCATGTAAGCACAACATCGATCATAAACAAACTCCACTACTACCAAAATGGGGTGTAGTTCACCTTGTATTTCACTAAGATTTGAGTGAACTAGGATAGATTAACTATAGGAAATCATGGTAAAACATGTTAACCCCCCAATGACCGGGGACCAGTTGCTACGGACAGGTCATTTAAGCTAGTGAAACAAGATGAAAACAAGTGATGTCCAAATTCAGGTGGGAATTACACCTATTAATTAAATCAACCTACAACACTAGTCAATTAAGAGGGTTTTTTCACCTAGTGTGATTAATTAATTTAAATTATTTTTTCATATTGTGTTTAGTTAATTTAGGAGAGTTATTTCACAAATTATGGTTGGTTGATTTAGGGAGATTTTTCCATCTGTTAACCATTAAATATGGGTAATTAACTCCATAATATTTTCACCTTGTAATTTCCATGTGTCCATCTAAGAACTCAAGATTACAAGTATAAAAACATGCATAAAAACTTGTAAGGTTTGATGATCCTTGTTTGAAATTTCAATGTGCTTGCAATTTATACAAGTGAAGAGTCACCACTACCCTTGGATGACATTTTGTTGCCCTAAACTGCCTAGACACACCACATCAATAAATCTATGAACAAATTTGGTGAAGGCCTTTTAGAAGTAATGATTCCATCACTTGAGTGCTACTACTAGCTCCCTGCAAACAAAAAAACATAGAAGCAAAACTTCTCCCACGCCCAAATCAAATCTACCAAACCCTTTTCCAAATTGCTAGCTCCAGATCTCTATCTTCTACATATGCCATTGCCAAAAAACCACACTAGGAACAAATTTCCAAACCCAATGTTACACACATGCAAGCCCTAAGGGCCGCAGCAGAGCTGGATCTAAACTCTTAATGCGATTGGTAGCGAAAATTACTTTCACATCAGCACGTGCATCAAATCCATCCAACTGGTTCAACAACTCCAGCATAGTTCTTTGAATCTCTCACTCTCCCCCTAAGTGTGCATCGTATTTGCCAAGTAGTGCAGGAACCACAGAAACTTTAAGAGTCGCTTAATGAAATCAAACTCATAAGTGAAGAGATAGAAATTTGCCAAATAGATTGCACAATTTGTACCCATAGGGATACCAATGCACTGTCTATAAACACCTTGACCAAAACAAAGAAACAAATTGTCTAATAAGAAATCTAACCAAAAGATCAAATCTGAAGCCTCTGCAACTTTGAAGCTATGAATATTTTCAAACAAATTGATCTCTGCTTTATTTTTCAGCCACAAAAACCTAAAGTTCAAAGTTGTTTTTTGAACCATCAAAAACTTAAAACGATGAAGTTTCAACATCCGATTAAACACTTTATTTATCAGAACTTTCATACGAGCTTTAAGATCCACTAGGTCAATTTTAGTGCATAGAGTTGAGAAATCAAAAGACTGCAACAAAAGTGGGGAAGCTTTATCAATTTCAGATCTCGAACGATTAAGATTATTTGTTACCTTCACCACTCCTGTAAAGTCATTGAGAATCCAACTACTATCACAAGGAACATCTACTTGTTTGAGCTTAGACACCCAAAGGTCATTGATCGTAGGAAACATAGCTTTGAAGAAAGAACACAGCCACTTAGAAACATTAGTTAAAGAACTAGAGCTAACTGCACAGATAAATCTAAGTTTAATTGGATTTTTATGAAACTTCCAAACTGCACAAAGAAAAGGGAGACGAGGGTCACACTTTACACCTTTAAAATTATGAGCCTTATTAAAAGAGAGACGAAATTTCAAAATATCAGATTGGGCAAGATTGGAGACCACATAAGTGTCGCAACCCTAGCTTTGGGCTCGCGACCAAGGCAAGGGGTTGCAAGGAAGCCCGGGAGTCAAAAGGAAGGAAGCCCGGGAGCAAGGGCAAAGGCATTGGAAGGGTGTGGGCCAAGAGGAGGAAGCCCGGGAGTCATCACATACTCCCGGGAGTCTAAGGAAGTGCGAGGGAGTGTGAGGGAGTGAACACTCACACTCCCAAGGCAACTCCCATTTTGGGAGAAGGAGTCCCGGTGGACTCCCGAAACTTCAGAGTGCGAGTTGAAGGGTCAAATCTCAATGGATTGTTGCGCTCTTGGTACAGTTGAAAAGCTCTTGAAACGTAGATGTCTAAAATGGGCTCGCATTGCTCATTTGGACATCTCAAACACAAGTTATGGGCAAAAGAAGGGCCGGGAGTCAAACTGGCAGTTTGACTCACGACCACTAAAAGTTGGGAATCGAGGTCTTCCCGAGATCCGATTCGGGAGTGCGACACGGAGTTGGAAAGCTCTCGACGAGGGCTACAACTTTTCTTCAGACCGCGTCGCGATCGGACTCTGCAGTCGGGAGATATCGGCGTCCAAAGTCCCGGGACTCCAACCCGGGACAATTTCGGGACTCCCACGCGGGAGTCCCGGGAAAATAACCATTTGGATGCCACCTCCGTGGAGAGCTGCAGAGTATAATATAAGGGGGAAGGTGGTGGCTTCCCCCAAGTTCGGGCCGTGGTGAGTCTTGTGTGTCCGTGTTGCCCGTGGCTCGTCCTAGCACCAAAGGTGCTCTAACTATGCACTAAGCACTTTGTGTGGGTTGTGTGTAGGCCCGTGTGAGTGAATAAGCTTGTTAATTCTTCCTAGTCCCATCCCGGAGCTCCAACACGCCCCTCTACCCCTCCAAGTGTTGTGAGCTAGGGAGCGGCTCCAAGTTCCAACTCCTTCCGCATTGCCGCATACTTGGACCCTCAAGTTGGTCTACAAGGAACTTGGGAGCGCGTCAATAAGCACCAACAGGATAATTAAGCTCAGAGAATACAGAAGAAACATAAAACTTTTTACAAACAAACACAAAGTTGTTATAACATTTATCCATGTAAGTAATGACAAAAGACCACTGGAGAAACTTTAGGTGATCCAAATCTCCTAAAGGAACACACAAAGAAGAATCAGAAGAAGTTTGAACCACGAAGGAAGCATGAGTCTTCTTCTGTACAAACAAAAGAACTTTGGCTTTCCACTCATTTAATATCCCTTGAACTCCTAGAAGCTCTTCTTGCTTGTTGACAAACTTCTTAAGACCTTTATCCATAGCTTCTTCAACAGACAACATAGACAAGAAGCCACTTCTGAACTTAGTGCCTCTAGAAAAGAGTTCAATTAGGCTGGGCCTTGAAAGGATATTAAGGTTAGCAGAAATAACAAGACCATGATGGGAATCAACAAAGCTAGGGAAACGAGAACAAGCACAACCCGAATGAGTAATTTTAGTAACTTGAGAAGCACGAACAGATCTACCCAACACCCCATAGCTGAAAAACTCTTGACCATAAGTTTTGACATATTTCAAGCAACTAGGGGAGGGGACCAAAACTTTCTAACAACAGGAGGAAGACAATCTAGTACAGAAGGATGGTTTAAAATGGAAGAGAGATTCAAACCATCCATACAAGAAGAAACAAAAATAGAGATAATGAGATCTCTACCTAGGAAAAAGGTACTTGACGAGAAAGAACGAGGAACGTTTCTCTTTATAAGAAGGATCAAAATTTTAGACAGTTGTAAAGCATGGCCAACATCAAGACTGAGATCAGAAGGCGAAGACTCGGACAACAACAAAAGCATACGAACCAAATTCTTGTATTTAAACTTGGAGAGAAAAACAATAGAAAACTTACCTTGAAACAGAAGAGAAGAAAGGAAAACCAGTTTTCTTTTGTAATCTCTGTAGCCAAAAATTATGTGAGGAGAAAGGTGAGGGACCCCTCTATGATTAGGTTGCACATCATTAGAAGGAGAACCAGTCTCTTCAGAAAATGGCAAAGGAGGAGGAGGCAAACTTACAACAACAATAGGAAGAACATTGGCAGGAACCCAAATTTTGTTATTAGGACCGTCGACTGCCTTCTCGTTCAATCTGAAAGTTTTCTCCAACATAACGTCGCTGATATCTAACTCGAACAGTGTTGCTGCTTGTGCTTGCAGTCCTGGTATCTAGCTGTTCAGTGCGGCGATGGCTGTGGCTTGGCCTTCACCCATGTTGAGCTCGAAGTGTAGAAGACCTCTGGGGAACACAAACACATCGCTCGTGTTCACGGTTATGGCAAACACCTGGTTGTTGGTGCTCACGAACCCCCGACAAAGAACCCTCCACCACGAACAAGATCTTCGTAGCGCAGGGGTGCATGTGGGGTGGGACAAGGCCTCCTTGAGAGAAGTCGAGACGTGCCATGGAGATACCGAGACTGTTGTGGCCGAGAAACCGAGCTGCAAATGCTGGAGTGATGAACCTCCTGCTACATTTTTGGTGTTACCAAGGTTGGCCAAGCCATGGAACATGAAGTCGCTTGTCGTGACGGCTGCAGGGCTTTTACACACTAGACTGTTGACGACAGTAGTGCTGGCCAAGTCGTCTACACAAAAGTCTTGTTCCGGGTCGGCGTCTAATGCCATAGCCATCATTGAAGAAAGAGCAAACTGTAAAATGAGAAATGCTACTGCAACATGCTGCACACGAGCTGAAAGACTCCTAACCATGATACTAAGAACAACTACTTCACGTCTGTTACGATTGTGGGAACTTATTAGACGATAGAAGAGGAGTTAAGAGGGGTCTTTAGGCGGGTCTTGAGAACTGATGCCTGAGGACTGTGATGTTGACCACGCGTGTTGTAAGCAGAGGGTTATGGAGACATTACCTATCTGGTTACTCCTCTTCCATCAACAGGTAATCCTTTCACGCGATCCAGCTTTAGAAGCCGAAGCTTGCACTTGGTGGCAGGCGTGAACCACGGGCAAGCAAGCGGTTGCTTCGAGTCCCTTCTGCTTCTGTTGCTTCTTGCCGATGCGAGTCGGCGGTGCCGCAGGCTTGTACTTCTTATCCTTCTTATTGTTAGCATTGCCTTTCCGATCCCCTGTATGTCCTTGCTTGCTCGGCAACCCGCCCGACTGTCCTTGACCCATTACTCCTCCTCCTCCTCCTGCTCAGTTCGTTTGCTCTGTTCCAATTTTCAATAACTACAATTCAGTCACAAACCTGTGAACACAACCCCAGAACACAAAACTTCTCGGAGAAAACACCATGAAACACGAGCGAAGTGGCGGAAAGAGCTTGAAGAGGAAGAAGAATGGACTGCTTTTGTCGCCCTAAACATGAAGGCCACGTTCTCGATGCGTTTTAAGCTAATGAAATTCCCACCGCTACAAAAACCTTCCTTGTGCTAGCCGTTCTTTACGTTCTAATGTGAACGATTTCCATGTTCCCTATGCCTCGCTTTGAACCAACCAGATTGTGAAGCTCAATTGGAGTTTGAATTTGGGCACAATTGAACTAGATTGGTTAATCGTGTTTGAAAATAATGTTATGTTTTCACCAAACAAGTTTTGGGTTTGAAATGTGATAAACAATCTAACGTTAAAGAAACAAACCTAGTAAACAAACTTCACCCTTAGTAAACATGTACACCATATAATGAACCATTTTCACCAATGAAAGTAAAAGCACTAAAATTATAGTGAACTTAATTCACTTTTATGGTTCCACAGTGAAATAGTCTAGTGAACTACAACACACTTACTAGTAGTGTTTACATTAAGAATATCATCCTTTAAGGGTAAAGAACCTAGGTCCTTTGAAAGTCTCAATAAATTATCAGCTTGTTTTGTGCAAGGTGTCAAAACCTTCTTGACATTGAAGGGTCCAATTGTAAATGGTGCCCAATTTTGTGAGGTTGGTCAAGGGAATGGTGGTCATTGCATAATCATGCATTATATCCCTATACCACCTAAAATGACCTAAGACCCTTTGCATTCCTTTAACATCATTTGGGGGTTGAAGGTTAACAATGACTTTAATTTTTTTAGGGTCTGGCTCCTTGCCTTTTTGAGACACCATATGATCAAGCAAAACCCCATGTTCTACTGCTAGATATATATTTTCCAAATTCAAGGTTATGCCATAGCGGTGACATCGACCAAAACATGCTTTTAACATGAACATGTGGTCAATCTTGGAAGTTTATGTGCTAAAATCATCATTGAGAATTAACATAAACTTGTGCAAAAGATCAAAAAATGCATGAATCATAACCCTTTGGAATGTAGCTGATGCATTACACAACCTAAAAGGCATCACTACATAAATAAATGTGCTCCATGGTGTGGTAAATCTTGTCTTATGGTAATCCTCAGGAGCGATAGACATTTGGTTATATCCCTAATATCCATCCATGAAGGTGTATAGTTCATGACATGCCATTTCATCCAATATGGTATTGACGAATGGAAAGGAGAAGTGGTCCTTTTGAATGTTTTTGTTTAAAGCCCAATAATCGATGCACACTTGTAGTTTCCCATTTTTCTTTTTCACCAATACTATAGGAGAAACCCAATTAATAATTTCTATTAGCTTAATAAAAATTAGCTTCCAATAACTTTTCCAATTCTGCTTCAACCACTAATTATAATTAAAGGTTCATACGACGCTCTTTCTAATGAATTGGTTTAACACCTAGAATAAGGGGGATGGTGTGTTGAACCACTTCTGGTGGAATTCCTTTGAGTTCTTTATATGATCGAGCAAAGATATCACAATATTCCATCATAAGCTTTTATATTCATTGGTTTCTGTTGTAAATAATTGTGAATTGACCTTGATAAATCGAGGTTCTTCTCTTGGATATGAGACATCTACCTTCTTCCAATCTACCTCCTGCACATGAATGGGTTTACTAGGAGCATGATACCAATCATTTGGTACAAGTGGGTAGATAGGAAGGTTGTGTCCAATTTCAATGTCAAAAATTGTTCATCTAAAATGCAAAGGATCTAGTAAGATCTCTTCTTCTTTCATCAATGTTTTGAGATTTTCAATGTGTGTGCCATCAATTTTTAGATGGCATACATCTTCGTAGGTAATGTCGTTGACCAAGGTAGCAAGGTCTATAAAAGGTTCATTGGATTTGTTAATGAAAAATCCAGTATTACAATTAATTGAAGCTTCAAGGCCAGAAGTTTGGATGGTTTGCCATCCATGTGGTGAATTCACCATCATATGTCCAATCATACAACCCAGGGTCCATACACCTCAAGGGACCAATGTCCATTTTTTGTCAAGCTTCTTTGTAGAAAGGTTGGACACAACTTGTTGATGTGACCTTGGGGTTAACATTTTTGTTGTTGTCATTATTGGATATGACACCCTTCCTTTGCCCCAACCTCGAAACCAAGGATCATTTAGGTTTAATGGTCACAATTGTACAATTGGTTGGGGGGGAAAAAGTGATACTAGGACTATTAGGAGACTAGTTGGTTGTAGTCTTAGTTAGTTACAACCAAGTTCGACCCAAATGCAATGAATAAGCATTGATTTCTCTCTAGAGGCGAATCACATTAAAAGTGAGATTATATTCTTTGTCACCAATGCAAACCTTGCAATTTGACCAATTGGGATATGCCCACTCTAATTTGCCAAGTTCACCACATAGGGTGAAGGGCTAGTGATTTTGAGGCCTAGTTTTTCCAGAATGGATAAAAGCATACTGTTTAATCCACTTCCCCCATCCACCAGTGCATTGGGGATGATTTTGTCCATAATCCCAACTTCAAGTTCAATAGGACCAACATCAAAAGAGGTAGAAGCTTTAACTTCTGCAGCGATTTCCACTTTTCTACACTTCTTAGTAAGTGTTACTCCTTTAAATTTCTTATTAATGGAGGGAGCCATTTTGATGAGTTGTGCAATGGAATTATTGGCCTTGGTATTGCACAAATCAGCCCATAGGTCATAAGGTTTGGCTAGGTTATGACTTCATGCATGGATGACTCTTAGTAAAGGTGTCATTCCACTACCTAGCTTTTCATCTTTTACAAACTAGAAGACTTCATCATCATTAAATTCTAGAGGTGGAGGTTCATTGCCTTTGGCCTTAACCTTTTTGACATTTTTCCTTACATGTCGCAACCCCACTTTGGCCAAGTGTGAGGATGAAAGTCACACTCCCAAAGTTGGGGACTTGGAGTCCTCTGGGACTCCCGAATCTTTGGAGTTCGACAGCAAGGTCCAAAACACCTCGCATTGAGGTGTTCTTAATGTCATTGAAAAGTTCTTGAAGAGTAGATATCCAAAATGGCCTCGCATTGGTCATTTGGACATCTACAGCCCAAGTTATGGGCAAAAGAAAGGCCGGGAGTCAAATTGACAGTTTGACTCCCGACCACTAAAAGTCGGGAATCGACATCTTCCTAACATCCGATTTGAGAGTGCGACACGGCCCTGGAAAGCTCTTGAGGAGAACTACAACTTTGGTTTAGACCTCGTTGCGATCAGACACTGCAGTCGGGAGTTATGAGCTCCCAAAGTCCCAGGACTTCAACCGGGACAATTTTGGGACAATTTCGGGACTCCAACTTGGGAGTCCCGGGAAAAAGAGCCATTTGGATGTAGCCTCGGGGGAGAGCTGCAAAGTATACTATATGGGGCAAGGTGGTGGCTTCCCCCGAGTTCGGGCCGTGGTGAGTCAAGTGAGTCCAAGGTTGCCCGTGGCTTGTCCTAACACCAAAATGAGTTCTAACCAACTTGTGGTTGATTTTGATGCAAATTTGAGTAGGTGAATAGCTTGACCTCTTCCTAGTCTAATTCCCGAGACTTCTAGCATAACCCTCTACCCCTTTCTAGTGTTGGAAGTCGGGAGCATGCCCTAAGTCCCAACTTTCCGCAACTCTACATAATGGACCCTCAAGTGGGTTCAACTTGGGACTTAGGAGCGCATCATTACCTCTTTCAGCACTTCATCAAGCTTTGAAAAGTGAAAAGAATCCTCAGATGGTACATCCGAAGATTCTTCTAAAATAGGCAAGGCCAAGGTCTTAGCCCTAGTTGTGACTACCAAGGTTGGAGCTACTAAATTATCTTTCCCCCGTTTTTTTTTAATCTCTAAGGTTTGAACTAGGTTAGACTATTGAGTAGCATATTTTTTATTCACACCATGTTTTTGACTACAAATTCACTAAATAAGCACCTAAACATTTTTTTTTCACATATTGGAAGAATGTCCTTTCGAGCTTCTTGTCCATGAAAGTTACCTTCAAAACAATTGTATGTATTTATGACTATAAACATTTTAATAATTTGGTCATCACAGTTCAAGAAGAAGACTTCTAGGATGAAATTTTTATGAAATGAAAATTTTACCAAGCTTCTAAACAGGAAATTCTTATTGCAAAACCTTTAGGTTCATGGATGAACTTGCCATTTTTGATCTACATTTACTTTTTTCCTTCACATGAGATGTTGTAACCTTAGCTTTGGGCTTGCGACCAAAGCAAAGGCTTGCAAGGGTGCAAGCCAAGAAAGAAGCTCGGGAGTCACATCTCGTGTTCCCGGGAATGTAGGAGAGTGTGAGGGAATGACCCCTCACACTCCCAAGTGAGCTTTCACTTTGGGAGTTTGAGTCTCGATCGACTCTTGAATCTTCAAAAAGTGATTGTAGGGTCAAAACCCATTAAGGTGAGAAGTTATTTATATCGTCAAAAATATCTTGGAACGTAAATGTCTAGAATGGGCTTGCATGACCCATTTGGACACTTCAAACACAAGTTATGGCCAAAAGAAGGGCTAGGAGTCAAATTGGCAATTTGACTCCCGACCATTAAAAGTTAAGAATTGCCCCAATTTCCTTACGTGCAGGTGGCGTGCTACATACCATTGAAAAGCTCTTGATGAAGGCTACAACTTTGTTCTAGACCTCATCTCAATTGAAGGTCTACACGCAAAGTTATGGGCCCCCCAAAGTTGTGGGAGTCCTAGTCGTGAGAATTTCAGGACTCCCACTTGGGAGTCTCGGGACAAAATGCCATTTGGGTGTTAGTCCTATGGCTAGGCACATAGTATACTATAAGGGGGAAGGTGGTGGCTTCCCCCAAGTCCAGGCTGTGGTGAGTCTTATGAGTCTGAGTTTGCCTGTGGCTTGTCCTAGCACCAAAAGTGCTATAGTTATGCACTCCATGCACTATGATGGAGTATTAACAAATATATGCCAGGTAGGTTCTCATTCATTCCTAATTTATTATATATATCCTTGTTTTAAAGTTCAATGTTTATTTAATAATTTGAACCAATATCATTGCAATATGTAAGAAAAGAAGGTTAGGGTTCTTGAACTCATTTTAATGGACTTGTTCAACAAGGTTAAGGAGATGAGTTTATCGATTTTGTATAATAAAAATCCAATGCCCCTTGCGATTTGTGTTTCACCCCACTTCTATAACCCAAACAACAAAAGTTGGATGTAGGAGAAGAAGTAGGAAAAAGATATTTCTATTCATACAAGAAGGAAGAAAACGGGAAAGAAAGTTATTCACGCAATTATAATTAGGGAGGTGACCACGAAAAGGCATATCAATAATTTTCAATCTCAAATAGTTGGAAAGAAGAGAATGGTAGACGAAGATCAACATTCCAATAATGTATCAAAATGCCTTAATATCATAGACTCTCCCTATTGGGAGGGAGGATTGACGCACCCCCACGCTCTTTGATGGACTCATTACAAGTCCAAAAATGAAAACATCAAAAGGAGAAAGGAGTTGGGGTGTGCTCCCTGGCTTGCAACATTTCGAGGGTAGAGGGGCATGTTGGAGCTCCAAGACGAAACTAGGAAAAATGACAAGTAATTCAATTACTCATATGGACCTACACAAACCAAACAACAAGTTAGTTAATGCATAGTTGGAGCATTTTTAATGCATGGATGAGCCACGTGTAAACACAAACTTACAAGATTCACCATGGCTTAGACTTGGGATGAAGTCACCATTGTCCTGCTTATAATATTATCTATGCCTAGCCATGGGGTTTCACCCAAGTCGGGAATCTCGAAATTCCCAAAATTGGGACTGCATAAATTTGGAAGCCCACAACTTTTTGTGTAGACTTCTGATTAAGGTGAGTTTTGAAGCAAAGTTGTCAAGATCTTTCCAACCATATGTGGCACACCACCTACACGCAAGTAAATCAAGGCAATTATCGACTTTTAATGGTTGGGAATCAAATTGACACTTTGACTCCTAGCCTTTCTTTTGGCCATAACTTGTGTTTTAAGTATTTAAGTGGGTCATGTGAGCCCATTACATCTACGTTTCACAAGCTTTCCAATGGTATAAAAAAAACTTTTCAATCTAATGAACTTTGACCTCTGAATTTTTTATAAAATTTCAGGAGTCCATCAGGACTCGAACTCCCATAATGGGAGTTCATTTGGGAGTGTGTGGGTTCATTCCGTCACATTCTCTTACACTCCTGGGAACATGAAATGTGACTCCTAGGTTACGTTATTGAACCACACCTTTGCAAGCCTTTGCTTTGGTCACGAGCCCAAAGTTAAAGTCATGACATTTTGGGGCAATTTTGGGTTTAATATTATTTACATATAATATAATTATTCCAAAAGCATGGTACATTTAATTTTGGGTATCAATGTTGGTTTTTGGGCTTTACAACAACTATTTCTATAAAATTAATGTTATTTAGTATTTTTTTAAAATAATAATAAATTTTATTGTCTATATTGAAGGATCCATGAATATATTTATAATATACATTAGTATAATAGGGCCATAATCTTGTTTTGACTACACTAAATTTAGGGCTTCATTAGTCATTAAAATTATCAATTTCAATGAAATTAAAAAAATGGTTCATCTAGCTATGCTTGTCATCTTTTATGCAGATGTGATTTTTCATCAAAATTCAAATTTACCACACATTTATCGCATCTTTGTTCAAAAAACTCACTTTTTGAGATGAAAATTTTCAAATTAGTCACATGGTATCCAAACATGGTTCATATTATGTCAAATGACGTGGTTCAATATACCTTCAACTTTCATAAAGACTAAAAATCATTTAAATTATTTTAAAAGTATATTTGTGTTTTTTGAGTACACATGTATATTACATTCGTTTTCACAAATATACTCCAATCTCCCATTTTCTAAAATGAAATGAAATAATCTCTTTTGTAATCTCTTGCTTAAGTTATATTTTAACATAATATGCAAAAATATTATGAAAATCTTTCGAAAGTTTGAGGTGGGATACATTCAACATGCACATCCTTGGAAAGTCATACATTGTGACACCCCAAAGGGGGTCACTATAGTGTGCTTTCACCCCACTTCAATTTAGAATTAAATGATCAAGGAATAGTTTTCGGTGGAATCAATGAAATACCAAAATTGGATGATCAAGGAATGGGTTTTAGTGGGATCAATGAAATACCAAAATTGGATTATGAAGGAGTGTGGCTTTGTAATCAAGGAATGCCCTTAGGCCTTATAATCTATGAATCAATGAAGTACCATCATTTGTGGAATAATAAATTACATAGCAATAGGAGATACAAGGTGGTGGTATAGTCACAAACATTGAGAAAAAATTATATAGTTATTCCACAACCACGAAATTAAGAACATGGACTAACTACAATCACTACAACAAAAGAGGGGTATATTGCGATCCAAATATCATCACAAACAACAAAGAAAAAAGTTTCCAAAAACCCGCAGTTGCGAACCACAATTTCTCGCAAACTCTTAAGCTCTTACGAAACCATAACATTCGCACCCGTACAATCGCAAGTTCTTCGCAACTCCCGAAATTGATACAATCGCAAAACTTTTCCGATTATAATTTCTTCTATACACCATTTGCGATTCCCAATACATCGGAAATTATTTGCAACAAAGCCATCACCGCAACGACTTACCGAATCGACTCAAAACTCTATCGGTTTTCGATATAAGATCTAACGCAAACATCTTTTGATTTTCAAAATGCCGTTACATCGGAAACTATTTGCAGCAAACTCATCACCGCAAAGACTTAGCGAATCGATTCAAAAGTCTATCGATTTCCGATATAAGATCTAACGCAAAGATTTTGCGATTCTCACAATGCCGCTAAAAGTTTGCGATTAACATTACATTAGAAACTATTTGCAACAAACCCATCACCGCAACGACTTAGCGAATCGACTCAAAAGTCTATCGGTTTCCGATATAAGATTTAACGCAAACATTTCGGGATTCTCAAAATGCCGCTAAAAGTTTGCGATTAACATTACATCGGAAACTACTTGCAACAAACCCATCATCGCAACGACTTAGCGAATCGACTCAAAATTCTATTGGTTTCCGATATAAGATCTAACGCAAACATTTCGAGATTCTCAAAATGCCGCTAAAAATTTGCGATTAACATTACATCGGAAACTATTTGCAACAAACCCATCACCGCAACGACTTAGCGAATCGACTCAAAAGTCTATATGTTTCCGATGTAAGATCTAACGTAAACATTTTGGGATTATCAAAATGCCGCTAAAAGTTTGCGAAATCTATGATTTCGCAAACCTATTCTGGAATGATTTTACCCGTAAAAATGTAGCAATGTCTGTGACATGGTATATTTGGTCTTTTGGCTTTTACAGTGTTTCGAAGAATTATGATTCGCAAATGGTTTTGAGATCCACTGTGTATCGCAAGAGCATGACATTGTATTCTTATTTTGGAAGCAGGGTTTATATTCATTTGGAGTCACTTTGGAAGGCAAAAATAAATATTTATATCAAAATTTCAAAATTTACAATGTAAAAGGGTTTGTAACCCTTGGGTATCAAGGAGGTGGCTCTATGAAATGTTGGATTGCACAACTCTCAGATAATGTTACTAGATCCCCTACCTTCCCTTCCATAACACACCTATCATAACATATCGTGACAGATTTAAGTGTCCTATAATATTCTTCCCTACCCTACAAAAAACACCCAGTTTCAATGCAAGTGTTTAGACTTCTTTAATCTCCACTGTGTTTTACCCTGGAGGATTTCTGCACCATCAACTTGCAACCGCAACAAATGTGTAAACTGTAAGTGTGGAGGTACACACTTTGCAACATCTGGAATTGATGTTTGAGTTCCAGGTGTGTATGAACAACCTGCTCCATTCACCTCTACTTCGGCTTCCTTCTGTAGCTTTGCAGTACAAGATGTAGGACTACACATTGACTTTAAAGCATCATATTGGCTGCACTATCTTCTGTACTTGAGTGTCATGCTTGAAAGTTCATAGTTTTCAAAACTACAATTGGAACACTCTGCAGCCAAAGCCACATTCTGAATTAGCCTTGTGTCCACATTTCCTATTGACCAGCCAAACAATGAAACAAGTATCCTGCATGAGCATGGCATTTAGATAACATAAAATAACACCAAATCTCCCAAACATAAGGTAGAAAAACATAATTACTCTTGAAGCCAAGTGCTCTCAAAAGGAGCTGTCACACACCATTGGTCATCACAAACTGAAGTATGTATGTAAGTAATCAGTAAAAAAAACAGGTATCTTTTATTTGATTTATGAGAAAACAGGCTAAGAGAAGCTTACCTCCATCACCCATCCAACATATTTCACATCGTTGACATGCTGATTCATGTCCAAATCACCACGTTTTGGCTGCAAAGAAAACTAGAACAAAGAAAACAAAGACAAGCAACGAACAATATGAACAAACTAAAGATGTTTGAAACAAAGCAGGTGACTCCTGATTTGACAAAAAACTTGAACCCTTTTTTTTGTCCAAGGGCCAAAACCAATCTCATCTCTGGACCTTGGACAAGTCGTCAAGATCACCAACTCTGTTGCACCCACCAAAAATGCCACAGTACACATACAGAACACACCAATGTCGATAGCAGAAGCAGCCAGGGTCTTTCTAAACGTAGCCACTTTGGCAGCATCTGTTGTTCTCCCATTGTACATGGCCATGAATTACCCATTGAGCCCCTTTGCTTGCAATATCAAATGGGTAACTGGATGATTCCACTGAAGCCAACAAAGTCTCATCATTTGCATCACTTGCAATATCCTATCAAGTCACAAGGCATCACACTCGACTCATCTTTCTGAGATTTGAAGAAAACTCCATAAGAATGATTCACAATTACAAGATGAATCTAGTGATTACCTTTTGGGTGCTACTCACAAAGTATGAGATCATGAACGGAAATCACTCCTTACTCACTATTTCTACCCTACGGCCACAATGGTAGGAGCTTTTGCAACCTAGAAGGAGAATGAAGCTCAAAGGAAAAATGTCCTATTTTGCTCACAAGATACAGACACCCAAGCTAGGGACTCAGATCCTTTTAGACTGCGCTGCTCTAAGGAATAGCTACCTTGTATGTTGCAAGCTGAGATGTCCAAAAAGGTTTCACAAAATCTGCAGTGCCACTAAGGTGACAATCTTGGGTACATTTGACTTCAATCTGTTTAGCTCCTTCAACGACTAATATCACAGAAAATTTTAGGGTCCATTAAGGTTTAATATGGACACTCGTCAAGCAGCTTTGTATCAAAAATTAGGGAGTTAAAAAAATCATGGTTCAAGTGGTTCCCATGATGGGAAAAATATCCTTGCAACCTCTGCAACTATCTTTGGATTTGCACCAAGGCGGCTGGGTTGTGTAGGCAAGGGAACTGATGAACTCGGTAGTACAGTTTGGCATACCTCCTTCAGCTCCAAGGTCATTGCATTCATCTTCTCCTCAAGCTCACATATTTGGGCCTCTAATGCGTTGTACTTTTTTGCCCAATGTTCACTACCTTTGTTTAGGATTGTAGTGTATTGTATAGGTGGTGGGTGGTTTACCTATCAAGACCAGCCCGAGTTAGATCACAGGTCTACTACTAAAGGCAAAATGTGCATATAGTTTTACCCATATGGCATATTTGTCACAAAATATCAAGACTGAAAAACACCCACCTCTTCTTTAACAATTGCCTTTAACTTGTCCCAGTCAGTCTCGCATTTTGTGTTGCACCCAAGTTGCATCCAATGAATGTTCGTAGCCTTGACAAGTTTGATCTCCAACTTGGTTTTCAAGCAGGCATATTTACACTCTGCAGGGATCACATGCACAGTCAACGTGTGGGAGTTAACCTAATGAGCAGCCTAGGCACATTAGCAATGTGCTTATCCTTCTACTGTAACAAAAATGGCTTATCCTTCTACTGTAACAAAAATGGCATAGTTATAATTAGTCACCTTGCCAAACAAGGGGAGTTGTAGCATGCACGGCAATGGCTCCCTGAGATTAATGACCAGGCCTAGCTGCCAACACACATTCCATCATTTGCTGTAAGTGACATTAAATCACAACATCCATCATTTTATATGACCTTTAATTAACTACATATTTTCACCACACTTATAACTCTCCAATGGAAATCGACTGTCCCTGAAGCAAGAAACAAGATGCTAATATGTCAGTAGTTTTCCATTAGGCTATTGTGATCACAACACACTGTGTGTAACTGTGATCACAGCAACCTAATGGAAATAAACCCTAACACTGGCCCATCTATCACTGGGCCTTCAGAAACACACAGTGACCTGATAACAGAGGCCTAGAGCCATTCTTTTGGACAGTTCAATGCAGGGTGAAGAAACTGCTGTAAAAATTGTGCAGCTGATTTGGAAACACATACAAGCCCAACTAACATACAACCAAACTATTTGAGAAACAAAATCAAGGTCTGGGAGTATATAGAACTTGGAACATACAATGTGTTCACTGAAATGAACTTTTAGATTTTCTTCTTCAGTTGCCTTTGCCAAAATACAAACCACAACCAAACTGGTTGTTTGGTACCATTCATACCTGCCACAGCCAAATAGATGCCTAACCACTAAAAGCAAAAACAGTCCTAAAAGGAACTTTCTACTCCTACATTGTCCCCTACAGGTTATTCCATGTTTGATGGAGCATGGACTCTTGTTAGGAAAACCCAGAAACAACCATTGTAACGTAATGCAGCTAAATTGAGCCCATAATAACCATATGCAAGTTCGCCATATAAAAATCACCGAGCAACGGGCTTTGTTTTATACAACATTTGGATTCTACAAGAGCCCTTGCTGTAGATGCTTACTTGAATTTGGCCGGTGGAGCATATGGTGGTGCAGGGGACACCATGTCAACCACCTTGGTGTTTGAATTGGCAAATGCAAATTGCAAATCCTTCTTGACAACCTTCAACTCCATCTCAACACCCATTCGTGTGTCCATCTCACTTTAGCAAGGATTAATAACTCTTAGGGTTTCTTCCAAGCCTGTCAGGTTTCTCTTCGAGCTTTGGCCTGTGGTAAGGACCTTGCGAATTGTGACCAAGACCAAAACTCGCATCAACACTGCTCAATACCTGTAGAGTCCCCCATAGTCCCTCCATTAGCAACTAGGTTGTTAAAATCTACTAACCCACTGTGTGAACTCTGAGCAATCGTGCATTCTAAAAGAAACATCGCTAGTTTGTAAGATAAAAGTTGGAGGTAGTCGAAAAGGATCTAAAAATAGGGGAACAACTCTATATCACACCTAGAAATTCACTTCTATGAAGTTGAACTTCTGAACAAACAACAACCTTCGTGCTGCTCGATCATTCACAAATCTTGGGATATGCTTGCATTTCAATTTACCATGAACACCATACCAATCTAGACATATTTTGTGCCTTCTGAGATATACCGGATGCTCACGAGAACATCGACAACAAGCATCTAGATTACTTCTGAGATGCTCAATCCCTGAATCCTGGTGGTACCTCTGAACTAGCAACTTTACTGTGACATTGCTTGAAAGCACTTTTGATGTAAGCAACAGTCCTTTCTTTGTCGCATCCCCATACAAATTTTGTCATTATAGGCAGTCATCATTTTCGTAAAGGGTTATTTAAAAGACTATCCAGTACACTGGAATCAGGTGTTGTTTGTGGGCAAAATTTTGTCAGGTTGAGGTGATAATGGAGGTGCATGTACATTTGGTACAAACTACACACTTATTCTGGACCCCAATGACTTGGCTCTTAAACCCTAAACCCTTCAAACCCCAAATTGATCAACCCCCATATACCTCATAAAACATTATTTTTTTGGCCATATACCTCATAAACAATGTTTTTTTGGGGAGTGAATCCCTTTCTTGTATAAAAATCCAGGAAATTTTGGACAATGTTACTTTCTAATTTAATATCAACCAATTTTGCTATTTTGAGGCAAATTTCGAGGAAATTATAACATCATATATATGGCACACTACTATGTTTCAAAATAAAACAATAATTTTTAGAGGGTGAATTTGCCTACCGTAAGTTAAAAATTGGAAATATATGAAGATAAATATGAAAAGACTGGAAATCCTTGGTTTGTCTATGTCAATTCTTGAAGATAAGAGCACCAAAAAAGAAGAAGCCAAAGTTTCTAGACTAGATCCCTGTGGTTAGGGAAAGAAGTTATGGATTAACCTAACTGTTTTAATATCAATCTAAGAATTCTTGTGTGAATTCAGCTAATTTTGTTGTCTTGAAAAAATCACCAAATTTTCAATATGACAATTTGAAGAAAAACATTGGTCATGCCATTCCATTGTGCTCACATACTACAATAGAACCTGTATAAGTTAATAGTGTTGGTTTAGATTTAGATTGTATTGATTTATTTTTGGTATTGTTTCAATGATAATTGATGTAGCACATAACATTTGCGGACCTGTTTAATTCATGGCCAATTTATCTTTGGTATATTTGGTGGGAAATAGATGATATTTTTATTCCCATCATTCAATAAACATTAATTCATCCTCCATCCCAACAAATCCTGCACACAGAGTTTAACATGCGATGTTTGTGATGCCATGCTCCCTCCCGACATAACATATGCAAAAAATGATAATTCAATCGTTCACAGTTCGGATGTTGGGCGAACCATGTGTAAAAGATTCCAAAATGGATTGGTGAATTTTCCATGGAGATATATGTTGTGTTGCTCACCCGAGGAACAAACGCTTGGTGCTATACACTGCTATACTACACATACAAAATAGCTTTTGGTTTTCCAAATCGTGGGATTTTACATGACATATTCCTCTTGCACACACAAGAAAATTGGAAAAAAATTAATATCTACCCCCCCCCCCCCCCTTTGTTTGTCATGTGTCGTACCTTTTTATTGCCATCCATGCATATATATGTTATTTATTTGGATAAATGGAATTTAATTTTGAAAAAAGGTAGATTACTTTGTGTTAATTTGATACGATTATGTATTCATTACAATATGGGTGCGACCTCTTTCAATACACTTGGGAAAATGTTGAACATAATTTTAAGTATTTAATGTGGCCTGTACAAAAATCCCGTGCACCATATATGAAACATATTTTATAATTTTTACATGTTAAATAAACTGACCTGTATAACGTTGGGATTGGCCATCCACAACCAAATGGGAACGCCGTGGCCATTTTGGAGGGAAATAGATCTGATTCTTATTCTCATTGTTTAATAAACATTTAATTCATCTTCCATCCCAACAAAGTTTTGTTACAATGAATGTTTATAGATTAAAAAGGATGTGTGATATATTAAACTTTGTGCAAGCGTGAAAACTCTAATACTGTTTACCAAAAATGTCTTAGAGTATTTACCAATTAAAATTAACCGCGATTCGCCACGATGACATACTTTAGATATGCCTTGCGGGGTTGCCATAATGTTCCTTTTCCCAAAACAACCCTAATTATTATTTGGTTAAATATGCCCTGCGGTGTTGCCATAATGTTCCTTTTCCCCAAAACAACCCTAATTGTTATTTGGTCGTCATAAAAAGCAATTCTTGATTTATTTTGTGATGCGGCTTGGGTTGTTCCAGACAAATTCATATCAAATACCTCTTTTATGGTATAGATTTTTAATTTTACAAATATACTTTCTCCCTTTTCTTTGAGCTATTTATTAATTTTCCTGGGAGAAAAATTTCTCAACCCTAAACCCTAAAACGAGATTTGTGGATGGGGCATTGGTGGGTGTTGGGTCATTCAAGCCTGGGAAACAAAAAAAAAACCCGGGAAATTTCATAAGGCACAATTTTCTTTTCCCATTCAATCAAGCTATGAACATCCTTGGAGGGCACGAATCTTACAACACTCCTGCTAAAAAATGATGCAAATGATGACGATCTTCAAACGAAATACCTCTTTACACAACATTAAATATTTATACCCTGTTAAATGTATTCGTAAAACATAAACAGACAAAAAGAATCCTCAGGGGGTTCCCATGTATTTTTCAAAAATTTGAGGGGTCCGATAAAGCGGACTCTGGGCTCTCCGCGTTTACATTCGTTCGTGGAGGGAAAGAGTTCAACAATTTTAACCGTTGGTAAAAAAAAAAACATCTTAACAAAATGAACGATTCGAGCGATCAAAAATTGAATAAAAAGAGGGCAAAAAACGAGTGCGGCTTGACGAAAAATAACAAAAGGCGACCAATCGCAAGTAGAAGAGGGAAGAGGGGGGTGCGGTAGGGGGGGTTTAGGCTGGTCGTCGAACCAGAGCTTAGACAAGAGTAGGAGGACCGGGGGTGCAGGGAATTGAACCTCCTTCCCCTTCCCCCCCCCCCCCGGTCTTGACAATCCAGGTTGAACCATTGATGCGACAACCCACAATGGAGCAGTCAGTGTAGTGCTTACTGTTTGGTTCATTCCCAACTATGCCATCGAGAAGATTTGTAATGACTCAAACATCGGGCTACCCATTTTGTTGAACCCTCCCATGGAAAAAATAAAGTAATTGTTTAAGGAAATTAATATGACATCAATTTAAGTAAATATCAATTTTCCCCCGCTGTGTTACCAATAATTTAATATTAGTTTTCATTCTTGCGACCGACGTTTGTATTGTAAACCAGTACGTCTCACATCAAATCTTCATTCATGGGACTAATTTGCCTAGGTTTCGGGTTCAATTTCATCCACCACACAATTCGGCCAAGGTTTATCCGAACGACACATGTTCGCCATCCAGGACAAACAAAACACGACGGGCACGGCATGCGTCGCATGGTGGCCCTACCATTTACGATAAGAAAAAAAACATTTACTTAAAGGGGATATCGTTTAATTTTTCTTACAAATGACCGTAAAAGTAAACTAGATCGTATTTACAAGATTTCTTCCCCTGTGAAATTAGGTCACATTGTAGGATCCTATATCCTATATATCAAAGCAAACGTGGTGTATGTATGTCTGTCTATGTGTAGCTTGAGGTTCCCTAACCATGTCCCCACCTCCTCCTCCTCCTCCTCCTCCTTCTTCTTCTTCAAACCCTAGATTCAGGGTTTGAAGTCCAGATCCACGATTGCACCTTGAAGTTCCCAAACTAGGTCTCAATCCAGGTTCTTCGAAGCCAAATATTGGGGTTTCAAGTCCAGCTCCAGGTCTAGGTCTTGATCCACGTGCAGCTTGAGGTTCCCAAACCAGGTTCTTCGAATCCAACGATTAGGGTTTGAAGTCCAGATCCAATTTTGGGTAAGAGTCAAAACTATGGATTTCTCAATTTCTGAAATGGATCTGTCTATTTGTGCACCCCAAAATAATCATATTAATTGTATTATTATTATTATTTTAAATTTTGTAAACCTCTACTTGAAAGAAAATGTAATAATAAGTGTATTTATTTTAAAGTTACCCATTCTTCAACCATATGGTAATAATAGCACCGGTGGGTTTTTTTTTTTTGCGAATTGTTTTTGTTTGTAGCCAAAATGGCCATCATCTGTAGGAAGATGTGGAAAAAGTGGGCAATTATTTGAAGGAATATTTAGCCAAACCTGGCTACAAATCCAAACATGGAAGCACAAAGCGTTGGGGGTGGCTGGAGTGGCGTAGCCACGGGTTACCCACTAGTATTAGAACAAATGTGGTGGTGTCTGTTTGTCTGTGTGTTCCTCACAGACATTCGCGAATTACGGCCAGGGCAATGGGATGAAAGAGCTCTACGTACGTCCGTCTTCCTTTATTTCTTTCTTTCTTTCTTAGTTTGTGTCCATCTATTCGTCCATCTGTCCTTCTTTCCGTCATTGACCTCCCCATCATCCCTTGCCCCATTTTCCGTTTCGCTTGTTTATATATTTTTAGTTTTTTTTTCGAGCAGCCACGTGATTGGCCTACTCAGTATGTGTAGTAATGTACATACCACTGCCTACGTGCAGCTCCTTAATTTTTTTTATTGCCAAATTTTTTTGCCAACTTGCACCTGAAATATATGATTTCAAATTTCAAACTATTTGAAGGATTTTCCGTGGGAAATAAATGGTCCCAAATTGGCTAGACCTTGTGGGAAAAAAAAGTTTATGAAACACTAGACTTTTATGGTAAGTTCTATTAAGTAGCCAATACTACAGAAGGACCCCCTTTTCCTTTTTTTTAAAAATAAAACTTTTGTAGTTGGTGATGTTGGCGAATTTGGCCCCTTTTTCTGTTTTTCTTTCTTCTTTTTGGGGATGATGGTCACTTTGGTGACATCACAAAATTGGCCATTGAAGACACAAAAAAAAAACCAAGGAAAGAAGAAAGGAAAAAAACCCCTACTACTACTGCTACTTAATTGTGTACACTCGCAATGTTGTTCCACACACACAGACACATACATCACTTTCCAGACCCTCATGTGAATGTTGATGTTCTCAGAACATTTGTACACAAGTATAATTAAAGTGCAACAATACCAATTCGATATATTAATCGTAAGTTCATCATTCTTGAACATGCACTTCCTAGTCACATGGAAAAGAATGAATGGACGATCAATAGATGCACCAACAAGTCCACCGACAAGCAACAAACAAAATCTTTAATGAAAGGAAAGAATTAAGCTAAGTGTTATTTAAAGCCTAACAGGGAGTACATGGATCCTCGATATTGTGCACTTATCTGAACATTCGCAAATCTAACACTCTGAGAGCCTATTCAAAAGGTAATTTGAGTCGGGTTGCAATCTTGGTAATAAGTCTAACATATGAATGCCAGACATCATGCACAATCACTTTCCCAAAAAACGTTCATCATTTTTTAAAATTGTTTATGGATGGGGTAGATCATTTCCAAACATTCGTGGATGTAGTGGATCATTTTCAATCACCCGTGGACGAAAGAGATGATTTATATTCACTCCATAGGGTGGATCCTTTTTTGGTAAGGCATGGACGATGTGGATTATTTTTGGTCATCCACACATTATTGAGATCACTTTTAACTGCCTGGAAAAACACCAATTGCGTAGATCATTTTCATTTTCCCAATGCCCCTGGATCACGTCCATCGTCGACACATAACCCCAATATGGGGTAGATTATTTTTGGTCACCGATACATGGCATGTATTGGTATTATTTTCTATACCATGCCTTAAGGTATGATCTGCTTGCATTTGAAAGGGACGTGAAGTCCGAATGGGTGCCAAATATGATGGCGGAACCAATGCGATTTGTTGGAATGTTGACATCATTGCCAATGAAAAGTTGACACGTCACATCAATTTTTTGCCCCCCCTTGGCTGGAGAAGATTGTGCCTACAGTAGTTGAAAGTCTTATGGAAAATCAAAATTGCTTCGTGGGCCGTCGGTAGGAACAAGTGTGTCAGGGATCGGTAGGTCGAAGGCGAGTAGGTCGATGCTTGCAGATGGTTGGTGTTTGTGTAACGTGCATAGATGGCACATTGGTTGGTGGGTGGGGGCAAAAAGGTGCTCAGTAGGCCGATGCAAAGCTCACCGAACTCACTTGATTATCATTATATATTGTAAAGGAAGAAAGTTCCTTCCCCTGAAGTTGTCCAAGGTACTAAAATAGTGTAGATTGAAAGGACCCAATCAAATGTCACCTTCTGGGTCAATCACTGACATTAGTGAACCAAAGGAATTTTTTTCATCCAAAAAAAATATATAACATCCCAAAATAGAGGAAAATGTTTCTTTTCCATCTTTTTTCCAAGTCTCATACTGTGACTAGCAATCATTCACTGTGTTTGTAGTTGTTGGAAACAACTGGTTGGTGCCTTCTGGGACCTGGAGTGGAGGTAGGCCTAGCGCCTAATATTATGAAAGGTATTAATATTTTTACTGTCGATGTAATTAAGGATTTTTCATGTAATTATGACAAAATAATTCAAGTGCTGTGAATGAAAGGCGACCAAAAAAAAAATCTTTATTTTGAAAGTGTTTGAAATGATGCCACATGGCACTCTGATAAACAAGCCAGCAGCAGCTGCAAAATCACTGGCATACATAAGTCTTCTTCAGCACCTAGACGCCTTCTGCAGCTGACGTCCACAGACATGTCTTTGATGGATTCAACTATACAAATGAGATTGGAAGGTATTTTCACAAGAGCCCTGTGAATTATATGGTCTTGGACTTATTGTGCAACTCTAACTCACCTTTTATTTTTTTCCAAAATAAATATTGCTGCTAGTGAGAACCGGCATGTAGGTTGAAATAGCCTGTCATTGTGCCCTTTATTAGTACCCAACATATTTATTTTAAAAAATTCCCCAATAACAGGGCAACACTAGTTTCAATGCCTTGATTGTTTTTATAAAAAAATTGTGGACTCTGAGAAACTTTTTCAAATTCCCATCTAGCAATTAAGTAGTTTCAATGATATTTAATCAGCCAACAAGCACACAGTGACTTGAGAGCCTTTGGGTGAACCCCAAGCTAGTCCATTTAAATTATTTCTAAACATTACAGATATCCCATGCTAAGACTAAATCAGGGTGTCCGAGTTCAGATTTAACATTTTTTGGGCTTAATATGGCCACTAAGAGGGCTCATTCAAAAAGTTCAAGGTACCAACATGGGTGCTGGGTTCACCCTGGCCAACTTGTGGCCTACACTGATGACTGGTTGGTCACCTTCAGCTTCTTGAGTGAGGCAGGTTAGTGGCCAAATTAAAACCCAAGAGATGTTAGATTTGGAATCAGAGCCTATGATTTTGTCTAATCATGGGATATTTGTAATATTTAGAAACGATTCAAATGATTTATTTTTTTCGACCATGGCACCAATGTTGGTGCTCTTTCATCCAAGGCATGTATTTATAATGTTTAGAAGCAATAATGTTTATACCACAGTACCACTGCAGATGTTAATTCATCCAGACCCCTGATTGAGGCCTCTTAGTGCATATATTTAACCTGCAAAATCTTAAATTTGGACTTGACAAACCCAGCCCATTAAATATTAAAACTAGCAATACTTGTAATGTTTAGAAATGATAAAAATCAATGCTGTAATCTATCTAGAACATCAATACCCACAATCAGATTTGGATAAGCCTTATCCAGGAAAAACATTTGGACAAAAATATATATGAGATTGTTGTTGTTCCAATAAAAGACAACACCTACTTTTCAAAGTTTTCATTGTTGTTGGCACGCTCCACATGCGCTAGAAATATATGCATATATTTGCATTTGGAGATCCCCCATGAGGTGGGGTATTCATTAAACAATGGTGGCCACAATATTAGCTTTGGAAAATGCAATAGAGAGCTCACCATTCTTAACCCAAAATTCAGATAAGAAGCAAATTCTTAGCCAATAGACTTGCAGTACAACCGGTGGCGGCTTGTACCAACCACCAAGAACATTTCATTTCATTGTTCGGTAAGTGGTATGCATTGGTAGTCTACTGTAGTCAATGTTTAAAAACCCAGTCCTCAAGCCAGATGCAGATCGTCTTCCCCTCCAGCTCTGCGAGTCTGCTGGCATCATGTACAGCTTTGCTTATTTACAACCCAAGAATGCATCATGTGTCTGTTCATCCTGCAATGGTGGTTAGCAGTCTTCAACATTTTTGGGATAAAAATTTGTTATGATTTTCCATTTAAGGGCATCTCCAGCGGTGCTCAGTTTGTGACCCTGAAAATATATTTATGGCATCCAAGTTTTGGTTGTTCACAATTTTTTTCAAAAATACCTATAAAACTAGCACTGAAAATGGGTGGAAGGGTGCTAATAGCGACCCATCCGGATCACTCAAACTATCTAGCCAATCAAGAGCAGGTGTGAGGCTTTGTTGTGCCTTTTACCAGCCTCAGCAAAATGTACAAAAATGCTGGGCCAAAACCATTTTGCTGCACCAAACCAAAGCGGGATGGGAGGGCGAGGGGGTTGATTATTTTTTTTACTGTTGAGCGGGAGGTCCCATTGTTTGGTGGTCTAATTCTTTTAATTCCCAGGATTTTAGTAAGTTTAATAAGTCCCAAATGCCTTTTGGGACTTTTGTAAAAATAATCATATAAGGTTTGGAACAAGCTTTCCAACTTGTTCACCATGTTCAACTTGGACAAAACTTGCACTACTAAATAGGTATGATGAACCATACATTGAATTCCTTGTATGTGAAGCACATAGTCATCAGAAATCTGTTGAGTAATTCCAATTTTGGCACCTTGGAAAATAGTCATTGTGTTAGCTCCAAAACAAGAAAAACTTATAAAATATGGCTTCTTTTATTAGCCCTCCCCCAACCATGAGATTTTGGATGAGTACCTCGCAACTTGGGACCAATAGGCTTGCACAATGCACACGATGAAGAAACACCAAGGATTGCACAAAACATCACAGCGCACATACAAGCTTTAAACAAACTTGTAATTCGAAAAAACGTTCAAGCTTCATAAAAGGTTTAAGGGTCAGGGATTCACGAATCAAAAATCAAGAATCAACATGAAATCAAAACTCTTACCATGTTTCCTGAACAATAGGGGCCTCGTTGAGTTTAGCAATGAATTATTGCGCTTTCAAAATCAAATGCATCAAATTAAGCTACACCTCCATCTTCAAAATCGACTCATCAACAAGCGTATGTCCATTACCATGACAACACAATCCACTTGAATCTCCAAACAACAAGCTTAAATATCCATGATTGTACATTGTTCGTAGTGCTAGTTGGCTACCGATGCCATTTCATTTTATAAATTTGGCAAAATGATGTCAATTTTTCACCTTTGACTTCCTTTTGTTGACTTGGCTAATCTTGGCCAATGGGAAAAATTGGCTATAAATTGCCAAAAATAAAAACCTTAATTAAGAATATGCATTGGTCAATAATAAAAACCCTAATTAGAGATGTGAATTGGTCAATATTTGATATTATTCCACTAAATGTTATTTTTTATCATTCAAAACCCTTTAGGATTTCTCTTTTCACCATTTCCACTACATTCATAGGTTTTTATGAATATTGTTTTATGATTTATGTTCAGGTCAATGGATGTGAATTGCCACATAAGCTTGGTACATTGCAGTAATGCATAGTAATAAGTTACATTTTCAAGTCAACGTAATAGGGATCATGAATCAAAACTTCAAAAATAAATAAAAATAAAGATAACCAAAATTTTAAAAATTGTTAATAAAAAAAAGAAATCGCCAAACTTTTGAAAGCACAAAATTGGGGGGCGAAAAAAAAACCCCATTAAGCATTAACAATATGACAAATTTACGAACTGAAAAAACATAAAAAAAGAAAAACACATAAGATGAAAATAGGCTTCGCTTGGACAACACGGATTGTCGGTATGTGAGGAATAAGCTCTTCATCCAATGAACGAGAAATCCATGGAGGCACACAAGAGGGATCATAGTGTGATCAGGCTTCGCTTCGACAACACAGATTGTCAGTGGATGAGGAATAACATATTCATCCAGTGAACCAATCATCCACGAAGGCGCACAAAAGGGATCATAATGTGAGCTTCCTGTTGTAAGGGTTTAGGGTATGATGGTGGCGGCGGAGCAGCTGCGCGATTGTAAAGTGTGCTTCCTCTTCTTCTTCCGATTATTCTTCGTCTTGTGCGCTTGCGTCAGATGCGTCCTTGGCGTTGCAGCGCTTTTTGTCATCAACAGATCACAGTGCGTTTCATGTGATTTTGACAGAAGGCGATTCGGTTGTTTCTTCTTTCCTCGAAAGGGAAGTTGGAAATGCGTTGAGACGTGTTTGAGGTGTGAGTGGGAGAGGTGCGTGCTTGGGGACAAACACCGAGGGAGTGCTCTATGGATGGCAGCCCATGGGAGAAAACCAGGGGAGCATTGGAGATCGCCAGTGCCGAGTGCAGGATAGATACAAGCCTACCATAATGGTAATGGATTACGATGATTCCCGACCTTTGTTTCTGAATTTTTGTGGGTGTTTTGGTGCTTTTTGTGGGTATTATGCATTCAATTTCTGTCCTTCATTTCATTTTTTTGGTGGTAAAAGGAAACAAAACTTTGTGCACTTTCGGCTCGAACCTGTAATGCGTGCTCTAGGTGGTGTTGGCAGCTTCCGTCATCAGCAAATCTGGGAGAGGTACCTGTTGTAAACATCACTTTGTTGCATTTTTTTTTTCTTCTGGTTCCGAGCTACTCGGCTATGGAATACTCTTTTTTTCTTCTGGTTCCGAGCTGCTTGGTTATGGAATAGATGAGAACACCCTTGCATAGTTTGATGTCGACGTCCTTGTTGATCCTCAAGGCCGCTACTAGTGCCAGCTACAAGAGCTACTAGTCGCTAACTCTACAGTCCCGACTCGTGGGAACTTGCAGCTGCTCATTTGCAGCTCTTGATCTGCATCATCAATGCATTTGTTTTTTTCTCTTTTTGATCTCAGCTTGCTGCGAGTTCCAGCTTCAACTTCGTGAAACGACAGCATTTGCTTTGGGTCGTCTAGCTCGGGTTCTAATAGCTGTAGCCCTGGTTTAGGTATTTGGATCGCATCGGTGAGTGTGGACGATCTATGATCATGGCGTGTGCTGTTGCGGGGGTTCCTCAAGGTTTACCTTCTCATCTCCGAGAGTATTATGTCGTACTTAGTTGTAGATGCTCAGGGAATTTTTAGTGTGCAATCTGATCGTATTGGTAAAGCAGCTGTCGGCGTCCCTCCTCGGGGTTGCGCGATCATGGACCATGATGCGGTTGCTTTTGTATGACCGATAATCTGATCTGTGTAGCTTTCTGTTTTTGGCAGGGGGGGGAAGAGGAGGGAGAGGAGAAATATTTGACGAGTCGCTCGCAAAGGGAGCTTGCCTCGGTCGCTCGCAAAGGGAGCTCGCCTCGGACGCTCGGTCGCTCACCCTCTCTCTCTCTCTCTCTTCATGGCACTGGATTGATGACGGTCATTTTGGTTCCCGTGGTGCCGCCTTCGAGAGCCCCTTTTGAAGCTGTGTAGTAAGTATCACAGAGAGAGAGAAAGAGAGAGAGAGAAGAGCAACAACAGGAATGAGTGTTTTTTTAGGTTTTTGGATCGCATTGGTGGATGCCTCGGGCCGGGCTGAGCTTTATGGCACTACAGACCGATCGATCGATTTCGATCAATTGGTCTGTAGGAGCCGGATCAGCATTCTCGAGGCGTCCACCCCCAATCTGTTGATTGTGCAAGATCCTTTGGTGTCGTTGTTGAAGGCACCAATGCCTTGTTTGGAGCATTGGTGGATGCCTCGGGCCAGGCTGAGCTTTATGGCACTATAGACCGATCAATCGATTTTGATCGATTGGTCTGTAGGAGCCGGATCAACATTCTCGAGGCGTCCACCCCCAATATGTTGATTGTGCAAGATCCTTTGGTGTCGTTGTTAAGAGCACCAATGCCTTGTTTGGAGCATTGGTGGATGCCTCGGGCCGGGCTGAGCTTTATGGCACTATAGACCGATCAATCGATTGGTCTGTAGGAGCCGGATCAACATTCTCGAGGCGTCCACCCCCAATCTGTTGATTGTGGAAGATCCTTTAGTGTCGTTGTTGAGAGCACCAATGCCTTGTTTGGAGCATTGGTGGATGCCTCGGGCCGGGCTGAGCTTTATGGCACTACAGACCGATCGATCGATCCCGATCGATTGGTCTGTACGAGCCGGATTAGCATTCTCGTGGCGTCTACCCCCTATCTGTTGATTGTGCAAGATCCCTTCTTGTCATTGTTGAGAGCACCAATGCCTTGTTTGGAGCATTGGTGGATGCCTCGGGACGAGCTGAGCTTTATGGCACTACAGACCGATCGATCAATCCCGATCGATTGGTCTGTACGAGCCGGATTAGCATTCTCGAGGCATCCACCTCCAATCTGTTGATTGTGCATGTTCCCTTCGTGCCATTGTTGAGAGCATGAATTGGTTCTGTGTGAGAAGCAGATGTTGATTCCTTCATGTTCTTGTAAGCTGCTCATACATGGTGTGTTTGGGGTTGGACAATGTTGTGGTTCACCCTAAAACCATCGTCATCTTTTGTCCGTAATGTCCTTACATTGTTTTGTTTCGGGCCTCATTCGATTCCTCATGACGAATTGTAAAATGTTCTACAGTAACTGATCGATCTCGGTCTTTCTGTGTCCAAGTTAGTTTGCATTCTCGAGGTGTCCCTCACAGAAGTAAGAAAATTGATGCTACTGTTAATTAGCATATAACCCAAAAAAAAAGGACCCACCACCATAATCAAATGAGATAGTGTAATATTTGAAACATTGGTATTCACACCTGTGTTAGGCAGACAATAGATGGGTCTGATTGGTCATTTAAGGTCACAAAGCTCAATGAGAAAAAGTTCAAAAAATACCAGGACTGTAGAAAATGTCATATTTGGGTGTGATGTCGAATATAGGGCCAGTAAATCAAAAGATGGGAAGAGTCTAGCAGCCTTAAAAACCACCAGTAGTTCTACATGTCATTTCTTTCTTCATAACAAGTTGAGGAATGACCAACCAAGACCATGAGATACTTTGCTTTCAACGCCCACTTTTTTAGCCAAGGACTGAGATTCAAACAGCATAATCAATCCTTTGTTGTGTGGCTAAACCCTCGTACATGTTTTGTTTATCACCTCAAGGGGGCATGTCAGAGTAGTGAGGAAGTGGTGGAACAATGGAAGATCCTTTTTGTCTAAACATGTTACAACACCCTCTGGAAACTTCGATCCATATCTGCCTATTCAACCCTGCTAAATAAAAAAGATAAAAGTTTTTTTAAAAAACTAAAACATGAACTAAACATTGTTGAAATAACACACCTATGCATTAGGCATGGGGTTCAAACTAGTAGAAGATTATATATATAACGTGTTTTTTAGGTATATATGTATTGAGTGAAGTTGGGGTTCAAATAGAGCTTCTTATTCTAAGATAATCTTTGGGTAAGATGTATGGTGATGGTGTTGTTTGAAATTGACATTTTGTTCTAAGACACTCTAACTTCTCTCACAATGGTGTTCTTTCTTTTTATCCACTTGTGCTTGTTATGGCTGAAACAGTGGAATCTGCCACTTGCAAGTAACGTGTTTTTCAAGTATATATTTGACTGGCATTATGAATATACCACCACTTGTAACCCTTTCCAAGGTTTGCATATTGTCTGGTTATGGTTGTTAAGGGGGACAATAGCATGTATTTTCATGTATGGTTTCTGATGTGTGCTTTATTCACATGTCTACCCATCAGGACTATCAGGGCTGACTTTGGAACTAATTCATGCATTACATGGACTATAAGGTGTATATGTGCCATGAGACCCTCACTTGTACTGGATAATTGTTGGAATAAAATAGATTATTTCCACATGTTAAAACCACATATTGTAATCTTAAGGGGATTATTTGGACCTTCTTGTTGAATACACATATACATTGTTTTGCTTCATCAAGTGATAAACTATTGTAAGTAAAATTGATATCTTCAATTGTCAATTATCTTCTAAATGTTTGTGGAGTAAGCTATTAAAAGTTGGGGATAGATACATTATTTTAGGTGTGGCAAAATAAATTAAGTTATTTTTCACCTATATCTTAAACCTTATCAATGGGATTGTCATTTGTAGGCAGCCCTAATCCTAGACATGCCTACAAAAAATGTGTACCTAGCTTACCAAAAGACCATAGTTGGCATAATTTGGTTACACATGTAACTATGAGTATATGCATATCAAATATATATGATGATATATCACAGAAATCATCCAAAGGTTGGGATGAAGGTGATCATAGTTGTACCATAGTTACATACACACCCAAAAAGGGGGCAAAAATCCATTGTAGTTGCATAAAAAACTAAAGATAATTGCATGCGATCAGTAGTTACATCCCAGTTGTAAACATGGTGGTTGCATATGACAGAATTTCTAGTAGTGGAAGAATTATGACTCGCAAATGGTTTTGAGATCCACTGTGTATCGCAAGAGCATGGCACTATATTTTTATTTGGGAAGAAGGGTTTATAGTCATTTGGAGTCACTTTGGGCCGCAAAAAATAAATCTATATCAAAATTTCAAAATTTACAATGTAAAAGGGTTTTTACAACTCTTGGGTATCTAACACACTAGCTGTCTATCTAGACCTCCTTCCCCTCTTGGATTTCTTCCTTGAATCTTTTTTCCTAGTGTTCTCTGGTGGAGGGGGAGGGTGCTCATCCTCCTCCCTCTCTTCATCGTCCCCTTGCCCCTCCTCCTCGTCGTCGTCCTCCTCCTTATCCTCGCCCCCTGCAGAACCTACATTTCGACTAGCAAATGAACTGGGTCCACTGCTAGTGGTAGCACTAGGGGGAGCAGTGGTAGCGCCTCTCTCCTCCTCATCACTACTGCCCTGGGAGCTTTCACTCTCACCCTCAGATGCCTGCATTTCAACATGTAAAGCTTAGTCAACACCATAAATGAAAATCTTGATTCAAATGAAAAAAATCTCAACACAAACATAAATTCAATCCCAACCAAACCCACTCACCAATTGCGCATCAACATGTTCAAAAAGATACTCCTTGCCATGCTCTTGGCCCATTGTCATTTCTGCAGTTGTGATCTTCCTCTTGTACCTCTTGTACTATCCCCATAAAACAACATGTCAATAAAAACGCATATATGCGAAGCGTAGACCTTCGCATATTGTAACTTGCGAAGAAGTTTGCGATTTGTTCAAGTCTACGACCTCTTTTGCGAAGCGCAGACCTTCACATGCTGTAACTTGCGAAGCAGTTTGCGATTTGTTCAAGTCTACGACCTCTTTTGCGAAGCGCAGACTTTCGCATACTATAACTTGCAAAGCAATTTGCGAAACAAATAGCATCGTACATTTGCGAAACAAACGCCATCCGACCTATCTTTGCGATGCAATTCGCATCGCAAAGGTATCCCAAACAATCCTATGTGACTCGACAGAAACGAATCTTTGCAGAAAAAAATGGAGGAGAGGGAGGATACTTACAAATGCTGCTTTGAGGCCGAGAATGCCACCTCGCCCTAGCCTGTGGGTGGTGGGTGGAACCAGTTTCACTCGCTCTGCTGCCTTGAGGAACTTCAATGGTGGATCACCAACCTCGTCCACCACTGATTGGCATTCAGCAAGCTTCAGCTCCAGTGCCTTCTGGTCACGGTCAGACCTCCCAGACTCTCTTGCCTTCTTGGCCTTGGCTAGCTGCTCTGTGATCTCCTTCAGCTGCCTTGCTGCTTTCAGCTGCACCTCAGACTGGTAGAAGGCATTCCAGATGTCTTCTGAGAATTGAAGCGGCCTCTCCAAGTTCCTGTACACATTCAGGACTCTCAAGTGAGCACGAATCTTCATCCTGTCATGGTATCTTGCTTAAGACATTGAATTGGAGATCTTGTCTACAATCCACTGTGAATCAAGCTCTCCTCTCCTCCATTTCGAAATGCTCCCTTGACCTGATTTATCACTCTCCTCTGCTCTGCCTTTGAGAGAGTGCCCCACTCAACTCCTCGTGCAAAGTTGGTGGAGACAATGTGCCTAATGGTGCTCTTGGCCCCAGTGTATGCCAGCTCAGTTGGAATTCCCTCCTTTGCCAATGTTATCAGAGGGAGCTTCTTCCTCTCCTCCTCCTTCTTCTTAAGATCGAGCTTCTCCTTTCTGATGGCATCCCTCTCATCCTTCCTCCTTTTCTTCTCGAGCGTTCTAGGTGAGAGAGCTCCTGTTGTTACTCTCTCATCTCTCTTTCTCTTCTTCTCTGCTGCCTTGGCTTCTGCAGCCTTCCTTGCCTCCTCCTCTCTTTGTGCTTCCCCAGCAGTTAGCCCTGCTTGCAATGTTTGACCTAAGATGGCTGTCAAGGATGCCAGCCCTTCAGGTGTCCTAGTATCGATTGCAAACAGCTCTGAAGCTCTCAAGTGATCAGCAACCATCTTCCTCAACCTTTCCTCATTGTTGTCACCTCCTCTAGACCTAGAACCCCCTCCACTAGTCCCAACCATTGCAATCCGCCCCCTCCTCTTTGCCCAAGTTTTCCTTCGAAAATTCTCGAGCAATGCCGATAATGAGTTCAAATTCACTCGCCGTCCTACTCTAGTCTAGACCCCCAGAAAGATTTCACTACACCTTATTCTGTTCCAGCTTAAGGACTTTCAGAAATTCAGGGCTTGCAATGTAACCCGCATCTAAACCTACGATACGGTATTGCTTGCAACGGCCGTGCAATGCTGTTCGTTTCGCAACATTAGAGGGTTGCGAAGTCGGGGGCTTCGCTAACGTAGGAGGAAGTTAAAGGTTTTAGGGCTTTGGTTTAAGTAACGAATGCAAATGCGAAAAGGGATGCGATGGTAGGGGGTTCGCAAGGGGTTCGCAAAGTTTTAGGTTTAGGGTTTCTTCTCGAGAGTTTTAGGTGAGAGAACTCCTGTTGTGCATATGGCAAAGGGTTTCGAGCAACCAGTCCTATAGGCATTGTTAAGCCCACATTGGATGCAGGTATGCATTTCTTTTTGGTTTAGGTAGTCTCAATTTATGAGTTGTCAAGGGTTTATATTGTTGTATCACATGATTTTTGAAAGTCTAATCTGGTTTTTGCCTTACATTTGTGCCTTATTAATGTGACAGATGATATGTCTTCCTCCTCCGTTGTCTCCACTAGTGACTCATCCTCCTCAAATGAAGGCACATTAGCTCATACGTAAGCAGAGGTGTCCCCTTCTCCTCGTGGTCCACCTCGGCAACTTTGCCAATGCACCAAGTGTGTTGGTCAGATTTCACAAAAGTCATATGTTTATGCTCAACACATTCAGCGATTTGGGCGTCATCGTGGTCTTACCCCAGGAGCTTCTTCATCTCATGTGGTAAATGTCATTTTACCATTGTCATTTTTCCTCTTTGATACATGTTATTTTTCATGAAATCCTCTTTGAAACTATTTTCACTTCCATGGTTTTTTGTGGTTTTTTTAATGTAATAGGGTTCCCGTATGACACCACCACCCTATGTTCTACCACAAGGGGTTTTAGTTGCCATAGGAAATGCACTTTCGCATGCATTTGCTGTAGGGATTGGTGCCTCTCATGAGGCCAGTAATCCACATCATGAGGTAAGGCCATGTCTGCCCTCTATTAGACAGCGATCCAAAGCACAACATCCAAGTGAGGGTCATGCTAGGACTATTGTTGAGGGCAGATGGGGTATGTGTGAGTTCACTGGCAAATGTGCCAATATTATCCAGTCATGGAACCCTGCAGTTATTGGGTTGCTTGATAGTTTGCCCTATGATGAGGAGGTTGTGGTTTGGGGTAGACGATGGATTGTTAAGACTTTTACACTTGGAGAGAGGCATGGCTATGGAGTATATGCTTGTGAGGACATCATTGTAGAAGATTCAACTAGTTGTCGTAGAGAGGGTCCTACTTTGTTCCCTTATGGTGGGCCTATCTATAAAAGAAGACATTGGAACATGATCCTCAAACAACATCCTGAGTGGAAGACCTTTGCTCTTGAGATGGACACCTTTGTTAGTAGCACTAGGAGGCATAGTGATGTGAGGGTGATAGATGGAGACCCCATACGTTCTGGAAACATTGCTGGTTTCATCAACAGTACGGTGGGGACTCGGCCTAAGCGTAGGGCTAATTGTGAGTGGGTTTTTGTTGAGGGACCTCCTCCAGCACCATATGGCGAGACTTATCATGAAGACCATTGCCTGGTGTTAGCTACTAGGACGATCAGATCAGGAGATGAGTTGTTTACACATTATGAGTGGAATTAGGATTCCACCATTTCTGAACTATGTACTTTGATTAAGACATAACATACCATATCTATATACATGCATTTTGGCATTTTTTATTTATAATGTAATATGCAACTATGCTTGGTATATAGTTAAAATCTTCTGGATTTGGTATTGCATAGAATATTCGACCTTCTGAAGACATGCTGCCACGGAGGTTGAGAGCAACATATCGGGAAATGGGCATGTCACACAAATCAAACTCTTCATCAACTCATTCTTCATCAAATGACTTGTCTGCTCATGATGAAGGTGTCTCTCAACCAGTTCAAGAAGCACCATTGCTTGCAAACCAAGAACAAGCGATGGATGACTTCATGGTTGACTGGTTTGGACTTGACATAGTTGATGATATGTCTGGCAACCCACATGATGAAGGAGCCAATGCAGATGATCCACGTCATCAACATACTGCCCATGGACAACGGCGGTGGCAAGAGGCGAAGGCACATGCTCAAACACCTATTTTTCAAGGTGCAAGGTTAAGCCGTTTAGCAACCATACTGGGGTTGTTAAACATCCAAGCAAAACACAAGGCAAGCAATACTATGTTGTCAGACATTTTCCAGTTTTGTCATAGCCTCTTGCTACCTAAGGAAAATGTTTTGCCAGGATCTTGGAAGGAGGCTAAAAAAATCTTATCCTCCATAGGCATGGAGTATCAAATTGTCCATGCATGTGTTAATGACTGCATGTTATTTCATGGGAACAATGCCCATTTAACGGAGTGCAATACATGTGAAAAGGCTCGATATGATCCTCACATGCTTACAAAGAAGGTGCCCAGGAAATCAGTAAGGTGGTTTCCCATTATTCCTCGCTTGTTGCACATATATCGGTGTACAGACTTGGCCGAGTTAATGGTTTGGCATAAGAAACATCGATCAGAGCCTGGTGTTATGAGGTTACCGATTGAATCTCCTGCTCACAAGCATGTGGAGTCAACATGGCCAGAGTTTGAGCGTGACCCTAGGCATGTGAGGTTGGGGTTAGCATCAGATGGGGTTAGTCCACATTCACTTGGAGGAAAGGGACGACCTACCTCTGTTTGGCCAGTTGTTGTCATGAATTACAACCTTCCTCCGTGGTTGTCTATGAAAAAAGGATTTTTGCTGCTTTCTCTTATTATCCCAGGGCCAAGTAAGGTGAAAAACCTAGACACCTACTTAGCACTAGTGGTCGATGAGCTCAAAACATTGTGGGATGGAGTATGGGCATATGATGGGAGGAAGACCACTGGAGGAATACCACGTGTATTCAAGTTGAGGGCAATCTGCATGTGGACAATGCATGATTATCCTGGTAAGAAATCATGCACATGCCTCTATATATTTCTTTATTATTCTGTTTTGTGATTATTTATTGTTCTAATATTCTGTTCTTCTACAATCAGGGTTTGGTTTTGTAAGTGGACTACAAACTCAAGGCTACAAGGCTTGCTCTACATGTGGCCCAAGTTTCGAGGACATGGCTAAATACTCAAGCCATCTTGGCTTGTGGTTTTATATTACTGCACAATGTTCATTGTGTCATTTTCTGCCTATTCTGCTCCATTATGTAATTTTATTTTGAAGAATAGGAGCACTGCTATGTGTATTTTATTGATATTTTCACTCAGTTTACCAAGGTGATATAGATTATAATAATAGTTAAGTGGATTTATAGCTTCCATTTGGTCTAAAAGATTTTTTATTTTTTTATGGCGTTTTGGGAATTAGATGACATTGCGAAACCCTTTTGCGAAACTTCCTTCTCTAGTAACCCTTTCACTACTTTGCGAGCTAACGCACATCGCAACTTGCGATATGCCCACCAAAGGAAACTTTTGCGAAAATCTGTGGTGGAGTTTGCGATACATATTCAAATGCAAAATGAGAGGCGCCGAATAACGCAAGTTGCGATGTCTTGTGAGTCTCAAAGTTTGTAGCGATACTCTGTGTATTGTAAAAGTTGCGATGTTTTGAGTATGATTAAACGTTGCGAAGTGCGAAATATCGCTATGGTGGACAGAGATTGAGCGGGTCGCAAAGTTTTGTTTGTCGTGTATCTCGCAAAAATGTTGCGATGATTAAAGGTTCATTATCAATTTGCGATGAGTGGTGCACCACAAGTTGCGATGTGTATCGCATCACAAATTTGGCAGATTTTTTTTGCTTCGTAAACCCTTCAGGTTTTTTGTTTTTCTTTCGCAAACCCTTCACATTTTTTGTTTGGCCCTTCGCAAAAAGGCACAATATGTAGTAGTGAATAGAAATAAGAGTACATTAACAAATTGAACCCTTTCAATCAATTCAACCACCAAATTAAACTAAGGTTAGCACATGAATCTATTTAATATTCTAAGGCATTTCTAATTAAACTTTCAATAAAAGAGGGGAATAATAATGGAGAGACATGGCTTCAATAATTTGTACATTTGCAATCAACAATAAGAGGCACAACACCAAGAATAGTCTATGGTAGAGTAATAATTATTTGAAGATGTAAAACTTAGCACTAATTTTGGTTATAGTTTTAAACATATAATCTTTAAGTATGTAGGCTTCAAGGATTTTAAAGATTGAATCCAAAGTAATGGGGTTAATGTTAAGGCATAACAATAGGTAATAATAAGGAGGAGGAATAGTTATAAATAGAACTTAGTGTTTGAACTCAAATTGGATTTTGGAAGGAATATTGGAACTATTTTCTCTCCCCATGTGGAATTGCATTGTATTGTACATTTTTGAGAGTTTGAGAATACTTGTAGAACAAAAGCCAAGATATGAAGATTCAAGAATAGGAAGAAAAAAATGTTTTACAATTCTACTTTTTGTTTTGCATTATGATTTTATATGCGCATATCTATTTGCTTGAAGTATAGATTTGAATATCTCTATTTTTATTTTGTTTTTATATTATGGTTTTATATGACAAAGTTCCTTATTTGAAATACACAATTAAAATTGTTGTGTTTCTTTAGGTTTTGTTAGTTGAAATATGTATTTTAAATTTTTTTGGTTTTATTATGTGACTACAAATTTGTATTGTATATGGGATAGAAATTAGTACTTCTAGCACAATGCGCTCCCAAATCCCTTGTTGGATCCAACTTGGGTCTAAGTCAATCAACAACGGAAATGTTTGGGACTCGGGGCACATTCTTAGCTCTCAGCACTAAAAGGGGTAGAGGGGCGTGCTGAAGCTCTAGGACGGGACTAGGAAGAGGGACAAGCTTTATTTAGTTACTTAGACCTGCATCAAACCAACCAACAAGTTGGTTAGTTCATATTCAGGAGCACTTATAGTGCTAGGACAAGCCACGAGCAACCTTAGACTCACGTGACTCACCACGGTCCGGACTCGGGGGAAGCCACCACCTTCCCCCATATAGTATTCTCTACGTTTGCCCATGGCACCTACATCCGAATGACACTTTTTCTCGGGACTCTGAAGGAGGAATCCCAAAATTGTCCCGGTTTGGACTCTTGAGACTTTGGAAGTTCATAACTCCTTGTTCAGACCTCCAATCGGGATGAGGTTTGAAGCAAACTTATAGCTTTCCTCAAGAAATTTTTAATGGTGTGTTGTAATTCACCCACACACACCGGGGTTGGGTCGATTCCCGACTTTTAGTGGTCGGGAATCAAATTGCTAATTTGATTCTCGACCTTTTTTTATCCATAACTTGTGTTGTAGATGTCTGAATGGCACATGCAAGGCCATTTTTGACATTTGCACTTCAAGACCTTTCCAACGGTATAAAGAACACCTCAAGGCAAGGTGTTTTGGCCCTTGCAATCAAACTTTGAGTTTTCGGGAGTCCCAAAGGACTTCCAAGTCCTCATTTCGAGGGTGTGAGTGTCATCCTCACACTCTTTCAAAGTGGGGTTGCGACAACAATAAAACTAAAATCTTGGACATAAATCATGTAGTAATTACATAGTTCGATGAAGCTCCTCAAAGTGTGAACATCAATAGGATTGGGCATCTCCAAAATGGCTATTATTTTGGCCTAATGAGCCATAATACCATTTGGTAAAATTTTGTGTACAAGGTAGACTACTGAGGTGACAACAAATTCACACTTTTTAGGATGGATATTCATATTGACTTCGTGGAGCCTTTTGAATAACTCCTCAAGTTGAGCCAAGTGCTATAGGAGTCCCTTACTATGCACTAGGATGTCATTTATGTAACATTTTAGGAAATCTACCCCTTCGAGAACCTGGTCCATGATTCGCTAAAAGAAGACATGTGCGTTCTTCAATCCAAAAGGCATCATAAACCATTCCCACAACTTGTGACTTCCATGGAATGTTGTTTTCTTGCGATCCTTCACAAGAAGCACAATTTGGTTGAAACCTTACCTCAGGTCCACAATTGTGAAAATGTTTGAATCTCCAATGCTATCAAACAGTTTTTCAAGGATGGGCATGGGATACTTGTCTTGAGGTGTAACTAGGTCCAAAGGCCTATAATCCTTGCACATCCTTTTCTCAGTCCACAATCTAGCTGAGTCTTTCTTTGTTGGCATTATTGTAGCGGCCACAAAATCAAAACTTGATGGCTGAATGAGACCAGCCTCATGGAGCACTTTGCATCTCTCTTCTACTAGTTCCCACTCATGTTTATTCAACCTATGCCTCTTTTGATAGATGGGTGTTTCATCTATAAGGTTTATAGAAAACTGCATGGTCTTACACCTATTTAATACTTTCATTTAGAATGCGAACACATTTTCATACTTAATTAACATGTTTATGACCTGGTCTCTTTCTTTCTTGGTAAGCTAGTTCCCCATAACGAAAAGGTAGTTGGAAACACATGGAATGGAGTTGGAAAATGTGTTTGAGAAATCTGGTGTATTGGGTTTTCCACTATCCAACTACATAACTTCATAAAAGGTTATAATTGTTTCTCCAAAAGTTGATGTACCTCCATGTGTATCAGAAACAACTTGAGTCAAATTACATGGTACCTCCCCCCCTTAACACTAAGAGTGAAGTGTAGAGTGTTGAAAATAGGCAAGTGTACTTGGTTGGGGTGCCATGTAGTTGCATTGCCAGAACTGCAAGTTGATTGAATCAATGCTAGTGTTGTGTACATCTGAAAGAATACACATGTTACTAACAACCATGTAAGGGAGTTTAGGTCCATGCCTCTCCCCAGTAGAGCATTACGCTCCAATCTAGTCACCTTGGTGTGACTAGTAGTGCCAATTTGGAACCCCATAGCCTTTTCTCTTTCTTCTAAGTTTGGTTCATTCCAAGTGGCCAAGCATGACAATACATTAGGCATGGTCCATCTCCCTGAAAGGCGTGTGCTCTTGGGAAGGAAATAAAGGTGGGCCAAACACCTCTTGGTTTTCCTATAATGTTTGTAGGAAACCAAATAGGTTTTTCTTGCCTTATAACTGGTTAGCAGGAACTTTGATCATCCAATATGTGAGAAACCTGTAGGTTGGGGTCTCTGATGGTGTATTTCAAAACCAACTGTAGAACTAAAAGTGGTGCAAGGTTAGTCCACCAATTGTGAAGTCGGTGTGCATAAGAACCGCATTATGCCGCATCGGGTAAGAGCGGTTCTCCAAGGTAATGCCTGACCAGCGTATAGTGTTCCTGGACTTTCTCCTTTTAGTCAAGCTGAAAAGGGGTGTTCTCAATTACATAACCAAGTGTAGGAGAAATGGATTGAGCCAAGGTGATTAATCGTATCATGTCCGTGAAGAGACTGGATCTTGTGTCAGTCAAGCCTTCTCTAAATCTAGCCGTTGAAAATCCTTAACACTCCCAACTTGAAATGATGAGGTTCATGGGGCCAAGCAATTCCATATGCTTATTTTGAATTAATTGTATGTCAGAGGGCAAAAAAGTGAAACTAGCCTTCCATGCAATGGTTACAAACTATTGTGGAAATATGGCTATGAGTTCCATCATTCTCGATGCTGCCATTTGCCTTGTAATAGGATCAATGTTTACGTAAAAATACCTCTGAGCCACCATCCCTAACTGTAGTAGGGCTTCGAGATTTGTACCAATACCACCAAAAAGCTCTACTAATGTAATTCCTTCCTTAGGTGGTGTCTAGGTGATCAACTGATGAAGTACTAGCTTAATTGGTTTGCCATGGCTCTCTATGTTCTCAAAATTAAACAAAGCCTTGACCAAGGGCTCGTGAGCTGCTTTGAACCTTTGTAAAACCTCTGGTCCATGTTGAATGTCAGTAGGAACAACCTTTAAGCTTTCAGTAGCTTGGGTGTAAGTTGTTTCCTTTTCATCTCTCTCTATCCAATTGACACGCTCCTTGGTCCCGGGGTGAACCCATTTGAAGGTTCACTAATGTGAAGTTGCGGAAAGTTGGGACCGAAAGGCACGCTCCCGACTTCCAATTCTAAAAAGGGGTAGAGGGTTGAGTTGGAAGTCCCGGGATTAGACTAAGAAGAGGGACTAACTCAACTTGTGTGAATCTGCATCCAAAACCAACTACGGGAGGTTAGTTTAGCATTCGGGACACCCTTGGGTGTTGGGACAAGCGATGAGCACTTGGACACACAAGACTCATCATGGCCCGGACTCGGGAGTAAGTCACCACCTTACTCCCTATAGTATTCTTTGCAGCTCGCCGTGGAAACTACATCCAAATGGCACAAATTCTCGGGACTCCCGAAATGGAGTCCCGAAATTGTCCCGGCGGGACTCTCGGAACTTTGAACCGCCATAACTCCCGACTGTAGAGTTGGATCGCAACGAGGTCTGAACCAAAGTTGTAGCCCTCGTCGAGATCTTTCCAATTCTATGTCGCACACTCAAATCGGACGTCGGGAAGAGGTCGATTCCCGACTTTTAGTGGTCGGGAGTCAAATTGCCAGTTTGACTCCTGGCCCTTCCTTTGCCCATAACTTGGGCTGCAGATGTCCGAATTACCAATGCGAGGCCATTTTCGATATCTACGTTTGAAGACCTTTCCAATGACAGCAAGAACATCCCAATGTGAGGTGTTTTGGGCCTTGTTGTCGAGCTCTGAACATTCGGGAGTCCCCGAGGACTCCAAATCCCCAACTTTTCCAAGTGTTGGGCTTCACCCCCACACTTGGCCAAGTTAGGGTTGCGACACCAATTGTGGCTAACTTATTGGATGTAGGAAATGGTGTGTGCTTCCTTGAACATACAATGGTGAGCCATAGGACTATGGTTCCCATGTAAATCAAGGGGTATGTATCCCAAGTGGTGGCCATTAGTCTCCAAATCCACTCGGTAGTACGCATGCTCGAACCAATTATCAATTATGAAACCTGGTGGAAACATGGCCTTTTGCCTAATGAACACATCGTAACTGATGGCATTGGTGACAAAACATTTGACTTGTAAGCAAAGCTCTTGATCTGTGCCTTCATTGAAATTAAGTGCAATCAAATCTAAACTCTCCCCAAGTACCTCCTCTATGCTCCCACTAGCGGTGCGAATTTGCCACATAGATTTATGTAGTTTGGAGTCGAACATGCCCATCTTCTTGGTGAATTGAACTCCAAGAATTATTGGTTGGGCACTTGTATTAAGAAGTACCATTCTGGGTGTATGTCTTCCCACCTGGATCACTGATTTAGTATTGTCGACAATGACTACTCCAGTGACGATGGAAGTTCTCTCACTATGCACCACCTTTGGAAATGAATGAGAGACTTTGTGGACAAAATGGTTATCCACAACACCTTTGCTGAGTAACAAATCCAAAAGTGAGGTGTTTTTAACTTTCTTCTGATATGTGAATGTAGAATCAGAAATAGGAGAGCCCACTAGTTTAACCATGTTAGAACTAGTGACTAGATCACGAATGCCATCTGCAACAAGTGAATCAATCAAGTCTTTTTCCAAGGTGTTGGATGGAAGCCTTGTAGCATGTGGATCTGGGATTGATAGAGGACCTATTATAATGTTTAGGGTATCCTTTAGTATTGTAATTATGTCCTTGGTGCTTAGCTGCAAATCTTGAAAACTAAACAATGGTGTACTCACAAGCTTTTAAGCCACTTCATGCATTTGAAGTTGGCATTCCATAAGCTGATTAGTGGAAAATTGTGTGTTTTCTTGATGTACATGTATTCTTGGGATATGAAAATTTGATGCCCTAATAGCTTTTGGTGTAGTAGTTTCCTCCCCCCTTGCCAACAAGGTGCGTTCTTCTTCCGTGTTGAAAGGACGAAAAGATTGTGGCATGACTGTTTGAGTTCCTCTAGCTCTAGTAATAGGACTTAAATTAGATGCGAGTCCATTAGTTTGAATTACCTGCCTCGTGGCAAAAACTTTAGGTGCCACATTACCTTGTTGTGCCGCAAAGTAGGAAAGGCAAAAAAAAATAGCAAATTTTGGTGTAAGACCATAATTGTGTGCACTAGAAAGCACATACTCCCCAACCATGGCATCATGTGAAAGGCCATAGAACGACCTAGGACATCCCTCCCCTAATCTTGAACCCTGTACAGGTTAGGCATGACTAGCTAGTTGGGAAAACTTGTTTTTTAGATTAGCAAGTTGGGCCTTCAATGATTCGAGTTCATTTTGCAAAATTTGAACTTGAATGGCATGGGCTTGAAGCACATCCCTCTTGTTAGCATTGTGCTTCTTCTTCTTAGCATTCTTACTAGAATTACCTTTGGTGGGCAAAGCCTAAGTGGAAGGCTAAAGTGCCTTGGCTTTTGGTTAAGGGGTAGTGGAAGATGTTGGTAGATTTTACCGTGGTAATCGTAGTTGTTTCCATTCCGGGAATTTGGCAAAATAGACAACTTCCTGATGTCCCTCTTTCCCACAATAATCACAAAAAAGATCCTTGGAAGGAATGTTGCATTCATTAGCTTTGTGGGCAAGATTGCCACAATAGTTGCAAGAAGGTAGGATGGGTGCAGCTAAGTGCACTGCTTTAGCTTTCAAAGAAGAATGTGATGATCTAGTTGGCGCAACTAGTGGGGGTTGAGGCCTTGAACGTGATGGAGGCCTCATAGTACTAGCCTCATAGTGTGCATGAGCCAATTCCAGCTTTTTTGAAATATTGTACACATCGAACAAAATGTACGAGTCTCCAAATTCTGTAAAAACCCGTTGCAAAACTTGCGCATGGAATGTTAGAATACCTTCTAATGAAGAAACATATCGATGGGCAATTTCCAAATCTGTGATGTTTTGGTATCCTCTTTGAGCTTGAAAAGCCTTTTGTAGAACATTTTGAGGGTTTCATCCTTATGCTAAGAGAAGGTAGCGAGTTGCATAATTTTTTCAGAACTTTTGACCGAAAATTCCAGCTCAAGAACTCGAAAAAATTCCCCCACTAGATCAACAAAAGCTGTTGCATCAATGGTAAGAAGAATGTTTGCGGCAACAACAATGAGTTGTTGAGGAGAAAGGTATATTGAAATAGGTATTGGGTCTGGATTATTAAACACAATCACATGATGTGCAATTGCAACTTGTAATGCAACTTGAGAGGCGATGGCGATGGCGATGGCGATGGCTGTAGCGTAGGTTGGATTGGGGATTTGAGTGACACCCAAAATCCTTTGGAAAATGTTTCTCGTACACATTCAATGCTTCATAGTGCACATAACGGGCCAATTGTTTGAATGCAAACGCATTGGTGTAATTAGTGCCATACTTGAGCTCTAGTTCACGAACCACGATTGAGAAAGTTGCCTTGAAATCCTTCAAAGAAATGGTGCCTAGCCTTCCACTGAACTTCTCAATTCTTCCAAAAGAACTTCTGACCTCCATGGTGTATATGGGTGTAAAAGTCACGGCTTCCAACAGAATATATGATGATGGTGTGAAATCATGTGCAACAATAGGTGTACCTCACTGATTAACCCCTCCAAATGCACTTTGATGTATTGTTGATGTAATGTAACCCAAACCTGAATTTCTAATAGGAGTTGTATTAGATGACGACGATGTTGTAGATGCTTAATGGTACCGTCGTGAAGATTGTGAACTCAAAGATATTGGTTCAAAGGGTTGTGTGTTACTTTGTAATTGATACCTTAATTCTAGATGAACACTAATACTTTCATCATCCGAGGACATGGTGTTGTCCCATGCCCCAAAATTTTGTAGTAATATAGAGCCCCAAATACAAAATTCTAACATAATGTACGATTTGAGAATAAGGTGTGATGACGGGAATGAATGGCGACGGACGGACGTCAAACAAAGGTTGGATGAAGGTCAAACGAAAGTTGGATAGACATCTAATAAATGGCAGGATAATAGTTTGTTAGAATGCAACAAGGTAGGACGCAAGATGCATGACGTTAGTGCGCATGACATAGGATGATAGGAAGCATACGCCAATGCATAAGACATAGGACGATAAGACGCAAGTTGGATGAAAGTTCGATGGAAAATCGACGGACGTCAGATGAAAGTCTGATAAAAAATCAATGGATGTTGGACGAAAGTTCGATAGATAACCAATGGATGTTAGACGAAATGGCAGTGCAACGGACGACGTTGCAAAACGCCCGTGAGCTCTGTAGCGATGGCGGATGTGACATGACGGCCACGATGTTATGAGGCGTGTGTGAGTTCCACGACAATGGCAAGAGGCAACACGACGAATGTTGCACTGTAGCTTGGAGCACTATGGCGTTGCAAATTGCGACAATGTTGCAACTTGTAGTGCTACAAATTGATGTGGCGTTGCAGCTCATGGCGCTACAAATCGCTGCGGTGTTATGTCGTTGTAGCTCGTGTTATTGTGGTGTTGTGTCGCTGTAGTTCACGTTGTTATGGTATTGTGTCGTTGCAGTTCACGTTGTTGTGGCGTTATGTTGCTATAGCTCGCGTTGTTGCAATGCTACAATGCTGTGTCGTTGCAACTTGTGTTGCTATGGCGTTGCGGCACTGTGTCGCTATAGCTCGTGTTGTTGCAGCGTTGCGATGTTGCTGTGGTGTTGTTGTGGTGTTGCAGCACTACTGACGCGCTTTTTGGTCCCGAGGTGAACCCACTTGAGGGTTCACTAATGTGAAGTTGCGGAAAGTTGGGACCAAAAGGCACGCTCCCGACTTCCAACTCTAGAAAGGGGTAGAGGGTTGAGTTGGAAGTCCCGGGATTAGACTAAGAAGAGGGACTAACTTAACTTGTGTGAATCTGCATCCAAAAACCAACTACGGGAAGTTAGTTTAGCATTCGGGACACCCTTGGGTGTTGGGACAAGCCATGGGCACTTGGACACACAAGACTCATCACAGCCCGGACTCGGGAGTAAGTCACCACCTTACTCCCTATAGTATTCTTTGCAGCTCGCCGTGGAAACTACATCCAAATGGCACAAATTCTCGGGACTCCCGAAATGGAGTCCCGAAATTGTCCCGGCGGGACTCTCGGAACTTTGAACCACCATAATTCCCGACTGTAGAGTTGGATCGCGACGAGGTCTGAACCAAAGTTGTAGCCCTCGTCGAGATCTTTCCAATTCTATGTCGCACACTCAAATCGAACGTCGGGAAGAGGTCAATTCCCGACTTTTAGTGATCAGGAGTCAAATTGCCAGTTTGACTCCCGGCCCTTCCTTTGCCCATAACTTGGGCTGCAGATGTCCGAATTACCAATGCGAGGCCATTTTCGATATCTACGTTTGAAGACCTTTCCAATGACAGCAAGAACATCCCAATGTGAGGTGTTTTGGGCCTTGCTGTCGAGCTCTAAACATTTGGGAGTCCCGGAGGATTCCAAATCCCCAACTTTTCCAAGTGTTGGGCTTCACCCCCACACTTGGCCAAAGTGGGGTTGTGACAGCTACAGGTTGCGATGTTATGGTGCCGTGGCATCGTGGCGCTGCTGAGCCTGTGTTGCAGCTCGCAACGATGGCCAATCGTGTTTTTTTTTAAAACTCGATTCTGGTAGCTTTAAGAATTTTCAATGCTTTTCTTGTGTATGAGAAAAAGAGATAAGGGGGAGAGAGAGAAGAAGAGGGAAAATTTACTCATCTACTCTAAGATACGTCATTTCCTTTTGTTCTCATTTTTCCAAGTTCCTTTGTTCCTAGCTCCTCTTTGTTGCCAGAGGCGTAATAACATAAGCTCTTTCCAACAATAGCAACACCACCACCAAGAACACTAGCAACAATACCACAAGCCAAAAAAAACTCAAAGCCAAAAGAAATATCTTACTTTCAACATTAAACAACGAAGAAAAAATTTCTTATAATTGAATTGCAAAGAAGGAATGAACATGTAATGTATATAGACGGTGTCCGTGTAGTAACCACCATGAACATCTAGAAAATCCAATTTAACTATAAAGGCAACTCTCTTGACAAAAAAATTCTAAAAAAACTAAAGGAGAAGGGAAAGGTTTGACCTTTTTATACAACCACCAAAAAGTTAAAACCTTAAACATCTAATAACACACAATCACTTAAGAACCCACATCAACCCTACAAACGTACATTAACCTTAAAAGACATGATAGGCATGCCTGTAATTGACCATCGTGTATGAGACCGTGCATACGGGCATGACATTTCTTCATTTTGTCTTTCCTACTTCATCAATGCATAACTTTCTCATTTATTTTTTTCAAATTGAGCGATTTAAACCGCTCTGAAATTGTCATCTTAAGCTCTAGAAATCATCTTTAAACTCTAAAAGCAACAAAATAATATTTAAAGATTTTTTGAGGGGATCCAAAATAGGTTATGAGCTGTTCGATTGAGAATTTTCTGTAAAAACAACCCCCCTCTCACTCAATACTTTGAGGGGTTGTAAATTTCTCGCCTCTAGTCCGTTTTTTTGCTAATTTTTAGTGCAGTAGATGCGCCAAAAGGCGGGCTCCATTTACTCTTTGGACATCATAAATAATGGGCCCACCTGCAAAGACGGCAAGCAAACCATACCTTAAGTGTTTGGACGCCGGCCTGCCTACCCTAAGCTTCCTACATAACTTTTATTTTGTTTATCGTTTTGCTCTTCATGTTAATCAGCAGCACTCTATTCCAGAGCTCCATTTATTGACACTTCTGCAGCCCTATGAAACAGCAATGCCAACACCCAAATTGCAAGAGAATGTGGTACAGATGACACAGAGCGTGGGAGATCCTAGGATTTCAGTACAGCAGCCACAAGCAAATTGAAGCATTTGCTAGCAATTTGGTGTGTTTGAGGAATGGAAAGATGGTGCGCAAAGAACAGCATAGAAAAGACTGGTTTTCTTCAGATGGATGGGAAGGAAAAGATAGACTTTGTTAGGCTGGATTCCTTGAAGTTGCTTGGCTTCAAAGGTGAAATGGTATTTTCATGAAGCAAGTGGGCTGAGGAGGGTTGGAGAGGGGCTGTGAGTTAGGGTTTAGAATAGAGAGAAAGCTCTCGAAGCCTAATTCCTTTGTAGACAAATGTATCTTCCTTTCTAGCTGAGTTCATCATTGTCTCCAGTTCACAGATTCTTGTGGATTGTATTGTGAACTGTGCAGCCAGCAATGGTACATGGTGCATGAGCGGCCAGAGACTCTTGGTACGCATTGACAACTTCATGACTCATACTTACATGAGGTAGACCTGCTATCAAGATTCTATATGTGTATAATTGGTGGAGAATCAGACAGTGGAAAAACCTGGATTTCATATTTCTCTAAGCTTGTTGCAGTTTGAATCAGGATACTTTTGACTTTTCTACTGTTGGCTTTGGCTCTTGAGTGGTAGCTGACACCATGACTGAGTCTACCTGTTGTGTCCTGGAATGCAACAGAGACTCAAAACACAGATTTTTGCACAATTGTTTGCTTCAAGTTTTGAGCAGATTACTATGTACTTGCCTACACCCACTGTTGGGAGCTGATGAAGTTATTGGTGAGTAATGGTGCTTAGTCACTGCTATTCATGGTGAATGTGATGGTCTGATACTTTGTGAGTTATACAAGGTTACAACCATTATTCTTGTCATGTTTGTTTTGGTTTGGCTGGAACGGAGACAAGACCCCATATGTTTTGGTGGAATTTCTCTCTTTAGTCATTCTCTTACATGAATGCCCTTTCCCAGCTCCTTCTCTTTCACTATCAATGCAAGGTAAGTCATCATATGCTTCCAAAAGATTTTGTTTACAAACTTTAGGACAGAGAGATTGTGCCAAGCACATTATTTGTTTCTTTCATTCATATTCATCCAGGAAGCCTTTGTTTTTATCAGTAACCATTTTGACACTCAGGATTTGTGGGATGACAGTATATGGTGGATGATGAACATCACCTTTTTTTTCAACAGGTTGCATGTTGTAAGATTTAGGGCTGCAGTGACAAGCATCTTGTACCATACATTTCTGAAAAGGTGAAGAGATTTGAAAAGATTTCCATCCCAGTTTCCTCAAGTACCATGTCCCTAGATTATTTGTGAGCATAATTTTGTGCTTCTTTTGGCTTCTCTTGCAAGTTATGGGATTTAACAATAATGAAAGATTCAAAAAAGCTTGAACATCGACACTTTTGATTATTCTTCTCAGCAAAAACGTGCAGACATTCTCAAATTTTGTAAACCTTTTGTTGTGGATTCCTGTATTTGATTCTGGCAAATTTGGAGTGTCAACAGTCAGCTTCATAGCTTCTTAAGGCTTTGTAGCTCAAAAGAGTTCTTCATATCTAAAATGACAAGCTTAAGAGAAAAGTTTACTCCTCAAAGCTATTAGATTTAACAAGAGGTTTAATTAACAAAGAAAAATATATGTTTGTTATTGTTGCAATGTTCAAAATGATTATTTCAAGGGATTCTTAACAGGGAGTGGTAAGTTTTTCAAAGCCCACTTCAAAAGCTCATGCTCTTGAATGTCCCTTTGTTGTTTCTTCCACCTTCCTTTTTTTGTTCATTTTTGCAATTTTTTATCAGTTTTTCTTCTTTCTTGGTCATCTTCATCTTGTTTATGTTTTTCTTAGCTAGCATCATCATGGCTGAGTCTTCCTGCCTCTGCATGTTAATACTTTGGTTACTGTACAAGTTTTGCTCTAGTTTTCCCTTGCTGAACATAGGCAGACAATTTTATGACTTGAAATGGTGGTCTCTTTTGCTGTACATCTTTGCTGCAGAAAGAGCCTGCCATGGATAGGAGTGATCAGCTCTCACATCTGCATCCAGCGTCAGGTTCATACCTGAACCAGTGAAATTCCTCTATCTAGTGATCATTGATGAAATGTTCAATTCTCTGCAGTGTCAAAGAAACCACAAAGAGGACATGATCATGAAGTTAGACTTGTCACAGTGGCAGTGTCACTGTGTACACATCTGTACAGGCAATAATTTCTATATGTACTGAGCTGGATTAGGATTCTCAAATGGGTGCTTGGATTATTATGGGTCCTTAGAACTGGGATTTGTGTAGAACATGGCTTGTAACTTTTGGGCACTGACCTGAAGTAGAGTGAATGGCCTGCCACAGCTACAAGAGACTGCAACTTAAATTAATCAGTGAAAAAAATTGCTTTATCAAGACTACATCAAGTGAGCACTAATTTGTCCCTTGAGAATGCTGGTAGTTCCCTACCCCTTTTTTACTTCAGCTTGTGTCCAGGAAATAATCTAGTAGCACTGGATGACATGAGAGAGATTCTGAATTGAGAAGGGTGAAGCCATCAAATTCCTGGGAAATTGGACAAGTAAACAATGGGTGTTTTGGTCCATTGGCCTTTTATGATGGAACTCCAGCTGGAAGGAGAACTTATAGTCTGAGGTCTTCAGCAATGTCTTCTGGTATATGTGCTCTCAATTGGCAATGCCTCTGAGCAGCATTTGTGGCGCTATTGGTAAGTTCAATTTTTGCTGCTCCACATCAATGCTAGTAGTATTTTGATGTTCATTAAATGAGTATTCTTCTGCCACTTGCAACATGCTCGCCTCTTGCAAGTGCCTTTCTGACTTTGCTGACTTTTCTGCGAAGATATGACTCGCACCATTACCTTGTATTTCATGTGCTGTTCACACACCAAACCCTGAGCTTATTCATTGCTTCAAAAACTATAGCTGTCTTCAAAGCCCAACAGTAGTGAACTTTGTAACAAAAATAAACTGCATTTAGAATTTAGAAATCTGGAATGTATTGATACTATTACTGCAGGGGCAATCTGATTACCACTAGCATGACATTGACAATTGAATTTAAAGAGGAGGCTTTCAACAATTAAGTTCAAGTCAGTGGAGATAGGGATGGAAGCTACTTTCCAAACTCACCCTCAAATGGTAAAGATGAGCAAATGTAGAGAACAAAAATGCAGATCAATAGGACAACTGGAATCAAGTGGATGGCCCACTCCTCCCGGAACCTGCACTGGACCTTATCTCCCTTTTCCATATCTCTGAAGTAGCTTTTATCCCTGAGGATTGACCCCATCTGTGATGCTGTGTTTCTGTAAGGTGGCCTAGGTGGTCTGTGCGAAGATGGCACTCCTGATGAGCGCTGCATATCTTAGGGCTAGAATGTTCAGATTCTCGAATATCCTCTTATTGTACTGAAAGTAAGCTTGACAGGACCGAGTGAATTGACTTTGGGGTTTGTCAACAACCCCAGTGAAACTGTGACATCTGATGAGTCTGTGGTATCAACTGAGGGGCATACCAATGTTGTGTGGTATCTCCAAGGCCTTCTCCAATTTGATGAAAGCCACAAAATTTCTGTATTGCTGCTGCCTTTGAGCATCCAAGTGCTGGTCTAGGTTAATAAGGAGTCTGTACATGAAATTTTACTCTCATGATAGTATGCCTTTCCCCACTGTCACACAATGTGAACCTCAAATACCATCTGCAAAAAATGTCTCCACATGAAAGCAGAATGTGTCAGGGAGTGCAATACTTGTACACACTCTGTCTCTGTCTGCAGGCCACCATGACAACATTCCCGAATTAGGCAACAGGATTATTCTGGACCCTCAATCAAGGTGTAAGCTACGAATTCCCTTCATTCAAGTGAAGACTACAATCCCAGCACGTCCAAAGTGAATTGGATTTGGAGTTATTATTGCAAAAAGCAGCAGTTGAAAGAAAATCTACTCTAGAAACAGGACTTGTGATTACTGGTAATGCAAGTGTGCCCAGATAATTAACCAGGGCTAGCAAGCCCTTTCCAAGATAATTAAGAAGGAATTCTTGGAGTGTGCAGTAGCGTCGACCGATGTCCCCACAATTGTTAGTGCTATGATCGTATCGCTTTTTGATGAGGAAGATAATAGAAGGTGCTGATGCGGCAATAGCACAATTTCACTAGATAATCCAGGAGATGAGCTCCCAGATACAATGCGTAGACAGATGACGCAGGTGGAGGGAACAAAAACAGAAGAATAACAAAATTTCTACCTAAAAGAAAGAGTGAGAAGCGAATAAAATACTCGGAGAACGAAGTTGCCGGTCGTGCTCCGCCAGACCGATGACTAAGCAGTCAGCCTGCAGACGGTAAGCACCGTGATTTGTCGCCGGGATAATATGACTAGATACCGATTGCAGAGCAAAAAATAAACCAACAAAGAAGGTCCGGGAAATCGGACAAATTTCCAAACAAATTGTCTACGCAAGAGAAGCAGATCTAGCACCTATAAATGCAAAACTGAAGATGCAGACGCATACCTGACGTTGAGGAGTTTTGAGAAACTAGGTTCGAAGGGTTAGGGACAATAAATTCACTCAAAACAAAAGTCCACGAACTCGCGAGCTCCGTCTCTACCTGATCGCCCCCTTTAGATGCCAATGTTGAATCCCGACAGGAGAAGACGACAAAACGCGCGAATGCGGCAGAGAGAGTACAGATGCAGCGCATTGGTCTAAGAAGCACGCCTGCAATGCAAAACGATGATATCCAGTGAATGACCTTGTGGAGCGAGAGCATCGACAGCCGCACCAGCGCAACGCGCAGACGCCCGTAGCGCGCCAGACCACGCAGTTTTCCAGCGCGGGAGCCCAATCGGCCGGTCACAGTTTTCGACGACGTTTGACTTTCTCGTCCACAGTCCAGCGACTAGGTACCTCATTTCTCGTTGATCACTGATTCCTCGTCAACTTTCCAGCGATCGGGTATCTCGTTTCTCGTCGATGACTAAGTTTCTCGTCCACTTTCCAGCGATTAGTCATCTCGTTTCTCGTCGATGACTGATTCCCCATTAACGTTCCAGCGACCATGTATCTCGTTTCTCGTCGACGACTAAATTTGTCATCCACTTTCCAGCGATTAGGTGTCTCGTTTCTCGTCGATGACTAAATTTCTCGTCCACTTCCCAGCGACTAAGTACTTCGTTTTTCGTTGATGACTGATTCCTCGTCAACTTTCCAGGAACCAGGTCCGTCGTTTCTCGTCGATAACTGAATTTCTCGTCCTCTTTCCAGCGACTAGGTACCTCGTTTCTCGTCGATGACTGATTTCTCGTCCATTCTGTGACACATCCTGATAGGCTTCCGCATTAACTGACGAAGGAGCTGCCAGTAACCGGCCGTTGTGCCCCCCACGACTCCAGGAGTTTTGTACCTGTCAAATTCAAGACGCGGTCCGCAAACAAGGGCGAAGCGACGATGTCTGATAGTCACGTGAGTTGTTCCGGGATCTCGATCGAATGAGTGAGGAGAGAAAGTGAAATGGCGTCTCCAAAACCGGGTCTCAGGATCGCCACATTACGTATCGTCGCCAAAGATTAATCTGAGACAATTGAGGCACAATCGAACGGAAGAAAATTGAGTCTCTTCAATCAACGACCTGATCATTTTAAGTTCAACGAACATATCTAGTTTCGTGTAGGAAAGGCATCGTCTTGAGGGGCTTCACAGGTTTGAGCCCCCTGTGACCAAGGGCAGATCCCCAGTGAAAGGGGTGGGAACATGTGAAGCAAGGAAGGGGTCCCTGCCCTTGTATAAAGCATTTTGAAAGAAAGGAAGGCAGTTAACTCACTCGTCCAGCCTGGAGAGTGGGTTACACTCGATTTGATGAACGTGGTAGGGGGCAAGTTCACGGGATTAAGCCCACTTAAAACACAAAAGTATTTTTTTTAAATGCTTTATGAATATATAAGCAATATCACAATTGCAGCTCTTTCCTTCCTTTTTATTTTGGTGTGAGCAGAGTGATTCCGTGCAGGCATTAAATTTGATGCTTTCAATGCCCTTCAATAGTATCTAGCCCTTCGACAGTGGTGCAAGGGCAAAAAATTGTCGGACCCTTCAGATGTAAAAGGAAAGGCAACATTTTGTTGAATCATTCAATTTGAAGGGCACTTGTTGAAAAAATAAAATTCACATAATTTTATAAGAATATCAGGAGAGGTTATTTAATACTTGATATGCATTAGTGTTGATGTGATATTTTAGCATGTATTATCACTTGTGGGGCTTGCTCCAATTTCTGGACTGTGAGCAAATATACTTTCTTCTAAAAGATGCAAAGAGAGGAGGGTCCTTGAAGATATGTAGATGCTAGTAGTACATGTTTTCAATGCTTGAAAAAAATACAGCTTCTACAAGATACGTAGCTTTTTCTTATGTATTCATTTATTTTAAAAAAAGGCTCAGAAATTAAGTAACTTTTGATCAGCCTTCAGCCCTTAAGAGCCCAAGCCCTTTTCACAATCATTTTATCTCTATTCAAAGCCTTTCTTAGGAATTTGATCCAATTTACTCATCCACAAATGTGATTACAATTCATAAAAATATCATTGAAAATCAAGCAAGCAATGATGATATACCAAAATTAGATAAAGCTCTCAACAAGTGCTACCCAAAGTTGGAGCTAAAGTTTGGCTAACCAAATAAAGATTTTTTGTACGAATTTACTGCATGCATTCTAATATGACACTCACAATGACCCAATAAGATACTCATAAAATAAAATTCAAGCCAAAATGTGGTTTCTCAAATAAGAATAAAACCTTCCAATTTTAAAATGTGAATATGAAGATCCTTGAAATAGAGTGGCAACTTCGAAGGGATCCCAATGCTAGAACTCTTGAGTTAAGTGATAACTGAGTTTTGAGAGTTAGCCTCTTGCTACTCACCTATGATTCCCATCATCTCATTGGTGCAATCCCAAGTGCAGGGAGCTGGATTCTCCAAATAACTAGCTAGAGGCCCAATGCATGCACTTAATTATCAGAATTTTATCCAAATCTTTGTAGAAATTCCAGATATGAAAGCTCCCAGAAAATCCCCATACAACCACAAAAATAAAACTAAAAATATTTAAATTTTTAGCACCCATATCCATTTGAATTTTTTCTAAAAAAGCATTTTTGTCTTATCCCGCATTTTGGGACTAGTATATTTCCAAAGGAAGGCCATGCTTCTTTGTTTTGCTTTCATGAAGGACCAAACCTACGAAGAGCCTTCAAATTGTAGAGGGCATTTCAGTGGTTAGGCTTTCAATGTGAAGGGACGATGTTCTTGGAGCAGTCTTTCACATGTGAAGGGCACATGGGCCCTGCAGCTTGAAGGCATAATTGTGTGGCCATTGTGCTCAAGCCTCTTGAAACACCAAGAAGACAAATACCTAGTATCTACCTTTCCAGGGCCCTAACTAATATGCCATTGGCTCCCCATTGTAACTCCTGTCCCGTGCTGACACACCATTGGCTCTCCACCATAACTGCTGCTCCTGGAAATCGATTATGTCCAGTAACAGACTTGAAGCCACCAGTTACGGCATATATTCTTGCCGCCTTCACAGCTTGATTATATGCAGTAACTGATGGCCTCTCGCCGGATACCTATTCGATAACCATCCCTCATGAGAGTCTTCTTGATGCTCTGATCGGCTGTCAAGTTGTGAGTCACAACCTAAGAGTTAGCACAAGGTATCACTTGGGCTCTCATTGGCCACATGATTTTGTAACCTTTGGCTGCTTGGATGAAGATTTCATCACCATGCACTCTCTGCATAGATGAAAAGAGGGCATCTCAATTCTCACAATGGATGGTTATGTCCGGTTCACCTGTGCACTCTCCCCAGTTGCTAGTCCATAAAATGCAAGATGCACTCAAGAACTTTGAGCACACCTAGTGGATCTTTGGCCATTATGGGTATGTGAGGAGAACAACAATCAAAGTACAGGTGAACTTAACAAAGCTGGATGCTAATAGCATGTCTACTATTGATCCACAGCAGAAAAAAGGGCCTGTACACTGGCTAAAGTATAGTTGTCACACTACATATTTTGAAACTCAGTTTGGGCCTGTAAATATGAAGACTATGCAGTGCTCCCTAAGAGGGTCTGTCAAAGGAAATAACTTTTTGATTAGCGCAGGATGTAATATTTAAATAGTCTCTTGCTTTATTTTGTAAACTGAAGTTTGACTGAGAGACATTTACCTTGTAGGGCACATAGCATAATTTAAATGAAAAACAAGAGAGCATGAGTGCCATGTACAGATTGGCGTGTAGTCTTGGAAAATCAAACTAGCCATGCATTTTCCAAAGTGATATTCCTGCTTGTAATCATGCAATGTCAGGAGTTTGAAGTCATGGCGCACATTCCTGACTCTTTGCTGCACACAGTCTAAAACAGCGGCTCACTGTTTTGAGTCCCATGGCCGCTTCTTTCTTATTCTGTGCAAATAGTGTGAGTGCAGTTTTGGTTTTCCATATGCACACAACCTTCTTTCGGCTGCCCAAAATACTGTCTTCCGGGGTAGAAATTTTTACTGTGATCTGCCCAGGACCAGCCGATGGCTTTCTGAAACTTGTCAACATCGTGCATGCCCATGGACAAAACAACTTACGTTTACCAAGCGCACAAGGCGGTACTTCTGCCAACAAATCTCTCATAAAAAAAATTCATTGGACGTAATGACAATAATTCAGGTGCCAGTACCACAGTAACTTTGCAGCCTTGACATATTTATGTTGATTAATTATTTCATTTTTCATTTCAACAAATAGAATATGCTTGAAAATTCCATAGTTTCTTCATACTCTTTTAATTGGGAAAAAAATTAACATTTCAGAATTTCTGGAATAATATAATTTAGTGTCAAAGCTGCCAAGGTAGTAGGCAGGGTTTTGCTTTACAATTCTGTGGTTTTGAATGTTTGGCGATTTGTTTTAGCAAAATTAGTTGAATTTACACTTTAAAAAACGAAAATTTCCAAATTTTTCCTAAAAGCATTTGTCACCAAGTACCAAAATTCTGCCACAAAAGAAAACCCTGGTAGTAAGGTATTCACTGAAAATCCAGGTTAAAATCTGCCAATATGTGACAAAAACAAATTGGCATCATCGAACATGACTCATGAGTTGTGGACATGACCAAAATTTGACAGTAGCCGAAAGGTGTAAGCCTTTGATTTGCCCACTTCCAGTACAGAGATTTGCCCCTGAATATTGAATATTTGTTTCAGAACCAAATTACCTCTTTCCTTATTGCCAAACAAAAGTATTTTATAACATGACATGTTCTTGCGATAACTGCTCTGTCATGTTTCTCTTAAGTTTGATCAAAGTTGTTCAACAATTGTGGGTGAGATCAAATGCAGAAGGCAAAACATCCCTTGCATCTGAGCATCTACACCACAGGACAATTTGTAGCAGAAAATGTATTGGTAATGAAGATGGAGTGCAAAATGCAAACACAATTGCAACTAAACAAGTAGACAACTTGAAGTGAATTCACTGTACATACATGAATGAGTGTTCTACTGTGAAAACATTTCAATACAGTCATAGTTAACCAGCATGAAGTCAAATAGCCCAAGGGGTTACGAGTCATGCCCTCTGGGCACATGGTTGTGAGTTCAGTTCACCATCAAGTTAACCTAATCATAATTGGTCACTTGGTACATCAGCCATTAGGAAAAAGCCTTGGTGTGACCTAAAAGAAACCCTAAAGTAAAAGAAAGGAAAAAGGTGGCAGACTTCATTCAGCATTGGATGGCTGCAGCAATCATGCAATATCATGTGTTTTGTGTTTTTGTTTGTATTGTTTTTTTATGTCTCTGATGCGTGCATTCATAGGAGGAGCAACTATGAATGAGCTAAATTGCGGGAATTCAGTCTAATATGTTTATGATGAGCTTACCGATGTATCAACATTGTTTTTTTATTCTTCATGGAGTGGTTTCTAAGATTGGCTATGGAGATTTCGTGATGGATGGAGCATGGGCTATTTAAGAGCTGATTTTGGTGCAAAGACACGGAGAACCAAAGCTAAATTGGCAGGGAGTTTGCTAGTGTTGTGGTTTTAGTATTTTGTTGTTTTTATTTTCAAGAGGCACTCATGAGAATAATGCTTGTGTTGTGATCCCAGTCTTCCAATTTCTTACACTATGTTGTAAGACTAGGGTTTCAGAAATGTTCATGGATTGGTGGTGGAGATGATGCAGAATCATAGCAGATTCGTTAAGGGGTTTTTGATGGCAATGTTTAAGAGAGGCTAGGCTTAAACAATTTCATCTTGGGAAACAAATTGGGCTAAGTTAAGGGAGTGAGTACCTTTGTTGGCACTCCGAGAAGGGGTTTCAAGAGAGTTCCATTCTGAAATTTGGGTTGCAATTGGGACATTTCATGGATGTGGGACTAGGTTGAGATCTTAATCTTGTGAAAACTCCAGGGATTTTCTATTAATGTTGGGAATGAGAGCTTGCCATTAAAAACCATGTGGTCACTCAATGAAAAGGAATATGGAGAGATTCTGATCCACCTAAGTTTTTATCATTTTATTTAACAAGTAACACGTAGTTAGTGTAAGGAATCAAGTAGTTTGAAATATATAAAACCTTGATTCAATTTCTTAATTTTTTGTAATGTAGCACAATGTCTATTTAGTAGAAATCCGGTTACCCTTTTTTTGGTATTAGAACTAGTTGCGACAAAAATGGGATTATTTAGATGAAATATGTTTCATAAATCATAGTTATGTGCAATTCCAATGATGAAGAAGTTGTCATTGATCTCCAAACAATTCACAACCAATATATAGTTATAAGTTTCAATAAATGAGTTATTTTTTATGTGCTTCAAGTAGGGTTAGTAATTCTAAGGACTTTCGGGTTTGGTGTTCTATTTGTGATAGGATTCAATCCAACAAAAGTTCAAATAAGAGACATTGCTATCAAAATTACACATAATGGTTTTACATCCAAAGTTTAGGTTTGGGTAAGAATGTAGGATGGGCCATGTGAGTGGTGAACATGTTCACAGCTTTAGTAGCAATTTTATTTCTCCACCTATTTTGCATAGGAGTGTTGGCCATCTGATTGAGAGAATAAGAAACTTCCCTAGAGTTAAAAGACATATAGATACCTCATTTTGTAAATTCATTCAATAATTTTGCACATTTGTTCATACCTAGAATAAAAGAGTTGTTTCAGGCAAGAAACAAGATCTTCAAAATAAATGCATCTAGACTCTCTTCATGTATGGTGTGTTGGAGATTATGTGGGGAAAACCAACTCCAACTTCAATGGTAGTTAAACGGCCCAAATGAGCAATCCTTTTCACTTTTTCCAGTTGAATATCAGAACCTTATTCATGTGATTAAAGGTGAACATTAGGAATTTTTTGAATGAGAAATGCATGACTGTGATATGGGCAAATTATGTTTGGCAAATGATTATGACTTTTCAAAATTAAATGGGAATTTTATCTTGTGATGAAATCACATTTCCCAAGGAACCTAATGTTGGTTATGTGATTGTTAAAATCACTAGATTCACATCTTTGATTATAATAGGGTTTGATCCTCATGTGGTTGAAGTTGAGGATTTGGCAATTGGATCTACACACTAGATTTTTCATGAAGGCAGCAATTTGCATCACATTAGTAGAAAGCCCCCCTTTTGTAACCAAAAGTTTTCAATTATGTGACATTTGTAATTGTGTTTCAATTGGATTTTTTATTTTTAGAATTATGGCAATTATCAATTAAGTTGATTCGTTTACTATATTGGTATATAGTTGAAAGCATTTTTCAATTGTGTGATCATTTGCCGAATATTCCTAACATCAACAATGTCTCCAAATTGAACTTCCAACTATGTTGGTAAACAATGTCAAGCATGTTTCAACTAAGGGGTCATTTTTGAAATATTCTTGGCATCTAAGGTTTTTTAGTTAACACACAATCAAGACATTGACTAGTGTTCAACTATTTTGGATGATAAACTGTACTAAAAGATGGATGAAATACAGTCTTGTTTGCAACTATATCTTTCAATTAAGTTAAACAACTAATAGGCAACTTTAATTTTATACATATAATAATGTAATATTTATTTAAAATTATGATAACACTAAATTACATGTAAATTTTATTTGTATAAATGAATGGTTTTTTTTGTGCATATAAATACTAAACTTTAATTTCAAAATAAAGGTCAAAGATTTTTTTTAAAAATATGTTAGTATTAATTTTTATGTTCAATACACATGTAATTTATTATTTCTATGTAAGTCATTAAAATATATCAAGTATTGATACATAAATAATAATATTGTGCAACTATAATGTTTATTCATTTTTATACACATGATATCTTAATATTTGTTTAAAATTATGATAAAATTTTCATTAAACACTAATGTACCCTATGTCATTGGCCCAAGTTTCAATGCATTCAATTAAAATTTCCTTCCAAACCCTTTTTTGCAATTTTTTTGAATTTCCAACAACAATACGTACCCATCAAAAATTCAATAATATCTTTCACATTTTAAGTTTCAAAATAACAAAATCAACTTTATTAAATCGAACTTGGTGAGGGCTTTTCAATAATATCAAGAACGCCCCCAAGTTCCAATATAGTTTTCAATCTTGGTTTTTCAAAAATTCAATGAAAAAATGGTCCAATAATCAATAGATTCCACATTGTAGCTCCAAACATTCTAAACCAAGAGTTATTTTTTATTTAACACTAGTATACTACCCAAATATATATATATATATAATATTTATTATACTAGGTCATTTAATAATTCCAAAAAATTAGATAAAAATACGAATAAAAATAGTTAAATAACTAACCTAACCTAATTACTAGCTACAATATTATTATTAATGTTATTATTGTAATTTTAGTCAATTATTAATTATCACAACATTATAACAATTATTGTAATTAAAATATCATATAAAAACTATAATTGAATATTTATATTTGAGTTAATTCTTTGTTTTATGAAATGTTAATAAAAATTTATAATGAATCTCGATTTTTAAAAACAATCAGCGATAATTAATTACTTAATAAATAAATACATTTAATTGCTGATTTTTAAAAAAACAACTAATCATCATATTATTTAATAAATGATAATAATATGTTTAATTGTTTAATTATATAATCATGTAGTTAAAAATAGTTGATGAATAACTACTATAAGTAATTAAGGTAAGTAGCTAGACCTAGGCTAGGTAGATTATTAATTTAGGTTCAGGCCTAACTAAGCTTAAACTAGCTTGTACAACTAGATTACAACTATTTGAGTTGTAATTAAATTGCAACTAGGTTACAACTAGGGTAAACATCAAATGGTACTCTATCACTGGGCATTCTTAAGTTTTCCCTCATTTCAACACCAAATTGATTTTTTTTATGTCATTGGAAGTGCAAGACAGAAAGCTACAAATGTTCATTGAACCTCAAAAGCAAATGAACAAAGCAAAGAATGTAGGAAGAGAAATAGTGTTATTTTGTCTCAAATTTTGTCTCTAAACCCCCTTTACTTCTAGCAACTATATCTTGCTCATTTCTCATTCATTTTGAACGATTTTAAAGGCTACAAATGTGCTATTTCAAAATCTATAAAACTTGTTTAAAGTGAAAAGTAAAAAAAACAATAGTTGAAGAGCTAAAGTTTCAAAATCATATTGAACACTTATGAAAAAATCCAAAGCACAACCCCCTTCACTTTGAAAGGGCATATCTTGTTCATTTTCCATTAAATTATAGTGTTTTTTTACAGATTTGGATACGTCAAATGGAGGATTACAAAATTGTTTTAAGTTTCAAAAGGAACAGACCATGGACAAGAGAGTTACAATGATCCAATATCGTTAAATGTTCGGTGATAGGTGTGTTTTCTCTAGGTTACAACTAAAAATTTTATCCCATATTGTATGGTTTTCTTTCCATGAATCCAAACTATATAAAGAAGTGCACTAGGATTATTGGAGAACACAACAAACATGAAAATCTAGTAGCCATTTGGGATGAACCAATCAAAAAGGTTCAACCTTAAAGGTTAAACTAAATGAAATAGGACTTTATTTATTAATTGTCATGTGGTTTAGGTCTAGGCTTAACATAGGTGCCTAGATCTAGCCCTAATTTAAGCCTAGATTAAATGGCCTATGTTTATGTCTAATTTAAGTGCCTAGGTTTAAAGCTAACCTATTCTTAAGCACCATGTGGCCTAAACCTTTGATGTGGATGTGCCATGTGTCATTTAATTATTTGTTGACCCCAAAATTTGTGGGCATGCCATGTGTCATTTAACTATGCATTGAAACCACATTTTATGAATGTGCCACATGTTAACATTGTCAATGTGCCACGTGTCACCAAACCACTAGCCAAATGTTCAACTTACATAGTTGTAACATAGTCAAAATGTTCAACTTACATAGTTACAACCTAGTTGAAATTGTAATTATATTTTTGGTTGATGTCATGCTTAATTAGTAGATGAAGTTCATCCATTAGTCAAATTCAGTTGACAACATCCCTCGATTATATTGGTAGAACAATTTTCAACTAAATTGGTAAGTAGTGGCACATAGTGGCGATTATTGTGGTGTTGACATGTGGCATACACTTTTGACTATAATTTCACTCTTGACTTGTACTTTTCGACATTACTGGTTAGTAGTTGCAAAAAATATTTTCCAGTTGTAAAAAATAAATTACAACTATATGTGTAGTTTTCGACTTGGTTTATAGTTGAATGGTAGTTAAAAATGTAGTTGCAAAAGGGGGGGTTTTCTACTAGTGTCAAGACAAGGGTATATGAGATGGAAGGTAGTGGACAATCACTCAAATTAAAAAAAACCAGGTTTTTCTACACCATTTTGTGGCCCTTTGGAGACCATTGAACAATAGATAATCACTAAAGAATTATTTGTTTTTGTTCCTAGGTTAAGTGATATCTAGATCCCCATAGAAGTAAAATTAGAATCATGTTTTATCCAATTCTATAAACATGAACTTGACCAAAAATTACGTGTTGGAGATAAACTCATTAGGACAATGTTTTCAAGCAAGATGTTTTCCATATGTCTTTATGGCAAGTTTGGGTTGGAATTTGTTCGCAAAAATGACATTAATTTTAACATTAAAATAAAAGACGATATAATCAAGGTTATTAGATCCAAAAAAAAAGAGGAAGTATCTAAAGCTGATGATTTGGGACAAATATATCCATTATAGAAAGGTTTGTTTTGGGTTAGTTGCAAATGACTAGGCCCAAAAGTATGGATGAACTGTTTTGGGGGAAAGATTTATAGGATGTTTTTGATCGAGTTGAAAGACTACAAATGGCAACAAAGGTTCATGAACATGATGAAGACAAACTATTCAAGACCACCAGGCTTAACCTCTAGGGTAAAACAAAAGATTGGCATAGAAGGTTGAATTTTGCACCTTTTGATTAGCAAACTTTACAAATTTTAATGATGGAACAATATGGGGCGTATGATGGGGAGGAGTTGAGAGTGAAAATGGGCCATTAGGCAAGAACTAAGACACCGAGTTCAACTATATTATGATAGGCTAAAGTGATTGTTTGTGAGGGGGGAAAAAAATTATGTAGAAAAAATAATAAGGCTTTTAGTTCATCTCAGGCCAAAAATTAGGAAATTTTGTGTGATGTGTACATATGTTAACATGGATGAGTTATTAATAGCATCCATTGAGGTTGGAAAAATGCTTAAAGAAATATGGGAAACCCCTTATGAACCTTTAAAGGATGAAAGGGATGGAAAATCTAATGAAGGAAAGATTTCAATAGAGCGATAGATCACACTCTCAATAAGACATTGATTAACTTTTTAAAGGATCAAGTGGCATGGCAAAGAGATAATTCCAATCAAAAATCTAGGGAGCTCATATGTATGTCAATTATGCAACATGGTGGGCCAAAAGGCGTCTATGTGTTCAAAACTTTTTAATAGACCAAAATGTGGCAAGTGCGAAGGGTGGCACAAAATAGAGAATTATGGATTAAAATGTTCCTAATATTTGGGTTTGGGACATTCTTAGGATCGTTGTTGGGAAAAGAATGGAAAATGACCTGCTACTTCTACAAATGTTTTCGAGGTTCTAGGCAATGATGCAAAGGCCACCTTAGCATAATTGAACCAATTGTGTGGAATGAAGAATAATATTTTTTCAGGAACTAGAATTCCAAGGAGGAGGAATCCAATTGTTACACCAGAGATTGACAAGACTAAGAAAAACTTCATGAGGAAGACACTGCAGATTTGGACATGAACTAATCATTGCCAAGTCCAAAATTTTAACCCATTTTTTGAAGGGTAAGATATATCATTTTGACTATTCTGAATGAATTGGAATATTTAGAAGGGTTAGTGAAGCTAACCAAGAAGCATAAGGATGAAAAAATGCAACATATGGCACAAGTTGCTATAACAGTAGGGTGTAAGCAAGATAAAGTGAACAACTTGATTACCTTGTCAAAATTGGAACAAATAGATTTAAAATAACAACAAAAACCATTATAGAATTGTGGAGTGTTGAATGTTTTCATTTCAATGACTAAATGATATGTGTTTATCTTAATGTGCATTGATTTTCATATTTCAAATTGTAAAAAGGTGAAAGCATGATCAATTAGACATTTTGTGATACTTGTCTACATAAATGGAAAGTAACTATAAAATACAACTTCATATAATAAACTTTGAAATATTATTTATTCCAATGAACAATATGGGCATGTTCTTCAACTTTATGCCAATAAGAAAAGAAAATTATATGTTTAATGTCCATTTAAGTAGATTTCTCACAATTGCAAGTATATTTTTTTCTAATTTTCAAGCACATGTTTCATAGAAAGTAGGTTTAAAGTAAGAGAAATATTGGATTTTTCTACTTTCTTGGATATTGATGCTTTCAAATATATGTAGTTGCTTTCAACTTTTACTTTAAAAGTAATAATATATCAAGCTTTCTAATGTAAAAGTATTTTTGAACACATTTTGGCTAATATGTTCAAACATATTTTTAACCTACTTTTATTATATGAAAGCTTCCCAAACTTTGTATACAACAAACTATAAACCCATATTGAACATCATGATGGTTTGATAATGATTGGAAAATGTTTTGACTCAACTTTCTTGCATTTATGTGCAAAAATATGATTACATGAATGATAACTACTCTTTATGTTTAATTGATTGTGCTTTCACCTAAAAGTAGGTTTTAAGTAGGTTTTCAAAATACAAGTAACTTTTGACGTCGTCTTCTCATTATGGGCTTTTGGTTTTAAGTAGGTGTCAAATAGGTTCTTACAAAAACAAAATAGAATTTTTTTATGAATTGTTGAAACATATGTTGATCTTCATTTCCTAACTTATTACATATCAATTTTTCTAACCAAAAAGTAGATTTGAACACATATTTTTCAACCGGTTTCAAATGTACTTCTTATTTACTTTTAAAATTCAGTTTTTAAGAAATTCTTAGAATTAGATTTTATAAACTTAATAAAGCCAACTAATGCTACTTGACACATAATTTCACTTAATTTGATACTACTATATGATAGTTATATGAGAGGTGCAAAATTAAAGTGGAGACATTTACTTTTTTGGTGTACTTTATTTTGCTTTGACCCACCAATTCTTCATACAATCAAACAAGTTTGTGTCAACATGAATCATAGGGGTAAAACTTTACACATAACTATTGAAGTACAGAATGGTCTAATAGAAGGTTTGGTGGATACAAGTGCTTCTATGTCAATAATGGCAATTGGGATTGTGTAAAAACTAAGCATTATGCATTTAATATCTGGGACAAAAATTTACAAGACAACATTAAGTACCATAACCAAGGCTTTGGGAAGGATTGTTAATCTCCTTGTGAAAGTTGGAAATGTCCAATGCAACATGGTCTTTTTCATTATAGACACATACATTTATGACATACTATTGGGTCTAGATTTCTTAATGAAGATTGGAGCAATACTTGATGTGGAGAAAGGTGTTATTCAAGTATGGCATGGAATTGTTGTCATTGACAGTGGTCAACATGTTGCAACCTATATTGGAACAAGATCAATAATCCTTACAAAGCTTTCAATAGATTGATGAAATGATGTGAGGCTTGTCATTGACAAAAACAACTACACAAAGAAATATTATGCCCATTGATCCAGATGATGATTTCATCTCTGATTCTAAAATGAATGATTATGAGAATGAAGTAGATGATGATCATGAAATGATATTCCTACATAATGAGGAGGTATTCTTGGAAGATATGATGGACCAAGGGCTTGATGTTTTGATACAAAAGGAATGATACATATGGATAATTTGATGTTGCAACAACAACACAAAAATTCATTGGAAGGATGGTTAACTAAAGAAAACAATTATCAAGATTGGATTTAATGGGTGGAAGTAAAAGAAAATGAGCGATCAACAAGTTTTGTTCTCGAATTTGTATCTTTTGTGCAAATTATTGGATTGACAAATACATTTATTGATGTGTTTAGGGATGGAAACACGTGGATAAAGATTTGTTCCAAAATGTAATTCAATCCTAGGGTAATAGATTTACAAAACAAAGAATTACCTGACTTTTTGTAAGAGTTTCAAGACATTTTTGCATGGTACAAAGGAGACCTAGGCACATGTAATATGGGAAAACACTCCGTTGATACTCAAGGGTTTCCTCCCTATAGGATGACTCCTTGCAGGTTATCCTTTTAGGAAGAAACTAAGGTGAATCAGCAAATACAATAATTTGTTCAATTGGGGAAAATGCACAAAAGCATGTTAAAGTATGCTTGCAAGGTCCTACTTCTAGTAAAGAAGGATGGAAACCATAGATTTTGTGGCAACTACCATCTTTTAAACTCACAAACTAAACAAAATTCCTTCCCTATGCCATTGATAAAAGATGTGCTAATGCAACTTGGAAATCTTCATGGGTTTCTACTTTCGACCTTTAGTCAAGGTTTGGGCAAATTAACATGGCGGATGAAAATATCCGCAAGACTATAGTGATCACCAAGTTCAGAACTTTTGAATGGAATGTGATGCCATTTGGATTGAAGAATGCAACAAATGTTTTTTCTCAAACAATGGCATAATTGTTTAAGGAATGAACTAATCAATTCCTTAAGATTTTTGTGGATGATGTCAACATCCACGACAATGATTAAAGTGACCACTTGGAACGCTTAAGGTTGGTTCTTGAAATATTAAGATTTGTCAACCTGAAATTAAACCTAGGAAAATGTAATTTTGGAACAAGGGAGGTTATTTTTCTAGGGCATGTGGTTGACTAACATGGGTTTAAACTAAATCAACCAAGGTACATGTGATTTCCAATTCCTCTATCTATCATCAATGTGCGTTCTTTTATAAGCTTATGGGATATTATAGATCCTTTATACTTGGGTATGCCAAAATAACTACACCATCATTTGATTTGACCAAAAAAGACTTGATTTTTCACCAGACACCATAATGTCAAGTAGTTTTTAACACACTAAAACAAAAGTTGTTACAAGCTTGTGTTTTGATTTAACCTGATTTCTTGAAAACTTCCATTTTAAATGTGGATTGGTCGATGAAGGGTGTTGGAGCAATCCTATCACAAAAAAATGGCAAACATGAGTAGGTCATTACATATGCTAACAAGGGATTAACTCCTATGTAGAAATGTTATCACCTAATGGAAGGGGAATGTTATGCATTCATATGGGGTGACTTTCTTCTTGTTGAAGACATATCACAAGCCTTTAAAATGGCTTACCATAGTGTTTGATGCAAACCTAGAGATGGATATCCATGCTCTAAGATTTTCATTTCAAGATTATTCACAGGGTGAGAATCCCTTAAGGTGTACCACATAGGATGAAAAGGGCATAATCCTTATTGCAATCCTTTTTTATTTTATATTTTGATCCCCATAAAAAATAATGAATAAAAAGTTGTCAAATTTTTTAGAAAGACTATATTTTAGACCATTACAACTCTAGATTCCATCATAATCATCCATAAATGTGTTTTTACATGGTAAAAAAGGATTAGGTAGAAAGTTTTAAAAAGGGTAACATTAATACAAGATTTTGGTACACCTTAAAGAATTTGGACCCCACATGCCTAAAAACAAGCATTCTAACATTGATGTTGTAAGTAAAAATTGTTTGTTTTAGAAGAAGATGAGGACTTCCAGGTGGAAATACCCAACCAACCATCTTTTAACTCCAAGGTTGTAATAGAAAGCAAAATCAAGACCATGGTTAATAGAGTTGAATTCTATGACATACATAATATATTTATCTTGTATGACACACCCCCAGACTCCTTGGTGGACTAAATGGTGAGTCCAAAGGTGAAGACATCGAAAGGAGAAGGAGTTGGGGCATGCTCCTTGGCTCACAACACTTTGGGGGTAAAAAGGTGTGTTAAAAATTCAAGATAGGGACTAGGAAGAATGACAAGCAAGTCAATTACTCACATGGACCTGTACAAACCAAGTAACAAGTTGGTTAATGCATAGTTGGAGCACTTTTGGTGCACGGACAAACCACGGGCAAACACAAACTCATAAGATTCACCATAGCCCGAACTTAAGGGAAGCCATCACATTCTCCCTTATAATATACTATGTGTTTGACCACGGAACAAACACCCAAATGTCATTTTGTCCTAAGACTCCCAAGTGGGAATCCTGAAATTCCCAAAATTGGGACTCCTACAAATTTGGAGGCCCATAACTTTGTGTGAAAACCTTTGATTCCAATGATGTCTTAAGCAAAGTTGTAGCCCTTTTGAAAATTTTTCAATGATATATGGCACACCAGTTGCACGCAAGGAGGACAGGGTGATTCCCAGCTTTTATTGGTCGGGAGTCAAATTGGCAATTTGACTCTCGGCCCTTCTCTTGGCCATAATTTGTGTCTCAATTACCCAAATGGGTCATGCGAGCCCATTTTTGAACATTTGTGTTCCAAAAAAATTCCAATGATATAAGGAAAATTTCAATCTAATGGGTTTTGACCCCTACAATCGCTCTTTGAAAATTTGGGAGTCCATAAGGACTCTAACTCCCAAAGTGGGAACTCACTTGGGAGGGTGGAGGTTCATTCCCTCACACTCTCCCACACTCTTGGGAACATGAAATGTGACTCTCAAGCTTCACTCTTAGCCTTCACCTTCGCAACCCCTTGCCTTGGTCACACGAAAGGCTGAATAAAATCAACAACAACAACAACAACATCCCCATCAAAGTAAATGAGCTAGAAGGATATTTCAAAGATTATAAAACTAGAATTAAACAAAGAATAAGTTCCCTAAATTGTAACTTTTGTTATGCTCCTTACATAGGGAATTCATGACAATATTTTTTGCGGTGATGCTTAATGTTGAATGAGTGAATTAACCACCAAGTCAACACAAAGTCAATCATATCAATGTGTACATTGCTTAGATAAAAAAGAACATGTGCAAGGGTGAGGAGCCACTATTAAAATTATGTTATCAAATGTTGCTGATGTTGGAAATGTGTACATTTGAGTAATAAAATGCATCAATAGGATAAACAATTAGTCCCTTTAACTCACAATAATTATTTTCAAAGATTCTAAAATTTGGGAATACCATCAAACTTTCATATAACCTTTGGCCCATATGTTATTTAAAGTTTATAGCCTTGGGTTCACAAATATGCAAGCCAAGAATGAAGTCCGGGAATCACATTTCATGCTCCCAGGAGTGTTGGAAAGTGTGAAGGAATGAACCCCTAGATTCCCAAGTGAGTTCCCACTTTGGAAATTGGAGTCCTAATGGACTTCCAAATATTTAGAGGGCAATTGTAGGGGTCAAAACTCATTGGATTGAAAATGTTTTTACACCATTGAAAAGGTCTTAAAATGGAGATATCGAAAATGGGGTTGCATGACACATTTGGGCATTTAAAACATAAGTTATGGCCAAAAGAAAGGTGAGGAATCAAATTGTCAATTTGACTTCCAACCATTAAAAGTCAGGAATCACCTTGATTTACTTGCTTTCAGGTGATGTGCAACATATCATTGAAAATTTCTTGACGAGGCCTACACCTTTACTTTAGACCTCACCTCAATTGAAGGTCTACACAAAAAGTTATAGGCCTCCAAAGTTGCAAAAGTCCTAGTTTTGAGAATTTTGGGATTTGGGAGTCCTAGGACAAAATGACATTTGGGTGTTGGCCCCATGGCCAGGCACAAAAAATATTATAAGGGGGGGAAGGTGGTGCCTTCCCCCAAGTTCGGGCTATGTGAGTCTTGTGAGTTTGTGTTTGCTCGTGGTTCGTCCGTGCACAAAAAATGCTCCAACTATGTACTAACCAACTTGTTGTTTGGTTTGTGCAAGTCCGTGTGAATAATTGACCTACTTGTCATTCATCTTAGTCCCATTTTGGAGCTCCAACACACCTTTCTACCCCCGAAGTGTTGTAAACCAGGGAACGTGCCCCAACTTTTTATCTTTCCGTTGTTTTCACCTTTGGACTTGTAGTTGAATCTATTAAGGAATTTGGGGGTGTGTCAAGGATCCATACCCATTACTTTTCATAAATGAAATGATGAACACAATAATAGGGTATGATGCATATTCTTTCTTAGATGGATATTCAAGATATCATCAAATCTCTATAGCTCTAGAGCATAGATACAAAGCTACATTTGTTATAGATTAAGGGCTTTTATATGGAAAGTGATGCCATTTGGAATGAAAAATGGACCTCCAACATATCAACGAGTTGTTATCAAAGCATTCAAATAATATTTGGAGAATTGTATGAAGATATTTCTAGATGACTTTTACAATTTATAGTGACAAGAAGAGTCATTTGCAAAAGCTCAAATTATGTTTTCAAAAGTGCAAAGAATATGGCATTAGTCTAAATATAGACAAATGTGCATTTATGGTATTTTCAAGGATGATCTTGGGTTTTATTGTTTCCAAATATAGGAAACTACTAGATCCAAAGAATATACAAATAATAGTAAACATGCCACCACCCAAGAATCCACAACAAATTCAAGTATTCAATGGGATGGCACAGTTTTACAAATGTTTTATTAAAACATTTATTGTTATTATGGCACATATGACTAAACGTACTAGAAATATAAAGTTTTTTTTAGACATAAGAATGTCAAAAGGCTTGGAAATTGATCAAACAAAAGTATATTGAAGCATTGATATTGTTGTCACGAAATTAGCGTGTGGAGTTTCATGTTTATACAGATGCATCCTTGTTAGTTTTGGGGGCCATATTGTTTCAGAATGTAACAAGGAAGAGTGATTAAATAGTAGTGTATGCTTTTAAGCTTCTAAAAAAAACAAAATAAAATTATAGCACAACAAAAAGAAAGGTTTTAACAACGGTTTTTACTTTGCACAAGTTCAAACATTATTTGCTAGGAAATAGGTTTGTCTTTTATGTAGATCATATGGCATGGTCTATTTGGTCAACAAACCACAGGTTTTAGGGAGAATAACTAGATGTTATTATTGTTCCTAAAATATGACTTCACAATAGTGTATAATCCAAATAGAATTCATGTAGTTGTAGATGCATTGTTAAGACTACCAAATATTACAAAACCCATAGATTTGCTTAAACAAACCATAGATGTAAATTTTTTTTACACAGAACCCAAATGGTTGAAGGATGTGTAAGAATTTTTGAGAATAAGACAAATTGAGGGCACGTTATTGGAACAACATAAGCAAATATTCATAAGGAGAGTATAACCTTTCACATTGAAGAAGGTAAATTATACATAATGGGCCAAGACAACAAACTATAACAATGTTTCACAACTATAAAAGCACATATGGTGATGAAAAAATTGCATGAAGGACCATTAGAAGGGCATTTTGCAATTGAAATAACACAAATAAAGATATTAGATGTTAGATATTAGTGGCCAATTATGTATAAAGATGTGCATGATTATTATAGATCTTGTGATGCATGTTAAAAAACATGAGGATTAGCAACTCAAAGTCTTGCAAAACTAGTCACAATTTTTAAAAATAACCATTTATGAAATGGGGACTTAATTTTGTGGGGCCAATTAAGCAAACATGAAAATATAAATGAAATAAATATATTTATTGTAGCTATAGATTATGTTACCAAGTGGGTGAGCATTGAGATTTAATATTGCATCATTCATAACAAAAATTTATATGAGTGCACATTAACCATGTTTGGATGTTCTTTGACTATAATCACAAATCATGGAGTTGATTTCATTAATGATGCCATCAAGTATTTAATAGATCACTTTTTGTTGAAACATGTGAATTCTACAACTTATTATCCTCAAAGGAATGGGTAGGTTGAGTCTATTAAAAAGGTACTCGGGGCATTATTGACCAAGTTAGTTAGAGAAAATATTACAAATTGGGATGAACATTTGTCTACAATGTTATTTTCATATAAAATTACATACAAAGTAACAACATGGTATAAACCATATCAATTAATGTATGGATTACATCCATTGATGCCCACATAGTACATAGTGCCAATTGCAAGTGGAAATGAGAGAGACGGTACGTGAGTGAAAGTTTTAATTAGTAGAATTACAAAGCTAGAGAAGTTGCAGGAAGCTACAATGCAAGCTGCAAAAACTGCAAGAATTCAACAATGGAATAAAACATTATGGAATTAACAAAAGAATCTAGAAAAGTAATTCAATTTTGGTGATTATGTTTTATGGTTTCCAAAGGGCAATAATTCAAACCTAGGAAGTTTACTAGGAAATGGTTTGGACCATACATAGTACAATATGTGTTGCCAAATAACATTATGTTATTGTTGACCATTGAAAAGTTTGAAACTAACCATGTGCTAGTCAATGTGAATAAGTTCAAACCTTATAACTACATGGAATTTGAAGTTCAAAAACGATTACGACAAATGCCAATATATTGAGAACAAAGTGCACGTGGAATTTGAGTGAAGAATTTTGATACATAGGAGAAAAACGAAGACTATGAAATATAAAATCCACAAATGTAGAATACTGAAGATGAAGAACAAATGGAAGATCCTACAATTAACACAATATTGATTTTTGATCTATAGATGACTAACAAGTCTATGAGTAATAGCTATAAAAGTTAAGGATTTGGGATGTAAAGATTTGAAGATGATTTATCATGGGTATCAATTGAATCAACATAAATATTTGCCTAGTCATTAAATGTATTCGCATAATCATTATATTTTTTGGCACAATTAGTAGAAAAATTGGTACAATCAGTAGATATATTGTCACAATCAACAAATGAATTGACATAGTCAAAAGATAAATGGGCATAATTAGTCGAAAGTGTATAGGGCAAACAAGGTGGAATCAATATAATTAATGTAAGGAGATTATGGATGTGGAGTAATCGAAAGATGAAATTTGTAGCGTTCATTCATAATCAGGACACGAAGTGCTTCCACGTGGCTATACAACGAACAAATAAACTTAGAGTGATGGGTCGTATTAATTTCAAGGATCACACATTAATTAAAAGATGACAAACAAGTAAACAACTAAATGTGATGAGTAGGAAGTTCAAGGATGAAAAAAATGAAGTAATCGTTGAAAGTAGTTTGAGTTTGTTGCTAAAAATTATGTGCATTTTCGAAGTTCTGGAGTTCACAACAACATCAGTGTAGAGAATGTGATTGAAAAACCATAGAAAATAGCAAAGGAAAAGGAAGCACAAAGGAGTGAGCTCAAACAAAGGCAAGAGGAAGAAGTATAATTGTTGAGAAGAATAGAAGTAACAGAACAATTGAAAAGAATAAAAAGATAAGGCATATTGAATATTCAGTTGTTGGCTATGAGGTCGTCACCGCATTCATCATCATCTTTGGAATGTGCAAAAGGAAAAGTGTACAATGAAAAGATGTAATTTGCACAAATGATAATTCACAATATATATAGAATTGGAACATCCATAATTGAGTCTTTATGCAAAAGCAGAAAAAGTTGGCATGCAAGAAAACAAGCATGACCAAGAGTTACATCAATAGATCCAATGTTCATTGAAGAATTAGAGGAAAACAAGGTTGTGGAGCAGCACTTTGTGGAAGCATTAACTACGCAGATAAACGTAGAGGAAGAAAACGTTGTTGAGGCAGAAGTACACCCATCCACTAAGGTGCAAGTGGAAATACAACAATTCGTAGAGGTGCAAGTGATGGAAATGGAAAGGTCTAAATCAAAAGTTGTAGCAAAGAGAAGACGTGTAATTCTAGACAAAGCTACATTTTTAAATAAAGGCAATAAAATTCCAAATCCTAACCAATTCATGTGGACATCATTATGATACACATGTTGAGCGTTGGTGAACTAGAAGGATATTACTAAAGAAATCAACTGGGCTTTTAAAATAGGGCTTGTTCCTTTGTTTATAATGGATTGGCATGCACTAATGCTTGATGTAATGTTGGAATTTCTAAACACATTTTCTATCAAGGGTGTAAATATCTACTTTGGGCATAAGGATGTATGTAATTAGTAAACAACTGATTGTAAACCTTTCGAGATAGAAATATGATGACATCCTAATGAAGCTCTTGTAGGAAACAAAGAATTTAACATTCCAAAATCATTGCAATATGCATTTCCGACATAAACAACTTTTCAACAAAACAACAACTTTACATCATAAAACTACAAGGAAAAAATACATAAAACCACTCCTACCAACACTTGTTCAAAGTGTATGTTCTTCATTAAGGAAAATCCATTATCCCAATGGAATTACAACTTTTGGTGTTTAAGAGTATATTCCCTCTCCTACCACTCACACACCTCCCCTACTTTCCTCCAAGTCTCCTCCAAGAACTTTGTAAAAAGAACCCCCTTTACTATTGTTGATCATCCTTAAGTAACTAGAAATAGTATAACTAACTCGTGAGCTAGTCTCATCATTGGGTGTCGAAAAACTTCAAAGACTCATAAGTTTTTCAAATGAACTTCAATTTGAATGTTTGAAGGGTCTATCTTATATTCCTTGAAAAGATTTTTCCAACAGCATATTGATTACCTCAATCAAAGTTGATTTGACATCTAAAATTGCTGAAAATGTGAAGCTTAATAATAAATATGGTATTTTGGTATGCAATTTTGGTAGATAACTTGCTAAGCCATTTTGCTAATTTGGTAGGTATTTTCTTTGATTCCTAAATTTATTGTAAAATATTAATTAAAATTATCCCTTTAACATTTGTTGTTTCCTTCTACTACTAATAATTTCTTACCTAACAAGGACTTCCATACAAGGCAAAACATGAAAAACATAACAACAAGGAGGATGTATAGATTTTGGTACATTTAGCTTTCCTTCAATTCAACAAAACATCAATACATGCTTGTCACTTAAATCCTTGTACAAAATTACACCTTTGTTTTTCACCTAAACAAAAATATTAATACATGTCTGTTTCCATAATTTTTTCTATGTATAAGCAACTTTCTAAACATGCACTACACTAATAGCAATGCTCACTTCTTGATCACCAATGTGATGGACTACCCATTCTATGAAATCCTTTGAAATTGCATTGTTTACTTTGTACTCGTCCCCACTTTCTAATCCTTTCAAGCTTTGTTATGAAAGAAGCCAAGTCTATTTATGTAAGGTGTTGCCTCCTTTTAACCAATGTTTCCCAAACTTGACCAAGTAATGCAAGTAGCCCTTGCCAAAGGGTATAACCAAGATAAAGTGAATAACGATTACTTTGTCAAAATTGGAATAAGTAGATTTAAAATAGCAACAGAACCCATTATCGAATTATGGAACATTTTTTTCATTTCAATGATTAAATATGGTATATGTTTACTTTAATGTGCATTAATTTTCATATTTCAAACTGCAAAAGTAGGTTTTTCAAAATACAAGTAGCTTTTTGACGTCTACTTTTCACTCTGGGCTTTTGGTTTCAAGTAGGTGTCAAGTAGGTTCTTACAAAAAGGAACTAGATTTTTTTTTAATGACTTGCTAAAACATATGTTAATCTTTATTTCCTAACTTATTACATATCAATTTCATTAATTTTCCAACTAAAAAGTAAGTTTGAACACATTTTTTAGTTGGTTTCAAATGTATTTTTAATCTACTTTTTAAATTCATTTTATTTTTATTTTTTTATAATTAGATTCTTATAAACTTAATAGGGACAACTAATATTACTTGACATATACTTTCACCTAATTTGATGCTACTTTATGGTAGTTATATCAAAAACACAAGGCCTGAAATTGAATGTGAGGATTGAGATGCAAAATGGCATTCATCCAAGGTGCATTGCCATTTTTTGAAGCAACGTTTTATTTTGGGTTGAATTGGATAAACTATAACACTTAACATTTTCCAACACCTCCATCATGATTATAGCAACATATATGCCTCATGGGTTCTTCACCAATTTTCTTCAACATGAAAATCTTTTCCATACACCACATACATTTAGAAAGTTAGATAATTACCATCCAACAAGGCAAGTTCTCAAAAATCTAATTGTTACAAGTTCTATTGTTATTGATAATTGTACTTCCTAGTTGCATTTGAATCTCAAACTAGATTTTGTTCTTTCCAGCTCCATTTTGAAAATTTTCATTAAAATTTGCAGACGTGTAAAAAGATTATGAAAACAAGTGGGAGGGATGTTATGTTGGAATACCAACTTGGACAACATCTGCAACAACATAGCTTGCAGTTTGATTAGCCATGAATTGGAAACCATGCCCAAACCACACAATCGACTTGTGAAAAGTGCCCATTGACGACCTTTCCAATTAGGGAAACATAATTTAGGTGAACATTTGGGTGAGTAGATGATACAACATGACCAAATTCAAATGATCTAGTCCTAAATGCTCTGTGAACACCATTATACACAATCTAAAATCAATGTCTAATACACCAATTCTTGTTTCACATTATTTTTGTGATTAGGAACGGTTTTTAATCATATTTAATTAAGGTTGTTGTCTTTTACAATGGCATTTATCCTTCCATATGCCTTGTCTAATCCTCGGAGATTGCCTCTTTGGCATGTAAGAAGGTGATAACATAAAGATTATAGGCTTTGGGTTAGGGAACAACAAAGGGCAAGAATATACAATTTGAAATGCCTAAATTGTCCTTGCACCAAATGCAAGGGATGCTTCTTATATGCAATTAGGAATGTGAGGGGGCATTTGATTCATAACAAAAGGGATCTTAGATTTAAAGTTTGGAGAGGTCCAAGCACTAAAGACTCATTAGATGAAAAGTGGGAGGAAGAATTTAGAAGACCAATAAAACTATAGACCCAACCTTTCGATTCTAGTATTGATATCCAAGCTACAATAACTAATGCATTCCAACAACTAGATAATCTTATCTCACTTGGAGACAAAATGGTGGATGTTATGGAACATGTTTTTAAGGTAGCTTATGGATTACAACAAGAAACAAATGAAGGTGACAGAAGTGGTGATGGAGAAGTCCCATTTGATAGAAAAGGATAACAACCATTAGGAGATGCATCTTTTGAGGATGTCTAATAAGAGCACAATTTTGATCTAGTGGCTTTGGAGGATGCAATGAAGGAATTATATGTTGGTTCCAAGTGTACAAAATTGGCAGCAACAATACTTCTTATGAACCTTTGTATGGTACATGGAGTCACTAATAAATTTGTAGATGAATTCTTTGCACTTTTTACAACATCATTTACTTCTTGAACCTAATTGTTTGCCCACCAACTACTATGCCACAAAGGCTTTGACACAAAAGCTTGGATTAAATTATGAAAATATTCATGTATGTCCTAAAGATTGTGTTTTGTGTGAAGGGGATCATAGAGATGATGTCAGTAGTCCAAAATGTGGGTGTCCTCATTACAAGGATGTAGTAAACAAGGTATTGATTATGAAAGTGCTTCGACATTTTCTTTTAATCCCTAGACTTCAAAGGTTGTTTAGGACACCTACAATGTTTGAGTTAATGTTGTGGCACTCATGGAATAGTAGTCTAGATGGCCTTGTCAAACAACCATGTGATTCAAAGGCTTGGAATCACATTCAGCAAAAGTTTTTTAATTTTGCAACAAATCCACGAAATGTGCATCTTGCATTTGCTACTGATGGTGTCAACCCATACAAATTGACTCTTTCAACACGGTCAACATGGCTTTTCATGTTGTTGAATTACAATTTACTTTTTTGGTTGACAACCAAGAAATTTTTCATCATGTTGGCATTATTGATTTCGAGGAATGAATCTATCACCTCTTCCAACTTTGATATTTATTTATAACTATTGGTTGAAGAGCTAGCTAAAACAACTATGGATTAGAGTTCTAACATACAATGTGTAGACACCTTTGGGGTCCAAGTCATTTACATTGAGAGGCATGTTGCTCTAGACCATCCATGATTTTCCTAAGTATGGAATAGTTACAAGAGTCACACACTAAGGATTTGTCAATGTCCAATCTATAGGCCAAAGTCTAAGGGCAAGCACTCAGTGGAGTTAAGTAAACAAACCTACATTGGAACACACATATGGTTATCAGAGGGACACCAATATAGATCAACAAGAATGACTGATCATTTCAATGGTAATTAAAAACCTACCTAAGACCCAAATCTATCACAATAAAAGAATAGTTGACACGAGCTACACAATACCAGTCTTGGTTACAATTGGGTGGCAAAGATCGTGGAGTTGGGGACCCTTCCAAAGAACACGGTGTGAAGCGTTGTAATGTGTCATATGATTTGCCATATTGGTAGTTATGTGGAACTTCCTTCAAATGTGCTTACATTGGTGGACATTGTGATGTCATGTTTGCCATTCTTTAAAACTAGAAACAATGTTGCTTAAGTTTGTGGGTGTTTAAATATGTCAGTCATTAGACTATTTTTGTACCAAAAAATGTCATTTGTGACATATGTTAATCATATACAAATCAATATTAAATTGGTAATAGGGTTGATTCGATAGATTTTCGTTATAGGCTAGTTAAATTATAGTTGCCTTGTGTGTATATGTGGTAGCCTTTAGTCATAGAAAGGTTAAATCTATAATGACCAATACATTAAAAAAATTAGACTAAAGGCTGCACTACATTATTTTTTGTGCTAATTTTGGTTCAATGGGAGATAAAAAAATGTATGGGTTAATGAAAATAAACCTAGTAACCCTAAAAAAGAAGGTTGATCATGAGAGAAGTGGGTTGGTAGACGTGAAATTTAATTCTTGCAAAATTATTCCACACTATTATAACATCAAATTTGCACTTCACATGCATAAATCCACTATTTTTGCCTTAATTCTCAACACCATTAACACTGCCATTCATTGAAACATAAAATTCAAGGTTATTTCATATAACCAAAATCTATATTTATAATACATTGTAAAAAGTTCCATAAATAAAGTTACAATTCATTTCATCATATTCTGGTACTACAAAAAATTCACACAATGATATAAACATAGAATTCACTCAAAAGTTTGTGCTTCTTTGTATTACTAAAAACATGACTCAAAATACAACAAAATCTCATGTTTTGTTGAAATACTCCAAAACAACAATTAAAATCTATGTTATATCAAAACAAAAATTGTGGTTTTATACTACAAGTACTTATAACTCCTCTTATTCTTCCCAAAATTGTGTATAAGAATTCCTTTTCTTTTTCCACGCCTCTTCTTTTGGGCAATCCCAAATCTCCTCATCATGATTCAAAACCAACAAGAATTCAAACTTCAAACTAACAAAGTTCCTTGATCAATCCTTATCTTAAATGTTTGTTCATCCAAAATCATGTAATCATCTATCCCCCTTAACATTACCCCTTCTGTACTTTGGATTCTATCCCCAAAATCCTTGGAAATGACAGAAAATGAAATGAATGTATTTTGTAACATTCTAAACATCTATTTCCTCTATAATAACCTCTGTAATTTCAACTTGTATAACAACTGGTGGTTATGTACCCACTTGTGGCTTTGTAGTTTTGATTTGTATTTCCATCTTTGCAATTTTTACTTCCTCCTCTACTAATTCACTTTGTGGTTTTATTCACACGGGCTATATCTTAGATAGCTCTTCTTCTATTGTAGGAATAATCTCCACTTGTCCTTGTTCCTAAGTTCTCTATGGTCCTTTCTCTTCCTAACCCCCTCCTTTCAACTCCTATGGTTTCTCTATCTACACCTTTACATCTTGAGTTGCTCTACTTTTGAGGTCTTGTGGTTCTTCAGTCTACATTTCCTTTTCTTGAATTGTTCCACTAGGCCTTGCTTTAGTCTCTTCATCTTGGCCTGATACCTCTATACTTGCTAAACTACCACAAATAAGATTTGGAAAATTCTTTGGATAAGCTTCCAACTTGTACCTCAGAATTTTTTCATTAGATCTATGTTGAACCAAATTCTTTTCTGATTCCTTTGTAGAATTTTCCCCTACAACCTCCCACCATTCCTCAAATTCTGCCTCAAAATCCTTCATCTTGTTATTTGTTTTCATTAGGGTATAGTACTATAACATTTGTTCATAATCCTCTAGTCTTTTCTTGACACCAACTGGGTTTAGATTCTTCCTCTATTCGTGTGCCATCTCCAACTATGCTTGTAGGTGCTAGAGATTCATTTCATATTTTTTCCTTTCCTCTAACAACTTCTTTTTCTCTGCTTTTGTTGTCTTTTTTATAAGCTCATCAAATTGCAACAAAGATACATTCTTCATATTCACGAATTCCAAATATGTTAAAACATTCTCCTTCTCCTTCTTTTCTTTAGTTAATGTTGACTATCCAAAGCCTTTTTTTATTTCTTATGAAGAAACAATGTATTTGTCCATTTTCTCTCTATGGTTTCCCATATTTCATCTTTTTTCTTTAAATCTTGTAGTTCTTCGTTATGCAACTTCAACTATGTTGTGCTACCTTTGAGCTCTTCATTCTCATCCCGTAGTTTCTTAATAATCACTTTAATCTTTTATTTAACCTATGCCTTATTTTTCTTCCAAATTTCCACATTATTTTTATATCCCTTCTAAAAATCTCTCTCCTTTTCCATTTCCTATAACACTACCTTCTCCTTCTCCCCTGTAGCCAACTTGTTCTTTGTATTGTTCACCTCTAATGTCACAACCCCATTTTGAAGCAAGTGTGAGGATGAAACTCACATTCCCAAAAGTGGGAACTTGGAGTCCTCCGAGACTCTCAAAAACTTAGAGCTTGATTGCAAGGGTCAAAACACCTTTCATTGATATGTTCTTTATACCATTGGAAAGGTCTTGAAGTGTAGATGTTCAAAATGGCCTTGCATGAGCCATTCCAACATCTGCAGCACAAGTTATGGTCGAAAGAAGGGCTGGGAGTCAAACTGCCAATTTGATTCCCGACCACTAAAAGTCGGGAATTGACCCGACCCCGGTGTGTGCAAGTGCAGTGCAACACACCGTTGGAAAGCTCTTGAAAAGAACTAAAAGTTTTCTTTAGACCTCATCCCAATCAGAGGTCTCAATTGGGAGTTATGACCTCCCAAAGTCTCGGGAGTCCAAACCAAGACAGTTTCAGGACTCCTCCTTGGGGAGTCCCAAGACAAAAAAACCATTTGGATGTAGGTGCCCTGGGGAAACACATAGAATACTATATGGGGGAAGGTGGTGGCTTCCCCTAAGTCCGGGCCATGGTGAGTCAAGTGAGTCCGTGTTGCCCGTGGCTTGTCCCAACACCCATAATGATTCCGAATGTGAACTAACCAACTTGTTGGTTGGTTTTGATGCAGGACCAAGTAATTAAATAAGTTGTCCCTCTTCCTAGTCTAATCCCGAAGCTTTCAACACACCCCTTTCACCCCCTTTAGTGTTGGAAGTTGGGAGCGGCACCAAGTTCCAACTACTTCCGCTCTTTAACATAGTTGGACCCTTTTTGGGTCTAACAAGGAACTTAGGGGCGCATCATCTAGAATCAAATTCCCCATATTCAGACTCACAATTGCCATGGTCTAAAATAACTTAGCTGCCTTATTTGCTTGCATTACTTTTGAAGCTACCTCCTCCATAGACTTTGGTGTACTTGTTTGTATCATAGGATTTGTAGATCCTTTTGTAGAAGATCCCAGCTCCTATACCATTCTTCTCCCTAATTCAAATTCAAATGGAAATCCTTTTGCAAATTTTGGTCTACTAGGTGGTACATGTAGTTATGTTGGTCTAAACAATTTAAAAGCAAATTGTATCACCATTCTCTTCATTTGCAGTTCAATAGCTTATAGACCTTCTTGTGTCCATTTTCATTGTTGTTACAAATGTTCTTCCAAATGCTACAAATGTTGTGGATTTACAGTGGTTTCCATCCAATCTTCATATATGTTTCCATCAAACTAGTGCAAATGCCTTTCAACAAATGGAAACCTTGTGTTATGCTCTTCTTTAATTTCCTGATTTATCTCCTTCAATTGTCTCTTTTGTGGAAATGTCATCTGTGGTACCTCTTGCCTCTGTTCCTTTAGTTATGTTTCATGTGGAGTTATCTATGATATTTTTGCAATTTGTCTAGTTACTCGTACCATTATTGGCACTTCCTTTACCATTGTTGGCACTGTAGATGGTTCCATTTTACCCTTCATCACTTTTTGTGCCCTCAAATCTATGCTCTCCTGTTTCTTCTTCACTCCTGAGCCTGAGGCTCCTCCTTCCTCAACTTTGTTCTTCTCTTAAAAACAATTCTTGGAAAGTCTACTACAACTTTCTTTTTGTTCTCCAATGTTATCTACATTTATTCCCTGGTTCTTTAAACCTTGGTTGGTGGCTTTTGTGGATTTTCCTTTTGATGCATAAATAGATATTGAAAGATCTTTATCAATACCAATGTAGACCGACATGTATCTTTCTTATCCCTTTTATTTTCCTTGACATATTTATACCATTAATCTAATTCATTACAAAGACTATTGCATATATCTATGCCCAATCCACCTTTGCACTTTTCTAGATTTCATTATGTTATAGCATTCTTGTTAAAATATTGGACCTTCTCCCTCTGATAAATGATAGATATAATGGTAGGATATATGATAAAATATGGCAAGCCCAAACTCTTTGTATTCCATTGATTTGTAGAAGAATTTGTAGCTGCAAGTCTACAACTTTGTAATGCCTAAATTGCTAGTGACTTACTAAATTGCCCTTTCGGTTCTTTTACATACCCATCCACACACACTCCAAAAACATTTAGGATTCCAAGTTGTTGCTTTTACATGGTATTTGCAATGATGGTGTTGGACAAGACCCCAACAAGTGATACCATGTTAATACAATTAATTAATATTTGTTAAAAAATATTGCTAACAATCCTACTTGTGGGTTCAACTGAGAGTAGATAGACCTTTTGATAGTGAAGGCATTTCAAATGTACCATAGTCTTCCCAACTTTAAATCTAAAGTGGTAGTACAAAACCATGTGTTTGAATTTGTGTCATGATCCACTCCCCCCCCCCCCCCAAAAAAAATTCCAGGCCCAAATTCCTACCTAAAATGTAACAAAAGAAGCATAGCAAAAAACCAATTGTTCATTAGAAATACACATTACTTACTAATGGATGCTTAAAACCAATACTTTAAACTGAAAAACAACTACAATGAACCCACCAATATCTTGGGTATAAGCTTGATTGATTAAGCTTTGAAGTTTTTATGAACACCGCTACTCAATGACTTAATGTCCATGTGACTATTGGTTATTTGGTTTTGCTATTACTTCTTTAAGTGGCTTATGTTTACAATTTCACTATAGTTAGTTGTTGTTAAATGCGAGCATTGAAAGGAGTATGAAATTGTTCACCATGGCAATTCTAAATATGGTGTAGAGGGCCAACACTTGGCTTAAAGGGATGTGTGCTCATGTGGCAACAACTTGGTTGATCTCTATGAGAATGGCCATGGTTTTTTCAACAATGGTATGTGATGTGATATTCTCCTCACCCTTTTTGATGGCTTCCATTTCATAACCTTCATATCCTCACTCTGTGAAGTCCATCCTGAATCACATGACTATGTTAGTCTCAGTGCTAGTGAAACCATTTATGGTTTACCTCATGGGTCATGTCCCCTATGCATCTGCAAAATGTCTACATTGGGCAGGGGTGCCAAGACCAATGTAGGAGGGAGACAATATGACATTGATGTTTTGAAGGATATTCATCTTTGCTTCATAACTACCAACAATTTTTTCATACAATGTCAAATCTTTGGCTAAAACCTCTTGGTCCAAACATTGACAGACATGGATAGACTTGTGTTGGAATCTAAAATGCTTCCATTTGTTGCAACTTAAATAGTGTATCAAGTGGTAATACAAAGAGTCGTTAAAACTAACCTCAAAACTTGGTTGCTTTCTAGTAGCCATAAGATGTGTTAGTCTTGGCCTGTCAAAACTTGTTGATAGCCACAATGAGAACATGTGGAACCATCCCCCTCTCTGATAATGATCAGTATGATCAAGTTAGGCACATATGCATTTTTAGGACAAATGCAAGAAAACAAAACAAAATCACCATCACATGATGTAAATATAAAAACACATTCATAAACTATGGACTACATTCTAACCACAAAAATGTAGAATTTTTTTGCAAGATTCTATTATATTAGGCCATATTGACCTTTAGAAAATAATGTACCTTGTAGATAGAATCTTGGGTGCCCTAACTCCTGTTAGACATGTATCATGGGTGCCCTAACTCCTGTTTGACATGTATCATGGGTGCCCTAACTCCTGTTTGACATGTATCATGGGTGCCATGTTTCCTAGATATTATCTTCCCACATTGACCTTTAGACACACCCATAATAAATCGTATAAATATATATATGTTACTATTTTTTGTCTTCTATTTGTGAATATTTACAAATGCACATTCCTCATAGATCAAAATTGGAAAATAATGAAAAAATAGAGCAAAGGAACTTGCATAACTTGACTATGCTTTCTTTTTTTTGGAAACAATTACCTTGCATAATTAACATTCCTATCTTCCATATTGATATGTGTTGTGAGGTTTCCCAACTTGCTAGTATGGTTTTTGCCACAATCTCCACCAAAGCAATGGTTGTTTAGGGTAACTTGAGCAACAAAATTTAGGGTTCAATCATCCCAAGGGATGAATGCAATTATCTATCATTGTAATCCTTCGAAAATATTCATTTGTTGGGTTTTAATTTTATTTGCGTACTTGAGTGGAGAGATTATTATGCACACTACACACCACATATTGTTTGCATGCACAACTGGAAAACATGATTACATCAGACAAAAACAATTTTCCTAAAACTATTGTGCTAACTTACACAAACAAGAAGGGTGATTACAAGCTTTCCATATATGCACGTGTTGCATCCCTCACGTATGTATTGAATCCTCTATAAGGTGCAACAAATGAATTGTATGTGTTCAAAAATTGTCTTGTCTCCAATGAACAGTCAAGGACACAAGTTTAAGTTTTGGCGCAAGGTTTTGAATTTCTCATTATATTCTCAATCATTGGAGCCTTTTGAGTTTCTATTTTTGCAAAGTCACATGTGAGTTCTTTTGCATTTTAATGTTTACAACTTCAACATTTGCCCTTTGCTTTTTGAGTGAGTTCTATCCTATGTTGATCTTGTATTTTCAATCCTCATTGGGAGGTTATTTTGCATAGTGTTGAATGTTTCCACATAGGAACTTGGCTTGGGTGGTGAAAAGGATTTGACGACAATGTTTGTTCCTACCTAAACCCAGCTTGCCATAATTTGTAATTCAAATATGCTACGATTAAAATGAAGTTGTTTGTTTTGACATGTGTTTGTTGTAGGAGGAGAAAGTTGTGATGAACTTATGTAGTTCAAGTACATATCTGTTTGAAATGGCCTAATGCATAAAGGAATGATTGTTCATAATATTTGAAAGCCTATTTATATCTATCATAATAAGGCCACAAGTGGTTGGATTGAAATCTAAAAAATGTGTTTCAATTCATAGCTTGGGTTTTAAATTGCTACAATTGGAAGTTTTATAGAAAGTGGATTATTTAACTTAAATTGAACAACTACTTAGGTACTAGCCATGACACTTGATTTTTATCTCAATTAATTTTTAAGCATAAAAGTTAAATTGATTGAATTTTTCTTGAACTTACTTAAATACATTAATTATGTTAAGTTTTTTTTTATGTACATAATTTTTGTCAAGGGGTGGGGTGGACATGTTTTTCTGGGTGTTGAAAATAGAGTCCATAATTTGTTTTCAATTTTTGGTTTATTTTAATTGTAGCAAACCTAAATTTCCCATTCTTTCAAAAATTCCAAAGTTTTTAATATTTCAATCTTTGCATATATCTTGGGAGTTCCTGTCTGTATTTTTTATTAGGCATTTCTTAAAAGTCTTGTCAAGGAAAAAATTAGTCAAGAGTTTCTAGTTGTCTGTCCATTTTTTGGAGTTCCCAAGTTTCTTGTCCTTGGTTATATGTGATGAATTTTCCTTTTAAGTTTTACTCACAATTTCCAATCAAATTTTTCTTGACTTTCCAACATATTTTTGTAAATATAGAATAACATATAGAAGGGTATACTTTCATTTACTTTATGATAGTAATGCCAAAAGCATGCATGTTTATTGCATGTTCTATTTATATCATTTGCAAATGTTAATCACTTTGGTGATCCATATCTTGGTAGTGAGTTTTTAACCCACTTTCATTTCAATGGAAATGAATCATTTTATAATATGTGAACATGTCTCAGTAGAAAAAAATCATCCAATCAAGTGTAGTGGGGTGGATTATGTGCAACAAATTTTATTGGAAAAATTGTCATATCGAATGACAACAATTGAGACTAAGCAAAATGAACTAGATGCCAAAGTCACTTTTATGTTGGATAGTCAACAAGTTCAAACCCAAGCCTTCAATGACATTTAGAATATGTTTTCTACCTTTTTAAGGGGGCAAAAGGAACATATTAACAATTTTCTTTTGAAACCTCAATTTGCTTCTGAAGTACAACCTCAAGCAGCATTTCTTGTGGGACCAAAGGAGACAATGGCTTAAAAAAATGTGGAGCCACTAAAGACGTCAATGGTGGGGAGTGGCAATGAAAGGTCACGGTCCCATTCATTGGGAAAGATTATATTTTAGTCTATGGATCAAGCAAAATCACCACCATAGAAGACCATAGTAGCACCAACAAAACACTTGGTGGTGAAGGAAACTCCTATGAAGAAGCGGACAACATCACCCTCAAGTGTGGAGGGTCAGGATTGGGTTGTTCTAAAACCTAAAGCAACACCAACAAATTGTTTTTTCAAGAATAAATCATCTCCTTCCAAAGTGAATGTGGGTGAAACCTCTCTTGGTCAAAGTGTTGGACATGTAAAATACACAATTTGGTGTGGTGTTAGCATCCATTCAATCAATTTTACAAATCTAAAGATGACATATGGGATGTACATTAATGTAAGCCATAATGATCAAGAACTATTCAATTTATTTTTCCTTCCTCCTTATAAACCCCATGCAAACCGTATGCACCATTCAACAATTGCTTACATAAATTTGTTGTTACACATTTTTCATAAGAACAATATTGACAAAGTACTATACTACTAGATGTGACTAAAGTTTTGGTCTTCAATTGTTGCAAATGATTAAGTTAGACTTTTTGAATTGGTTCTTTACAATGTCTACATGAACAATAAGGAGTATTCAAGTAGAGCATTGTTATTTTGTTATGGTTTTATTTGCTTTCATTTGATTAATAACTAGCCATGTTTTATATCCAAAATTCCACCATATTTCCACCATGTTGGGTAGTTATAACATTTTGAACATCTTAGAATTAAACATGAACATGATTTTGGTTTTGGTCATGTTTCTTTTCTCTTAGAAAACTTTGAACTCAAAATTGACTACTTCAAATCTAAAGTTCTCAAACAATGTAAGGTGGTTTTGACTCTGAATTTTTTCTTTTTGAGTTGGGTTTGTCCATAGTTAGTAATAAGTTCATAGAGGTTTTGGTTATTCCTTATTTATTTTGAGCTGAAAGGACAAGAGTTATTTGAAGACCAAAACAAAGGAAAAAACATGGACAACCCAAAGGAGAAGAGCCACTTTACCCACTAAAGAAAAGACAAAGTTAAGCTTAAACATGAAAAGATAAAGGAGATGGAGAATGGTTCAAGTTCATAATATTTAAATCTACTTAGGTAAGGTCCTTGATACCCAATTTTAATTAATTGAAATTTCAAATTTTCATATCCCATTTAGATATTTTATGAGTGGGCTTGCCAACTAGGTTCAAGTTTTTTGTGTAAATAAGTATAACTTTAAAATAAAAGTAAAAGTCTCACCTTGATTGTTTTTACAAGCATTTCATTTTATCTAGTTGTAATTTTTAACATTACAAAATATTTATCTTGTATTGTGTGGACTAATTGAACAAACTATTATGATTTAGTTTTTTTTTCTATTTGTGTATAAATATGGATCATGGAACCAAATTTGATTTTAAATTGGTTTAGGTTTCAATTTTGTTAAAAAACTACTACAATTGAAGGTTTTAAAAATCCCACGAATTAATCTAAAGACCTAACCATGGGTTCCCTCACAAACCAAAAAATGTAAATTGGGACCAAAGGTTTCTTTAAAATAAAAAAAACAGAATTATGTTGGTTTCAACTCACCATGAATTAAGGGTAAAAATAAATTAAGATGGATTTTTATGGATGTCCAAATCTTTGTTTTTCGGCTTTGTTTAAAATTATACAAAAAGTCCAAATGAAACATGAAAAATAAAACAAAAAGATTTAATATATTGAAACATTACCACTTAATTTTTTTGATTTTGAAAGAATTCCACCAAACCCAACAATATTCGATCAAATGTGCACATAAAAAATAAGGTATCCTCAAAATCCCCAACCACTTGTGAATTCTTTTCTAATAACCATTTTAGGAAAATTATACAAGACTTTGAAACATGATATTTTTAAGGTATATGGCACTTAAGGGCAAAACCAATGTTTTTTTTTTTTTTGAAATTCCTCAAGTAGGTGCATTGGCTAGGGTCCTTAACATTAATTAGCAGTAAATGGTGATCGTCCTAGTGGACTAGTAGACCTTTTTTGGAGTCCTACCTTGTTCTGTTAGCCTATAGGAACACATTGTTTAAATCTGGCAATTTCTAAATGTTTTTGGTCAAGATATAACAATTTTTTTTTTTAAATTTCAAAAATCCATTTGTTGGATTCATCGACTTTTTTTTGTCGCCATGTTGCAAAAATTCGCCCAAAAAGAAAATACAGGTCAAAACACATGGAAATAAATTTTTTAATCTTTTCATAATTCCATTCAATGACCTCAAAATATCCATGTTTTGCAAAGTTCATTTAGTTACATAAATATTTTTTGTTCAAAACTTGTTTTCATTAAAATATTTTAAAAGGTTTACAATAGGATGCTATAAGGAAAATATGAAAAAAAATGTTAACATCAACATAATTTAATTTTTTAAAAGTTTAAGACCCAATTTTAGGGTTAATTGGACTCAAAATACACTAGAAGTATGGACTTTTAATGGTCTTTCAATTGTTGTTTTTGGTCCACCATAATTTGTTTGTACCTTCAAATGTTTGATGGAAATATGTAATGGACATCCATTTATAGTATTGTGCCAAGCTTGGTGGAAATGAAATTCACAACTTTAATGATTCCTATAACCATGTGATGTTGATGATTATATTTTCACTCACACTTCATTATAATATTTTGAAATGCAATAGAATGGATTTGATCAATTTCACTTCAAAATGATTGAAATTGCAAATGGAATTAAATGTAAGATGTTGTAGTGTTAATTATTTGAATATCTTAGTTGCTTTCCATGAGGATATTGTGTGAAGAAAAATGAAATTACTTAAGGAAAAATAAATAATTGAGTGTTTAAGGCAAAAAAAAGTCTTGATCTAGGTTTAATTTAAGTTTTTGTACACCCAATAAATAATTATATACATGAATGTAACAGGTGCCATTGGTGCATTGGTAACCCAATTACTTTTCCTTTCCAAAACCATTATTTGTAATTTAATTGAATTTCCAATGACAAAAACTATTCAAAATTCAATAGTTCCTACACCTTACGTCTAAAGTTTCTAACTTGCTTTCATTAAATCATATCCACTAAGGGCTCCCAACAATATAAAAAGTAAGTGGAAATTCCCCTAATTTTTTTTTTGATTTAAATGAAAATTTAATGAAAATTTGTTCAATATTCAATAATGTTTTCCAATGTAGGTTGAAACATTATGAAATCAACTTGGTGCACTTGTACTCATTGAGGGTTTCCCAACCATGCCAAAAACAAGGGAAATGGTGTTGTGTTTCGGGAGATTTCAATGTGAAAAACAAACAAACAATCTTCCTTCATAGATTTATTTAATGTGGCTTGTGAGGTTGGCCCAAATGTGACCGTGTTTCAAAATAGGGGAAATTCAACATATGAAAATTGTTTCGTAATATTTAAGATTTAGGGCTAAATTAAACTGTAAATAGTAAACCCTATATCCAATTTTGGAAGAGTTAAATATGAGTTGCAAGTGTGACCACATTTTCCACTGATTTTTGTTTTTTCAAAACCTGATTTTTTATGATTTTTTGAATTTATAATGACAAAAATCACTTTAAATTTGATAAGTCTAAAACTTATGAAATATTTTTTGTTAAATCCTTCTCCTTGAAATCTTTCCAATAACACTAAAGGCACATCCCAATTCCTTTGAAATTTTTAGTTACAATTTGATTTAATTTTCAATGAAAAAATCATTCAATATTTAAAACAATTTACACTACAAGTCCAAATGTCATAAAACCAAGCCAATGCTCCTCTTTCATCGAGAGCTTTCCAAAGATACTGAGAACACAATTTGAAGCACCCCAACTTTGATGGATCTCATAGTTACAAAACAAAGCACCTTGTTTCATAGCTAGAGTGGCAAGTTCTCCATATCTTAATTTCTACATTTCAAATCCAGGACATGAATAACTTATATAGGAATAAATTGAACGTATTGGAAAATGCATAAAATGAGATTATTCGTGTGACAACTCACAAGTACATGATGTGTATATTTTTCTTATTTGTGACCCAAGTAGATGATTTCATAATTGAGAGTAACTTAGAGGTGTTACCCTCTCCCTTGATGCCTTTCCAAAAGCAAGTTATTTCTGTTCATTTGTGCTTTAACCTATTTTCAAGGAGTCTCAACTAGTGTTGGCTGGTTAATGAGAAAAGACCTGATTAGCAATAAGGTTATAAATTTGACTGTTAATAATGTACATATCAGTCGATTTCTATTTTTTTTGATAATTGATAAATAAAATTACAATAAGTGGGAAGAACCTTAGTTAGTGATTATCGAGAATTTAAAGTCTAATAACCTACTTAGATGTCGAAATTCTCATCCAAGTGGTTTATCAATATTTAAACATTACATGAACAAATTTGTAAATGTAATCTAGAGATGTATACTAAGCACATAATGGTGTAACAAAGTCTTTTATGAAAAACATTAAAACCTACCTACTTGACCAAATATCAACTTGATTATCAAGACAATTATTTGATAAGTTGTCCTTACGCATAACAAGTGGTTATTACTAAGGAAAAATAACTAATTAATTGATAATTGAGATTATTATTTTGATTTTGAAATTGAGGTCTATTTTTTTGAAAAAAGCTTGATATTGATTTAATTATGTGGTCCCAAAAAATTCTTTTGACATAAAACCAACCTAGCCTAGTGGTTATTAAAAAACAACCAAACTTTGTACCTTGACCATTACAACACATGTTTGTCAAATAAATAATGCATTTTGAGGATTCCATTTCAACAAATGATAAATTCTCAAACATTCCATCATATTTTTAATTTTCATTTCTGATTTTTTTGGTTAAAAATTTGAAATATTTGTGAAACAACATTATTATTGTCAAATTGGCCCAACACTAGTCTCAACCAGTATTGTCTAGTTCTTGATTTTCAAAAGAACATTGGATTTTGGTTCCAAAGTTTTTTTTTTTTTTTTTTTGGGTGGAGAGAACACCCCCCCTTTCTGGTTCAAGGAATTAAAAGTGACCACCTATATCAACCAGATTCCTAAATCCAGAAAATAAAATAAAATTGCACACTTGAGACATGTTCCAAATATAGTTACATTCCTAATGCCATCCCCCCCATCCACCCTGAAATTTATTATTAAAAAAAATGTGTGCTTGAAATTTTTTCACCAAATTACAACATGTCTAACTACAGTTGGAAAAAATAAAACATAAACATTTGCAACATTAAAAATACATTTCTTAGAAAATGAAGAATTGGAACTTGTATAAAACGAGTTTTGGTACCAGTTCTGGTTTTGGGTCGAACTCCAGCTGGAGGCTGCTTCTTGGTTTCAGTTTTTAGGCTGGATCTGATTCTGGTTCCAATTAATTTTCCTTGAAAATTTAGAATTGCTAGCCCAAGTGCCCAATAATCAGCCCAAGAACCAGAACCAGCCAAAAAGTGAAAACCCGACAACATAAGTCTCAAGCAATGTTGGGCGGGTCTCAGTTTCTGGAACCTAAAACTGATGGGTAAGGGTAGGTATATGTGTACCCCTGATAGATGGTTCTCAAAATCACGGAACCAGTTTGACTGGAGGTTCTAAACAACTCACAGAACTGGTTTTGACCCTTAACTGGGGTTCTTAAAACAATCAAAGAACTGTGTCAAAAAAATTACCCTAAACTGCCCATTCTTTGCTGACTGTAAGTTCATGACAACTGCCAATTTCAAAAAAGTTTTCCAAAACATGGAAGGAAGGGGACTCGGTTGTTTTGATTATAAAAATTGGAAAGAATTGTGATCCAAACGCTGTGGTTCTGAGATTCTGAAATTTGTCATTAAACCAGGACTTGAGGTTTTCTTATTTAAAAAATTAAAAAGACCTAGAATCGACGGTTCTTATTTCTTATCAAAATCAAAGAGCAGCCCAACACTGGTCTCAAGTGTCAACCTTTGTAATTTGGTGATTAAACCTGGTTGGTTAGGGACCCTTTTTTGAGTTTTGTGAGAATATCAGTGGCGCATGTCTAGGAGTTTTAAGTGGAAGAGGAGATATGAGAAAGTAATGTATTTTGGGTCACTGTTTTGCTTTGTGGCAAAATTCTGCCAGTTGGTGAATGTTTTGAAAGTTTTCAAACCCTAAAAATATGACAGATTGTGTTATTTGGGTTTTCTAATTGCCAAGTTTTTATTTTAATTGTTTTGGAGATTTACTAGATTCTACATAAGGTTCTCACCAGCGTTTTGTTTTTGAGCGAAATTACCCCACTTGGAAACCAAAAAAATTGCAGTTCTTTTAGTTCCATATTTTGAGGAAAACAAACTGAAATCACCGTTTTTAGACAACAACTTCCAGCATGTTGTCAACACAAACTGTCAAATCCTAAATTTTTCTAATGTCGTCTCTAACTTGGAGCCAAATTTGGCTAAGTCTTCTTGTCAATGGCGGCAAAAGAACATACCTCACAAAATTGAATTAAAAAATCCCAACTTCTGGTAGGTAGCCAACAATATAGAACGATGCTTGAATCCTTATTTTGCTTTTGGCCAACTTTGGTTAAATCTTATTGTGGATGATTACCGCCGCAGCTACATCAGAAAACTAGGGGGAGAAAAAACACGGATCTGGATTCTGGGTCTTTCCACAGTTTGGGAACAAGCATAGAAGTGATGCAGTCAATAATGCTTTGATTGTGTGAGAGTACTATGATCGTTTTTTGTACAGCGATTTTGTAAGTGTGCTGAAATAAAGTTCAGAATCAATATGTGTATCAAATCAGAAGATCAGAATTAATACACGTGATCTGATAACTTTCTAGCAAAGAATGTATTTCCAGTACCATCAAAGCTGAAGATCAAAAGCAATACAAAGAGTATAAGGTACCGTAGTTTTGGCGAGCCAGTCTACCAGACAACTGAGAAACTTTGGTTGGCATCAGGTAGAAAGAAAAGAGAAAAGCCAGAAATTGATGAAGATAAAGCCAATATAATAATAGGTTTCAGTAGACTAACAACACCAGCAAAATACGAGAAGGCATGTGAAGACACTATGACAGGTTTCAGTATGTTAGACATGAGAAGGTAGCAAGACAGGGTACAGCAGTACCCAAACAAAACATCAGGTCAAGAATGGTGAACCCAGAGTTCAGGGAGTAGGGGTGTCCAAAATGACACCATAAAGCGGTCATATGTTGGCGGCTCCACTTTTGGGGCAATCGGTGTTGGTTTTAATGTGAATGGACTATGGAGAAAGGAGCTTGAAATGTGAATCACTCTCCAAATTTGTTTTGATTACATTTTGAAATAGGCCCTAGAAGAACCTGGTACTTGGTGCCACCAGTCTGTAAATCACAGATTAGTAAATCAATTGCTTGTAGGGTAAAGGCCCGGGGGGGGGGGTACAGGAATAAGGGCCCTATGAGGTGGAGCTTGCCTCAAGGCCGTTACCTGGGGTAAAAATTACACTTTTTAATAAACAATCCCCATGATACCCAATGGGTACTCACAGGATACTTCCAGGGTATCATGGGACAAAAACAACAGCAATCTTTACAAAAACATAATACCCATAGAGGTGAGCAATTATGTTTTTGTAAAGCTCACTGGCTCTTGATGACAAGTAAGGTTCTCTTCTACTACCTGAAGAGCACCTTGTCATAAGGATCTTCAGGAACAAAAGATAGTAGAACCGTAAAATAACCAGAGTTAGTTTTCAGGTTTCTCAATAGGCCCTAGAAGAACCTCTTAATTACCACCTACCAGATTGGCGGGGGAGCCCATTTGGAACAGGCCCTTCCATAGTATTTGTTTCATGCCACTCTAATTTGCTTTGGTTTCATTTCACACATTTCACCTTACTTGTTCTTTGAATTTTGATCCGCTGTTTATAAGCGCAAAACAGCTCCATCGTTGGTCGTCGCACCCCAGTTATTACCTATTAACCGCTACTATAAACGGTTCTACTATCTTTTATTCCTTTTGTTCGACTAGTCACCACACCAATTACAGCCCTTCACGTCCACGCTCCGGTGGCGTTTGCTCACCATTTGTAGCACAACGGTTTCTGTCTGTAAATTCCAAACTCTAGTTTTCAAACTCTTTGCTTTCACTCCTACCATATCAATAGTAGGCTGGTTCTATTTTTGTGTGTGTGTGTGATGAGCTTGCTTATGTTTGAGTGTAGAGATTGGCCTGAGTTGGACTTTTGTAGCTTTACTTTACAGTAGTCTGCTTGAGGCTTGAACTTGGTCAGTACTCATCGACGACGCCATCAGACCATTGCAGTGTTGGATCACTACTTTGTTCGTCGGTAACACAGCTTTTGAGACCTGATAAGAAGGAACTCTTTTGGTTTCCTGAGCTCTCCATTTGTTCTGGAGCATTTGCAACAGCATTTGGAAGCTGCATTTTGAGTTAGGTCGTAGAGTCGCCAGCTGGATCACAATTTGAGCTTCAGGAGTACTGCAGTTTTCCTGTGATCTCACATTTTGTGTATTGTGTGCGTACTGCAGCTTCCTATTTAGCTGAGCACGCAAGAAATCCAGGATCCGAACACTACCCAATCCAGTCTAGGAAAGATATACTTTGTGGATTTGCCCATCTAATTGGCTTCGAGCGCTATTGTTTATAAAAGCTTTTTGTTTATATGCTTGCAGATCACTTATGTCTTCGACAAGCCCGATGTCCTTATGAGTCCTAACACTATCTTTGTGTGCAGGTTCGCAAAGGCAATCGGCAATCTATGGCTGCAACAGATCGTGCGACAAGCTCAGGCTCAGCTTGTAAGGGAACGAATGACGTCGACCAGGAGCAGGCAAGCTTATTCTGCTCCTCCGCCCCTGGAACTTTCGACGACATTAGTGTCTTCCAAGAAGGCGAGGATGGAAGTAGTAGCCGTGCAGATGTTCCCTGGGGACACAAACTGCAGAATACACTTCGAGTCGTCTTCAGCCATGAACAATCTGATGGGCTTCTATCGATCGGAAAATTTGCACTGAATCAACTGCAATGCATACGGTCGAAGTCGCACGATCGGCTACAACAGCAGGATGCTTTTGCCGATTCTCACGAACCTGGGCAGCTTGAGTGTACAGAGTCGTCTCCGGGTAGATCAGATCTGATGCAGTTCATTGAGGAATCCCCCGAAGCACCTGAAGCGACTGTTGCCAACTCTGCGCGGGAGTTAGAAGAAACTACTAATTATAAACTAGAAAGAGCTCCTGGCCAGAGTATGAGAGCTGAGCTGCTGCCGAGAGTTTCGAGATCCAGTGCAAGACCTTCTGTTACGGGAGTGTCTCCAAGCCCAAGCCAAGTGTGCCCTTTCCTGCCTGATGTGGAGACACCCATAGAACCGATCTCATGCGCAGGCGCGTCTCCAGCTGTGAGCAACAACCCTCTTACTACGCTAGCCTGTGGTCTGCTCCCAACTCGTCTACGAAGATCAAAGAATCGCAAGATGGAGGTCAAGGCCGGCGATGGGAAGTTACAGGAAGTTCTCACTCAAGTGAGCAGCAAAGCAAACCCTTTGAGAATTCTTCGTAAGCTATTGCGGCCAGCTTGTGCTGCAGCTTCCTCGAATTCAACAGTAGCTCCTAAGATGATGGCAACTGAGAATGCCAGAAAAAATATTATCGAATTACTTCCCCTAAAATCCTAGCATCAAGAGGAGGTATGGAGCACTAGGCCTACACAATTGGACAGATGGGAATGAAATTTATATATATGTGTGTGTCTGACGATTTCAGTTTTTAAAAAACTTTCATATTTTCTTATCGCCAAATCTTGCTAAATCATATTATGGATGATCGCCGCTTCGGCTACATCACAAAGTTGGAAAAAAAACCCTGGCTCAATCAGTGCTGATCTCTTCTCAAGCTTTTGAAGGAGCTCACTATATTCTGGGAAGGTTGCTGGAAAAGCCTAATGGTTCCGTAACCTTGTTTGATATATTTTGCAGCATTTTCCAAATAGGGAAAGCTGCGCAGCTCGAAGCATCAAGCTGCTGGCACGGAACTGGCCATATCGAAATGCAGGTGGAGATGCTGACGGCTCAGATCCGGTGCTGCTAAAGCCTAGTATACAGCCACAAAGTCCTTCTGGAATGCTAGAGAAGGATAAAGAGAATAACTCGGAAAAGACGTGCCGCGACGGGCAGTGGATCAAGACCGATTCCGAATGTCCGTTTTCCCGTCTTTCCTTCTGTTGCCTGTGCATGCTTTTGTGAAAAAAATTCCTTTATGAAATTTCCATTTCCATGTGCCAAGGGCATTGTTTCAATTTCGATTGTTTTAGGATTGATTTGACTAATTTTGTCTAATTTTGAAAAAGTCTGCCAAAATTTCAAAATTGTAAAACAAAAACCCCTAATTGCTATGCTAGAGACCTGGTCACCAAAAGAAAAAATCTAACTTGGATTGGTGCTATTGTTTGCTTGTGCAGATCTAGTCCTTGAGATGTGATATGCAATGTAATTGCTGATCTTCAGAATTTTCACAGGTGTGACTTCAAGTGATTTATTTATTTAGCTTTATGCTAGTGTAAATTCCACTAATTTTGCTATTTCTTTGGAAGAAAATTGCCAAATTTTAGAAATTACAAAATTGGAAAAAAATCCCTGATTGTGCTATGCTTTAAGGTGCTTTTAAGGTGAGCACTAAAAGCAAAAATCTTGGTTTTAATTGGATTGGGGTTATTGTTTGCTTATGCAGATCTAGTCTTCAACATATGATATGCAATGCAATTGCTGATCTTCAGAATTTTTCAGGTGTGGCCTCAAGTGCTTTGTTTATTTTACTCATTTAGCGCATGCAAAGTCTCTCTAAAATCTCTCTGCCCAGTTGTTGAGCTCTCTTCCAGACATGCTTAACAGAGAATGCCAACATCTGTATATCATGGATTAATATGATTTTCTTGCAATGCAATCATTATGAATCAATCTTTTTGAGTTCATGCAGAGCATTGAAATATCAATTTATTGATGCTTTTCAATTCACACACCTACCAACCCCACTAATGAGCAAATGAATGTGGGAGGTGGAGTGGGTTTCTATTTTGTTTCTGTTAAACATTAGAAAAAAACTTGTGTAAACCTGAGGTGCAGTTCTCTGCTGTGCATGAATATGAAGAAGTATCTTTCTGTTATTTTTCTGGAAAAATTACAAGGATGGTATGCAGACAGGTACTTAAGTACTCCTGTCTGTTGATTGAATCAACAAGGGCAACAAGTACAAGATGTCCTTTGACTTGATTAGATTTGCCAGTCATGACCAGGATTGTAAGAATTGCGGTCCTTAAAAGTAAGGGCTTGATATTGTGGGACTTCAGTTGGGTCTGCATCTGCAATAACCTTTTGGTTCCATTGTGCTGTACTTGCATTCACTCGTGACCTCTATCTCTGTTTTGAAGCTGGTTCTGCATATCTAATTCATGAGAAACTTCTATCTTGAATAGGAAAATATGGAATGACAATTTTCTGAATCTGCTGGTGAGTGAAACAAACTATCATAAAACAATGAACGTGTACTTATGCAACACTTCTGGAAAGGTCAAAGTTGATGGTAGTGAAATATATAATGAATACAATTTATGATGGACCCCTAACAATTCTACTTTCTAAACCCTAAACCCTTTCAGCTGAGAGAAAATGTGGCACGAAAGAAGAAAAAAAAGGTAAAAGAAGAGAGGAAAGAGAAAAAATTGTCTGTTGGTTGAATGAACAAGGGCAACAAGTTGATTAGATGTCATTAATTTCACAAAATCAAATAATTCATTGTAACAATTTGGGCACAATCAAGAGTATTTGTGCTGCTATTGTCTGAACAAAAACATTCACATCAACAATTCCAATTATTAAGATTCAGTATTGTGGATATGCTTGTACAGGAGGCCTTGTAGGGTTGTTGGTGGAATTATTCAAGTGTTTTTGCTTATCCATTTATTATGCTATTAAATTATGGAATCCCTCACATTGTTAATGGTCAAAATGATAATTTTGAAAATGTTAGTGTTTACAGTCAACAAATGAATTAAACAAGGAGTAGTACAAATCCACACCACCGGTTTGAACTTGACAAGGGGGGAACCCAATGCTATCACAAAAGATGGTACACCTAAAAGCCTTCCATGTCTCATATTGTAAAATTCACATTATTTCAATTTGCATAAAGTTCAACTTCCCTTAACTCAGTTTTTACAAAAAGTCAAGTGTGATATGTAAATTCATCTTTTTTCTTCCAAAATTGAAGGTGGCATGAAACGCACAAATGGTGCATGTGTAAGGTGAAAGCATTACAACATGCTAGAAGGAACATTGTCTTCATTTCATCACTCTTCTCGATGTTTATGTTGGAAATATCATGATGATCGATTTTGCCTTCATGCACCCAATTGATAAAGAAATCTTAGCAAACAACAATAAATGGGATCAATTTATGGTGAAGTTTTCTGCATCAATAAAGAAATCAGTAAATTGACCGGGAGTTTCACAGGGTGTCTCATAGCCTATTAAAATTTTCGCCCTGAGTTCTAGTGGTCCGAAAATAGGGGTGAGGGGGGTGAGGGGGAGAAGGAGGGTTTGTTTTTCTTCCAGAGTGAGTGGGTTAGTGCCTTTAAATATTTAATTTTAGTTGTTGGTGCTGTAGAGGATACTTGGAGTTATCCCAAAATTTGTATATTGGGTCTAGTTCATGTTTTAGGGTTGATGGGGTTGTCAAGCTTTTCATTTAATGCCTTGATGTTATATAAGTAAGTGGGAGGGATCCCATTTCTCTCTTCCCGCTCAAACGCACGTGTCGAGGAAAAACACAGGACGAAACTCAGAAATGCACCGATTTTGGTGCATTTCTGAGTTTCACCCTGTGTTTTTGTCCTTTGTTAGCTCTCACCCTGTGTTTTCGACGAACACAGGGTACTCACACTGGCTTTTAGGGACTTTACGGATAACTTTAATAATCAGTGAAATATTGACAATACTTATCTTTCATTTGGTGAAATCTGGAATGTTTCCTTGATCAATTTTTGTTGATTTGTTTAAAGTTCATTTTGCAAGAAGTTGTAACTGGGTCTAATTGGAAGAGACATGCATTTTTTTGAGACTTTATGTTTCCCAATATTGTACCACTCATGAATGGTTGAACACTTTTGTGAACCAAAAATAACATGTTTCAATTATTTTTGTAATGTCAACAGTAGAAGAGTTCATTGCACATGGTTGAAAATAGCCCATTTTGTTTTTTCAATTGGAAATTTTGTTCACAATCTTGACCTTGGATTTCCAAACTAAATTGCAAATCTTGTGTATCAGAATTTATTTAATGATTGTTAGTGAAAAAACCAAACAAATCAAAGATGATTGGGCTTGTTTTGGATGAATGACAATGAAAATAGCATTGTTATGATGACCTTTATTATTTTGATTCTTTTCTCAAAAGTTGTGAAAAGAGTTACCAACGGCCAATGATATTATGCAAATGCAACTTCAAACATTGTCTTTCTTATACACCAAATTGTATTGGTGGACCAAATCCATAGAAGATCAAAATCTATAGCATATCAATGAATTGAAATCAAAATTATGTTTAAGCTTCCATAGTTGTGACATTCATATATCATGTATGACAAAATTTAATGTCCATGGCTATCAAACAATATATGGAATTGTTCTCAATATACAAGTATAGTAATCTCATGGGCAAGTGCAAGTTGAAGTGACTAAAAAAGTGATAGTTGAATACATCCCCCAAAGTTCATTTCTTTTGTATTTTTTTGAACCTTGGGAGTATTAAATAAATAATCAACTTGACTATTCCTCAATTCCAAACTTTATTTATTTATTTATGTTTAAGCCCAACTAGATATAATTGTTTTATACATGTGTGCACAAACACAACATAAAATTAATATTTGTTCAAAATGCTATGGACACAAAAAAATATTCATGTTATGAAAATGATTTAAAAAAATAAAATCATTAACAATAACTTTCAATTGACATGTTGCAAAATCCTTAAAACTTGATTTTGTTGATATATTTAATAATTAAAATGGAATCTCTACCAATCATAATATCAACTTCTACGCCATATATATATATATGAAACTTGTTGTCAAGGGTAGCAATTTATGATTTGAAATTCATAACTTCATAGATATTTTAATTTTGTAAATTATCCATAACAAATACTTACATCACAAGTTAATAATTTCATATTAATAAGTGTCTAGCTAAAGATTTTGATATGTAAAAGGCAAGTCAATCATTGCATTTACACTTGCATCATGAAGACTTTTATTGTGACACCAAAAGTGAGCCATCTTACCATTGACCCTCTTAATCATTTAAATCATCATAAAATTTATGTTTTAATTATCAAAATCTAAATCCATCCAAATATTTATTTTCGCATGGATAATCACATGAGTTAATCTTGTCATGTGAAACCAATTATAGACAAATTGCCAAACATTAACTATCAACGTACAACATCTTATTGTATTACATTGGTAGCTTTGGCATGAATTAAACTATTTTTATTTTCTTGAAAATTTGAAAGATTATTAGCTCTCTATGTCGATAATTCTAGAAATTGATCAAAATAGTAGAAACCAAATTTGAAGGTAGTTGAATTCAAATCCTCACCTAATCCAATCAAATGTAGTAAGTGTGAATGCTAGTGATATAATTTTGTAGGTGTTAATTTTGATTTTTCATGAATACATTAATTACCTCTATATCATTAATGGGTCCTTATCCTACTCCATTAGAATGAATATCATGTAAACATACTAACTAGGACAACATTCAATCCTTTCTAAGTCTGAAGATCCATTCAATTAAATCCACATACAATACTAAAGCACAAAGAATGGAAGAAAAAAATCTTTTATATTTCCATAAACCATGAAGTTCTACAATGTTTTTTTCCCTTGTTTCCTTTCATAACTCCTCTGCTTAAATTTTCCCCTAAAAGATCGGCATAAACATACATACAATCAACATTCAAACCCCCGACAAGTTAGTTGAAATGTATTTTATACTCCCCACAAAACAATTATAACTACCTAATTATTTGGCAAATCGATTTGCCACAGTTCAATTACATTGTGTTGTTGTGACAATATGTTACCATACCAATTTGCCCATACTATCACATTGATTTGCCTACTTTGTCACATTGTTTTGCTTATTTTGTCATTTCGAATTGTTTATGTTTATCGACTTACCTATATGTTTACTACTCTATTTCCTTTTCCTAACATTATTCCCCTCTAATTGCTATAGTGTCCCCACATAACAACTAAGCTTGCTAGGTGTGGTGAGGATGTCCATTACAAGGAATAAAATAGTTGTTTATCTCATTGTTAAAAGACTATGTTCCATCCTTCATTGTTACAATTCATTCACCCCTCACGTACTGGTTGATTTGATTAGGTTTCATTGGGTGAGGAATACATTGTTGCTAATGCGTAATTTTGCCAATGTGTGGTCACTTTGTTAGCTTATCCACCAATTGTCGAATGCACAATATGGCTGTTTGCGGGTACAATGCATCCTAGCCAATATGTGCATATGTTGCTTGAAACTTTGTAAACTCACAACTTATTTTCCATGTGATTGCTTCCATCATATAATCTCCCAAGTCAGTGAGGTAAGCAAGTCCTTGGTAGTAATCCATTAGACTCAACATGAACTTGACTTACCACATGATTTAAAATAGTTCCATTTGTGTCATAATAAAAGTTGGTTTGCTGGAGACATCCATTTAATGTCGATGGTAATACTCATGATAGGCATACTTTAATCTATAATAATACTTCAAGGCATAGAACCTCAAGCTGCCCACCACGAATTCTAACATTCCATTTCTTGGTTCATGGTATTGAATGTAACAACATATTATGTTACAAGCTAAGAATTCTCTCCACTCCAAATCTTCTACAACCCACATTGTTTATAATTGTTTTTTAGTGATGTGACTTCCTAGTATTGGCAATGGTATCCCTACCTTCAAACAAATTTGAAAATAATGTAGTAGGTAGTATGTTTCTAGGTTTGGCAACAATGGCAAAACATATTCTAACTTTAACATCATATGCACCATATCACCTTAGAATATGGATTGACACTTGCCTTTTTTGCTAGAGTTGGATGCTTGACCCTAAGAGCAATAGTTCCATAGATCATCTTCCTCATTTTAGTCTCTACCCACTCTCCATCCATCATTACAACAAAAGGTGTCCTTATACGCCAAGTTATTTCATTGAATTTTGAGTGAATTCACTAGTTATAGTGAATGGGGACCAGTGAAGAAACAATGAATTCACTGGTCCAGTGAATGGGGATTAATGAATTGCACCTGCATTTTGTAATTGTGCATGCTAGTAGCTTGATCCTTGTTTCCCACCTTTTGCTCTTTTGTTTTGCCTTTGTCTTTAGGATCTACTATTACTTCTTATTTCCTTATTAACTTCCCGATTGGTGTTGTTTCATCTTCATCCTCTTTTGATAAAAAGACTTGCTTTGCTTCTTCTTGAGTTGCTTCTTCACTGACACCCTCCTTTGTATCTTCTTCCTCTTTGTCTTTCTTTTCTAATTACCAAATACATTTTTATGCAACATCAAGGTCGTTGGTGTACTTCCCTATTTGCTTGAAATGCCATTTCTTGCACTCTACTCTAACTTCTTCTAGTAATTCACCCATTTCCATTAGAAGTTGTTTTATGAGTTCATCATACAACATTGCTTTGCTTTTGTTTTTAGTGGCCACGGTTTTCCGATTAGTTTGCAAAAATAATGACCTTGCCTTATGCCACCTATAATTCCTTCCATAACTTAATTTTTTTCTCCACTAGAAGCTTTTGATCCTTGTGATGATTTTCACAAGCATTCTCTATAGCTACCCATTGAGTATTCAATTCCTTTTTTCGCTGGTGCAAAACCTCTTTCATTCCCTTCACTTTTTCATACATGTTTAGTTGCTCATTTCTAAATACTTTGATTTCCATGTTTCTAAAGTCAATTTTTGCATCAACCTTCGTGATGATCTCTTGATGATGTTTCAGTCCATCCTTCTATTATGTTTCTGCAACTTCTTTCACTAGCTTTAGTTCATTCAAAACTAATTCCTTTTGAGTCTATGATTTCATGAGTTGATAGTGTAGTTTTTTTTATCTTCTTTTTTGTTTCCTTCAACAACCTCTCATGGTTTGACTTGTCCTATGTTAGTTAAACCTCAAGATGGAGGTTCCTCTTTTATATTTCTTCTAAAACTTTATTTGTTTCCTTTTCATTCTTTAGAATAATAACACTGTCTTTAGTTAACACGTTTCTTCTCTTAAAATCCTTTGGTTTTCTTCATAAAATGTTTTTTCCACTTGGTTTGCAAGTTGACTTTGTGCTTCTTCCAATTGTTTTGCCATCCTCTCATTTTCCTTTTGCAATTCTTACACTTCACCATTCTTTTTCCTGATTTTTCGTGGCAACATCTCTAATTGCTCAACCATTGCATCCAAGTCCCCATTGGTGGGTGCACCATTCTCCATAACTAATTGTTTTGCCATATTAAGAAGCTTTTTTCCATTATTGGTCCATCACTATTAATGTTCGTAAATGTAGTTCTTCCTCCATTTGTTGCACTTCTCCTTCTTATTGACTTTTCTTTGTTTGTTCATCGTCTTTAGGTTGCATTAATAGTTCCCTTACTAGTTGTTGATGAAATGCCTTTTTTACGTAATGATCTTTACATTTTCATTTTCTAAGTATTGAGATTTATGATCCTTTCCTCCAATGAACACCTTCTCACTAACTACCTCTTGAAGTCTTAATTGTTTTTCCATATCCACATTTGTTGGAGCATTCTACTTACCTTCTTCTTCTTTTAATTGTGTTTCTACTTCTTCCACAGTGGTTACTAAGGGTTTTGCCATTACCTCACTAGGTATCTCTTCTTTCCTCCAATCTCACTAGAATGCTTAAGGTTTCAACAACCTCACCAGGATTCCCCTCTTGGGTTGGAAATTCCTTTCTAATCTCCTTGCTTGTGGTTACAATTGGTTTATTGTTGTTGTTGTTGTTGTTGTTCTACTAGCAAGATTACATTGACATCAACAATCATCTTTTCCTTCTTGTCTTGGTTCTTCTTCCTGGTCCCAATAAACTCTTTTTTTTCTGGCTCCCATTACTTTAAGAAGTGATGACCAATGATAGTCAAAATTGGTCTAACTAATGTATTCCCATTTTTCCTTGCCTTGCATTGAATTGCAATAATTTCATTTTGCAGTTTTTGAGAAAACCAAGTAGCCCGATTCACCTTCTCCTTCTCTGTTACCAACATTGTTGAAATCAAAGCACCTAAATCAAACTTGTTTTTTTGTTTGAAAGACATGATCTCCATTAATGCTTCCAGTTTGATTACCTTTTATTTGCCATTTGTTTTGGCAATCAGGTATCTTGCGTATGGTATGTAGTGTTCATGCTCATTTCCAATGAAATAAGTTGCTACAATAGAGTTGTAATTTTCTCTTCTAATTGGTACAATCCCTTCACAAGATAGACCAAAAATCCTTGCCACTCCTTCTTCTCCTATATTGATTGGCATGGTTGTAACTGTTGATCATTTCCTTCTTTAATAGCTCATCAACTAAAATCTAATCTAGCTTCCTAATTTTGGCAAGCCCTACTTTATTTGCCAAGTTTATTTTCTTCTTTCATTAAGGTCCAAATGCTACCATGTGTACAACCCAAGAAATTAAATTTTCCCAACTCTTTTGGAATTGGTAACTTTTTTAGCTCTTTGATTCTACCTCGTTTTAAAATAGTGCCCCCACTGCTTTTTTTTTACGCGCCCCCAAGTTCCTTGTTAGACCCAAAAAAGGTCCAACTATGTTAAAGAGTAGAAGTAGCTGGAAATTGGTGCCACTACCAGCTTCCAACACTGAAGGGGGTGAGAGGGGCATGTTGAAAGCTCCGGGATTAGACTAGGAAGAGGGACAACTTATTTAGTTACTCGGTCTTGCATCAAAACCAACCAACAAGTTGATTAGTTCACATTCGGAAACACTCTTGGTGTTGGGACAAGCCATGGGCAACACATACTCATTTGACTCACCATGGCCCAGATTCTGCGTTTACCCATGGCACCTACATTCGAATGGTTTTTTGTCCCAGGACTCCCCAAGGAGGAGTCTCGAAACTGTCTTGGTTTGGATTTTTGGGATTTTGGAAGCTCATAACTTTCAACTCAAACCTCTGATTGGGATGAGGTCTCAAGCAAAACTTGTAGCTCTCCTCAAGAGCTTTCCAACGGTGTGTCGCACTGCATTTGCACACACCGGGGTCGGGTCGATTCTCGACTTTTAGTGGTCGGGAGTCAAACTGCCAATTTGACTCCTGACCCTTCTTTCGACCATAACTTGTGCTGCGATGTCCAAATGGCTCATGCGAGGCCATTTTGGACATTTACACTTCAAGACCTTTCCCATAATATAAAGAACATATCAATGCAAGGTGTTTTGACCCCTGTAATCAAGCTCTAAGTTTTTGGGAGTCCCGGAGGACTCCAAGTTCCCACTTTTGGGAGTGTGAGTTTCATCCTCACACTTGCCCCAAAGTGGGGTTGCGACATTTTCCATCTCATGTTTCATTTTACCCATTGCCAACTTCTGTTATTTATACAAGTTAAACTCCCGATTCTAAAAGACTAGAATGTAGGTTTTTAAAGGTGGATGTTGAAGTTTTTTATATATCCGACAAAGAAATAGCGCTAGAAGAATCACCTCCTTCTTTAATTGTTCTTGCTTTTAGGAATTATAAGGAACAATTTTTTTTTTCTTTGTTTTCATGTACTCCTAAACTCACAACAGATTTGATTTTAGAACGTAGTTACAATCGTCGTGTTCCTCTTCTAAGAAAGCTTGAAATGCTCCTTTCTCGATAGGCACCTCCACTCGATGCAATTTCTCCCAATGTTCCTTCATGTTTAGATGTGGGTGGTTAAAACTCCACATGTCCTCGAAATTAGAACTCTCAAGCGTTGTTATCCTAGAACTATTGTCCTCATCATTTCCAATTTCTTCCTCCTTAGTCTTTCTCATTCTTTGGTCTAGTGGTTGATAGGAAGTTCTTCATTTATCTAGGGCTATAGACCGAGAAGCATGTCGTTTCCACACATACTCTTCTGCAAACTTTTTTCCACTAATTTTTCTAGTGTATGGTTTGACTAGCACTCTTTGTTTTGTAGCTACTGTTCTAGTATAAATTTATCTCTCGTGCACTTTTCTTGCTCTTGCATTCCATTTGACAATTCGCTCATTATCATTCTTTGAGTAGTCTTTCCCACATGTGGTATCTACGATTGATTGCTTTCAAATCTACTAATTTTTAAGGACATATTAACTATTTTAAAGGCCATACATGACGCGACTCATTCATGGGCATGTTGAACATATCATGTGTCATTTCCTTCACACAAACTAACTTAGGCTCTAGACCAACTTTTCCATTTTAATGGCCCCCTTCTTCATTTACATAATTTTTTGAATATAACAATATTGTTCACTTTCTCCCTACTTTATAATTGGATTTTCTTGATCTTTCATTTTAAAACATCCTTAGTATGCCATTTTTTTAATCTTCTTCTTCAATTCACTCAATATCATCCTCATTAAATGTTTTTCTAGGTTTTGTGTCACTCCAAGGTAGATTCTTTGGTTTGGTATGTAAGTTAGGTGGAAAATTAGGTTTGTTTTTTTTTCTATGCTTATTTCTAATTTTTCCACTAGGTCTTGTATCAACTGAACAATTGCTATTATTACATTGGTTGGTGGATTATTACGATGGTAGGCTTTTAGTTTGTTAATGTTTACTCTCTTTGCCCCCTCATCACTTATGGTTGACAACTCCACAATGTTATTATTGAACACTTTTTGTTTTTTAAAGGACCCTTCCAAGGTAATGTGTTTTACCTCCCTTTATTTTTGTGGCTTTAGGCATCCATAGTATTAGCTTTCTTTCCTTAAAAAATTTCATCTTCCCTTTTTCATCCCTTTGTTCTTTGCATAACAACTAAATATGGGGTGTAAATTCTTTAAGGTGTACCAAAATCTTATGACAACATCACCATTTTCAATCTTTTTTAGCTAGTCCTTTTTATCATGTAAAAACACATTTATGGATGATTATGATGGAATTTAGAATTATAATAATCTAAAATATAATCCTTTTGAAAAATTTGACAACTTTTTATTCATTATTTTTTATGGGGATCAAAATATAGGGTAGACTATAGCAAGGACTAAGCCCTTTTTGTCATGTGTGGTACACCTTAAAAGATTTTCACCCTATGGTTAATATTTTCTTTGGTTTGCCAATGAGTTTCATCCAATCTAATTAAATCCTCCATCCTTACTTTGATAACTTTGTCTCTAGATCTTTTTGTGGTAAATAGCGAACTTTTTTAATTAGTAGCACAAATTCTGCCGGCATAATTGGTTGAATGACATAAACCAGCTTAAAAGGTGTATATTGAGTTGTCACTTTAGAAGCCATTCAATATGCCCATAGAGCAATGATTAACATTACATCCCAATCCGTCGGATTGGAATTTACCAGTTTGGCTAATATTTTACCCAAAGTTTTGTTAGTTGATTTGGTTTGTTCGTTCCCTTGTAGATAGTAATTAGTTGATTTATGATGTGAAATCATAAATTCTTCCACAAGTATCTCAATAGTTTTATTAATGAAATGACTACCCTAGTCACTTACAAGATGGGTTGGGCAACTAAAACAAGTAATAATTTGTTCTTAAAAAATTTAGTGGCATTTTTAGTTGTGTTGTCACAAAGTGCTTTCACTTCTACCCACTTAATAATATAATTAATTGTTACTATGATATATTGATTTTCAATATATCTTGATGTTAGTTTGATTGGTCCCATAAAATCAAGACCCCATTTCATGAAAGGTTCAAATGCCATAGCTGATTTGGGTGGCCCTTTACCATTTTTCCATACATGCTTTAAACATTGGAAAATGTCACAATTTTGACATAATTCAACAATATATTTATGCATGCATAGTGGGCCACCATTAGTATGAAGATAATATTTTTCTAACAATAATATTCATGCTAAAATGCCCACCAACCAACCCTTCATGGAAATCTTCCAATATTTTAGACACCTTTTCTAGAAATAAACATTATCATAAGACCCCCTCCAATCCTAACTTATATAGTTGTTTGTCATATAATGTGTTGGGTTTAGCCTTTATGACTATTTGACTTCTTTCCTCTTTAGATACATTGTTGTCAAAGTATAATTTCTTTAAACATTCAATGATTAGACCACACCAATCAACTCCACATTAAATAAATTAGTGTCAGGTAATTGATTATCTACCCCTTCTATTAGTTCCCATGACTAATTCTAGACATGTGATTTGGTAAGAAATGAACTTGACTCGGTTTGTAGACAACTTTAAAATCAAACTCTTGTAACAAGAAAAGCCATTTGATAATTCAACTTGTTATTATTAGTTTGTTCATCATATATAGTATTATCTGATGATTTACAAAGAAAATAAAACTATTTCCTAACAAATAATGTCTGAATTTCTTCATATATCATTGCTAAAGCTTTTTCAGTTGTTGTATATGTTTTTTCTACATTATTCATCAATATAGTTGCATAGTTATTGGTCTATCAATGGTATTATCTAGGTTTTGACCTAACATAACTCTTAAAATAGAGTTTGATGCGTCAATATGCACATGAAATTCAATTCTCTAGTTTAGTACCATTAACATTGGCAAACATGTCACAAATGCTTTCATCCACTCCCAAGATTTATTGTAAGTTTCAACCCATTTGAATTCTTCGTATTTTTTTAACAATTTGCACATGGATGTTGCTTTGTTGGCAAAGTTTCAGAAATAACGCTAGTAGAAACTAGCTATTCTTAAAAATCTATATATATTTTTGTCACATTAATTGGTACTAGCATTATAATGATTGCAATATTTTTTCTGGGATCCATTAATAATCCATCATTATGAACAATGTGTCCAAATATAATACCCGAATTAGCACAAAATGCACATTTTTTTGGGTTAAGACTTATGTCATTTCATCTACATTCTTCCAAACATTTTTTGTAATTGATGTAAGTGGTCCTTTTTACTTCCATATACATTGAAATCATATATGAATACTTCCATAAACTTATTCAAATATTCCTTAAAGGTTTTGGTCACCACTTTTTGAAATGTGGCATGAACATTACATAGTCCAAATGGTGTAATGTTATATGCATATGTACCCCATTGTGAAATAAATTTTGTCTTTTCTTTGTCTTCTTTTGCCATTTTAACTTGGTTATAGCTGCAATAGCCATCCATAAATGAATACATTTCATGTCCGACCACTAAATCAAGAACTGAATCCAAGAAAGGTAACAAAAATGGATCCTTCTTGGTTTGGGCATTTATTTTTTGATAATCCACACATATATGCAATTTGCCATTTTTCTTTGGCACAATTACTAGAAGGGATAACCATCAAGTTGTTTCTATAGGATATATAAATCTAGCATCTAATAATTTATCAAGGTCTTCTCTAACCCTTAATGCATAATTTGGATTCATTTTGTATTATTCTTGTTTAATAGGTTGAAGATTCACCATCAGTTCAATTTTATGCTCACATACTTCTCTTGGAATTCCTTTTAATTCCTTATAACTCCATGCAAAAACATCTCTATATTCTATTAACACCTTTTTAATTTATCCTTGAAATACACTTGATAGTATGGCATTAATTAGTACCTCTTTAGGTTTTTCTATGTTTCCCAAGTTGAGTTTAACTAATTGTTCTTGAGTTGTCACTATCAAACCAATAATCTTTTTTATCTTTGATAGTGATGTTGGCAACTTCATCCAATGTTAAAGTTTTTTTTAGATGATGTTCATAAAAATACATTGGATAATCAACTCTGTCTTTTGGTTGTAACGTACCACAATCTATTTCTTTTAAGAAATATAGTTCTTCAAGCGCTACTTCCCCTATAGGCCATAATTTTGGTACTGCATTATAAAGTTGCCCCTCTTTTCATTTTGATAATCTTCTTCCCAATGAAATTCATTATCTGAATTCATCTGAATATTGATTTATCTTGTCAATGTGTCCACTTTGGTTCCTAGTTATTTCATTTTGTAAAATTTTCATTCCTAGTTACACATTTGATGGCTTATTATGCTGAAACTGAACATTCTCACCCCCTAATTGCAGGACTTTATGGATAACTTCTTGACATTTGATTTTGTCCCTAGTTTGGGCAAAACTTGGGCCTTGTAGCCTCAGTTTGGGGTAGTTTGTGGATAAACTCTAGCCATAATGAACTAACGCACCATCCAATGGATGGCCATTATTACTTAGTTGTGGATGAACTTCAATTGAATTAATATTTGGTTTCACCTTGGTAATTAATTCTGTAAAAAATAGGTAAATAGGCCAGAAAATAGGTAACTACTAGGTAAGTAGATGGTTTATACATAAGTAAGGGCTGTTTTAACTACTTATTGATTGACAATTTACTTGTGGGTTGTTAGTAGGTAGGTAGTTAAAAAAGAGCAACTGAGCTAACCACCATGGTTAGCTAAGGAGCTGGAACCCAACAAGAAACTATTTTCTAACCTCTTACCATCCATCCTTGATGGTGAGCTAGTAGGTGTTGGTTCACTGTGGCTACTAACTTTAATGTGTAAAGAACTATACATGTGATTTTTCAGTTTTTGAAATTTGGATTTGAATTTCTTTGTTGAATGCTTCCCTTTAAAGGCTTTTGTTGATATTTAGTATCGTAAACCCCCTTTATAATCAAGCCTCTGGTGACCAAATTTTTTGTGACAGTAATGAATTGTGATTTAAATGTGTATAGTCACATTCCATATAAACTCTTACAAGATTGTGACTATAAGAAATTTTTTTTTTATAAAATAATTTTTTGATACTAGAATAAAGGTGCCAATTGTTTAAAATTTTGATATGGGTTATTTTAAGTTATACTATGCATTAATACACTTGAAGAAGGTTATGTTTTTTGTCTATTTAAATTTGACAATTTACATTGAATTTGAGCTCTTTAACTATTAGCTCAATTGTGTATTTTGTCAACTAGTTTTTTTAATCAAAATTTTCTACTTTCTTCATAAGTTCACATACCTTTTGTTTGTCTACATTAATTTTTTTTTCAACTGGATTCATTGTTGACATGCTCCCAACTCCTTGATAGACTCAAGATGAATTTAAAATATAAAACATTGGAAAAGGTTAGGAGCTCAGGGCACACTCCTTGGCTTTCAACATTTTGAAAGGGTAGAGAGACATACTGGAGCTCCAAGATGGGACTAAGAAGAGTGATAAGCAATTTATTTACTCATTTGAATCTGCATCAAACCAACCAACAAGTTGGTTAGTACAATGTTGGAGCACCTTTGGTGCTAGGATGAACCACGGGCAACTTCAGATTTTTTCGCAGGTTTTTTTCCTTGCTTTTGGATGTTCATAGAAATACCACTTTAATTTTTTTTTTTTTTTCACAAGACTCACCATGACCCGGACTCGGGGGAAGCCACCACCTTCCCCCATATAATATATTTTTCACCTCTTCGTGAGGCCCACATCCAAACTGCTTTTTGTCTTGGGACTCCCAAAGGAGAATCCCAAAACTGCCAAGGTTGGAACTCCTACAACTTTGCGGGGCTATAATTCCGCGCTCAGACCTCCCATCGGGATAAGGTCTAAAGCAAAGTTGTAGCTCTCATCGAGAGCTTTCCAACGATGTGTCGCACGCCACCTGTACGCATGAGGGTTCGATTGATTCTTGATTTTTTGTGGTAGTTTGACTCCCGACCTTTCTTTTTACCATAACTTGTGCTGCAAATGTCCAAATGGGTCATGCGAGCTCATTTTAGACATTTACACTTCAATAGCTTTCCAATGATATAAAGAACTCCTCAATGCAAGGTGGTTTGACCTTTGCTATTGCTTTCTAAAGGTTCAGGAGTCCATTGGGACTCCAACTCCCAAAATGGGAGCTCACTTGGGAGTGTGAGTCTTCAGCCTCACATTCTCTCACACTTTTCTTGGCCCGCACCCTTGTAACCCTTTTTGCCTTGGTCGCGAATCCAAGGCTAGGGTTGTGACAATTGTTGTTAGTTTGCACAATTTGAACAAAAAACAACATTAACATTGCGAAAGGGAATTACATTTACAAAACCCTACTACTTGTTCTAGATTCTCCATTGTAGTCATATTACAAAAGAAGCTTTGCAAATATTTTGTGCTACTAATGAGTGTGATAATGATACTAAAAAATGGTGTTTCCTACTAAAATGGATTGTCACAAAAAAAAACTATGTGACACAAACAAGAATGGGACTAAAGTGGGCTTGATTATAAAGGGAGTTTACTGTATTAGTTCTTTGCCTGCAAAGACTGGCAATATGGCCCTTCAAATATATGACAAATTTATGGCCTGATAGATACACTGTCCAAAAAGAATCCTCTATTTGAGAGGGATGTTGAGAAGTAACTGCAATGAATGTTCTACTGTTGTTGTTGTCACAGAATGTTCTGTGGTTTTTACATTCAGCAATTCAACTTGCATGTAATTGTGTACTTGGTATGAACTATGAACCTGCTTCTACCAAACCATCCTAAGACTCAGCTGGGGGGGGGGGGGTCAAAAAGCCCAGCCGGTACTTTACATACAAATTGAAGGTCCTTTACCACAACCTTTGACTTGCTGTGAGGCACCTTGTGCCAAAGATTACTTCCCTAACCATGGATCAGTTGATTCAGACCAGTGTTTTTTTTTGGTGGCAATTTTTCACATTGTGGTGAAATAAAACCTAGGAAGTTTCTGTTTCAGATTCCCTGTTTTTTAAAAACAATTTGCAAAAAAATCAAGAAATAAGTGTTTCTAAAGAAGAAATTGCTGCTTTTCAACACAACTTTTAATTTTGGGGTGTTTCATCACTGTCCTACAGTTTTGACAATTTTCTCAAAGCAAGTCACTAGTAAATGCTAAATCTTCGTGGAGATTCTCACCAATTGATATTAGTGCAGAAAACTGAAAAACATTTCCTCATCTAAACTCTTGTAAAATAGATCAGAGATGATATTTGTACTATCAAGTGGAATTATATCCATAGCCATAAACTAAGCAAAAGAGGAATTTTGACATTGTCTATCCCTGTTGAAAGACAAGCTGCATAAGTTCACAGTTCAATTCACCTGTGTGAACCGGTGGCATAAAGTTGTAGCCTAACCTTTGTATCTAGCTACTGCACAGTGCATACTGCATAAGTTTGTGAGCAGAAGATGCAACGGGTTGAGGCTGGAGACTGGAGGGTACTTCTGTACTTGGACCACGTAGGCTAACTTGGTTGGAATAATTTTCATAAGAATGTGTCTATAGCAAAGATAGAACCGGAACACCCGCCGGCCACAGCCTGCCATCCTTCCTTAGACAAGCCTGCTTTACTGACTTTGTCTTTCCATGTGCACTTTGGAATCCACCTGCTACTGAGTGTAAACCTAGGCATTCTTTAATGTAACAGGGGTATATTCTGCAAAATAACAATGGTAGTGTGCATGGGTCTTGAAGGAGTACTCCCCTGGAGAGAATGCAATTTGTTTGCTGAATTCTGAACCACCACTGGTTGTTGTTTTCAGACATGATGTTTTGATGTCTCCCCACCAGCTCAAGACTTTTCAGTTTCTCAGGTATGTTTACAGTAGGCAAAACTAGAGGGCAAACTGGATGGCAGAGATGATCTAAGGTTGACAGGCCCATAATTGTGCAAAAACAGAAAAATCAGAATGAATCATCTGAAATGGCAAGTGAAATAGGGTACATGTAGGCAATACTAGAACAAAGGTAGCACTTCACTTTACAGGTTTAGTTTCCATTTGAAACAGAACAAAGCCAGAAAGGGGCTGAAACTGGGCGCCCTCATGTTGGTGGATGAAAAGTTTCAAAATCTTCTTGTACATGGACGAAAAAACATGTAACCCTCCTCTCCATGGACAAAAGTCCATAACCATTCTCTGTCTGGACGATGTGTGCAAGGAAAAAAGAAGAAGGAGAGTTCATGCATCTTGAGAAATGAGGGGAGGGCCAGTCAGAAGCTTAAAACCTCTGAACAGAAGGTAATGTGTAAGGTAAAGATCCAGGCTTGCGGCATTTTCAAAAAATAGAATGGGCTGAGACAAGGTGGTCATTGAGTCCGATCTCACATTTTGGGAAATGGCCCTCACATGTGGTCTTTAACCATTGGAATGCACTGGGAAAATGTTATCACAAACCTAAACATACATAGACCACAAGGCTAAAGAAGGGAGGGTTCTTACATTTATTCCTTAAAAGCAAGAACTCTTATATTGTTGTGCTTGTAAATGATTTAAGACTTTACATTCTGTGTATGTGTTTTATATTCATGTATGCGTAAGTGTAAAATGGTGTAAATTTATTTTATGTTGTGTAAAATAATGTAAGTGTTAAATTTTTTTTTTTTATATAATTGTATGTGGCCATGTAAAACAATGTAAGTGTAAAAAATAATAATTATATGATTTTACACAACTATATGTAAAAAATTGTAAAAAATGTGATTTCTACTTGGGGAGGGAGGGATTTTATAATGTTTTTGGCAATAGGTTAACCAAATGGCCATTGCAGTAAATAAATAAACTATCAAAACATTGGTGCTTGAGATGCACCACAAGTTATTAAATTAATTAATATGAATTACATTAAGTACAATAAGTACTTAAGCTCTTGTAAAAGCTCCAATAAGTAGTACACAATAATAAAAGTTTTATTCAAGCAATCGTTGGGGCAAAATGTGCATTTAAGATATTTCTTGAAATAACACGACCATAGTCCTATATTGATAGAAAATGCTAATGTTTGGGGATATAAAATATCATGATTTTTTACGGGCCAATTGCAAAAAAATAAAATTGAGCTTTGGGATGCATTCACAACAAATTGATATGGATTTGCAACAATATATGGTCATTAAGGGTATATGGTATATACACTTACATGACCCAAAACATTTACACAATAAATATATTTGACAAATATTTATTCTGGCTTTGTGTAAGTGTAAATTTTTTAAAATACAAAACAGTAATATAAGTATAAGTGTGAAAAGATCAGATGTGTAAATGTAAATGATTTACACTTACACATGATTTACATTCGGTATGTATGACTATTGATACTTGCACACATGACACTAGATCTTATCCTTTCCTTTCTAGGGTGTCGTCCACCTCCAAATACACTTAGAGAAATATGTTACCCTTACCTCTCTAGGGTGTAGTACACCTCCAAATACACTTAGGGAATTTCTCACAGCACTTTACATGTACTTTTTGGTGCACACTCATCATATGTCTACCACCATCAATTTCAGGCTACTCACCAATAGAGCCAAATCTCTACAGTGTACCGCACCCTAGCTATGGCAAATGCAACAGGTTACAGCATTCATGTTTTGGAAAATGTAGGGTAAGGTGGACTACGTGAGCAGAAGTAAGAAATACGTACTGTACTGGAATGGTCAAGCCCCTGCCCATTCTGTTGGGTAATGTACCAGGCAAGTGCATTAAGGTGAACGTGGTAATGGACCTGAGACCATTCCATGACATGAAGGGACCTGTTGTGGCAGATTCAACAAGTGAAAAAAAAAATCTCATGTTCAACAGAGATTTTGGTCACTATTTTGAGTGTATGATCATCATCAAAGATTGTGTCACACGATGTGGTCAAGAAAATGACATAATCTGCCACACCAAACCTTAATGTATTCAACAACAGGCATAATGGACAACAGAAATGAGCCAATGCCAGTGCTTTCAGAAAGCGGTCTAATGGTTCTCTCTGTTCAAGCAAATGACCTGAAACTTGACTCCTGTCCCTTGAACTGGTACTGCCTCCCCTAACTAGACCTGACCTTCAGATTTCTTCTCCAAAGGCTATTTAATTGTGTGGTGTGATCTTACCAAGGTGTTATGCGAGATTCTATGAACATTTCCAGAAGTCTATTGTACAGAATCCTGAACTCAAATTTACAAATTCTGGATAGGTGCCCAGGTGATAGATGTCAGCTGATTTCAAGCTCATTAAACGGACATGCATGGAATTCAGAAGGGTTTTTTTTTGCTGTGGATGTCTGGCTTTTGGCGGAACTTCAGTGATTTGAGGATAAAACCCTGTTGGGTGATGATGCAAGAGAAAGACATCTTCATGACAACAAAATAGGATGATCATGGACAATCCTTTGTTCAACCTCCCTGGGAAACGTGGCAACAGTTTCACTCCTACTTGGTCAAAGGGGAAAGCCTTGGACTATGAAAGGACAAATGGTTGAATTATATTTTTTAGTAGATGGAAATAAACTAGTAGAAATATTCAATAATGTGATTTGATGATTAGTTTATTAGTCCATGAGTCATGATTGGCATCCTCAACTTTAGAACTGTGTACTTTCTCATTTGAGAAGTCACTAATTTTGTCATGAATTTTTAGAAATTATGTGTATGATTTAAGCTTAAAGAAGGTCTTTCCTCTAGGAGTTTAGGCAATAAATTAGGTCCTTGTTGCAATGGTTGAAGAAACATTTGAGTGTTTGTGACTTCAGTTTCAATTTTGTGAACCATATGAGGTCCAGTTGGTGTGTGCGGGGAGTAGCCACATGTCATGTGTGGGTGTAAATGTCCACCGATGCCACTGGCCCGCCCTTTCTTTTTCCATCCCACCAGCTAGTAGCCTAGTTGATGGGATGGAAAAAGAAAGGGCGGGCCAGTGTTTAAGTTTTCATCCATTTTAATCGGTTTAGGCCTCTGGAGTTCTTAAATTTTTCCTTAACATTCTTCTACGTTGGCCTTGAGAACGTGTTCTCAAGACTAGTAGGAACGGTTTCCATAACCTTGACCTTAGCACACATTTGCAGTTTGAGTCAGTGTGCATTACTTGTTGGTGGGAAACATAGAAAGTCATGGTCCTATGTTACTGAAATGAAATATCATTCATGATTCTCAAGGCATGTTTTAAGCTTGATGAAAATGAAAATTGCAGTTAACACTATACATGGTGGAACTATTATTGAAAACTTCATCTCTCATCTTCCATTTAGACCGTCTAAATTAGGGTTAGTCTAGGCCCTACTTTTTTGAGTGCAATTGTATCTTTTGCCATCGCCAAGCTTAAAACTAAACCTCGTGCGGCAAGATTTATCTCTGATCTTCACTTCAGGCATTCTAAAGCATGGGTCCTAGTCTACCTTACTTTGAGTGCTATTACTGTACTTAAATTGCATCACCAAGCTTGAAACTAAACCTTTCAATTAATTGATGCGTCCATCAATTAAAACAAGTCACATGTGAGGAGAATGTAGAAACAAATATGAGTTCTACAAATACAATTGACCCCCAGAATCTATGTTTGGGAAATGCAACTATTACACATCTATTCTTTTTGACCTTTAACACAAGCCTTCTAGCCATGACACAACCACACAACTTTGATATTGTAACCCTTCCTTATCTCTTAACGGGGTGTTCCCATTCTCATTGGTACCAGTTCCAGACATTCCCTAGCTTCCAGACTTTGTGTACTTGGCTGAAAATTTTATGAGCCTGTGGGCAAATGGATACATTATACCTATGATATATTTAGATCCTGCTATAATCCTTTCTGGAACCGCATTATCATATGTTTCCTGCAACCCTCAATTAATTTCAAGTTCATACATACTTGTAAACATCCTGTAAATGTACAGCTTAATTCCATTTTTGTGTTTGGTAGTCCTCATCGTTTGTGACTTTGGATATCTCTTCAAATTTACATGTTCAAGTCCTGATATTAAGCTTAGTTTAAAGTTTAAATCATAATGTGGAATCTTTACATATCATATGCCATTGATGTTCAGATTGTAAAGAATCCTCTACAATCACATGCTTAGAATATTGGTTTTCCCCAACTGATTAATTATCCATTTGCAAGACCGGACAATGTTTAGTGGGGTCAATCATAAACACGGTCTTGTGCAATTCATGTTCAACATTGGTCTCGACTCTCACACAATCTCTGTCTAAAAGGTGTTTAAAATTGTCATGTTGCAAAAGTTAAAACTTGGTGTAAACAAGGAAGTTGTTGAATTATCCACATCATGGGTAGAAGGTATAAGGATACAGTACTGTGCAACATATGCTATGGCTTGCTCCCTTTTCTTCTGAATTGAAAATGATACCATATTTGTCCATGAATGGCATGCTAGGGCGTATTGAATAATCAATGCATACCATGGAGGAGCTTCCTTTGTCTTGGACTTAATTCTAGGTCCTAAATTAACCAGGTGACAAAGTAAATTCTAGCAGCACAATTTACCATATAAGGCTCATTAAGGTGCTTAGCTCACGCATCTTATACTGGTTTAATATGCAGGTGTTAGAAATAAATCTTGGGTTAACTCAATCAGCTACGTACAATTTTGAAGTAGTTTAAAGTGTCAAAACTAAATTAGTCTAAAGTGTTTCAGGAAGTTTTGTGCCGATTTGAATAAATCAATTTGATTCTAGAGGCCAATGTAACCACGTCACAAAGTCTCAAATTATGATAAGCAAGTAAGAATCAATTGTTCTAGTTATATCACTACAAGAGAAAGTGGTTTTTTTCTCACAAGTTGTGGCTCATGTGCTCATGACACCTGTGAAGTAAACTTTGCGGTTTCATCCATCACAATGTACAATATGTGGTGTTTATTGTAGCATATACTATATATTGAAATGGAAATTTGACAATAGATAATGACACGTTTTACATTAGGATGAAAACAATTCTGGACGTCAGAATTTGAAACTAGTCTAAACTAACGAATTCCCTACCAAAGTCCGACATAGTTTGCAAGTCATGGAACAACTTGTATTGAATGATTGATAATTTGACAAAGCTGCCGCTGAGCAGGCAGCGTACTATATAATTCCATGGAGATCTCCAAAGAAACAACATGATGAGATCAGCTCAAGATGCTAATTATCACCAGACTTCAGATAATTGTATATGCAGTTAGTTAATAGCAGTTGAAAGCAAGCAAGCAAGCACTTGGAGAGCTCTAGTGGCGGATAAATTATTTATGAAGTACTTAGTGTGAACAAGACGTTGTTCTACAACCACAGAGCTCCCGCTTCCTTGAGTTGAGGAACAAGGGTACCATTGATGTGAGCGGCCATGACACGGTCTAGACCTCCTAACAGCTTCCCTCCAACAAAAACTGCTGGCACCGGCCCCTGCGAGCCGGTCCCTAGCAGCCGAAGCAGCGCCTTCTCCAGATCAGCACCCCCGCTTTCTTCGTCCAGCTCGTGCACTGTGGGCGCGACACCCAGATCGCACAACAGACGTTTCACCACATGGCACATACAACACCCGCTCTGACTGAACACCACCACGGCATTCGCCGCCGCCAGTTTCTGTATTCTATTCATCGCGATCGCCGCTCTCTCCAGTCCTGCTTTCTGATGCTTCTGCATATCTCTGTGTAATATATTCTCGACACGAAGAAGAAGAAGCTGGTTGCAGATTTCCGAGAGGAGCTGTAATTTCTTTGCGGGATATCTTATAAATGGCTCAATGACCGCAATTTGCAACTGTTCCGTTCACTACAGCCTTTGACAGACTCCTAACTGCTTACAAGTTATGAAAAACCCTTAGCTCAACTTTATGTTCTGTTGTTGGCAATTGGAAATTTTACTCTGCCATGTAGCTGCCAACGTATATCGATGTCGAGGTTTGGACCTGCGTCCTGATCAGGAAACTACAACTACTCCAGAGGATGCAATAATTTTAATTGTAGTGTGCCTTATTATAGCTACAGTTTTGAAAGAGCTAATATGCACCTTTTATATACCACAAATGCAGAACTTGAATGACAACATCGAAGTATGGAGCGTCTTGAAGTTCTTCCAACAACAATGCCTGAGGCAAACAATTTGCTGAGCACTTAATCTAGTGACGAATACTGCATTCACAAACGAACTGTGCACTGAATTCCATGCAACAGGACCTCTTTGATCTAAGTCTATGAAATGTTCCTGCAGTGGGTCACGTCACAACGTTTACGCCTCTTTTTATTTCTTCCTGGTTTACTCCTCTATACTGTCGTCTGTTTCTACTTGTCAGCTGGGGCGATCTCTCTCTCTCTCTCTCTCTCTCTCGCTTTCCAAGTCTCGTCGAGTGTGGATTGCAATTTGCAAGTCGACGGATGCATACGAAGATTATAAAGCCCGGAGGCGTCGGAGGAATCAGGATCAGCTGGCATACCTGACAGACAAACCACAGTAACCCACGCCGCTCCTTCCTGCAGCTGCCGCGCCGGCATTTGTCGGGCCCGTGACTTCGCCTCCGTGTTCATCAGTTGTCATACACCATCATGTCAATCTCTCTGGCGCACCAACACCTCCACACCGCACTACCACTCAGCTCTGCCGCCGCGCACCTCTAGCTCCTTATAATTCCCTTCCACCACCAGCTGCCAGTAGTTGCAGAACGCGCTCAAAGTTGTATCACAGAGCTCTATTATTAGTGCCAAGTCTCTCTGTACACAAAATCACACCCCCAGCTTCTGCCTCTAACCCAGGAAAGCACGCGGAGATATTTCCCAGTGTATTCGGAAGGTACATTAGGTGCGTGAACATCCCTCGTAGAAATGAGGAGGGACATTACGCCTACTCCATCACAGTGGGATGGATCTTACCTGTAGGGTACAACCCCACTGGATTTACTGGAATAAGAGCCAGTGCAATCGGTTCCATTCCAGTAACTACTGCGGCCAAGGGCTTACCAAGTGCAAAGACCTGGGACGATTTGATTTAAAAAAATTTGCCCCTAATTTAAATAAAAAAAAGAGGGGTGTTTTGAAAATCTGAATATCCTTTGGAGCAGGTGTTCCGCTTTTTGAAACGCCCACAAAACAGTGGGGGGAGTGAAAATACACTCTGTAGCAGTGTTTTTCTTTCCGGCGAAATGTCACTCTTTTCTGACAAAGGAATTGGGAAAAAATATCAATTTTTTGTTTTTTAAGTGTAAAATTCGACTAAATTTGCTAATCTTTTGTCAAATTTCACCAAAATTTTGACATAGGGAACATGGGAAACATGGGAAAAACAACACATCTCTGTAGCATGCCCTCTAATATTACACCAACAAATTCACAGCATGTCTTTATGCCTACCAATAAGATCACTCCCACTTTTAAGGAGTAAGAATCAATGTTGGGTGGTTATTAGAAACTGCACCAAACCCATCTGGGTATGAGGCAGATTCTTACAATTTATAATCATGATTCACAAAAAGTAAAATTCCTGACCAGTTAGATGAAATATATAATCATGTTTATCAAAGAATTGAATTCCTGATTATGATGAATAATTGTCACTCTCAATATTTTTCAAATAATCAACCAGAAAACCATGGATTCTTTCATGAAACCTAGCAATCCTTGGAGAGTTCTGAAGTAATTGAAGCTGATCATTCTTTGATTCTGATGTTTTCAAATAATTGAATCTTGCAGGGTTTTTATTATGATATTTTAAATACCCAGAACTAGATATTATTTAAAACAAAATCAAAGAATCACCCAACACTGGTAAGAACCCTCTCATGCTCAGTCTACTTATGTTTAAGCTCATAATAACCTTGGCCTTGTGCTTTCAATTGATGGGCAAAGCCCAACAGGTGTGGGACATTCACAAAATGAAAGTTAAACTTAGCTACTGCCTAGTCATAGGTTGGGCCTTATTGTGCATGTGGCCCCTCCACCTTGGGGTTTTATCCTACGCTAAATGCATGCTGCCCTCCTTGCTGCTTCTGAGGCCCTAAGGGGTCTTAATGGGAATAGGTTTCAAAAAGAAAAGACTCAAAAGGAAGGGCTTGAGTAGTTGGGGGAACTAGTTTTTTTTTAATGATTGACCTTCATATTCTATCTATGTAGATGAAGAACAAAAAATAAAAGAAAAGGAGAAACAAGAAAGGAGAAAAAAAGTTAACCATGGATTTGTTTTAGGATGGCATCTTGAAAGAAACTTAAACATCAAGGAAAGATATCAATTAACACTAGTTAGCAACAAATGAACATTTAATAGACAATTGCAAACAATGTTCTAACTGTTCACAATATTAATGCAAAGTGAGGGCAAATGATTATCATATGTACACCATCTCTTTAACATATGCTTTTTGTTAGATATCACCATATAATGGATTGTGTTTTAAGTATTCAATTTTTTTGCACTTTTTTGCATGTTTAGATTTAGAAGAGTTTAGTCTTGGTGAACATCAACACTTTGAATAAAAATTTCAGAACTACCATTGACAGCACCCCATCCCATTTTTGTGCTCTATGCACATCTTTATGCTCCATAAAGTGGGGGTGAATAATTTTGTTGGCCAATTTTTTTGAACAATATGTATATGTTTAGAAAAGAATTTCTCTCACATATACAATACCAACATCTACAATATAACATGGGCTTAGGGTTTAAGGTTTATTTGCAATATTTATATCATTTTCATCATATATCTATTGGTCTACATCTAATACTTTCATATTGATATATGAATGCACTTGCTTTGTGCGCAATACTTTCATGGTTTTTATTGTGATATTGGTTGATTGTTTGTAGACTTGGTTGTGGGGTTGAAAGATGATTCTCATGAAAGTGATCATGGAGAAGTACCATTCAAAAATGAAATGGAAGATGTTGAATGGGTTTATGAAGGGTCAAGGTGGATTTGCAAGTGTGATTTCATGCATTACCTCTTATGCAATTAAATGGTTGCTTCATTGAAATTTAAATGAAACACAAGGTTTTTGCATGGAGGTGGGTAGATTTTTGTGCCCTATTCAACTTGGGGGGTCAATGTGATAAGACCATTAATCCATAAATGTTTGTATCATGAGCAACCCCCAAGCTAGCAAGGCAAAAAATCAATTGATCAAGTCATTTGAAGAAAGTTTAAACTAAATGGATTCAACTTTAAGTTCAAGTTTGTTGGGCCCCAATTAACCTAACATAGTTTTGGGTAATCATAAGTAGCTGGATAACGAAGTTTTGGGGGGTTGACCTTGGTCCTTAGGGCAAGATGTTAGGGTAAAGCTTATCTCAGATGGATTAGGATAGTGGCTTGGATAGGATAAGGTGGGGGGTAGGTTAATCGAATGAAGTTAAGATAGGGTTATCTTGTTTTACTCGGATTAAATCTATTGGGTTAGGGGGTATGGTTATGGTAGAGGTGGTTTCTAAAAAGGTATTAGGAATTAGGGTTAGGTTAGGATAACAATGTGTTTCTTTCTCATTATTGAAAGGAGGTGGAAGAAAGCACTGTTGATCCTTCTTCCACCTCCCAATATGACGAGTAGTTTGCAAATGGATGAAAGAAGGTGAGATGATGATGATGCTGAGAGTTCTAGGCTAGTACAGGGCTGGATACATCATGAGGAGGCAAAATGGTAAGGAGGAGGGGGCTACTGCATCATGGGAGGATAAGCTCTCAAGGTACACCCCCCAAAACAAAGTAGTGGAAGTGGAGGTGGAGGCTTTTTTTTTGCTAGTGATGATCGTTGCTCCAAGAGGAGCTTCAAGCATTTCTCCAATCAAGAGTGGCCAATAATGAAGGTATAGGGGTGGTTATTTGGTGTAGGGAGGGAGGGTAGTAAGTAGGAAGGAAGAGAGGAGGAGGGAGTGTGAGACCAGGAAAAGAACCAAAGGTCTATCCTCTTGTGTGAGGAGGAAAAGTAGGAAAGGAAGAACATCAGCCAAGAGAAGCTTGGTTAGGTAGTGATTGCAAATAGGACTATGAGTGGAGGGGGGAGGAATGAAATAAGTAGGGAGAATGAAATAAGTAGTGAGAAGAGGTAGAGCTATTGGTAGGAGGAGAATATTTTGTTATGTGTGAGTAGGAACTTGGCTAGGTAAAAGATCACTAGTTAGGAACTAAAGACTTTCATGTAACTCTCTATTTCTTTATTTGTTGAAAGTTTGTATTGAAAATGTTGGATTCCAATGGATGTATGTGTGTATGTGATTCTGGTTTTGATCCTTGTGATGTAGGGGTTTAGTTAATAATAGCTAGAGTTTGAGTTAATGGTGTGGAAATGAAATGGGTTGCTGTTTAGATAAGACAAGGTAGGAGGAGTTAAGTTCCCTTTAGGGAAATAAGAAGTTTGCTAACCAGCTACGACACTCCTTGAATGTTCTTCAAGGGGTAGGGGGAAGTGGCCTAGAGCAGGTGTTAGGGGAGGGTTAATTTTGTGCCTAACAAATTCAATGTGTGCAAGAGGTTTAATGACCCCATTGATACAATTAGCCTTTAATAAATTGTTGAACTTCACTTGCATTCTTGCATGGGGTGTGGGGTTCATCACATGTAGTGTTTTTTCACAAATTGAAAAGGATGATGGTCTTGTTGAAATAATTTGAACAAGTTGCCTATGCAAAACCTTTCAAAATTGCATTAGATGTTTAAAATTGGAGGTCAAAATCCACTAAGGGCAACTTGAAGAAAGAAATATAAGTGATATGCAAATATTATGCATTGGAAATGATTTGCAACTAGTAAGGTTGCAAATATTTATAAGTTTTTCTTTAAAACATTATTTCCATCTTCCAATGGAATCATGACATTAATGTGTTCATTTGTTTACGTTTTATGATAGATGCCCCATCTTATCATGGCCCCATATGAACGTATTGCAAAAACTTGATCCACTATCATTTAAGTCCCATTACATCATGATTGGTCCATTGTATGAAATATGTGTAGGATAATTATAGACTACATTATCCTTTTTTGGATGTCACAAGGTTGAAAAGTAGTACCTCTTACTGTGGCAATGTCTCCTAATTTCAATTAATAAGCAAATTTATAACATTGGATTCATATTCATAGTATATGTTGTTATAGGAAGTTAATACCAATTTTTTTGAAGGACTCTTAAACTTCTATTTCATCATGTGTCAAAGTCCATACACATTCTTAAATGGACTCATAATTCTTGAAATATTAAATTAAATATTTTATGGTACTCTACCATAAGTTGTATGACTAAAATAAAAACAAAAATTCTTATAGGGGATGTAATTGCAAATGGGAGTAAGCATTTAGATACTTTTTAGAACACCGAAATTGTGGGGATTCATTAAAGCCATTTTCAATGTGAAAATTTTGAATTTGATGGAAGTGTCTTCGTTTGAAGTATTCAATAGTGTATTAGGAAAGGAGGGCAAGAAATAGTTCTTGTAAAAAAAATGATTTTAGGTAGACATGTTTATTGTTAAAGTGTTAATAACGCTAAGAAATAGTGCAAAATGGGCTCTTATTGTGCCACTTTTAGTCCAACTTAGCTTGCAACTACCCTGGATGAATGTTGTTTCATGTATTTTCATTGAACATAAAAAGAATGTTTCATTGGTTGAAGCTAGTTGAACATAAATAATTAAACATAATACCTAGTTGATGCATAATGCAATACCTTCATTTATCATTGATGGCATCATGACATTAGTGGATAGGTAGGTAGGAAGTTTAAGCAAATATCAACTTCATGTGTATTCTAATATCTTCATCTATCACTAATGACATTGTGACCTTGGTACTAGGTAAGTTTGGGGGGTTGGGGAGGGGAGATCATGCAAATATTAGCCTCACATGTGTTACAATACCTTTATTAATTGTTGGTGGCATTGCAACCTTGTTGGGTCTTGCAAATAAGTAGGTTAGTCAATAAGTAAGTAGGAGTGGGTTAATGGTTATAAAGTAGGCTAGGGTGATGGGTGTGGTCAAATTTGAAACAAATAGACAAAAAAAAAAGTTTATAAGGAAAGATAAGGTTCAGCCAAACTAATGAGATGAGAATGAGATATCCACTGAACTAGAAATTAGGTTTAATCCATGTTATAGATGTTGTGACCAAAACTGAATGGTTTTTTTTCCAAGAATCTTAAGGACATTAAGTTGTGCACCAGATTAAAAAATGCACAAATTAAAAAATTGAGCCATCCTTTAGTTTATTGTAACATATAAAACGTTGAATAGCTATTTTTTCAGTTTAGAAAAAGCCTTTGAATAGGTTGAAATCAGATTTTTAAAGTAAGAAAATGCAAAAAATTGCCCAGAAAAAAAAGACTGGTCGACACCAGTTTTTCCCTTTCTTCTATTCATGTTCAGAATGTTTATTTCATAGTCATTCAGCATATCTGGGTCATTGTTGAGTCATGTGCCTTCTTCTGACCAATCATCCAATTACAATTTTGACAACCACATAACTTTCAAAACGTAACCTCCTCACCCTGAAAATTTTAGTGTAGTGTAAAGCCCTAGTCTCACAGCCTGGGGACATTCTGGAAATGAGAGACCAGCTAGGAAGAGTCAGATGTGAAGTTCACCCTCCCCCCCCCATCTTGGGAATGTTCCCCAACTCTGGGCTTTACCCATCATGAAGCACAAGACCAAGGTTATCTATCATCAAAAAAATACATAGATCATAAGGCATAGGAAGGATATGGTTGTTACATCTACTTCTCAAGAGTAGGAGGTATCTTAGGCCTCCAAGTAGGTAATAAGATCCCTCTGACTCTTTAAGGAGGTGTAATATCCCTCCCCTATTCTAGGAGGGATATTCATGAAAATAAGGCGCCCTCCAAAATACATGAAGATATCTATTGGAGAGCTTTTGGAAGCCCAATTGCAGATAATTTGTAGGCTGAAATTGACACAAAGAGATGAATGGCTCTTGGAAGATCCTGTCTTAAACTACTGCAAGGATTTTTGCTTTGTGTTTGATAGCTTTTCTGTGCACTAAAAATTGTTGGTAAATTGAAGAGACCATTTTCTATTGGTGTGCAGAGCTCCTACCATGTGCATGCAGACAAATAGGGAAGAAAACCTTAAATTGGTAGGTGTACTTTAAGCTGGGCAAGGCCAGGCTTCCCTAATTTACAGGCCTGTGTCCTTGGGCTACTGCCTTCAGGGCTGTGACCCTCAAAATAGGGGAGGTCCTTTGGAGCAGTTTTCCCCCATACAGAAGGCAACAGCGAGAGCACCTGAAAGTTGTCATCCTTTCTGCAGAGCAGGACCAAAAGAAAGCTATGTTTATGGCAAGGACTCTTGTTGGCGAGCCATCAAAAGTCGACAACTTTTTACAGATCAGGACCAACAGAAAACTATGTGTAGAATAAGGACCAAGCACAGGGTCACTATGTGGTTGGTAAGTTACTAGATGGGGGAGTTACTAGAATAAGGTGTCTGCCTGAGGCAGCAGCCAAGGGCAGCATCATTCTGGTAATGCACCCATCCAAGGTACTTACCATACACGTAATGACCATGTCAGACAAGGAAGAAACATCCACAGGCCCTTAAGAAATGTAAGAGCATTGCCAGAAATGGAACATCACCTCCCGACATAGGAGTGAATCTTACTGATGTGGTTTAAGGTGTCATCCAACTACACTACAAAATCTCTGACAGGTCGTTACGAGAATGAGAACCACCTAATTGTTGGCATCATTTGTTGATGTTAAAAGGGGGTGTGGGAACGGGTAGGCTTTAGGTACTAGTGGTAGAAAAGTGAGGAGAAAAAAAAGAGGGGTGAAAGCTTTCTTGCAAGGGGTGGTTGGTATGTCACTAGGTCACCACAAAGTACACCGTTTGTGAAAGTTGTTCACAAAACTCTCCCCACATAATGTTGCTTTCCATCAGTGCATGATTTGTAATTTGTTATGCACATTAGAGATATCTGCAAAGTAAGAAAAACATAGCACAGCACCAGTAACGCTTGTTTAGTCATAAAGGGTGTGAGATTTCTGAAAACAACAGTGTGCTGTTGTTATATTGTAACATATAAATTTCATTATTTTGCGAAAGAGAGCCTAGGGGATGAAAGAAGGGCCCAAAAGGGGTCACTTTATGGATATCTCTATTTGCTCATACATTGTTTCACTCTTGAATAATAAGCCTGCAAGTCATTTCTTACACTCTTCATCCATATAATTTTCTTTCCTAATAAACTATAACATATATGATTCCTTCATGGGTCCCATGTTTGATGTTCATACACACAATAGAGATATGAGGTACCACCTTTAAAGACCACATGGCCTCCAGAAAAGTGTAGCTAGAATTGAAGAAAATTAACAAAAGAGGGACAAAATTCATGTCAATGTTCAGATCAACTCCTGGAATCCTTGAAACTAGTTTATGTTGTACTAGTGAAAAAGAGTAAATTTGCAACAGCAGCAATTCAAGTTTCTCCAGTTTCACTACACCACCACCATCATCACCCAAGTCCATGAAAATACAAATCCCACTATAAATTTTAGGTGGTCACATTGGAATTAGAATTGTACAATAAAAAAAAGCTTAGTAGAAGAGAGCTTAGTCGAAATGTCAAAGATGCTCAAAGATTTACACTTCGTGACAATTCAATTACCCACACTATAAACACTATGAATAATGGTGTACATAGCCTTAGTGATGCATGTAATCCTTTAGCTTTCACTATTGTTGTAATAATGAACACATCATTTGAGTCTACAATGGATTGATGTGAGTACACTTCCTTGGGCAAAAGCATATGTACATATATGTGTATGTATATATATAGGATTATGTCTAATAGGAGTTCAAAAAAGGATTGTATAATAATAAAAAGTTTGCATAGCCCAACTTTGAGTTTTTATAATATTTATTACATTACAATCATAGTGTGTTGTTATATGCCTATAATGTTGCAATAAGAAAATAAAAGTATCTAATAATAGGACATGGACCCCCATACAAATGACATTTTGAGTCTTTTGAAAAAAAAAATTAGTTGTTTTAATTTTAGTTTTTCTTAAAACGAATCAAAAGGAATATTAAGTGATGCAATTGATTTCATTTTTTTTCATGAATAAATAATACATATTTCTATGTATGTTCATTGGATGCACTTATTAGATTATAAGCCATATGCAATTTTTGAAAGTTATAAAAATCCTTTCCTAGGGTTGTAGAGAAAAGGACTTTTTTTGGGTGCTAAATTTGGTTTTAAAAAATGTGTTAATTGGATTGGAATTTATAGCCCCAAGTGCTAATCAGATGTGCAAAAAACATAATGCATGAAAACACATGAATTTTTCCATAATAAAAGCTTATTGAAACATTTTCTAAGTTTAGATCCAAGTGTTAAAGTTTTGTAGTCATATCTGTGAAAAGTAATACCCCAATTTGAAATGCACCATATATACAATTACACACATTGTTCAATCACATAAGCAATAATTTGAATTTATGGAATGTCACATTTCCTGGAGTTCAAGTAATTATATTTAATTTGTTTTATAATTTCATGATGATAATTCATTTGGTAATGTCTTTAATTTTCAATGTTAAAAAATTACATTAATTTAAATATTCAGTTCAAAAGCTCAAATTTTAATGATTCATTGTGTGTTCAATATCTAAATTTAATGTCTTAATTTCATAAGTAAGTATTATTTTGTTACGTTTTTAATTAATTCAAAATGTAAAATAGTTACATTAATTATGTATATTCATTTCAAAAAATTTAACATTATTTTTTAATGGTAAGTGGAATTATGTAATTTCATACAATTGTGCCAATTTCTCTTTTAATTTTTTATTTCATTAATTCTAGTGATGATGATTCGTTGAGGCTAGTTTATCTAGGATAATTTTAAGTTCTATAACTTGTAAATTGTTATTTGGACAATTCCAAACTTAGCCTATTCCGAAATAAATAGGCATGGAAAGGAGTGGGTTTTTTTTTCAATTTTGTGATATTGCCACATTTGCACAAGAGGATTTAGCCAAGTTTGACTACAAGTTACAATGGGAAGTAACCAATGAATAAATTTGGCAACTTCTTTACAGTAGGCCAGCATTGCTAGCAAACATTTTACAATATTTCTCAGTTTTCCATTTGCACATGTTGCAGGAGGACTCTTGGAATTTGCAATAGTGCAAAATTTCTCATTAAAAAAATGTGTTGATGAAAAGATCTCTTTTTAGATATGTGTCTTTAGATTTTACTTTTTTTCCAACACCATATATCCATGAGAATTTTTTTATTATCTTCTCCACTAATTTGCATTCCACTTTTTTCCAATTGCATTTGAATTTAGTTGAATTGAAATTCCATTCAATGTACTTGAACAAGATGCATGCAATGTCATTTGATAATTTCATTTAAATGGAACTTAATTTCCATAAAATCAAATCATTTTTTTCATTAATTAATCAATTGATTGTGACAAGTAGTGCATAAAAACATGGAACCCAAATTAGTTACTAGGTTGATTTGATACTCTTTGAGTCAAATAATGTTTTTGCTATTTGTGCAAATGCACTTGGAATTTTAAATGGTATTTTGTTCATCATTTAATTTAGATTTTTCATTCTTGTATTTTATTTATTTTGATCAAGTGAGGTTAATATGATAAATCCTCAAATTATCTTAGTAATGTGGGTGAATGACCTTAGTGATGTAGTCGCAATGATGCTATAGACTCTTGACCATTCACAACCAAATGGCACACATGATTACATCATGAAAATTAAAACATAGTCACAAAATGTCTTCAATCATGATTGTTGGGTTTTGGCATAGTGTTTGGAGGTGCTTTCAAATCCCTAACAAATTAGTTATGTTTTATTCATTAATCATTTATCAAACTTCACTTCTTGATATTCCTCAAAAAAAGGGTGGTATTTTTTATACATTATATTATAAATCCACCAAATATGAAAATTACAAATGCAAAGGATATTAATGAAGTCTAAAGAACAAATTTTAATAATGTCTTTGTTGTGTGAAGCTCCAATAACTACCTTCATGTAGGAAATGATTGCTATGGGCAATTTTGAGATGGGGAAGAATTGGAGAAGGAAGAAGGGAAAACATGGGAGGAAGAGGAAAATGCAAGGAGTAACAAGCAAATTGGGAACATGTCCAAGAAGAAAATAAATTTGTTGAGTAAATGAAATGAGACAACACATGGAAAAAAAAAAAACCTCAAATTAATATCAATCTAATTAAGTATACCAAAGGAATGAAAGATTGTTCATGGATAGAAATTGGAATGTGACCAGGTCAATGAAATAAATCTTTTGAAGACAATTTTAATGCAAATAACTTCTAAATTGTGTTCATGGATGAAATTAGGTACATGAATGGACCATATGACATGGATGAAAATAAATTTCAAGAATGAATGTGATCACAACAACAAAATCAAAAAGATTACAATGAAAAGTATAGCATGGACATGAAATTAATCAAAGGATGAAATTTCATATGAAATGCAAAAGTTTGTCATTTTTTTGAGGCCAAAGGTGTTATCACTGGCCATGGCACCTAGATTACATAAAACATTGAAAACATGAGATCTAGGTATTAAGGCAATTTTGTTAGGGAATGTCTCTTCACATGTTCTGAGTTGTATTACCTTCATGACTTGCAATTTATGTTAATGATTTGACATTTAGGTTGTTGTTATAAGTCTTTCAAAACATGCTGCTGTAAATTCCTTTCAGAGTACAATTATGATTGGAGAAGGGTTGCCATCTTAGATGTTTAAGCTCCTTGACATCCATTTCATGTACAGTTATGTTTAGGAAGCTTTTGATGGATAGATTGGAGGTTAGTTCTTACAAATATCTTTTCACTAGTCCAATTGTTGATCGTATTGGAGAAGATTGGCTATCACAAGTATTGCAGAAGTATCTATCTAAGTTGTCCAACTTTCGTGATTTCTAGAATTTCACATAATTAGGTTGCCATGGCTATATCCTGATTGAGATGGGATGTGACCAAACCAACCAAATTCTGTACTTTAGATAGTACAACCTGTCCAACTTGATTAGTTCAAATTTTCTACAATTGATTCATCTTTCTATTGAGTTTTCCTGAGCTGGGAATCTCGGGTGCCATTTTGATTTATTGATGGATGTTGAGTGGAGCTTTTAGGGCACTACATCTTTCCTTTTTGACTTCATCTCTTGTTTTAATTGATTATGTTTGCAAAACCAGCCAATGTTTTAAAAGCTGTTAGCTAGGAAGGGGCTATTACTTGACTCCAGTACTCCTGTCAATATAAGTGCAATTTGATCTGCAAAGAGCCAGGTGCAAGATACCAAACTCACATCAAGGGATTTCCCACTGTTTAGTAAAAGGTAGAAATTTGGACCAAACTCTATTTTCACCTCCATACAGATCTCTGGTGTGCAAGCCTGCCCAAGGAGACACCAAATGTGTCAAGGTTCAAATGTCAACCCTTAAAAAATTCTACCAATAATTCCTAACAATATTGTGTATGAGACTTGGATGATGAAAGGTATGGGATTTGAATCCTTTCCATCTGATCCAAAAAAGCCTGCACTTCTAATACCATTTATATATGTACCAAATATGTCACTTGGTTGCCACAACTTTCTCAGCTGATGTGCACTTGAGGTTTTCAGCACAGATCCAAAGTCAGATGAATCTTGTGTTTATCACACAAGCGCAGTCCTGCAGGTTCACTCCCTTGGGTTCTTGTAAGAAAGGTGTAAGATGGGTGTAATTAAGTTTAGGGTACTGTTGAACTAGTATATGAGATTAGTGCCTGACCAAAACAATGAGGGGTGTTCAATGTACAAGGAAAAACTGCAGATGCTTTTGCTTCACCAATTTAAGTCTGTTGCATACATTATGATGAACAGGAAGGGAAAATTATTTTCTCACAAAATCCAATTGACACCAAAAGTATTGAAGAGAATGAATCATAATTTTCCTCAACAGCGTTGTTTGTTGCTAAAATTGATGAAACTGATCTGCGTTTTTCTGGCTTGCAAAAGTGTATGATGTAATTTAGGTCAACGATAAGAGTTGTGGAATGTATCCCTCCCTGGAGCTAAGTTTGATGTGATATCCTTAAGATCCTCTGCTACTAGCTGAGGTGAATATCAGGAACACCGGATAATTACTCGTGCAAGTACTGGCCATCAAAAGATTTCTCAGTTGAATCAAATACATGGAAGTTCTCACAAGTCGGGGCTTTTCGCTCCACCAGTACAGGTTTCACATCTGGAAATAAAGGTATTTAGCTATGTCTCAGGATCATGGAAAAATCTACATCCTGAAACCTGGGTGGTGCAGATGGGTTATTGTACTTAGTTAGTTCTAAATTTTGAAAAGTTCAGAATCAACAGTTTAGTCCAGAATTAATGAAAACAATATTGGGTAGTAATTTTGAAGATGCTAATATTTCATTAGTTCTCCCCTTGGGTTGCACTAATAAAGACATTTGCAGTTAAACAGAAAGTGAATGTGGCATGAAGTTGCCTGCATGTGTGCCATCTTACAATGGGTTATAATAACGCAATGATAATTCATCTCCAAGATTTCACCTCTGGTTGAAGCAGTGCACAAATTTAAGATGCCCAACTGCTGAAGTAGCAGACTGTAGTATCTGAGTTTAGAGTGCAGAATTTTCCCAGATTTATTTGAGTTCAGGTGGGAGAGTTCTCTACTGCTTTGCAGTGCATAATTTTTCCTGTGCATTAGATACTCTCAAGTACCAAGAGTTTTGTTGGTAAAGAGTGAAAATTACATGTCTGCTTGTTATATTTCATTGACTTTTTGGGGGTGGCCATGGTCCAAGAAAACTGCTCAATCCTGCCATGAATCGAGAGAGAATGTAAGTTTCAGTCAAAAACACACTGTGTTACAGAATTTGAAGTCATCAATTCAGGCTTCAAAAATAATCTTCAGCTGCATGTTTTCTGTCTTATATTGTCATTCTTGAATTCTTCTTGCCCTTCACTTTCAGGGTAGGATTGGTCTATAAACATTAGTTCAAACAATCTCTTGACCACTATCAACGTCACAGAGAAATTATGCAATGTTCAATTAGACCAAAGAAAAGATTGAAGCAATGAGTTCTTAGGGGGACTTAGGGTCACAGATTCAGGGGCAAGCCAATCTCAAGTCAGGTGGGGTTTGAGAGCCTAGAAAATACAAAGTACCAACATCATCAGTAATCTTGTAAGAAGCTCACATGAGTCCATCACATACTGGATTAGGCAGAGAGCAGAGGGTTTGATGTTGTCAAGAGGCCCAGCTTTGGAATTTCGAAATTGGGTTCAGACTGGAAGGCCATTGTTGTGCTGGATGTAATGCTCAGCTTGTGCACAGATCTCTGCATTGATGCTGCAAGGACAATCACAATGAAACAACTGGATCCCAACTGTCTACAGTTGTGAGATCAATCCTGTAGGAATGGGACCTGTAGACAGTTGATATTCCTGACTCTCTCACAACTGTCTACAGGTCCCATTCCTGACTCTCTTCTGCCCTCACTGAAAGAATCTTTGAGCAGATTTGCATCTCTGCTATAGACGCTGCCCCTTGAAATCCTTGCAAATTGTCCAATGTGAACCATCTTCATTGCCGTCTCTAGTTTGCTTCATCTGTTTGCTCTGTAGTACTAGGGTTCACCTTGTACTTGTTAATGAGGAATTATGTTATATGGAAAGCTGTAAATTAAGCATCCGGTTCAGTTTCGATCTGCTTAACATTGAGTCAATTTTCCTTTGGTGCCGAGGTCGATTTTCTTGAACTTTTGACACAGTAAGCTCTAAAATTTGGAGAATTAATTTTCACCAAATGTCAGTTGAAGGTATGGTACTAGTCAGGGTGCACAGGGACGATAGATTCATGAGGGTCCACAGAGGGATGGCCAAACTCCTGAGGATCCAAACAGATTTGAACCAAGAATTCGAGTGAGCTCAGGGAAAAACTTGGGAGTTGTGATTCTTGAAGGAAAAAGTTTTGCTTTGCTCTGTTCTCTCAACATATTAGTTCCATGCGTGAGCAGTCATGTGTACTATGGATAAAACTGGTCACAATCAGGTCCACAATGGCTGTAAAAATCACACACACAGAAAGAAGCTTTGGACGGCTAGCGTTGTTGAACTGTTTGGAATTATATGTGAGTTCTGAAACTCTTGAGCTTTGATTTCAGACAGAAAGAACTTTCATACTTAGAGCAACTCTCCGGGCAACAGCACTTACACTCAAACAAATACACATGAAGTTCACAAAGAAGCCATCATGGTTCAAACACATGAGATGCAACATAGAGCGTGACAGGAAAACATTCAGGAAAAACTGCAGTCTGTTCTTTGGAGTCCGTAAACGCTGCTGCATCATCGAATCCTTGGGTCAATATTACCCCAACCAAAAGATTGTTGTTTGGCCTGCATGCATGTGTCCATTGGGGAAAATTTCCTACATGAAAATTGCACGTCCAAACATCTCGATCTAGACTGATGGAATTCAACTCCGCATGAAAGTACCGGTTCCTCTTCCTACTCATGTCATCTGTGTCGAGACCTTGCATTACAAAGCTAGGAACCACAAGAAAGAAATACCAGAGCTTAAGAAGATTCTTGCCCAGGTTCTGCTGGGTTCAGCCAGGTCCCTCAGTATTGAATGTCTCATATCAGCCGTTGAAGGAAGGCAGGCAGGCAGGCGGTACTGGAGTAGCTGCTGCTGGTCTTGTAGACGTGTTCCATAGGAAGCGGCGAGGAGAAAGAAGCAAGGGTGGGGACTGTCACCTCTGACCGGCCTACAACCACAATGCTCCCGCTTCCTTCAATTGCGGGACAAGGGTACCGCTGATGTGGGCGGCCATGACGCGGTCCAGACCTCCCAACAGTTTTCCTCCAACAAACACGGCTGGCACCGCCTGTGACTCGGCCGGCCCCACAAGCCGCAACAGCGCCTTCTCCAGGTCACTGCCTCCGCTTTGCTCGTCAAGTTCGTACACCGTCGGACCCACGCCCAGGCTGCAGAAGAGACGTTTCACCACGTGACACATGCAACACCCGCTCTGACTGAACACCACCACCGCATTCTCCGCCGCTAGTCTCTCTACCTTCTCCATTGCCATCGCTGTCCGATCTCCTCCTTCATTGCGAGTACTGTCGAAATCTTTCTTGCCACCCGGCTGTAACTTGTGATATGAATGCGTCTGAGTTTGCATATTGCCGCCCCTCTCCACTTGGGAAACCTGGATTTTCGAAAAGAAGTAGCTCTTCTCCAGATCTAGTCGATAGCTTCTTGGCACCACAGCAGCAAACAGCGAACCTTAAACCAGGCTGATGATCACTGATTTCCAAGTTCTCCAACAGTCTTCTAAAACTCCGAAATCAGTCAAAATCAGCTTAACTGGTTTATCAGCCAAGATGTAAATGAGCCTGCCATGAACCCATCAATCACGACATCAGCATTGACATCTGTTGGCAGTGGGTATTCAGATATTCACAACTCCCAGGAGCTAAACCCACGAGAACATATGACTGATCTGAATGCATCCTGAGGCTTACAGGAGGGAACATGCAAGAACGTGCTGTAGTAGTAATACTCCCGTGAAAGGAAATCTTTCCTAAACAAAGCGAGTGTGGAGAGAGAGAGAGAGAGAAACCTCAGAAACCTGAGTACAGTGTGCGTGGGGGATTTGAAGAGTTTGTATATGCACCTTTTAGTCAAGTCACAATATGCAGCAGCAATACATGATTGACATGGCAGGATTAACGGGATCGGCCCCGGCGTCACAACTGATTCATCTCCCAATGCAGCAGGCAGCAGCAGCTGCGCAAAGAAGTCTCGTAAATTCGCTGAGGCGCAAAATTCAATACTACAGGCACTGCAAATCCAACAAAGTTGAATATGTACACCGCTGCTAAAAGTGTCCTTCTCAAACCCTAATTGGGCATCCCTAGCTAGCTGAGGAGGTCGAGACCTGAGTCGAACAACCTTCGGTCCAAACAAAATTCAAACCTCTTTTAAATTTGTGTTTCTTTTCTATCTCCGGCTCTCTATATTCCTTTACATCTGGAAGTCTCTTTTTCTCACACTGAAAGTGTCTTGCTCTCACTCTCATCAGCAACAGAATTTTTAATAAATTCAAAGACTCAGTGCTGATCTTCAAGTGAACTACGGAGTGGAACTTTTTTTTTTTCCAAGTTCACAAGTAAAACAGACTGAAGTCTAAGAGAGGCGCAAAAGCCGCAAGCAACAGCAGACTAAAAGGAAAGCGAGTCAGAAGGAGGATCTGGCACACGTGACAGGCGGCGCTTCCTTCGACAGCACATCCGCAACCAGCAGCACATAGTTAGGTGGTAGCTCCTACTACTATTGTTGTTGCTTGCTTTTTGCTGCTGGCACCCATGATGCCACCCACACCACCCAGTAGCCAAAATGCTATATTAACAACATCAAAAGTGCAAAAGTCATTTGCGTTTTGAGGTTTAAGAAAAACGCCAGATTTCTGCACATGGTGGAATTAGGTAGTCAAAAAACATAGAACGATTTTTTTAACTACTTCCATATTTAGCTTGTGGTAGCAAAATTTTGCCTAGACTATCGCCTCTCAGGCCACAACACAAAATTGCCCACAAAAAATAATTAAAACACTGCCACCCACCCAGTGCCCACGTCTTGGTTCTTTCTTTCCTACCTATTTACTGCTCGGCGTGTGTCGCACCCGTGCTCCTTCCGGCCCGTCCCGCTCCTTCATCAATGATAATAAAACCATCCCTTCCACTTCTCCACCTCCTCTTCCACTAACTTAGCAGCAACCCCCCTTCCCTCCCTCCCTCCCTACCTACCTACGTACCTCTCCACACCACTACCACCACCACTCCCCTCCAAGACGATCTTGTGTCCTTTGCCTCTTTCTCCTAGACCTATACGTCCCTTTCATCACCATCCCTACGTACATGTCACGTACTTAATGACGCTTCTGCGCCACATCTCCTGTCTCCCTGTCCTTCTACTATAGCTACGTAGGTCCTAATCAGGATTTACACTAGAAACACACGTTTTCTATTTATTTTTTAATTCAGAGTTTTTGTTCGAAAAATGATAGAAATTTTGCCAGAAAAAAATAACTGTATGACAGCTTTTTTTTATTGGTGAAATTTCGCCAAAACTAGGACTTACATTTTTAAATTCAAAAATTAAGTGATTTTGAAGGTTTTCTATCACCCGAAAGGAAAGGGGAAAAAAATAGTAAAAATCACCAAAGTTCTATATTGGTTTTCAAGAAGGATGATTAAAGTCTTTGTATTTCATTATTTGGTTTGTAGCCGAATTTGGCTAAATCTTCCTAGGAACAATCACCACTTTTTCTAAATCTGCCCATGAAATTTTCAATAGCCATAATTTAATAAAATGATCCATATTTTTACACGTGGTTGGTTCAAGCAGGTAGTCAAAAATTTAGTTTCTAAAAATTTAGAATGAAGTCTAAATTTTTTTAGTTTCTTATTTAGATTGCAGCCAAAATTGAGCTTAATCTTCCTGTGGATCATCGCCACTTTGGGTACATCACAAAATTGACCCCCAAAAGAAAACACTGCCATGGATGGATGATAGCCACTTTTAGCTACGAACAAAAATTCCTGAAAAACACACTGCAGTGTAACCTAATTGGTAGGTACTGGGCAGACCATGTGTAGCTACACTTGTCGTTATACATACCGAATAATGATTCGAATGCGGCGCTGACGTCAATATAGCGCCAGGAAGTGGCGTGGTGCTCGAGTAAATTTCTCAGGCAAAGCCTGACAGGACAGAGAGCCTCCGAACCCCCCCCCCTTCCCTCCTCTCTCTTCCCTCCCTCCTGTCACCCCCCTTCATGCACCGAACACACCCAACAGAAAGTCAAGAAGAAACTGATCACTAATAAGAGTCGTACACCACCCACCCATCAACCTGGTCAGGACTGAGGACGCTCTCATCAAACAGAAGTTTACAACAGCCCCGCGCGCGCCCCCTTTCCAAATCCCCATACTCTTTTCTCTTCTCATGCAATCTATTTCTGATCCGCGCGCATTCATTACTCGCTGAGGTTAGCATCCATGATCTTCGCTTAAATCTTGTTTAAGTAGGCCGTAATCCAGTAATTTAATTTTTGGACTCTCCAAGGTTCAGGACGTATCAGTACATACCTTAGCAGCTTATATTATTATTTTGTAAAAAATGTTGCCATTTTGAAAGAATACTATTTTTTTCAATTAACAACATTTTGTGCAGGAAAATATTTTAATTATTCAGGAATATTCAATTTTCAACAGGGAATCTGCAAATTTAGTTAATTATTAGACACACATGTATCGAAGTTGCCCATGTATTTCATGGATTTCAATTTTATTTAAGTTTCTAGATTCTTGTAATAAATTGATGAGCCGTCCCACACCTCCATCCCCCAACTTTCCTTCGATTCCACTTCCAATGCGGCCGTCGATCTCTGCTGCTACGTTGCCTGTCTAGTTGTTTTGTTTTTTTTTTTGGGGCACTTTTGTAATGTAGGCCAAGCAGGAGTTGTGATCATGCATCATAAAAATTAGCCAACGTTGGCTAAAAACAAAATCTGAAAATGAAAAGCATTGAGAGCACCCTTCTATGTTGTTTGTCTACCCATTGAAACCAGTGTTGGGTGGGTACCCACTTTGGTGGGTCAAAACTGCTGGTTCTGGTTCTTGTTTATAAGAACTAAACTACAGCAGAATCTGTTCTAATTTTTAGAATCAAAATTGGAACAGAAATCAGATTTTGTGACCCAAAACCAAGTTCATGCTTCTAATGGATTTTTCAGAAGTAGAACTTGTGGTTCTTCATAAAAGTAAAGAACCATGCAACACTGGTGGAACCTGATGTAGAATCTGGCAATTTTTCAAACTAAAAAAATTCATATTAATGGTTGATTAAAAGTGTCACAATGTGGCCTTGTCATCTACATCCCAAAAAAAAAGTATCTTAAGGTAAAAGAAGAATTCTGGAAACTCAAATATTTCACCATGCAAAAATATAATTCTCAAAAACTCCTCTAAAAGAAACCAAAACCCTTCAAGATATTCTAACTCTACAACTAATCTCAAGTTTCAACACAAGCCAAAATATCATCTTTCAAAAATCCTCATATAAAAATAGACCTACTACTACATAGGGGCCAAAATCCATTAAGCTACTATACTCTATAATGAATCTAAACACAATATCCTTGCCTACCAAGGCAAGGCCAAAAACACTCATTTTTCGCCATTTGGGAAAAACAAACACCGCTGCTGGCCCCTGGAGCCAGTACTTCCTTTCCCACCTCTCTGGACTTTTGCAACGGATTCTGTTGTTGCTGCTCCTGCTGATGTACCAAAACACAAAAAAGACCAACGCTTCCACCCTGAGATCAATCAATCAATACACACTGGTCGTGAATCCCGAGGCACTGGCCCGCTTGCTGTCACTCACTATGGGTGTATGTTATGGGTATTCGCCCTTCATATTATGCCCATCACAATGTTTGCTGAAACATTGGGCATTTCCCCTAATAAAACCACTTTCGAGCTTCCATTTGACCCCCCACTCACCAAAATAGAAGCACAGAAATGCGAAATGCTTCCCCTGGGTTCCCCAAGTTATACTTTATATACATGAAGGCATTTGGGATAAAAGTGTCATACTGTTGAGAACATCTTGGGGAGCACTTTGAGAACTTGATGGGAACCCCTTGGGAAGGTTGGAATTTGTTGATGTTCCTCATGTGTTCCCATCAAATCCCCAACATGTTCCTAAAGATGTTCTTATCAAACACGAACGGGTTTGGGGATCGAAACTATGTACTTTTATTATATAGTTATATAAACCTATGTCTTTGGTTGTACAACCACTTTTGCACCCTTCTATGGTCTATGCAAGTTTCACCATTCTCTTACAACGAACTAAACACAAGTAACACCAAAATCATTCGAAACAAAAAGCCCAAATTTTTTCACAAAAAACTTTGCATTGACACAATAATTCTATAACAAGTGAAGGTGTTTTTCAAGGTCACAACACCCCTTTATATATTATCTAAAAGGAAACTACTCAAGAAATTACCTATCACATAAAATAATCACATGATAATTAATCACATGTTTACCCATGTGATTCCACATTAAAAGATAATTATTCATGTGATTCCCCATAAAATAATCACTAAATAATTAATCACATGGTGCATATGACTTTTTCCTATGGGAAAGTCAATGACCAAATTTACTTTAAGAAATTTTATCACTTACCCCCCTAAGTAATCTTGTATTTACGTTGAGTTACACATGGAGTTACATTCCCACTAGTGCCACACATTTATCCCACATGTTTTGGCCAAAGTTGAACTTTCATGTGTATAAACTGTAAAGGAGGCAAAGGAGGCAATCAAAGGAAAGTACCTTTATGTTTCTATTAGGAAGTGCCAAATGTTAAGGATAGGCCAATCAGTGTCTCCTTCAAAAAGATAAATTAAAAATTGGGCTCTCCCTTCAACTAACTAAGAAGAAGCGGGTACCCCACAAAAATTCCCAAACACCACAAAACAAATTTTGGGTATCCCTATACTCGTACTTTTATAGTGTTTGAGAATACTTTTAGTGTTTGTGGAGGGTGCCTTACACTCCAGGAAAAGTTCTGCTTTAAATGCCCCCTCTATTGGTGGAATCAAATGAATTGCAATTGTTTAAAATTCTCTCAGAGATTTATGCCAGATAAGGCCTCCAATTGGGCTGTTCTGGGTCCCACACTGTACCAGGCATTGCAATCCCAGAATGGCGGCACAAAAAGAGGCCCTGAAACATATAAGGCAGAGGCCTACACAGGATATAGTGTAGTTAAAGAAGCCGGAAGTTCACGAACACAGAAATAGACCTTCCAAATGAGTCCATAAGCTGATATTAACCTGGTTCAAATACAAGGCTACTCTATTCACACTACCCTACTCACTCTGTTCATTTGATTCATACATAGGCTTCTTCTCTTCACTTCATGCCCATTCTTGGGAAAAGTCTAACTAAAATTTGCTTGCTGCACGTCACTTGTGCATCGACTTTGTTAGTCCTAATTTAGATCAGGGTAAGGCCAATGGATTGAGGTGTTATCAGAGTAAGGCCCTGGCCAGGTGGGCTATGCAATAGCAAAAGGGCCATACTTTTACCATACCCCTTTTCTCAAGGAATATTCTATTATTTCAGAGTAGGTTCCATTAGCACAGCGTAGGAAAATAAATTCCTTGAAGCCCATGATTTGAAGCATGGGGTTCTTTTATTCTAAGCACATGGTTTCTAATTTTGAATATGATCATGGGGCTTTTTATTTCAAGCACAAGGTTTGGACCCATGAAAGTTGGGCATATTCATTAGAATTCAAATTGTAAGAGTATTCAGTGCTTTCAGACCCAATTTCAATTCACTTGGAATAAAAAACTTGAAATTGGGTGTGAAAAGCACATGGGTGATTATGGGTGTATATTCATGAATACTCACCCATGTGCTTTCAACACCCAATTTCAAATCACATCTTCAAATTTTTGATTCCAAGTTACTTGAAATTTGGTTTGAAAGCACTTGAATATTCTTATAATTTGAATTATGATAAATATGCCCAACATGCATGGGGTCCAAAGCTCAAAATAAAAAACCCATGCTCAAAATCAGAAAAGGGTGAGGAGGGTTTTACAAGAATAATTTATTTTGACCCAGTTTTTGGGCCAGTGATATGTAGCCCTGTAAGTATTTGTTGACCCTGGTCTGAGCAAAGACACTTGCATCCATTTAAGATTAGGGATTCAATTTTGCCTTGAACTGGGAACCAATTTGCTGGGGACTGCTAGAGACCTAGTCGTATTCTCCAGGCTGATTTTCTATCATATTGCTTACGAATGTGGAACTAGCCAACCATCTTACATAGTTCCATCTTCTCATAAGGGTTTAGGTTAAGATCCTACCATAAAGATCAAAACCATTATGCAACAAGTCATCTGCTACAATTTGCCATTCCATTTGCACACAGATTTGGTTGATTCACCCATCTGTTGATTGTGTTCTAATCACTTTTGGCTCTCTCAGTCACCCATTTGTTCCAATGGAGAACCTTGAAGTTTCCCATGGTGTTCTCAAGTAGTCATGACACCAAAACATGATGGGGACTCATGGAAGCTAATCAGAGATTAAGGTTTCCCAAATGAAAAAAAGCTGAGGGTTCGTGTTAGGTGTACCTTGATAGTCCATGAGGCCGAGCCTGAATAAATAAAAATATAAGATATAAGAAGAAAAATAAAGTTTACACATTTATACAAGAGGTGTCTACCAAAGAAATTCTTACTTCAATTTGTCCTTAACAAGCACCAACATCAATCGCTTGGACCTTGTCAAAACACTCCTTGTTGTTAAAGGTCCCATAAGCAAGCACTTTAGATAGTCTGTCCTTATGAAATCATAGTTCCTACTTCTGCCAAGTTACCCTCTAAAACTAGACATCACCCTTTCATTATTTGTTTATCTTTTACAACTCAAAAAGTACTAACTGTATCAATGAACCACCCCATAAATGATATATTGAATTTGCCAAATGAATCACATAAAGTATTATTTATTTAGAAGCACAAATATTTAGAAACTTCCAGTAACTCATCATAAAAAATTAAGGTCAAAAGTCCAACATTTTTTGACTGTACATTGAAACAAGTAGTACCATGGAATTTTGAAGTTTGCTTGCAACATTGCTAAATATTAATATTCTAACATTGTTTCATTTTAAAACTTTATATTTAACATGTTATTTTCAAACATATAAAGTTTATTGTTAACAACAACAAAAATTGGAGGTAAAACTCAACCAAAAATGAATTATAATTATGGTCTTTACAGTGATTTGAAAATAGAATCAAACCATATCATATTGAGTAAAACAAAAAAAATTAAACAAAAATACACTATAATATGATTTTTAACTTTAACATGAGCCTTTCCATATTTCAAAACTATTTTCTCTTCTTTTGAATCAATATTTTTTCATTTTTTAATGTCTAAACCATCCACAAAATTTCTTTAGAAATCCTCCTCAAGTTCTCGCCATAATCTCCAATTTGAATTAATCCTTATAAATATTAATCCACTTAGCCTACACAATCTTGTTATACCTCTATCACCCTATCAAATGTTGATACTACCTTTGTCTAATCTATCCAATAGTTCTACCTTTAACAAACATCATAGAGAATTGAATTTGCATGGAAATGAAAATCAACTTGGGACATTTGAAAGTAATGTATTAGATGCACTTCAACTTACTTCTTCTCAATCTTATGATGTCTTTGTGGTTTGAAGATATAATGGTTTCAATTGTCCACAAATCTTTGCAAGTTATTCGTCATGTTTAAAACATGCATTAAATCATTTCACTCTCTTGCAACCTATCCAAAATGTATTTTATGATGAGTCTAACAACATCCATCTCTCAACATTTTTTGGATGTTTGTCTTGTCAACTCCAAAACCAAAATAACTTCCTTTTTACTCCCAATTAATTGAATGTAAATATCAATACAATATTTTAGACCATCACCAACTTAAAAGATCATTGGCCTATGACATGGCCTAACCAAATTGTCAATCAATATTTGGTTTTAATTTTATCCTTCTAGTATCATGCAAATACAATGGCATGATATTGATGAAAAGGTTATGGACATGACCTTTTTCCATGATCATATTCTGCACAATAACATGAAATCCTTTCACAAAGTATGCAATTAACATGGTTATCATGCTTGCAACATATGCAACGGATCTATGAACCACCTTCATAATAGTGTTCACCAAGATAAAAGGGGCAATTTGGATTCATTGTATAATTATTCTCTCTTCTACTCATTGTTTTGCAATTTTTTCAACAAGCAATTTTGCTTGTCAAAGCTTATAATTTCACAACCAAACTCTTCTATACTTTCATCTTTTTTTTCTACGAACAAACACTTCATGAATATTTTCAACTTCACCCCCAAAATCATCATCTTCCAAAAACCCATCACCTCCCACAACAATCAATCTCTCTAATGTCTTTGTTCTCCCTAATCTATATAATCTACCTTTAATAATTTTGATTGTTTTATGCATTTAATCGAACAACAAGGCACATATTTTCCCTTGTTATTAAATTTCTTTATACAAGTAGTAGTTTTTACACTCAAAACAAATCCCTACTAACAAAACATTCAAACAAAAGCAAGGATATTGTTTGCTTACTTGAATCATAGCTTACAACATCACATTGAATGTGAATTCATCATGGTGGGATTTTGCACCATTGCCATGGCTTCAAATGCATTTGCAACAATTGGCCACCATAAAATCATTCTTCATTTCAATGAACGAAACGTAAAGAAGTTACTTTAATTCAAGTACTAAAGCTTTAAAAGTTATATGTTTGTTTTTTCACAACCTCATGCATGGATGAAAAGGTTTTTGTTCATAGATTATAAGGAACAATTGAGTTTTTAAAAATATTTTTTGGGTTTTCGTTGACATTGGGTATGCAGTCATATTCATCAATATATGGCCTCCCATGAAAATTGAACGGAAATAGATTAGTTTAACATATGAAAAAAATCATTGAAAATTAAAAACAATAGCCAACTACAAATTTCCCAATGTTTACTTTTAACATTTGGACTAATGAAACATCTCCAAATTACACAATTTTATTTTTTTTATAATTCACAAGTATAGGAACATTATTGATTAAATTTCACTATTTTTTAATGTTCTAAACTAATGTAATGATTTTTCAAAGTTGCCTATGTGCAAGCTTTTATGGTAATCAACACATTTCTTGACTCATTTTACTATGATTCCACATCAATGGAGATTGGGTAGCTAAAACAAATGGAATAGTGTTAGGAAAACATCGAATAATGCCAAGAAAATATTGGAAGATGATCAGAAAAAACAAGCCCAAACCAAAAAAATAACTTTTGGAAAAAATGTTAGAAAATATTTGTTGCTACTAGGGACACTTGGAGGGTTAAGGATGTCCTTTCTAAGTAACCTTTGCTAATACATCCTAGTAATTAAAAGGTGTTGTGACTAATACCTTTGTGGGACTTGGAAATTTTCCTATATAATTATGTCATGTGCTCTTATATTGGCACCTACAATTATCACTATCACCACACACAGAAAACATAACATGAAAATATCTTCATTTAATTCACCATCTCTAAACCACCCCCCCCCCCCCATCTACAGCTAAGGTCCCCCTAAGCTAGATAACAATGTGGATTGCTTAATGGAAATCCACCATGGATGAACATTTTGGTTCTAAGGTGAAAAGACCAATAAACCAAATGTGAATATGAATCCTATAATTAATCACCTAGTTGCAATCCTTTAAATGCCCAGACAAATATTAATCACCATTAGAGAAAACTATGAACCTAGTTCTACTACCCAACCTTATGAACTTAAGTTTACTTAATGCACTAGAAGCAAAACCATTTGTTAATTGGTATTTCTTCCAAAGGTGACATAAAACATCCCATATTCCAACCTTGGGAACATTGGTAACAAATCAACATAATGGTGATTCATGAAGATTACCCACATAATAAACATCATATGTTAGTAGGAACCATTATTAAAAATGGGTCAATTTGGTCATCCACATTGGGAAGATGACATGGCACACAATTGCGCACATGATCCTTCCATGGTTAACCATCTCGGCCCTTTAACAATAACACTATGAAACATAGAACCTTTCACGTGCAAAAAATAACATGTCTTACAATCGCATCCAAAGTAGTCAATGTTATCTATTGCAAGTACACATAAGCCCTTGGTTCAAATCTATGGATCTAAGGGCCAGTAACCCCCTCCACGAATAGTGGTATAACATAACATATCCCAATGTTGGGCAATTGCCTAATTCTCCAAGGTAGGAAAAGAAGAACCCGTTATATATGAAAGATGGCGACCAAAATAGATTTTGGTCACCATTGGATGGCTAAAATGAGTTGGGGTCAATCTAGGTAGCCATTGGTGACCAAAAACTATGTGGTTGCCTTGGGTGTGTATTAGGGGTTAGGATGGCGACCAAAATTCATTTTGGTTACCTTCAAGGTTGTTTAGGTTTTAAAATGGTGAGTGAAATTCATTTTGGTCATCATGAAATTAATTTAAGATTTAAGATGTGATTGAAATGAATTTTGGTCGCCATGGGTTTAGTTTATAGTGAAAGGCGATCGAACCTATTTTGGTTAGGATTCGGTTGCCATCCAATAACCTAGGGTTGTTAAAATTGATGCAATGAACCGATTTTGTGTTAGGTGTCATGTCGACATCCATCCTGACACATTCATTGATGGACATAGCACTGGAAAATCCTTGGTCACATTTGGGTTGCTCCCATTATGATTGGTAATCAAAAATGAATTTTGGTCACCAATCCTACAATGACCGAAATTTTTTGATTGCCATCTTTTCGATGTGTCATTATGACCTTGCCATTTACATGAAAGAATATCCTAAGGCAAAAGAAGAATTATGGAAATTCCAATATTTCACCATGCAAAAATATAATCTTCAAAAAAAATCCTCTAAAAGAAACCAAACTCCTTCAAGATATCACAATTCTAACACTAATCCCAAGTTTCAACACAAGCCAAAATATATCCTTTCGAAAATCCTCATATAAAAATAGACCTACTACATGGGGGCCCAAAACTATTAAGCTATTATACTCTATAATGAATTTAAAGACAATATCCTTGTCTTGGCAGGCAATTCCAAAAGAAAACCCAAACCAAAACAAAAGTATACAAAGTGAATGCCTTATAAATTTTGCATTAAAAAATGTTGCTTTAAATGAATTGTTATTGATTCTTTTTCATTATTTAATGTCTATCAATTATGAAAGCATTTATTGGAGCAAATTATCAATGATAAGTCTAATAATCCATAATTCAAAAAAATTAAAAATAGATGGGCGATACTTGTGTAAAATTGTATATGATCATTATATCTTATGTTTATAAAAAAACCCATCATCATTATAAAACATAAATCCAGACATTAATTTCAAATGTGTAAAAACAATGGATTCACAAATCTCAAATTTGATTACACGTGAAAACATGATTTGTTTAAAAAATTGGGTTTTATAAAATCCACAAGTCTAAAACATGTCATTTTTGAGAAATCATGTAAATTATAGCATATTCCATATCTAGCAATTACAATTTGTCTATGGTTGCCTTCAATAACACTCTTCCAGTGCAGTCCAATTGTATGGAGGCCCCATCAATCTGCACAAGACATGTTGAATAATTCTTCGTGCTTCTAGATTTCATATGAGAAAACTATGTTCGTTGCAATTTGTTCGTTGTAATTAAAAAATGTTTGATAAAACTAGATTACAACTAAATGCCTACTTACAATGGACATGATTTTCTCATAGTGTTTAGGTCACACATGTCATGGATTAATTTCCCAAATGACATTTTGGTTAAATTGTCCACAAAATATTCTACATCCCAATCATCACCCCATATGACATTTGCCAACCTGCCCACCAAATATGCTTCAAACCTCAAAGTCGTGGCATGTTGCTTGGCCATTCACCAAGGGAAATTTGAAAGTCCTAATTCGCTACAAACAAAAAAACATTCTACGGCAACCCACCAACGCATTTTTTACGCATTAATGGCATCTTGCTCCTTTGCAAATTAATACAATGATGGCATCACTTCTTGCAAGTGCCTAGTTTGACCTCAATTGCACATGCCTATGTACACAACATCTAATTTGTTTGCCAGAAAATGCAATATAATGTTATGGACCAGTCATTGTGCAAAATTCCAGAATGATGTATTGCATTCACAATGTTTACCCATGCCAACTTCACATGATTTTACCTAAAGGCAACAAGTCTTGTTCGCCCTTCCATATCCAATCCCCCTTGCTACAATAAGGTACGATTATTAGTAATGGGGGAATACTTCATGTTGTAATCCAACATTTTTCGAAGAGTTCCCCCATTCCACCACAATGTGTATGCTTCCATCGTTTTTGTGTGGATGGTAAATATACTAGAAGAAAAACCCCATTTTTCAATTTTTTTTAGGCGATTAAAAATGTCTTTTGCGACTAGTTTTGATTAAAAATAGTGAAAAAAAAGAATTTTTAGTCACCTAAAACAAGTCGAAAAATGAACTTTTCTACTAGTGGGAATTTGATGACACCTTGATGTTCACACATGCATGTTAAAACTTGACATAGGTGGTCATTTCTCACTATATATATTCTTTAACTTCAATGTTTAGTAATCCAAAATGAGCTTTCAACATGTACACCTGCACACATCACACACAGATATGATGTGGTACTATGTATTATCTAATCCCCCTATGTGGTAATGTACTATTTGGTCCATTCATATTTATCTCAGGCCTTGCAAATCAACACAAAATTAAAAAGAGATGAGAAGATCCATAGTTGTTTTTAGCAGCATATAGCCAACTTGTCATCAAAACCATTAAGCAAAACATAGATTTTAAGTTGGCAACAATTGACGCGCTCCTAAGTCCCTTGTTAGACCCACTTGAAGGTCTAAGTATGTTGAATTGCAGAAAGTTGGGACTTGAGGGCCGCTCTCGACTTCCAGCACTAAAAGGGGGTAAAGGGGTGTGCTAGAAGTCCCGGGATTAGACTAGAAAGAGGGACAAGTATTATCTCACACGAATATGCATCCAAAACCAACCACAAGAGGGTTAATTCTCATTCGGGAACACCCTTGGGTGTTGGGACAAGCCACGGGCATTTGGACATACTTGACTCATCACGACCTGAACTCGGGGGAAACCACCACCTTCCCCCATATAGTATACTCTACAACTCTCCGCCGAGGCTACGTCCAAATGGCTCTTTTTCCCGGGACTCCCAAGGAGGAGTCCCAAAATTGTCCCGGGTTAGAGTTTTGGGACTTTGGGAGCTCATATCTCCCGACTGTAACATTCGATTGGAGTGCGGTCTAAACCAAAGTTATAGCTCTCCTCGAGAGCTTTCCAACGCCATGTCGCACTCCTTCTATAGACGTCAAAAAGAGGTCGATTCCTGACTTTTAGTGGTTGGGAGTCAAACTGCCAGTTTGGACATCTACACTTCAAGACCTTTCCATTGATATAAAGAACACCTCAATGCGAGGTATTTTGACCTCTGAACTCGAGCTCTGAGTTTTTGAGAGTCCCGGAGGACTCCAAATTCCCACTTTTGGAAATGTGAGCTTCACCCTCACACTTAGCCCAAAGTGTGGTTGCGACACACCTAACTATTTGATCTTCATCATTGCAAAGGAAAGTCTTGTACTTACTTGATATCCACCTCTAACATGTAGATTTTGAAACATTGTCATCAATTTCCATGCATATATGCAAAGATTCACCCAAGTGCAAATGCGTGTGCAAGCATAAATTGCCAAGCAAATATGTTACAACAAGATCATTTTTTTGTTACAACAAATGTTCCTACAACTTTTCCACATTATTCATGATGTGTTGCTTGTTGTTTATCCTTGAACTCATATCCATGGCATCTATTATTCCATAATTTATAGCAAGTCTACAATTTACATTATTATAGCTGACATTGCTCACACTGCTCTGTCATTTACAACAAAATATCATAACAAGCATGTTGGACCAACCTCTATAAATAAATAACCTAATGCAAAAGCAGTATGTTAATGTAAAAAAATATTGTAGAGAAATACCTAGTGCACAACTCAACAGTGAATGTTTTCAAGGTTGTTAACTATAACATAATCTGCTTAAAACAGCTTAAGGATGTTTATTGCCATCATTTTGTCAAGAATGTTATTTCCATTTTGCATTATGATTAGAAGTTTGTGTTACTCCTATTAACATTAATCAATTATTGGAAAAACTATTGCGAATTTTTTTCGAACTCAAATGTAGCTGCAACTTGAAGTAGCACACTTTAGGTCAAAAGAATGTTCATCAGTATGGATGAACATTTATATTATCACAATGTAGATGAAAACTATGTTTTGCGAGCTTTAAATTTTTCTTCTATACAAACTTAGTTAATGAATATTAGGCACACTGCACATTATTTGCAAGATTCATAAGCCAGAAAATACAACTTTAATTGAAGATGATTCTACTAACACAATTTGCCAACTTTTACACAATGGGAGAAGGGTCCATAGAAGCTTAATAGATATGCACGTGTTGCAACATTTGTATATTTGCTACAACCTCTAAAAGATGCAATAAATGACTTGTATGTATTTGATATTGTTAGGGTGTGTAATAAATAGTGAAAGACACAAGTTTAGGTTATGGTAAGATGTTTGAATTTCCATTTCAAATTCTCAATCATTGCATCTTCTTTTTTTCCTATCTTTGTGATGCATTTTTCTCACCATTGTTTCCAATCTCCTTGTTCAAGCTTCAAAGTTTTCCCTCTCGCATCTACTTATTGTGTTAGATCTAAATGGTTTTTATTTTCAGACTTCACTACAATTTGCTACTTTGCATAATGTTGAGTAATTCCACACAAGCATGTTACATGTGTAGTTAAGAGGAGTGAATGAGAACGCACATTCTTGCCTAAATCAAACGTGCCATTACAATATAGCACTAGGTTAGCTACAACTACATTCAACAATTCTAAATTTCAGGATAGCAAAGGAGCCACGATGGATAATGATTCGATATCCACAAAGACAAAAACCAACAACGATGACTACATACCAAGTGCAAGCATAGAGTATTCCCTAGAGCTTATTCATGTACAGTTGTTACATTTCTTACATTTTGAGTTATTGTTTATTAATCTATGAGGACAAATGACTATATTAATTAGGGTTTTTTCTCTCTTATTTTTCATAGTTTAGAACACCAAAATGTGTTTTACATGACTTGGACATTTACGACTATTGTCCTAATCTAATCATGTAGTCATATGTCCCTATTCATATACAAAATTACTCAAATTTGTGTGACACACTTTTAAATCCCGGGGTGAAACCCACTTGAGGGTTTCACTTTGTCAAGTTGCGGAAAGTTGAGACTTAGGGCACGCTCCCGACTTCCAACATTAGAAAGGGGTAGAGGGTCATGTTGGGAGCCCTGGGATTAGACTAGGAAGAGGGACTAGCTTAGCTTGTGTGAATCTGCATCCAAAAACCAACCACGAGAGGTTAGTTTAGCATTAGGGACACCCTTGGGTGTTGGGACAAGCCACAGGCACTTGGACACATAAGACTCACCACGGCCCGGACTCGGGGGAAGCCAGCACCTTCCCCCATATAGTATTATCTGTAGCTCTCCACCGAGGCTACATCCAAATGGCTCTTTTTCCCGGGACTCCAAAGTTGGAGTCCCGAAATCGTCCTGAAACTGTCCCGGTTGGAGTCCCGGGACTTTGGGAGCTCATAACTCCCAACTACAGAGTCCGATCACAACAAGGTCTTAACCAAAGTTGTAGCCCTCGTCAAGATCTTTCCAACGCCATGTCGCACTCTCAAATCGGATGTCGGGAAGAGGTCAATTTACGACTTTTAGTGATCGAAAGTCAAACTGCCAGTTTGACTCCCGGCCCTTCTTTTGCCCATAACTTGGGCTGCAGATGTCCAAATGACCAATGCGAGGCCATTTTCGATATCTACGCTTCAAGACCTTTCCAATGACACCAAGAACACCCCAATGAGAGGTGTTTTGGGTCTTGCTGTTGAGCTCTAAACATTCGGGAGTCCTGGAGGACTCCAAATCCCGAACTTTGGGAGTGTTGGGCTTCACCCCCACACTTGGCCAAAGTGGAGTCGCGACACTAAACCCTAAACCCATTTACGAGTATTGTCCTAATCTAATCATGTAGTCATATGTCCCTATTCATATACAAAATTACTCAAATTTGTGAGTACATTATAATTGCATTATGACTACATCACTAGATTATTATTATTTTGTGACTAGATTGCAACTATATGACTAGCCTACATACATTAATAACCTACCTATGGAAGTAGTTTAACTAAGTGTTAGCTACTTACTAACTATTCATTAGCTATGTCGCAACCCTAGCTTTGGGCTTATGACCAAGGAAAAGGGGTTGTAAGGTTGTGGGCCAAGAGGAAGCCCGAGAGCCAAAGCAAAGAGGCCATAAGGGTGCGGACCAAGAGGAAGCCCAGGAATCACATCACATACTCCCGGGAATGTAAGAAAATGTGAGGGAGTGTGAGGGAATGACCACTCACGAAACTTTACAGAGCAATTTTAGGGGTCAAACTCGATGGCTTGTCGCGTTCTTTATATCATTGGAAAGTTTTTAAAACGTAGATGTCTAAAATGAGCTCGCATTGCTCATTTGGACATCTGAAGCACAAGTTATGGCCAAAAGAAGGGCCGGGAGTCAAATTGGCAATTTGATTCCCGACCACTAAAAGTCAGGAATCGACCTCTTCCCAACATCCGATTCTAGAGTGCAACATGGCATTGGAAAACTCTTGAGGAGGGCTACAACTTTGGTTGAGACCTCATCTTGATTGGACTCTGTAATCGGGAGATATGAGCTCCCAAAGTTTTGGGACTCCAACCCGGGACAATTTCGGGACTCCAACTCGGGAGTCCTAGGAAAAAAAACCATTTGGATGTAGCCTATGCGGAGAGCTACAGAGTATACTATAAGGGGGAAGGTGGTGGCTTCCCCCAAGTCCGGCTCGTGGTGAGTCTTGTGTGTTTGTGTTGCCCGTGGCTCGTCTTAGCACCAAGGGTGCTCCAACTAGGCACTAACCACCTTGTGTGGGTTGTGTGCAGGCCGGTGTGAGTGAGTGAAGCTTGTCAACTCTTCCTAGTCCCATCCCAAAGCTCCAACACACCCTTCTACCCCTCAAAGTGTTGTGAGCTAGGGAATGTGCCTCGACTCCTTCTCCTTCCGTTGTTTCTTACTTGGGCCCACATTTGGGTCCTTTGAGGAGTTGGGAGTGCGTCAAGCTACCTATAAAGTAATTAGTACCTACCTATGGGCTAGTATTACTTATTACCCTACTACCTACTATGTAGTACATACGTACCTACCTATTTACTAAATATAGGTTGTACATATGGATGTTGCACATTGTGGTGACCTTATATGGCAATTTTTCCTACATTCCTTGGATACAAGAAAATAAATTAAGAAAATTCATTGAAATAATAAAAAAGGGACTCATTTAGCTAAAGCTTTCATAATCAACCTTTCAAAAATGAAAAAATCAAATCAAAATCATGAGTAACCAATAAGTAATGGACTTTTGAATTTTGCCCACACTTTTGTCACACCTACAAAATTCATGGATATGGACTTTTATCTTACAATGTGTTAATCTTATGTGTTTGAAATTTTGGTATATTGGATGAATTATGCTAAAAAAACTAAAGATCTATTGGATGAATGGAATGTGATTTTAATTTATTATGTTATGGACATTTAAAAATCCCAAAATTATAATTATTTTAGAAGCCTTTTTATGCATTTAAAAATAATTATTTAAAAAATTCTTTTGTGATATTTTTTATATGTCTTATAACATCATGATTTGAAATTGGAAATGGAAAAAAATGTTACTTTCAATATCATCTAAAAATTCATATTTTAAGCTAATTTTCAACTACACTAGAAAGGACTTTGAAAAACAACTCTAATTCATTGAAATTGTGACACCCTAGTGTACTTTTGCCCATACCTACCTAATTACCTACTACATACTTATTTTAAGTACCCACATATGTGTGTGTACCTACCTACTTATCTACCTACCTAGTAGGTAGTACATATGTATGTACATGTGTACCTACCTATTTACATACCTACCTAATTACCTACCTACCTACATACATACTAGAAAGGTAATACGTATATGCGCCTATAGTTACTTAGCTACCTGTTAGGTAGGTAGTACATACATACCTACCTATTACCTAGGTACCTATTTATGAATAGGTACCTACCTACTACCTATTTACTACTACTTCTAGGTACTTTTCACCTATTACCTACTAAGATAGGTACCTACTAAGTTATTGGATAAGTTCTAAGTTGTTAGGTAAGTATTTGGGTACGTAACTTATAAAGTAGGTTAGAAAAACAAGTTTATAACAATATGGTGACAATTTTTGTTATGTAAAAATCATGTGGTGCAATGGTTGAGTGGGGGAACTAAGGATTTTTTTCCCTCAATGTGGAGGTGAAGGGTTGAAACCCTCACACTTGCAACGTAGTGAACTAGCCTAACTAGTTTAGCTTATTAGCTAAGTTAGCTTACATTCCTAGGTAGGTTAAGGCATACATTCCTAACATATAAGCTAGGTTTTTGGCCTTTATACCATGTGTCTTCATGCCACATGTCTACATGGCATGGATGGAAAACATATTTATTTCATATTTAATGAATTAAAGCCAATGGCCATAATTTATGGATCTCATTAAGCATTAATGACCTCCATGACTTTATAGTCACAAAAGTCATACTCGCAAATTGTTTTGCGACTAAACTACATTAGTGACTAGGTGTCCTAAATGACATGTCCTATTCGATTACATAGTCATGTAGTCATAAATCAAGTCACAAAAGATATTTTTTCTTATAGTGATTTCTTGTCTTTCTTTGGGTCTACAAGCTTTTCTTATATGTAAAGTCAATCCTTCATTTCAAATTTTGTAGATGGGAATAGCTAGTAGATTCCCTCCTAGCTACCAAAACAACCAACTAACATCAAGAAGTATGCAGGTTCTTTTTAGGTGTAGACAATAAGACATCAGAACATTAGGTTCATATTATGATCTTGGACCCTTTTTGTGCTATAGGTTACTTACACAAGTTTTGGTTAAATCCTCTTAAATTTGTAAACCTTGCATTCCACTAAATATTTGTTTACATATGATCTATATCCATGTTTGTTATGGATTTACATGGTACAAGTCCAAGAGTAGATTTCCAAAATGTGTTTGCTCCTAATTAGTGTTGAGTCATTATCACATAAAGATTTCAACTTGTTCTTATACAAAGTTCTCTGCAATTTTATCTAGGTTACATCATGTGTGGTTATCTGAATCCCTGAATGTGGTAGTGGGCAATAATGGTTAATAGAAGTTAGATCATATTCTTATGCCTTGTACATATCACTATTGTGGTCTCCCACTCTACTAAAACAATTTAGATCATGGATTTGTTGTAGTCTCTTTATTACATGATTGTGTGGTCAATTGTAAGTTTCTAAAACAAAGGTCTTGTTGTCTCTTTGTTTATGCAATTGAGTAATGTTCATCAATTCACTTGAGGCAATTTGGGGGGTTTCATAGTTGGTTGTGTCCATCTAAAACATGCGCTAAAGTTCCAAATTGTGTAGGATCTAAACACCCATAATGTATTTCAATAGTTTTGTTGTACATCCTTTGTTACTGGTTTTCTAAACTACATGATAGAGTTGGACTTTGAGACTGTTACAACTCATGTACAACTGAGAAGCATAGTAGTCAACAAAAAACATCATTGTGCCTTAGGTCTTGATGTTGTCACTTTTATTTTGGAACTTTCTGAACATCTTTCTTTGTTGTTTTTTCAAGTTCTTTCCTTGATTTGTTAGAGCCATAAATGTAACATGATTTTATGGTTGTAATTTTTTGAAGCAAAAGGGACATAGCTTATTTTAGATTTGAAACAAAAACATTGGTCCTTATGTAATGTAACTTTGGTCAATGTAAGTACTATGAAAGCTAGTGATGAGCTACTTCATGGTGGTTGCCTCATGAGCTCATGGTTTTTGGTCACAATTTTTAATCTATCTATACTTTCTATGTTCAATTGTTCCAAAGTTTTGTTGATGGATGTGTTTTTCTATAATATTGTTGCAACTCATGTACTATTGAAAAGTGTGGTAATCAACATGCACCAAAGAATGCAAATGCCCAACATTCAGATGATTAACAAGACTGATGTTCGCGAGATTGCTTATGAAATCAAAGCATGGAAGAAGGTGAATTGGTGTGTGTTGGCCAAGTGGACCATATGTGACCAACTTTGTAGGTTATAATCTTTAGAAGTAGTTCTATGCAAGAAACTTGGGCCTTGAATACATCTAGATAGTTTTGTGGGTTTAAACAAAGAGGAAGAGGTGGAAGGTTTTATGCCATATACCTCTAGCATGCCCAAAGCTTCAAGCAAACAAGTGCATGTTCTTGGGGAGTTTCTTTCCTATGCATTAAACACTAACAGTATTATATTTTTCAATTTGCAAAAGGACCTTCCAACCCTAGAAGAAATTATCTCTTCATTACAAAAAGTGAAAGAGGAGGCCAAAAAGGAGTTTGAGAAGGTTAATGGTCAAGCTGAATATCACCTCTTGCTTATTTCATCTAAGCAGGCAAAGTTGGGTCAATTACTTGAAGTGCTAGTCAAAAAGGTTGAAGATTTGTGTTGTCAAAACGATGCAAAAGAAACAATATATGTAACTTTTGTTGAATAAGGGATTTTGCAAAGGAAAGTTGATATGCAAATGTGTTCGGTTGACAATTTTAGAGATCTGTCCCACATAAGGGACGAATAACACACAAGGTTATGTCATAAACATGTATTAATAGAATAGGCATGGCGCTATACACTCCTGAAGCTCAATGGCTAAAAGTACATAGGTTTACACTTTGTGTTCAAGTTTAATCAATGCAAAGCAAGAATCAACACCCAATTTACACCCCATCGCCATTACCATTTTTGCGTTTGGAAGGTGAAGATGATATTGCTTACCCTAGCTTTTTAAGGATTTTCCCTTGCCCATTTTGTCATAGGCTGTTTGAGCTTGTTTGGGATGTTAGGCTTTCATCTTGCAAACACTCATATCATTATTGGTGTGCATTAAGTCATTTTTCTACATCTACAAAAAGTTTATAAAAGAGTTGTGGGTAAGAAATGCACCCCTTGTGGTGGCACAAGCAAGCATAAAAAAGACAAGGGTTGTTGAAGAAGTGGGATAACAAATGGATTAAACTATAATGGCTCTAACTTTGGGTGATTTTGACAGTGAATTATTTTGCATCTCCTTATTCCGGCCTTGTTTCCTTTGTTGATGCTCAAGTTGGCAACATTTGTGTTATAAGATTTGCAAGGTTCTAATTTTCATAATCCAAACCAACTTACTCTTTGTTTAATTTTTTAAGGTTTAAATAAAAGCGCAAGTTTTTGTGGTCAATTTATTTCACTATGCATATTAGAGCTATCTTTATCTCTATGAATGAATGCCACCCAAAATCCAATGTTAGCCATGATTGTGTTCATGGTTACACTATAAGTCTCACAAACATGTTTGAAGAATTTTATTTCCATTTTGTGGTATATTGTGTTGTGGTTGGCATTTGCCATGAAGTTTCTTCACATTCCATGTTGTTTCAACCTCATCATACCTTATTTCAAATGCCTAGCATGTTTGCCAAACTAAATCCCTGATTAATCACATTATTATATTTTGTAATGCCTTGATGTCCTACAAGAGTATTCCTATTCGTTTAATAGTCAACCAAAGCTCTTCCAATATTCACATATTCCATTGAAAGCTTCTACATGTATGCAAATCACTTCCACTAATGTTCACATGTTTTCACTGAAGTCCTTATCGAGTTTTATAAGTCTCTAACAATCACAAGAACCTTCTCTCATGTTTAAAAAGCTCCATGTGATTCCTCAAAGAGATCCCATTCAAGTGGTAGATAGTTATTAATTGGTTCTCAATGTCCACATGTTTTCCCTTTTGAAACTTGTGTGTTGCTAATAGTCATTAAAACCCTATGATTGACTAGGTATATTTCATCTATATTCCTATTCAATGTGTTGTAATTCCTAAATTTTTTGTGTAGTCCAAGTAGAATCCTTGTTGATTTTCGCATGTTGTTGATAGTCACTAATATCATATCTAGAATCCCAGAGTTTGCTAATGATAATCACTAAAACCTAGCACCAATCCATATTTTTTAATCTTTAGTTCCTTATGTTCCAAGAAGTCACAAAAACCTTGCATTATCCATGGGAGTCCTTTTGAGTCCCTTCTGTCCATTAGCAATCCCTAAAACTCCAATTTGCCATACATGATCATTCCATATCCATTGGCAGTCCCTAAAACTCTAGTTTGCCATCCATTCCATATCCATCTTCATTCCATATTCCATATTCCATATGTTTCCTACCTGGTCCCTATGGCCACCTTGAAATAAGACTTAATGTAAATCTAGCCTTTCATATTCAAGTCCCTAGAATTTGCTCCTATATATCCTACTCTATAGACTCCTACTCAAAGCTCATGACTACAATAAACTGCATGGACAACATGTACATCTCTAACTCATTTGTTTATTTTTGTTACATGGTGTAAATTTGTAGACCCAATAGGAACCTCTATGTCACTTTCAATTCCATTGAAAAAATGCCATGTGCCCACATAGTCTATCACCATAAGCCTTTCAATTAGCTCTATTAAGTTGGATTTAGCGCCACAACCAAGTGGTAGGCAGTGTACTATGGCAACAATCACATCTCTTAAGTGCAATCATCATTCCAAGTTGAAGGATGCCCATCATCCGCCCACATACTCAAAAGCACAACCATAATTATCCCCTAATAAAAAACACAAGAAAAGCCATCATCCAAAGAAGAATTTCATGTTAAATGTTGTTGATCAAGATAAACAAGCCCTTAAAGACAGTTTGAGATTTTGTCAATGGGAAGAGGAGGCGGAAGAGGAGGAGGTGGAGGATGAAGGCATAAGTACATCTAGCAAGGGAAAATCTGATATGGAGTAGCCAAATGACAAAACTGTCGAAAGCCCCTTAAAGAAACAAAAAAATAAACATGAAAATTTGCTAGTTGTTAGGAAGGTTTCTACTTCTACAAAGACGCGGGCTGCAGAAGCAAAGACAAGGGCCACCAAGTTGAAGCTAGGGAAATATAAGGTATGCCATATGTACCAGGTTTGCAAACCTTTCCATGTTCAATCCAAATTTTGTGTGAATTTTTGTTGGTGCCCATGTACTCATGAATCGAAATCTTGTCTAGGGATTTAATAAGTGGAAACAAATCAACCTACACAAGAGTTTTAAACATCAAGTTTGGGCAACCTGTAAACTATATAGAATTGAATTGTAGCTAGGTTTAATTCTTGAAACCTTCAAATTCCACTTGAAAATACCAAGTGCATTTACTAGTGGTTATATTAATATTGGACTTTGTTCTATTGTTGTGGTTTAAGGCACCTAAATATGCACATCTTAGTATATTAGTTTTGCTAGCTTTTTATACATTGACATGTAGTGTATACATGTCCTAGAGGAGGGTTTATCATGGCTTTTGTAGGTTCTTTTAATGTGTAATGATTTACGACCTTATACCATATCTATGTGTATTGGTGGAATTAACAATGTCAATCACCCATGATATTGAGATTTCAAATTCCACAAGTCACAACTAGATTTCATATTTCAAATGATGAAAACTGTGATCTATCGATTTCACATCACTAGAAATTTTGGAGGTGTTTCAAGTTGATATGCAGGAGATGCAACTATTATATTTAAATCCATATTGATCATGTCAGAGCTTTGTAATCACTGCTAATCCTTTTATGTTGTTGGCAACTCGTAAGAAGTTATGTTATCAAACTCGAGAGGGTTTGTGGAATTCCTCTAAAATTTCAAGCTCCCAACACTATCCCTACTCACTTCCATTCTTTCAAAATTACTATAAACATCCAATCCACTTGGAATGACATCTCTCACAATGGGGTCATCCATCACCTTTTGCATCATAAGCACCTTTGTGAGAATGCTTGGAAATGTAGCCATGGTCTTTTCAATTTGCCAAAATATGACATTTGTTGCCTTCCTAACCTTCCAATTTGCCATTACAACATCATTTGTTTCTTCCTCAACATGTTTTGCGATTCTTGAACTTTTTTTCTTCAAGCTTTGTATTCTTGTTGAGGCTTTGTAGACTTTGCCCTCTCTTTGGCACCTCCTCTTATCACCCCTAGTCTCCTTTCCTTGTCTTTCATCTTACCCATGATTTCTAGCTATCAACACGTCCATACCTTCACAAAGAAAACAATGATTTGCTACCCTAGTAAAGAAATCATCTCCCCTCCCAAACACAGGGTTCAAATGAGCTACACTTTCCCCCCCAAACCTAAGGTTGAAATGACCTATGTTTTGCACATGTTCATGTCACCTTGTTAAACTCTGGTTTTTGGATTATTTTTGGGTAAAGTAGTATAGTCCTTATTAACAATGCCCCAAATAGAAGTTGAGGAAAAACCCCTTTTGAGAAGGAAAATTGTGATTCATAGGGACTTTTGAATTCTTGGTTTAATTTTGATGATTAAAAAGTCTTTATCTACTTTTTGACTATGTTAATCAAGGTTAGAGCTATTCATATAAGTTCATAATTTCATTCTATAACACATACCAAGTCCTAAAAATAATTTAAAATGAAAATCTATAAAATATTATCCACTTATTAATGTTTTAGCTAGACAACCAATCCATATAAAGTCCTTTCAAAAGTCCATTGCTACTAGAGGATGATAATTTTTCAAAAAATAATTACAAAGGCTTTTTCAAAATCAAGTTTTTAGTATAGAATCAAGTCCCAATTAGTTTATCCAAAGATGTAAAAATATTTGTATGCATTTGAACAAAGGGTACCTTTGGAAACTGTAGCTTGCATTCACTTGAGGGATGTTCTTGGTTGCAAAATGTCCCATTCCTCACCCTCCACATTTAAAGGTGGTGGTGTTAACTTCCTTGGTGGAATTTCTTTCACAACTTTTTCACATGTTGGGTTCAGGGTCTTTTTTGGTTGTGATTACATTCTATCCATGCCTCTAGTCCCAATTTTCCCCATGGAAAAAGACTATGATATTTCATTGCCAACACCTACGATGGAAAGCTCCTTAAGCTCCACGTCAACCATTGGGCTTGATGTTTCCTTTAAACTATATTGAGATAATTAATGTTGTTGTTTAGAAACAACAATTAATTCCATCTCAACAATTTTAGTTGGGTGCTTCTACCCCCCTAGAAACTTAAAAACTATTGATTTAATATCAAGAGTGCTTGAGTATGAACATGTTGACTTTCCAACGTGGTAGCAAACTTGGCATCCATATCATTTTACTTTGTTAGATGGTAGTAATTTGAGCTGACATTTTTCCTAAAATGTTTTGGTAAATCACCCACATGCCACAATATTAAATATAATCATTATACACCCTTATACATAGCCAAAATATTTGTATTTCTTGATTATAATAAACATTATCGATGTTGCAACAAAATACTCAAGATGCATCCATCATGTACATGGACATATTTAAAAATCAAAGTTGTTTGGACATGTCTATGAACAAATCTAATCAACAAAATACATTAGAAGTTGAACTTGTAAAAAATAATTCAATCAAGGTTACAATAATAGGAGTAACAATTATAACTTTTAGTTTCTAAGACCAAACCTAAGGATTTCAAAGTTCATAATGTATTTCTAGAACATGAAAATCAAACAAGTAGGTCAAAAGTCAAATGATTCAAGTGTTAATTAACACTTTAAAATAATGTGGGATCCTTAATTAGCTTATAGATGTTGGGCAAGTCTACTTTGATCCTTGAAGTTCCTTAACAATCTCTATCAACCTAGGGTGCGTTGCCTTCTCTTCCTTTGCAATGACATGAAAATTAATGGCAATGGCAAAAAATAAATTTCCCTTAACAGATTAACATTTCAGCATAAACATTGAAAAAATAGGGGGAAGTTATAAAGCAACCAATTATACCAGCCTTGTTTCTTTCCCCATTTTGTCTGATCACCCCACATTCGTCAAATTCTTCACTTTGCTCCTGACATTGGACATTTTTTCCGCCTTCCACTTGGTTTTAGGTTTGGACCAATAAACCTTTAACCTTTCCTAGTGAGCAGGTTCAATATTAATTGGGAAATTTTTCTTCCTTGCCATATACCGTGCCTTAATTTGCTCCTTTTTATTTTCAACCACCTTATCACAACATTCTTGAATCCAACCATGGACAACTCATTGTCCACATATTCAAATTCCTTGTCCAAAACCTAGTAATGACATTCTTCATTTTGCACATTAAAATTCTTTAAAATTCTTCATTTAGCACCTTGTCAAAACATTCTTCGACGCGAATTTTAACGAATTTTCGTGCTTTTTTGGGCTTCCATAACATTCTTGCACCAAGAATGTCATAACTATGGTCCAAAATAGCCCTCAATTTCTCCTTGAAGACTCATGATTATGCCTTTCCCATTCCACAACACTTATATTTAATATTTGAGGAATTAATGTTCTTATTGTCTTATCCCAAACATTCTTACCATCACATCTCCCATCTATATCCTTCCTAGTCTAATAACAAAATTTATACGTGTTTCTAATTTGTTATAAAGAATCCAATTGGAAGAACTCATGCTCAATACATGTACTCCCATATAATGTATGTAAATCAAGTTATAGTGATTGAAAGGAGCCAATGAAATATGCCATTGCTAGAAACCAACAACAACATTGCTACAATATCTGGAAGTTCATTACATGTTTTAGATGAACAAGAAGTATATAACCCCCATAGTTGGAAGTTTAACATTTATGATTGGGTTCCCAACTGCATAAAGAGAGAAAATTTGAATTTCCTTTTGTTTCAAAAACTTACAACCATGAAGTTATGTAATTATGACTTTAGCAAATCAAGGAAAGAACTTTAGACTCTAACAAATCAAAGAAAGATGTTCAAAAATACCAAACCAAGAATGACAACATCAAGACATAAGGCATGGGCAAACAATAAACTATAAGTTCTTTTTGGTTCCAAGCTTTGAATATGAACCATATTGTAGTTTATAATGTCATCAATTGGTTCATAGTTTTCCTCCTATTATGCAAAAATTTTATAAATGTTGGACCATAAACTTTATTCTTTCTTTTTTTTTTGTTAAAGATTGTTCATGTGAATTGGAGGTTCATTTAGAATTTGATTTGCAGTATTACAATATGAAGTACAAATGACTATAGATATGACTTAACGCATAACTTTTATATGACTATTAGAACATGTATGATTCATATATGTAGTTATTCATAAGCTTAATAGAAACCATAAATGACTATGAATTTACTAATATGATGCCCTACTAGCCTTTTAGCTCTATGAATGACTTCTCTATGAATCACATATGATTAAGAATGTACACAATTGACTTTGGGACATATTCATAATTAGGGTACCACTTTTTCGCCACAGGACTTAAGGACTTTGTTTTTGTTATCTTCCAAATACAAAATCTAAATCGAATAAACTTAAGTGAAAGATAATGGATAATTCACATTATGATAATTTTCATGGTGGTGGTGGTTTTTCACATCCATATGTAATTATGCATAAATATTTTGTTAAAAAACTAAAAATGCAAAAAATTAATACATAAGTTTTTATATACAACTTAACATGTTTCCTTGCATGAAAATTTTTTAAACATTTTTTTGGCAATTGGGGCCACAAATTCTAAACTTAGTGAATAAAAAAATTCAACCAAATGGAAAAAAAAGGAATCATTTTACTTATAGCCCTTTCAAAATGGATTTTATAGCCTTCAAAATTCTTATATCCTACATTATTTTATCAAATGCATAATATGTACATTGCCAAACATAGATGTATGCATTATTTATCCATGAAAAAAAATTGAAGTTGATTGCATTGTTTAATACATTCCTTTTGATTCCCTTAAAACAAAAATTACAATTTAGACAAGGACTCGAAAGGACATCAATATTATATCCAATCTATTCTTGGATTTTTTTTATTAGATTAACATGATATTATTCTAATTATAATCATATACCAATCCATTATAACCATGAAATAGTAAATGTAATAAAAATCCAAAATAGTCCTTTGCAATCCTTTTTCCATTATACCATCCTTTTGAATATCCTGATTGTCAATACGCCCTTTGTGGAGTTAAAATCACAACTAAATAATGAGTTATTTATAATTATCTTATGGTAGTCATATAGAACTATGACTATGTCATTACTAATGAATGAAAAATTGGGGATCTCACTATTTTTACATGTGTTGAATGTGTAGATTGCCACATGTTTACTTACATAAATCCAAACCTAGTTGAATAAACTATTTCCATGTGTCGCTATCCTTGCTTGCCACGTGGACGATTCCCATTCATACATTATTAACAAACAACTTTAAAAGTATTGCATTAAATGTTGTCACATGGACCACTTAATTATAGTCATCCATGTCTACAACCTTATAGTGAATTGTGAATCATAATTAAGTCATTGAACTTTGTGAAGTGTAGGATTGACGATGTCATCCGTTTGGACCCTTGAATAAAATTGGAAAGCCACATAGGATCAATACATGTGGTGACATGTCACATGGTTAGTCCTATGTGGCCCCATGTTTCATCTATGACTAGGGGTTGTTTGGTATGACTAGTGGATGAAGATTGCCATGTCACAAGATAAATGATTACATGTCTTAAGCCACTCATCTATAATAACTATGTGGTGATTAGTCATTGATGTCCTATATGACTAGTTTTCTAATTACACACAAAGTCATAGATTTCGAGATTTTTTTTAGTGACTTGGGTTTTATGAAGGGGCATATGTCATATTTTTCCTAAGCCAAGAAGAAGGCCAATACGATGTGGATATTTTATTGAAGGACTTATTGTACAAGGACATATAATTGACATTATATGTTAGAACTGATAATGTAATGGAAGGGAAAGTGTGTTCATAGTTTGGGATCACAATGGCACCAATGTCAAATATCTTCCATGTGTGTTCAAAGGAGTCTTTGTCTTGAATGTTTCCAATTGGCTTGAAGACTTGTTGTACAAATACATCTTGACATAGTTTCATGTTTACAACACATAAGACTATTTTGACACAATATGACATTTGTTAATTTTTAGTTGAATTCATAAATAAAGAAAGGAACAAATGTTTTTGCCACCTGAAGATCTAATGTGGTACCCCTTATAAGATTTTCACCCATGACCATTGTCAAACCCTTGAACTTGCCAAACCATCATACCAAACAACAATCTTGAAAATGGAATCTCATCATCATGAGGGAAAATTTTCAATCACCAAGCTTGCAACAACTGAATTTTTTTTGTCACTAATCATGTGGTAATTGAACTTTTTTTGTTGCCACACAATTGACCACAAAAAAATTTCAGTCGCAACAACCTTGGCAACCAAAAGCATTTCGTCGCCAATCATGTGTGACCAAATTTTTTTATAGTCATCGCACATTTGTGGGTTGTCTGATTGATGGTGGATTGATCTCCACCATTGATTTGGTGATGGAATTTGATTTGGCGACATAATTTGGTTTTCTTGGTAATAAAATGTAAACCTTGCATGTCAATTCTCACTTTTTCCTTTTAGGTCTATGGCCCTTGTGTTCTCCTTTGAAGTGTGTGGGCTTTGTTTGTCCAAGTGGCGATGTATTCATAGGTTCCACTAACACAACTTGGGAGCTAAAAGATGCCCATCATATGTAATGCATTGGGTGGATACATTGAAACCATTGGAATCGACAACATTGTACAAATTTGTATAGACAATGTTTTGAGTATGAAAAGTGTGGTTGACCGTCTAATTCATCATTTTCCAAGTTTTTATTTTCAAGGTTTTGATACTCATTGTCTAAACTTACTATTGGAAGACTAGGGAAAAGCAACATGGGTAAAACAAATTGTGAAAAAGGCAAAAGTTCATAGTTATGACATTCTTGGTGCGGGAATGTTATGGAAGCCCGAAGATCTCCATAAAATTCGTTAAAATTCACGCCCGAAGAATGTTATGACAAGGTGTTAAATGAAGAATTTTAAAGAATTTTATTTTGCAAAATGAAGAATGTCATCACTAGGCAAAAGTTGTTGTTTCTTTCATATGACAACTCCATGTGCCCTTAACAATGTTTCATTATTATGAAAGTAACCTAATGTTGCTAAACCTTATTGAAACATGGTTTGCAACCAATTTTTTAATGGTTGAAAGGTTGTTTAAGCTCAAACTTGCCACTGAACAAACTGTTATTAATTTTAATTAAACAACTTTTGTCAATTCATTACATAGTAGTCATCATCAAAAGTTGTTCACGAAAGTAAGAGTTGTTCGACCCAACATAAGGAGGGACCAATTTTGAGATACTTGTGCTAACTTTGTACACATGGTGGAATTGGTCTTAGTATCATTGAGGTCATTTGATGGCAAACAACCTTGCATGGGGAGGGTGTGGTTTATTTTTAAAACATTGGAGTGACTTGTTTTATCTTCATAAAATTTTCCGTTTGAATTACCATTAGACCTTGTAGATGTGATTGAAACAATTTTACCAAAGGTGGAAGATGTTGACAACCGACAACTTCAACTTAAACCCTTCAACTACCCTCTTATTGTCTATTAACCTAAGATCAAAATCCCCATGTTGCAATCTTGATGTTTATGGGTGTTTTTGTTCCATTATTGTTTGTAATAATTGTTTTTAAGAGTAACTTGGTAGTAAATTTTCACTAAAAAATGACATTTGCTACTCTTTTGTTGTTTTGATTTTTGATTTTTTATAAACATGAGAAACACAAATTTCATTCTCCTCGTTGGAACTTTCTTCTTGGGATTCATTTTCTCACCATTGAAAATGATATTAGTAGGTGGTATTTATCCCTTAGTTGTCTAGGGATTTATGTTCTACGATAGGCCAATTAAAACAGTTTTGGATTTCAAGGTTAAATTTTTTGATTGTTGTTCCATATCCTTTGGAATATACAGAAATTTTGTAAGTCCCTAGTTGATGCACCCATAGGTTTTTATATCATTGAAAACAGACTAAAATTGAGGAAGATATAAATAAAGTTTGAAACTAAAAAGGGTATAGATATTAGACGGATACCAATGAAAGAGGGGATAGGGGGTGAAAGCAGGCCCAAAGACAGGGTGAAGACATGGTGACTTTACAGATAACTCTGTTATTCTCACAAGACTTTATTTAATTAAGAATATGAGCAGCAGCGAAGGTGTCAGTAAGGCAAATTCAAAACTGGGGGGTGAATCTCCTGAGGACCAATCCAAGTCAGACAACCGGTTTGGTCCTTTCGTTCCTTGCTGTGTACTGTTTTCATCCTCACTTCTGATATTGTCCTCAGTTCTGGAAAAATGGGGGCTAATCAGTACCCTCAGTTTGGGATGCTGTACAGAGACCTCTAATGCGTTTGTGGAAGAGACTCCTATGTGCAATGGGCATATACACCTAACTTACATACTTGGGTCGAAAACAGCACTTGGGTCATGAAGGCCAGTGTTTTCCTTTTGGGAGAATTCTTGCCACTTGCCAATGAAAACAAAATCCAGTGGAACTCGGAGAAATGAAAAAACTGCACCAAAGTCACCACATTTCAAAGAAATAATTCGCAATATCACCATATTTAGAGAATAAGTTTCAGCAGGTTGGTTGCCAATATGTAGCATGAATCTTTACAAAATTGAACTTGTTAGATGCCCTTTCCACCCACGGATGTCTTTCCTATCTGACCTGTAACCAAATGCCTTGTGTGCATGATTGCCAGTATGGCTACATCACAAAACTGAAAAGAAAATATCAGTATTGTGTGGTTCTTTGATTTTTCAAACAACTGCTGGTTCTACATATTTTTAAGAAAAATAAAAAATCAAAGAAATCAGAAACAAAGAACCAACTGGTTCTGGGTATTTCAAACCCCTCCAAAGACCCCTCAGTTTTCATGAAAGAATCTCCAGTTCTTTCCCGGTTCTTTGATTAAATTGTTTTGGCCAGGTCAGTTCTGGGGGTGGGTACCACAAAAAAGAGTATTTGCTGGGTCAGTTCCAGGTGCGGGGGTTTCACAAAATGGCAACCAACAATGATATACCTACCAATATATATCTGGTCTGAAAACTGCAAAGAACTGGAACTGCCCTGAAAGAAAGAATCCCCGCACACTGAAAAACACCCGGGTCAAAATTAAGCTTGTATCTTTGAGGTATCCTTCCATGTAATTGCAGGGAATGTTGGGCTGCTGTTGTTGTTGCAGAATGTTGCAGAATGTTATTTAGCTTTGATGTATTAGGACTAGCCTACTTGCATGTGCAAAATTGCGTATTGATGTGTCAACAACCCACGTCTCTTATCCGTCCTAAGCTTCCTATTTATTAGGACTAAGCTCAGGCATTAAAGAGTTTCAGCAGATGGTGTGCCATGCTTTCTTCCCCAGGATCTAACTTTGAAGGCCTCAAACACAACAATCTTTGACTACTGGTATGCCTACCACCACCACCCCATGTCAGTGCTGCTGTCAAATTTCTTGTTTGACTTAAGTTACCTGACTGACTATAGACTGAATCAGAAGAAGCAGATTATTCAGGAAACAATCAGTTTCAGATTTGCGCCATCAATTCTATTTGTATTAATGTATGTAAACTAAAACTAGAGAATCAAGTTTCAAGGATTTCTAAATTAGTCTCTGGCAATTTGAATAGCAGGTTGATCCCAGTTTTAACAATGACTATAAGTTATATAACCACACAATTCATCATGGAGCAAATCGGCAGCCGGCCCTATCTTTTCAAAGTCTATGGCACTACTGATTCAGATGGCCCGACCTTTGAAAATGTCCATGGCCCAGACTGCCGTGGCCTGACCTATGCATGCTTCTTCACACATGACGCCTGTTCACCAGCAGTTTGTTTTCTTTTTGGGGCCAATGTTCACTACCTGAGTACACAAAATAAATAAATTTAGTGCAACCCATACAAAGGATTTTTATGAAAAAAGTGCCAAAGTCATCACATTTCGAGGAATTTTGCTTTCTGAAATCAGCATGTTTAAAAAATGAGTTCCAGCAGGTCACCAAAACATAGCAGGATTCCTCAATTTTTCTTCATTCCTTTCTGACTTGTAGCCAAATATGGCTAATTCCTCTCGCCAAAACACTAGAAAATTCTTTTAAAAAATCCTGCTGTTCACCAGGTTTTTTGCCTTCACATCTGTGCTAACTAAGATTCCTTCCTCTGTTGAGCTGCTGCTTACTGTGAAAGCAGGGAGAGCTTGACAAGATTTTTCAATAAAATCTTATATGTATAACCATCTGCGAGAAACTGCATTATTAGTTTGGGCCTTGGTCAGGAACTATTACAATATTTTGTGTAAGAATTGCATCGAGGCTATCATAATGACCCAAAAAACATTTTTTTTGGGTAGTCTCGGTAGTAGGATCAATAGTATAATATCTTGGAGGAATACTGACACTGCAATTTGATTCTTGGCCAAACACACCAGTGCAGACTCCAGTGCTGCTGATCACTGATTTACCTTACCTGCATAACTTGTAGCCCTGGCAAACCTGGTAGAATCAACAGCATTCACAGTTTTGAAAAGCTACAACAACAGGTTTGACTAGCAACTCTGCCGGAATACTTCGTACAAGTCTAACAGACAGAACGTGAATCACACGTCCCGGAGATCTTATAGCTGACCATTAACAAAGCTACAATGGCTCAAGAGATTTGACTCCTGTACTATGAATTAGACTAATTGCCTTCTAAGAGTCGACAAATCTGACTGAATGTTTTCATGGGGAAGGCTATAATATGTGTTGTGATTCTATCAAGGTTGCTGCTCAAGATCCTAATCAAAAAATTTCCTGAAGTCGTTATACCAAAAAACCAACTCTCAACATAAATTCTGAATCCAATGTAAATAGTTTGTCAGAAGGATTTTTTTGAAGGAGCTAGAATAATGGACTTTGAATATAAGTCAGCTCCAAATATAAAATGAAGTGGGGGGGGCAATATTGTTTTCTCTTGACATCTGACCCACTCCGCATGCTGAGCAAGGTTTATGTACACAATAACCCACAGCTCTAAGAGTTTCCGGAAAAAATTACTCATAGGTGAGGAGATCTGAGCTGTGTTGCCTAGTGTAAGTGGACTCTGAAATCTACACGTTTGCTTGCCTTATAAGTTTGAAGATCTTGTGCCATGAAGTGACCATCCTTAGTGTAACCTCATCTCCTGGTTACTTCATGGCATCACTCTTTCTATATTTCCTGAAATGGAGATAAAGAGGTGTTTTTTGGTATCCTATCAAATTAAAAATATTCTAACTATATTCTAAGTATATATTCATACTGAATTCTAAGCACCCTATTTACTTTTCAGTAAATTATATTTTTTACTTCCTAATGAATTAGCTTTACACCTTTATTTGTTTCCGTGCCATTTCAAAAAATAGAAATGACTTCCCAAGAGTAGCACCGCCCTTTTCCACCCCTTTTAAAAAGAAGCAAATATCCCTCATGGGGCCAAGGAAGAGGTTCTTATAACCCATGAAATTGGTCAAAAAAAAATTCAGTTGTGTTTTTCTGGCCTTCTAAAAATTGTACTCAAAAGTCTCTTTCCCTCTCCAGTTATAGAAGCAGAGGCCACCATATCTTGAACAAAAAGTACAAGTTGCCTCAGCAAGGGTCGAACCACCAGGTGCACTTAAGTCTTGCAGTTTGTATGTGTACCAGGATTGTATGCACACATGAACTACAAAACCTAATGAACACCCAATAGGGTATCTCGACAACCTCATGACCTTCAATTAGGTTGGATTATTGGTGCCTTGGCTACCCATTTTCTACTTTCCAGATTTCAGTGTTTTCTTAAAGATTTTTTGTTTGTAGCCATAGTGGTGATCATCCATAGGAAGATGTAGAAAAAGTGGCAACCATCCCAAAGAAGATTTAGCCAACTCTAGCTATAAACCAGATATGAAGTATGAAGTTGGATAGGTGAAATGTGTTCTTTGATTAGGATTATAATTTTAAATCCATAAAAATAAAAAATTATATGAAAAGGAAAATTAATTGATTATTAATTTCCTAAAATACTTAAACTCTAACCCTAGCCTATAGGCGAAACCTTAATTTGAGAACACTTAGAACATTGTATATGCAGCTGCACCTAAACATATAGCAACATAGCTCTCATGACTTCAATGCACATTAGGTAAGACATAATCTTGTACTGGGGTGCACAATTGGCCCACCATTTGGCCTCCAGTTGCTGTTGTCATTGGCTGCTTCAAATTGGGTGCACGTTATTTATGGGCGTTTATGAATGAAGCTGTGTCCTTGCAATTTGGTGTTATTTCTGAAGGTCCAACTTGGAATTAGGTTACTTTTCCCCAATCTTGTTGTTGCAAATTCAATTGAAATGTGTAATCTTGCTTGTGTTTTACCAATAATCTTTGTCATCTTTTGGAAATAAAAAATTGGGAAGAAATTGGGACTTTTTTTTTACTGGTATACAGTCGACTAATTTCTCTCTTTGTTGAAAATTTCCAATTCTTGACATCAAAGAAATGAAATGAAAGGGGGGGGAAAAAAAACCTGAGTATCACCCAAACACAGAGCCTAAAATTTTGCCCAAGATCAATGTGAAATTATTTTGCATCTGAACTGGGAAGAAGTTCCTTCACATTACCTACAGGTCTCAGTCAATGCATAAACTGGATCTAATGTAGGCAGGTCTGGTGGATCTTCTAAATTGTGGTCCCTGTAAATGCAGTGTGCATATATTATTACAACAAATAACAAGTGGCCCACATAAGCTACTTACCACATAAATAGCCCACATAAGTGGCCAACATAAGTGACACCCAACAACGAACTTAACCGTATCCTTTCATGTTGAAGCTTTGCAATAAATGCTAGTTAGTTGTTCCACTAACCTCAACTGGAACAGGAGTGTAGCCAACCGTTGATGTCCATTTTGTGGGTAGGGTCCAGATCAGGAGATAATACGAGGTCCACTTATAACCACAAAGCTCCGGCTTCCTTCAGTCGAGGAACAAGCGTACCGTTGATGTGCGTGGCCATGACCCGGTCCAGACCTCCTAAGAGCTTGCCGCCAACAAACACAGCCGGTACTGGCGGCGCTGCTTGTGACGATTGATTCCCGGTGCCCGGTACAGCGGCCGCTAGCAGCATCAGTGCCTTCTCCAGATCCCCACTAAGCCCACTTTGCAGCTCATCCAGTTCGTACACCGTCGGACCCACACCCAAGCTGCAGAAGAGACGCTTCACCACATCACACATGCTGCATCCGCTCTGGCTGAATACCACCACTGCATTCTCTGCCGCCAGTTTCTCTATTTTCTCCATTGCAATTGCAGTTCGCTCATCCTCGCCTGCAATAATATTTCGACTCCTATTGTCGAATCCAGCCGCTTTCTTGCCTGATCCCAACTGCTTGTGATTTGTAGAGCTGCAGCTGCGCTTCTCATGATTCTGCATGCTGCCCGCTCCACAGAAACAAAGTCGTTGATTGCAGCCTAGAAAAACAAAGTCTCTTAGACAGATAGATAGATAGATAGATAAGATATAGGCTCATTCATGGTTGGAGTTTTCAAAAGGAGTGCCTAATATATAGATATTGATGTACGCAACTACTACAATTTTGTGATTTTTCAACAGGTTTGTATTGCATTTCTGACACATTTTTCACACATTCAAAATAAGTCCAAGGTTCCTTACTGATGATGATAAGAGAAATCATATAAGTAAAGTGTTGTTATTATGTTAACAGTACCATTGGATACGAATGTGCTGAAAAAAACATGTTGAAAAATGAACATATCATCAACAGCCCTCGATAACATGCACAATCATGTTCACATGTGAAGGATCATCATCACTACATGAGTTATCTTAACTTGAACTATTCAATTTTTCTCACATAAATTTGTCTGGTATACATGTCATCTGTAAAAACTAAGGGAAAAAAAGTGCTGAAATCTTTTTTCCCAGGAAGAAAGAAAAAAAAGAAAACCGCAACCATGAATGAGCCCATAGATATATATTGTGGGGTCGCAAAAACAATGAGAGCTTCAATGGGGTGCAACCAATCGTGTGGATCAACCTCGTAATTTTAGCAGCCTGTCATGATGAAGCTATTAATCATAAGGTCAACTGCATTACTAGCGAAGATCTAATTGACGGCTTAAATTCTTCCAGGCGTTAATAAAAAATGCTGAGTCAAAAATTTAGCTGGAGTTCACAATCAATTAGGGGCTGCAGAAGCACTCAATATCAGCAAAGTCTGCAGCTGGGTCCGAAAGAGACGTGGGTATAGTTTGGAAGAGTTGCAACGCACCTTGTATGTGGCGTCGATGCTGCAGTGGTGCCACTAGAATGACACTAGAATTATGAAGGGACGAGCACCCGGACTCAGCGCTTTCAATTTCAAAACAAAAAGAAAAAATTGCAAAGCAGCCGCCCAAAAAGCTTGGACGTCAGTACTAAAATGCCTGTAACGGATATAGAGATATCTCCTGCCTTAATAGATTTCCACCAAGGTTTAGAACCCTAGACTTTCTCAAGCTCTTCACTTGCAATGGAAGCAGCAGCTTATAACACAATTGCTTCTGTCCGCAATCGCCTCCAGTGACACATGCATTCGGCGGTAAACTGGTACTAGAGCACTCAGGGGTTTACAAGCAGAGCTTGGAAACTTCCCATTTCTGACTTCCCGCGTGTGCCAATTTATCGTATGTCAGATATTAATATTTTCTGAAAGGTTCTTAATTTAATATTTTCTGAAAGGTTTAATATTGATATTTTCTGAAAGGTAAATTAATATTACTATTAAACCAGAAACAAAACAACACCTTTCAGAAAATATTAATACCTTTTTTTTCCTTTCTTGTTTGGAACCAGTGTGTTTGTGTGTTTTTTTTATATTTATTTTTATTATTTATTTTTAAAGCGAAATTTTGCCAAAAATAAGAGAAGAAATTTAGGGCTGTGACCTTGAGTTTTTTCCTTGTTGTTTGGAACCTGTCAGAGGTTTTTTCTTTTCAATTTGTGATGTAGCCAATTTACTGGTGGCGATCATCAATAGAGAAAAAAATTGCCAAATTAATCTGGCTATAAACCAGATGTGAAAGTATACAAATCTATCAATCCTTTTATATTTTGGCTACTCTGCTGGATCCTGTTGCAGACATCTGAGGACTTTTATTTTTAGTTTAAATTCCGGAATCTGACAAAAAATCTAGGGCCATTTTTCACAAAATTTATCCTTTGTATGTGTCAAAATCATATTTTCCAGGTTGAGAAAAATGCAAATTTACCAAATTTTTTGATGTAGCTGTGGTGGTAGTCATCCCAAGGGTGGTAAAAACCCTATTTTTTCCGCCCTACAAATCGGGTTTAAGGTTTAAATGAATAAAACCCGATTTTTTCCGCCCGACAAATCGGGTTTAAGGTTTAAATGAATAAAACTCGATTTGTATTAAAACCATGGTTTTATTCCGGGTAACATTAATTGAGGCCGGCATGATCTGACAACTGTACAACGCACCCATGTTGCCCTCTTTTGTAGTCCGCACCCTATTAAAACCCGATTTTCAGAATAAAACCCGATTTTGTGCGATCTCAGACAATCAGGTTTTATATTAAAACCTTAAATGACCCGATTGCAAAAAACCAGGGTCTGCCACCCTTGAGTCATCCAAATTAGGCTATGAAAAAATATGAAAGGACAGTATTTTGAAATCCTTATATAGTTTTGGCTACCCGCTTGAACCAAGTATTGAAATCTGGAAATTAATTTCTTAAGATTCTTTTAAACTTTGGCAATTGTTTTTGAAACAAAATCATTGAATTCAAGACCAAAAAATTCAAATTTTTGGCAACAATTAGATTTTGCACCCAACAAATGGCTGGCTTGGAACTCTCTCTTCTCTTCTTTTCAATGGGAATCAGCCTTTTCTGTGCTGCAAAATTTTGCATCTGGGGTGATTTATTTATTTTTCAGAAATACGACTATTTTTATTTTTATTTTCGGCTTTCTAATCGCCGAATTTGGACCCTATTGTGGGAACAATTGATCACCAGATTCTACATTAAGGTTCAATAAGTAGCCAACAAATTGAAAAGGATCCTTAAATATTGCTACTTGAACATATCATGTTTTTTTTTTTTTTAATACCAAATTTGGCTAAATCATGTTATGGATGGTCACAACTTCTGTTCCCAGAAAACATTAGCACCAAAAAAAAAACTCTGGTGGAAATTAGAGGCTACTCGTGCATGTTTTATTTGTTTGAGTTTATTAGGTAGCCAACAAATTGAAAAGGATCCTGAAATCTTGCTACTTGAACATATTTTTATTTATTTTTAATACCAAATTTGGCTAAATCATGTTATGGATGGTCACAACTTCTGTTCCCAGAAAAAATTAGCACAACTTTTTTTTTAAATAAAAAGAAAAAACATTCCTCTGATGGGAATTAGAGGCTACTCATGCACTTTTTATTTGTTTGAGTTTATTAGGTTTGATAGTATTGGCCCATTCATATAGTAATGTAATGTATTTAAATTATACAGGTATATTATGTAGACTTTATAGTTCACATAACTTCCACATTTCAACCTTATGGGACTGCATGTTGATTTCTTCTTCTTTAGGCTTTAGGGTTTACATATGTATGGTGGATTTTATTTACACTCCATGTGAGTGTGTAAAGCCCACCTAAATCCATGTAGGCGTATAACACAACATCAATTAAGTGTAAAATCATGTAAGTTCATATTACCTTACCCTATGGTCAGTTTCATCATTAAAAATCCTCAAAATAGTGAAATGAAAATTTGTGAAAATATGAAGTTGACATGTTGAAAATCATCATAATTATCAGAGTGTATAATTTCACTACTCATGTGACAATATCATAATAGATCATGGAAAATTCAATAATTTCAATTCTTTAAAACGAATTAATTTATTGAAAAAAATAATTATTCGTTTTGTCAATGTGGAGACTGACCCTAGTCTACGGTATGTCATGTAAAAAACATGAACCTATTTTTTTGGGGCTAGGGAGGGAAGGGTGTGGGGCTAGTTGAAAAGTTTCCAAATTGTCTTTGGTGATGGGCCCATCAAAGTGCCCTTGCAGAAAAAAAAACCAAAAATGCTTTGGGATGCATCACAACTAATTAAATTGATTAATATAAATCACAATAGGTAACAAAGTTCTTTAAAAACTTTAGATCAAAAATGGTGATAAAAATTTTAAAAATAAAATTTGTTTCTACTCAAGCAATGAGGTGGGGCAACACGCACCCAAGATGCACTCAAGGAATTGCATTCAAAATATTCCCCAATAGCACCACAATTCGTTCCATATCCTTGACACAAACACCACAATTCGTTCCATATCCTTCACCAAAAACTGCAGTCTAAGTAAATCCATGATGAAGTGTCACACTACACTCGTAATCACCCCTGAATAAACACCCTTGGAAATTTTCAACTTAACTAAGGCATGAATACATGAGCTTTCTTATGAACTATAACTACACCTGGTCTACCAAAGGAGTTTACCTACCTAGCAACCTACTTCCTTATGTAGGCTACCTATATACTCTCCTACCTAGGCCCCCAACCTACCTACCTACCTACCAACCAAGTAAAGCATGATCAGCCAAGCCAAATGCTTAATAGATCTAATAATCATTTTTGTGTTGAGAATATTGAATGAATATATCAGCAATAAAACTCATGGAATGTTGATGCATGCATTCAAATATATTCATCCATTTGTCAATCAAGAAGTCATTCCAATATTGAAAACTTTACTACATCAAACAAAAGAGGGAAGACATACATGTATGGGGTCTTTGAGGCACAAAGGAATGTAAGTCTTGATCAACTTTTTTTTTAATTCGGAAGTACACAAAGAAATAAAAAGAATTCACCATATCACCCATTATTGGTCTTGCAACCTTAGCTTGAGGTCACAACCAACTCTTGGGAATGATAAAGAAAAATGTCTTTCCTAAGTTGAAGTAATTCAAAGGTTTGATTAAAAAAAAATTGGGCCAAATATAAGGAGTTGGGACACGGTGAAGGGCATGGGGAAGTTTAGAATGCAGCATTCCCTTGAAAACCAAGGGAGGAATCAATGGGAAGCATTCTTAAAACTTTCAAAATGCATTCCCTCTTTGGGAATCAAGTTTTGATACTAGTTTTAAATGTTCAAATTAGGATTTGAAGGATCAATTTTTTTTTAATTCCTATATTAAGTGTTCTTTGGCTTAGCAAAAAAAATGGAATAAAGATAGTTCTATGAAAATTCTCTCACTATTTTCAAACAACATTATTTTCAAAAATCATTTGAAAAGATTAAGGTGCAAAATTGTCACAATGGGTTTTACTCACCCAAATTACATTTTTGAGAGCAAAATCATGTCCAATTGAAAAGCTTGACATGACCTTGGCAAGATTTTGATGCAAGCTAGATGAAAATGATCTTACAATTTCATTTATTTATTGCTTCAAAATGTTGAATGAAGCTTCAAAGTCCCAATTTCCAAAAAGATGAGTACAAAGTCTTGGAGATTCAAAGCCATAAATCAACATCATCCCCATTGGGAACTATAGAATCTAGAATTATTATGAGGAAAATACTACATTCTTGAACATGGGTCCAAGTTATGGTAAAGTCTATGTGAGTTTGTGATGAATGTTGAATTTAATTTTGGCAGACAATAAAATCACTTCCAAATGGGTGAAATATGGGCTAGGATTAAATGATCTTGAAAAACAAAACAAAAGCATATCCAAAAATAGGTGGTAAATTTGAGTTCAGATCTATTTCAACACAAAATATTCAATGACATGGACATATATACTAGGATAGGATATTTCATTTTCCATTGGCTAGAATATATTTAACACCTAACTTACAGATATCCACATTCCAAAATAGACTTCACAATTAATTGTATTGAAAAAAATTAAGTATTTATTTTGAAAAAATGTGCAAGCTAAAAATAATGCACATATTGAATCTAAACATCTCATCTTGGATCATCCAATTAAAAACATTCAATGTACATGACAACTTTATGATGTGTTTTATTGCACTAATTTACATCCAACCTTGACATTGAACAAAATAATTGCATTGTCTATTGTGTTTCCATCCTCATGTAATTGAAATCTTGAAGACATGTTTGCAATTTGTGTCTTAATCATCTCAAAACCCTTGTTTCACTTCTGGAAAACTAAGAAACATGCTTTAGGGTTGGATAATTCCATCATTGCAAAATTAAACAACTTCCATCAAGACCATGTACAAGTCAGTTTTGATTAAATAAAATATTGAACCGTTCCCCAAGTTATATTGATTTTAACATTTGCATATATGAAAGCATTTGGTAAACATGTTCATAAACATTGAATGTTTTTAGTTCTATGGAAAAGTCTAATACAAAAGTCCAAAACTAAAAGAAAAATGTGGATTTCCAACAAAACAAATTTCAATGACACTTCACCCTATGGACTTACACTCCATATATATCTTGGAGCCAATCTCCTCTTTTAACTGCCATAGAGAGGGTAAGATAGTGAGCCAACCCTCCCCTAATGCTTGACCTCTAGGTACCATTGCCCAAAATGGTTTTGAATGCTTAGAACTTAAGTGGCAATCTTCATGTAGAGTCAGTTTGTCTATAGGAGGTCAAACTAACATGGTTTAGTGGTGAATTACACTCACAATAGCTTTACTTGTGACATAAGTTCATTGGGTAAACATCTCCACTCGATACACCTTTTACATATTGAACAAGTGCAAATCGTTTTCCAAAATCAATTAGGCAAAACCTATCAAGTATACATAATGATATTTCAGGTCATAAATTCAATTCACAAAACAAATTCATTGATGATATAACTTCATACATAAATGAGAGCATTTGTGCTAGAAAGAAAGAACCTCTTTGTTAGACTATTATCCACAAACTACTTTTCAAGATCATCCTTAAATTTCTTTTGTTACATTCTCTCTTTTCAAACACATTATCGTTATCATGAAGAAAAACTTTGCATGATCAAATTTAGAGCCTTGTAAGGTGGATTCACTTCCATGCTGTCTATTGAATTCTCCATAGCTCTACGACCTTGAATGTGAAGTTACCACTTTGAACCACCTCCAAACAACAAACTATTCATGCATGCTTGTAAAGTGAGCACATGACCTTCCGGATCATCAACATCTGCAATAGTGACCTTGTCCTTAGAATTTTACAAATTCTAATCAAAGCACAACCATGCTGCAAAATGGAGTGTATGCACAAACGGGTACAAACTATTGAAGAATTCTTAAAGGCAAAATGACATCAGATCATGGTGTATGAAGAACAGAAGAGTACAACATTTTTGGAAAATATTGGAAATACAGAAAACAAGACTTTTTTGAAAGCAGTGTAAAAATACCACTGAAGTACAAGATAGGTCAGATACCCTAGGTTGACATGTGGCACATCTGAGAAGTGACACATCACATTCTGCCAATCAGGTTCTTGGTTTAGGGTTTTCTTAGGGTTAAGATTGCACAGTGCAAAACGGAGGTTTGTCTATCTGGTGTAATTTACCTTCACAATATAGAGGGTATATTTCAGTGTTGTGTAATTATTTGATTTTTTAGATAATCGATAGTTCCAGTTCTTTAAAGTTTTCAGAATCATAGAACCATCAGTTTCAGTTTTTTGAGGGAAAATCAGAATCAGAGAACCTTCAGTTTCAGTTATGTCAGAAACATCAAAGAATCAGCAGCTTTGATGACCAGTGGTTAGAAAGGGGATTTCTTGAAATTTTCAAAGAAATTGAGAACCGAGGATCTATACCAAAATCAGTTTTTTTTCACCCCACCAGGTAAGGCGGAATATAGCCAGGTTGATACCCAGTGAGTATCTGTAGCAGATTCTAATAACCGCACAACACTGGTATATTTCATTCCAAGGAGGGTTCATATAGTCACAAAGGTCATCAGCCATTGATTCTACCTCTGTCTTGTTTAATCTCATCCTGTTAGCCTCCCCTTTCACAACAGGTAAGGCCCTCGGATGAGGGCATCACCAGAAATGGGTCTGCACTCAGCTGTCCACAATTACATTGACTCATGTTTCCACTAGTTGTGACAAATGGCATGAGAAGCTTCACAGGCTCCAATTGCAATCCTGCAGCCAATGAACTGACCTGAGAGTCACCCAGGCTCACATATCATAGTTGTTATTGGAAACTCTGATTTTGAGACGGAGTTTGATGCTGTTGATGCTTGCAGGGTTATATGAAACTTGGTTATATGAAGCTCATGAAGTTTCAGAGACCATCGATCAATTATATGTTAGAACTTTTCTTCTTTAAAGGGGGAAAAAATGGGTGTCTAAATTATTTGTCTGTGGGTGAAAGGAAATAGTTATGCAACACTCTGCCACACCCATAGCTTATTTGATGGAGTAAGGAATCACCCAGTAGAGACAACATTGCAACTCAGAGGGTTTAGGGTTTAGGGTTTAGGGGTGATCCATGGGACACAGGAAGGGGACTGAAAGAAAGGACTTGGACAATTCACTCTTTGGCGTGGATCAATGTGCTCCTCTCAAAGAGTTACAGACATTAGCTGTCAGTTATCCACTTTGATTCATCACTGCACACAATCTCTCTTTCTCAGGAAGGATGATGCTGGTCTTTGGTACATGCTTGTTTGTTTCCACAAATCAATGAACTTGCCTGATCAAATGTAAGTCCTAGAGGCAAGCATTTGAAAACATGTACTTTGTTGCTGCATTCAAGCAACAGTATGTTTCACCCTCAGGCATCTATCAACTTGGCTTCAGTTTTTTTATTTTCCACCCCACAAACTCTGAAAACCTAAGTGTATCATCACTGCTGCTTACCACTTGCTGATCACTAGTCAATTTTATGCTACACAGAAGGTTACTCCATTTATTTGATTCAACTGTGACTTGTGAAATGAATTGTATAAATGATCCATTTGGTCAAAGTGTTGTGGATAGTTGAGCAGATGCTAGATCAACAAGGATGCTGAATCAATCCATTTGGTCATAATCAGATGGATAGTTGAGCATCTGACATACAGATGGTTGAGCTGATGGGAGATCAACAAGTTGGATACAAAAATCCATTTAGTCACAATCTCATGGATAGTTGAGCTGATGCTAGATTGACAAGAACATTGAACCAATGTCAAGTATGGAAAAGTGTGATGGTCTCATCTTAAGGATATATAAAGTCACAGAATTGCATGAGGACTTCAAGGTATTTGTTTTGAGAATATTGGAGTTCAATAGGATAGATGGTGTTGCATCTACTTACCTCCAATGACTAGAATAATGTTTTTCCAATTCTTCAAGCAAGGTCAGTCATGTCCACAAAGAGTGGCAGAATTGCCTCACATGGACACACTATCATGGTGGTCTGATAAAACATCATGGGTTCACACATGTTTTGCTAAACACCACTGCCACTAAACCATAAACCCTAAACCTGGACTTTCTCAAATTGATGTCATCAATACACTAACCTGATGGTGTTGCTTCTGCTGCTGGTCCCCTCGCTCATGACTATGTCTGTGCATTTCTACATGAATAGCCACTGCTTTTGTTCCTGTACCCACCATCCTCATTATCACTGCTGTCAAGGTTTCACAGATGTTGTTTTTGGCAGATCCACCTGAAATTTTACACAGTAATGCAAAACAAGTTCAAATTGAAGAGGCTAGTTTCAAAGACTGTTCTCATTCCCATATAATTTCTCATTTGAGCAAGGCAGAGAATGTGCTTGCAATGGTTTCATCCTTTCAAATCACTTGTTTTGGATGTGGTAAACATTGGTCGCTGAAGCCCACATTATGGGTGTGGATGGATCTGCTCTAAAACAATTCAAAGTTAAGTAAAGCATCCTGTGTCATATTCTTTGACCCAAGTTCTAGAAAGTACCACCAAGGCTCATTAGGGAAGCAAGACCGAAAATGGATCACCACTAATAATTTTGTGCAAGAGGTTTTTCAGTCACCAGAAGAGTCTGAAAAGTTTATGCATTGAGTAATTGGACAATTTGGAATTTACAACAGCAGCAAAGACAATACCATTGTTTGGTAGATTTTTGAAAAAGAAGAGTCACTTCTCTGTTCTGGTCGGCCTTAGCACAAACTATTCAACAGGGGGATTGAAAGTCAGCAGTCTTAAAATGGTTCATTGCAAGTAGATGGATACAGTCAATTTGGAAGGAAATTTGCATACAATTCACTTCATGGGTTCACTTCAGCATTTGGTTGTGCAGAAGTCTCACTGCAACTTATTACTGGAGTGCTTAGAGCAGCTCCACCCATCCTCAGTATGTGGCCCTCTAACAGTATTTCTCACATCCAAGATTAGTTGTTTACTCTTTCTTAACCTTGCCCAAAAAACTAAAACTGGGCGTGCAAAAGCTGGGAGACTACCAATAGCAACCCATCTGGACTAATCAAACAATCTAGCCAATCAGCAGTAGGTGTTAGCCTTTGGGGTGTGCTGAGTCTTTTGCCAGCCTCAGCATCATGTGCAAAATTGCTGGGCCAAAACCACTTTGCTGAGCCAAATCGACGTGTTTTGACTTTTCTTCATTCAAAATATGCTGCACAGTGCATCAGTGGAGTTGCTCTTTTGGTGTACTGATATGTATGGATTTATGTACAAGAGATGGTGATTGAAGGAGACAACTCTGGAACTATTCCAAACATAGTTATTACACTGGAAATTAGGGTGAGCAGTACGAGCTGAAAAGTCCATGATATCAACTCACAATTTGTTGGATTTCAGCTGATCACCAACCCAATTAAACATCAAGAAAAGAGCCTGGGGGAGAGGTGATGGAATTGACAAGTAAATCTCTTTATGTAAGCTGAGAATTTCTGTCTGCAATAAGAAGAAGTTGGCACCCAAAAGCAACATAGGTATTACCAAAAGATGTGCAGACTGACATTTGATTCACCTCAAGTGGTTATGATTAACTGGTGCCATTTATACCATGCCAATTTACACTCCTAGAAAGCAAATGAAGAGGACACAATCATCTCATAATAATTAGGCCACCCATGTTCAGGGAATTCTTTTTCAATTTTGTGATATCAAAAGTTTCAAAATAGAAAAATTAGTCAAATTTACACTAGAAAAACAAAGACTTCCACATTTTTGGTTTTTAAAAACAACAAAATTTGTTGGGAAAAAAATACACCCTCCTATTCTGGGGAGGGCAAACAACTAATAAGCTGGATGGACTGCTATGGAAGGAGTGTACTTAAAACTTAAAGATCATGAGGGCGGAAACCACTCAAGTATTATCAGATGCCTATTGGGCTGGGTGAGAATTGGGCCCATAAAAAGACATGGAGATGAATTATTTCCTGAAATATGAATGTGCAAATTTTCACTCAAACCTTGAGTGCCCAAAGCAAAGGATGATCAGCTGCAAAACAAGAATGGTACAAAGCCTACTAACAAAGTATTATCACTGATTTACTTGGCAAGCAGCCCATTGTTCACCATGGTTGCAATTCTTGGCACATAGATACCATTGCACTCCTCAAAGAACATCAACCACTTCTCATTTGTTCAACCAATTCATTCAGGTTCCAAACACCATTACCCTGCTCCCTCCTTAAATTCTGATTTGTTTTCACTATTCAAAATACATTGCAATAACAAAACAAGTCACCATCTCCTCTTTTTGAGCCTTTCATCCAACATGATTCTATAAGTTTTGCAATTATCTTTCCATGATTCCAATGCCCTTTGTATTTTGAACCCATCATTTGTTCTCTCAAGCAAGCTCGAAACTCTCTCACCTTTGAACACTATAATATGGAACATTCACCAGAACCAACAACATGAAACATGTGCACCTTCCATCTGCCCTTGACATAACATGTCAACCACTACTCCACACTTGCTCTCTCTTCCTTCAATTCATCATTGACAAATTGAACTGAAGCTGAAAGAGACTTTGGCACCAGATTTTGAGGAATGTTTTTTTCTGAAATTGCCATATTTGGACAATAGGTTTCAACAGGTTGCCAAAATATAGCAGGATTCTTAATTTTTTCTACTTTCCTTCCTACCAAATTTGGCTAATTCCTCTTGTGATGATTCCATCACCAGTGTGGCTACATCACAAAATATTGAAAAAAAGAAACCTGATTACAATTATGAATACTTTTAAACCATCACTCCAAATTGAAATTCGGTATTAGTTGCACCTCTCATCTCTTCTTTTTAAAAGGAACTTTTATTCTGACATTTTCTTGTTGAGACAAAGTCAAAATATTTCTAGTCTAATACAACAGGGCTTGATTTTGTGTTCTGGAAAATTGGATCAATCTTCATCTCAAGACCATGCAACACAATTCCCATAAAGTCCACTTGCAAGTCGGGTAGAGGCTAATGCTTAAACAAGTTGTTGAGACTACCTATAATTTGGCAAGCAAATCAACCAGTGCAAAGTCATTGTACCTGAAGGATTGTTCAAATTTGGTGGACTGAATTTCAACAATGCATTTCTGTATGCATCACATGATTGATAAATGAAGACCACATGGATACACTACTAGACTACAGGACCACAAGTAGAACCTGAAATTCCTTGCCACCTAGAGCACCCCTAAATGACAATTTAGGGTTTTGCATTGTACCCAGAAAAAACCTAGTAATGAAACTCCACAATTAACCTCTGGTCTTATGCATTTTGAGGTGTGGAAAGTTGAAACATGGTACCCACCTTTGCCCCCTAGTTTCAAAAATTCAAAATTCAATTTCTTGCCTATCTTGATTTTCATGTTGATCTATGCATGCTTGTTGTTTAGATTTTTTTTGTTTTGCTTGTTCATAATTTCTTGTTTAATATTGTTATTAAATTTTTGAGTTGTTTCTTGCTTCTTGACCTTTGTTCAATAGTTTTTGTTGCTTGTAGATTTTCTTGGTTTATAAACATATACTAGTTTTTTTTTGTAAGTTTAATATTTCAAATTTTCTTATTGCTTTCTAATGATTCTCATTGATTGTTCATTCTTTTTTATTCATTTGTTGATGTCGAGGTTCAAATCCTTGCAAGTACATAATTCATCATATTCAATTCATGAAATCTAGTTGTCAAGTTTTTAAAAGTCTTTAAATCATGTTTAGAGATTTGAAAGTTTTGTAAAATTTCAAAAGTTGAGTTGTATGCAAACTCTTTTAAACACAAGGAATTTGAAACTCTTGAAACATGCACTTATTGATTTATTCTTATTTGAAATGAAGTATAAGGGGTTGAAACATGTTTCAAGGGTATGAGCTTTGTATTGTTAGAAACATCCCCGTGAAAGATAGCATTGTGTAATGCAAATAGAAATATAATTTTTGATAGATATTGCGAAAAAGCAGCTTACCATTCACAATGCAATTTGAAGACCTAAATCATGTCTTATTAAAAAAAATCACGCTCCATTAAAAAATTGTTGACATGTGTTATAAGATAATAGAATCACATGCCACATTTAAGTGAAAACATGATAAAATTAGTAAACATTGCCCACTTAGGTGACCACTCAAAAAATAGTGAGTTTGCTTGTCAAGATGATGTGGCAAACTAAGATCAATTATAAAAAGTGATAGATTAGAAACTCCATGATTCTTACAATGCCCAAAAATATTTATGAAAAAAATATAATAATAATATTATTATTATGTAAAGGTGTGAATAATTATCATTTATTATTATGTCATTTGAAAGCATTTCAAGCCATTTAAAAATGAAAAACATTACAAAAGAATTAGTTATAATGCTTTTGAGTAGCATATATTCACTAAATTCATGCCAAATAATTGCACATGTATTCATAATATATTAGAAATATTGGCATGTTAAAATTATACATGTTAAAATTTTGCAACATTAATATAGTTGTTGACATTAAAACATAAAAAACCAAGCATGTTAATTACGCTTGTTGTGACTCCTGTTAATATGATTGCACTCATTTGGTTAAGGTTTGTAAAAGTTTTAAGCCTTTAACATTGGAGACTTCATAGTTGAACGTCATGCCACAATAACATGTTTTAAAACATGCCAAGATGGTATTATATGATTTAAAGTATGTCATGAAAAGTTAACATGCTAAAAAATATGCATGGAACATGTTGGAAAGGGCTTACATGCACATGCCAAAAACATGCAAGGAAGGACATACATGCTTTGAAACATGGTTGAAACATGTTAAGAAAGACTCAATGCTTTCAAACATAATGAAAAGGGCTTACTTGTTCTAAAAGAAGCAACATCCTTAAACATGTTAAGAAGGACTTACATGTTCTAAAAGATGTCAAAAAGGGCTACACATTTTGAATCATGCATGAACATGTATAACACATGCTAAAAATGACTTACATGTTTTGAAGCATGGTTGAAACATGTCAATAAAAATTACATGTTTTAAAACACACCTAGAAATAATTATATGTTTTAAAACAATTCCTAAAACATGTTGAGAAGGATTTAGATGTTTTGAAATATGTTAGAGCATTTTCAGTCCTTTGCATGTGTTTAAAATGTTTCAACCAAGATTCAAAGCATGTGAGACCTTCACAAAATGTTTCAAAACATCTATGTCTTTTTCAACAAAATCTCATCCCTTATCAACAAATTTTAGGCATGTTTCAACCATATTTCAAAGCATTTAATTCCTTTGCATGTGTTTAAGATGTTTCAACCAAGATTCAAAGTGTGTAAGACCTTCACAACATGTTTCAAAACATCTAAGTCTTTTTCAACATGTTTTCAGCATGTTTTAAATAATTTGTCCTACCTAGCATGTTTTAAGGATGATGCAAGACATGTAAACTAATATGCCACCCAATTGGTTGAACAATTTTCATGTTAGTTCCCCAAATTAATAATAGAAAAAAAAAAACCAAGGTCATGCTCCTTAAAGTCATGCATATGAAGGTTAAAGGGCCATGTAAAAGATTTGGGATGGAAGGTAAATCGACCCTTGGGTGGTACCTCTAAGAATGTGACACTGCAAAATTCCCTCCCAACTTTAAGACAACATAGGATTCAAGTAAGGAAAGCTTTTCATTTCAAATTTTATATTAAAAGATTACTCAAGTCATGTAGAATTTGAAAACTTCAACTACATTTGCAAAAAAAATAAAAATTAATAGATTTAATTTTAAAATATTCCAAATGAGTGATCAAGGAAAAAGTTTCAATATAGTAACACTTGAGGTTCCTTTGTTTAAGAACACAAAAGGAACATGTTTTTTCACTTTTTTTTAAGATTTTAATTTCTACGAGGGCCTCAAACAATCTCCACGTTTACTTGTTTAATAGATAGTGGATTGAACCAAACACAATTTTTTGAACAATTTTTGAAGGTCAAGACTAAAAGGTTTTAAAGGGCCATTCATGTCTATAAATTTGTAGTAATTCTTATTTTTTCGTTTCAATCAACAATTTGGGTCATACCTCAATGACTATAACTCATAAACCAAAAAATAGTCTTTACGATGGTGTGATTTGACAATTAATGATAAGGGGTTAGGAATTTTAAGAACGCATGTCATGAACATTTTAGGAACACAAATATCTTACTTGTGGAGCCTATGGAGGTGTCTACACATTTTCCATAATGTATATATTGGTGGGGAACATAAAACCCATGCGATAAAAGTCAATAGTAAAAATCATTACTAAAAAAATTAATTGAATTAAATTGGGTTCACCTTTCTTTAAATTTTGATGAGGTGGTTCTTAGTAGTACTGCCCAAGGATGGGTTTGCACAAAATAAAGATAAAGTGGCAAGCTTATGTGTTCACAAGCATTTCACATTCACTTCATCTACACAAGCCAAACAATGTAAGTGGTTAGTGCAAATGGAACCAAATTAGGTCACAAACTTGTTTTGGATCCATTCATATTCATATGACCCAAATTTGGAAAGAAGCACCACCCTCCTTCTTATAGTATATTATATGATTGAAAATGGGGACTATATCAAATTGACTAAAATTCTTGAAATTTTGAAATGACAGTCCCAAAAACTCCTAAGACTACGAAGTTATGAGTCTTATTACTTTGTGGGCTCATATAACTCACACATAGGAGCTTTGATTGAAAAGTTTCAAAAGGAAAATTATAACCCTTGAAAGATCTTTCCAATATTATATTTTAGGTTTTAATCAAAGGTCATTTGACCCCTTTGCTTCTTGGGCTTAAATTTTTTAAAATCAATTTGGCACAAAAATAATCCCTCCTTCCTATTTCCTATGCTCAATGATGTTTAGTGAAGCTTCTTCACTATTTCAACCTGAAACCAAAGCTTGAAACCTACCAAAAATTTATTGAACATAAAACATGCATGTTTATTACAAATTGTCTAAATCTTAATGGTTTGAAATAAGGTTTTTTTAACATTTTACCAACCTTTAACATAGGTATAAATATAAAGATAACATTTCATGGGGCTCATAACAAGGCTGAATTATTATTTATGATTATTTTTAATGTTGAATTCAACAAAGCAAATGTGATTACAAATTTCATTTTCTAAAATTGCAAAGGGTATGAGGTTTGGAATTAGGATCTATGTTAGTGATTGGTTATGCCCAAATTGATTTCTAAAATTGTGATTACACCCTATGGCCATCACTAATATAGATCCTAATTAGTGATGGTCATAAGGTGTAATCACAATATTAGAAATCAATTTGGGCATAACCGAACCTTTTTTTTAATGTTTACAAGTCTCATAACCTAAATTATCATTGAAAATGTATACAACACCCCTTTTAATATATCAATCTAACATTTGGATTTGTTTGAAAATAATCCAATGAATATAAAATATTTTTCAACAAGCAGTTAAAAAGTTTGTAACCGATGTTTTTCAATATAATGAACAATATAAAAACATCATCTAAGCATTGTTGTTTAACACTATTTCAAAACTTTTCAACCAATCTTGTGTTGGGTCATGTCATCATGTTAAAACTAGTCATAGTGATTTAATAATATGTAGTTAGCTCCTATTACCTTGCATTTACCCCATAAAAATAGGGTGCTTATGATTTTTGTGAGCTTCAACAATGGTTAGAAGAAGAGGGTGCTTTTGATTTTTTGTGGGATTCAACAATGGCTAGAAAAAAAGGTTTCTTACAAGTGATTTTTTGGTGAGATTTTTTCATGGCCATGATCGAAAAGTGTTTGTGATTTTTCATGAGCTTTTATAACAAAATGAACAAACGGTTCCACAAAACTTAAAGTGGAAGAATAATAACACCAATGTAATCTAATAAGTGACCTAAGATTATTTGATTGATATGAAGATGTGAATTACAACAATTCTGACATCAAAGACTTAATCCTTGGGCCTAATCCAGCCTTGGAACAAATCAAATTCATAATTCTAACATCTTAATTTCCATATCACATGACTCAAGCATTATTATATGTATCAACCACCCATATGAATTGTTTCTAATTGTTACACAAGGGCTACACACTTCCCATCAGAATGAACCTATATTTATTAATTTATAGAAGGCTGACCAAAAGTCATTTATTTCAATGTCCATTTAGTCCTTTGAGCTACTAAACTCATCCCCTACCACAAAATGCATCAACTCATATTTATGTCTTAATGTCCTTAAAACAAAAGTCTCTTTAAGTTGCAATTTATAATCTAATTGTACTAGTGGGTACCCGTGACGTTCGGACACAATCCAACTGTGGTATCCGTGACCTTTGGACACCCGTGGCTACGCCACTCCAGCCACCCCGAACGCTCTGTTTGGTCACCATAATCCGAAATTTTCCCAAAATAACACTCGTGGGTCCCACCCTAAGGCATTTATATCCCCATAGATAAAAACAATATTGTGACTTAGCCTAGTGGTCCCGACCGACGTTGTGCGGGTATCAAAACCAGCAATGTGTACCCTCAGGTTATCAGTCTGGTTATTTACTCCTTTATTCGACAGGGGTGAGAAAACCCAAAACCCTGGTTTTGACATTTTGAACCTTGGTTCCCAAAAGTTTTGGAAATTTCCAAAAACACACTCCTCTATATAACCGCTGGTTCTTTTGGTAGTGGGGGGGGGGGGAGGGGAAGGTTTTTATATCCGCCTCTGGTGCGGTGGGAGAGGGATGCGATCGGACCATCATTCTTTCCCTTCGGATGGCTGCGATGTTTTGTGGAGATCAGGTCCTGGTTTGTACACCTGGCCAGTGCGAAAATCGTGGTGGTCGCCTGCTGCTTCACCGGCCTCTCCCTCCCCCACCCCCCAAAACCCCTGTCACAGAAAGAGGGACTTACTAAATTAATATATTAGATTACATTTTTTATACAAGTGGTGATCCCTAGGTTCATGTAAAGCAAAACCACTACAAGTATGGCAAAATTGCTCACATAGACCTAAGGTACAAATTCAACTTGTTATGAATCATCTCAATCTTAACTTTCTTTCTACATTATATTCTAATTCAAGGATACCCCAATTAGGTTTCTCATGCTCACCACTCCATAAAACTAATCACACAAGTTAAACTCAAACCCTTATTTTCTTCTTGGACTTATGCATAGGTGCTAAATTTCTACATGCCCAACTATCTATAGCTTGGACCACCATGTTTCACCATCATACCTCGACACCAACTCTTCATAGAAAGTTTATTAAGTACATTCCACATTTGTCACTATGTAGTTATCGACACAACAAAAGAAGATTCAACAACTACTAACATAACAAAAAAACTTCTATAAACAATTAGTTCTTCAGTTTGCTTTCAACCACTTCACCCTTCCCCTTTTATCCTCCATTACACCATCCAATTTCAAAAGCTTCATCAATGTTGTTCCATTTTCCACCTTTAGTAGATCTATTGAAATAAGTTTTACATTACATAAACAACAAATTATCTTTATTTTCCTCAAATGCCCCCTTAAAGTCGTTATAGTGATGGATAATATTGGAAAACAAACAAAGATGGAATGTTTTCCACCACCTTTGTATAGAAAATATACAATGATAAAATCTAAAAACTTAAAAACTTTTTGTGTTCATACTAAAAAACACTTTAATAGTTAATTTCCATCTCATTACAGCATACACTTCAACAATTGCTAAAAGAAAAGGATGCTTGTGATTTTTTGTGGGATTTGACCATGGCCAAAATAAAACATGTGCTTGTGATTTTTTGTGAACTTTGATGGTGGCCAAAAGAAAGGTTACATGTGGGGTTTTGTGGGATTTGGGCCATGGCCAAAATTAGAAGGTGCTTGCGATTTTTTGTGAGCTTTGGCAATGGCCAAAAAAAAAGGATGCTTGTGATTTCTTATGAGATTTCACAATGGTCAAAATTAGAGGGTTCATACAATTTTTCATGAATCTCGGTGATGGTCAAAATCTAAGGGTGCTTGTGATTTTTTGTTAGTTTCAATGATGGCCAAACGAAGAGGGTGTTGGTGATTTTTTTGAGCTTTGGCAATGCTTAGATTTTGAGAATGTTTATATTTTATTTGTGAGCTTTGGCAATGGCAAATTTGAAGTGCACAAAAAAAATCCAATTGCAATTTTTGTGGCTACATGACTTGTTGCCACATGACTATTGGTGACAATTTTGTTCAAATGGCACATTTTATGACGAGGTTTGACAAATGGATCTAAATAATAACGTTTACAATGTGTGTTTGTAGGGTCACTAATGTATATATTCTTTAGGCTTAGAAACATTTAAAATGTTATGAAAATCTTCTTATTTTCATTGTTTAGGAATCATGACTAGTAAGGGCATTTCATTTTGGATACTAACATTTTTGAAACTTGATAATTTTGGGTTATCTAGATTCCAAACAATCTAACATTTCTATTTGCACCTTTCTTAAGAGGAAAACTTATTCTCTAGACCTAATTATAATAGATATGTATCAAGGTCACATCCAATGTCATGCAATTCTTTTGATTCGGTTATAACCTTAAGTTTCACGTTTTTAAAATTTTCAGAACCATAAAACATCCAACTCATGTGATTTATCTAACCAATGTCAAGTAGTTGTAACCGGACAGGAAGCAACTTTGATTTCTATAGTGTGAACACTATAGTTCATTTTAGGGTTTAAGTTTTGTTTTGAGGTGTCGTTAACTTTCTTCGTGTAGGCGGCAAAGTTTATCATCATTGTTTATTAGTGGTTGTGAGTAGGAAAATTTGTTGTTTGTGTGTTATGTGAAATAGGTTGGCACTGGATGATGGGTGGCCAAGGGCACTTCAAACATGCAAGGGTGACGAGAATAAAAAGTGGTTGGACCTGGATAAGAAGGGGGGTTCAAAGGTGAAGGAGGAGGTTTGTTTTTGGTTCAAACTATTTTGCAATTTGTGTAAAAGGAAGAGCTTGCAAGAATCTATAGTTGTTGTGTTGTTTTTCTGCTACGCCAATGACTATATTGTGGCAGGCTCTGTGTTCTTGTTAGAATTAGGATTCATAAAGGGTTGATGTTGAGGGCTAATGACGCCTAAAAGAGGTTTGAGTTATAGAACTAGAAGCGTATAAGGAAGTGCATATGTAGGGGGATTTGGTGGAACCTTACTTGAAAATCTAGTGGGTAGTTCATACACCTAAATGGGAGCCAAAAATCTTAGCGGGTATCCTTGGGTTGGACAGAATGTGTAGTGAGAATAAGATGGGAGAAATCATAGCAAGTATCCATAGATCCATATTCCACACATAATTCTATTTTTCTTGAGTAATTGTAAACCAACTTGGCATACCTTGTTCAATTGTGGATTCGTACCTAGAAGTCGATTTGTTTCTAAAGGCTAAACTAAGCATTTTTTTGCATTGATTTATGTGCTAGGGGATGGATTAGTAGTTCATAACATACCAAATGAACATTGAAAGCATTGACCTCAAACCAAACCCTATTAACTCATGGGCTCACAATACAAGAATTTGTTCCCAGTAACAATTGAGGACTACTATTATAGCATAATTAAAAGAGGTTCATAAACATGTATGGTCTGAAAATTTTCATGGTCCGGAGGATCACATACTATTGTACTCCAAAAGGCTGTTGTGACACTACCCGTTTGACAGGAGATAAGTTGTAGACATTGTAACATGAGTAAAGATTTATGAGCAGGGAATGGTTTGTGTACCTTTTTTTTTATATCAGAGCAAGTTTTCATCTAATGACATCAGTCAAACTTATGTACGTTTGGGTATTATGGTAGTTGGGATATTATGTCATTGTCTAATGTAGATGAGGTTACATAGGAAATTCGTGAGCAACAAATAATCATCGAGTTCAATTATCCAAGGAGGCAAGACAGACCCTAGATAGGAGTCGTAATTTTACGTTTGTTGGGTTTTGGCATATTAACATTTGTAGGTATAGATCCTGATGAAGCTCAAGTTGGGGATGTGGCAATAGAAATAACTCATAATGGCTTTTGTACACGAGCTCAAATTTGGTTGAAATTAAGAAAATGGGGCAAGGGGATGGGGTCAACCTCAAAACTATAGAGGCAATATCACTACACCTCATACCTTACGTAGAGTTTCACCTTCAATTCCTGAAAAGCGGCGTAGTGTACCTAAAATAAGAGACATTTGGATTCCCAAACTTTCTGCTTCACCTAACCATTTTATCAGATTGTACATCCCTAGTGTGGAAGACTTGTTTGAGAATGGAAATCACCTTCTTAGGGTGGAACACTATGGATCCAAATCTCGCATCATAAGTTGGAGGATATGGTGCAATCTAGAGGAAAGGTGGCAATTGCAACAAGAATCCATAGATGAGCAAAACTTCTCCACTCAACCATCTAATGTTGTACCTTTAAGACCAGTAGGAAAGGGAAATCAGTCTAAGTTTTTTAATTGAATCACAAATGGCTACTTCTTGAAAGGAAGTTCGTCACACTTGGCATCCCGAGTTTGATGGAATCACGATTAGTATCCACAATCAATGAAAATCCTTAGGGTTTGCATATCTGAAAATGAATTGTTTTGATGCTTTTGAAGCATAAGTAAGGTGGTTGCCAATGTTGTTATGTCCTTTTCCAGAACATTAACGTGTTTGGAGGACAGGGCAAGATCTCTCAGAAAGGAATGGTACTTCATGCACTTAGTGAGTGCCATCTCCATCCCAATAGGATTGGCTCCTTTTAACGCAACAGGAGCAAAAGAAAATGAGAAGCTGGAGAGGACTATGTCTGCATGAAGGTGGTATAATACATTTGTGCAGCAAAAAGCGTTACAACTTTAAATTGAAGTTGAACATTGCAAAATGACTAGCCCATAGGGGATGGATGAATTGTTCTAGGGGCAAGACCATGAGGATGTCAATGACTGGGCAAAGAGGCTCACCATGTCTGCTGAAGTGCAAGATTTGAATGCAGATAAACTTTTCAAAATTGCAAAGCTGAATTTAAGAGGGAAGGTTAAAGAATGGTTCATGAGGTTACAACCAGCACCCGCCAATTGGGCTGAGTTGAGGACTCTAACAGTACAGAAGTATGGAGACATTGATGTTGATGACATCAGGATGAAATTTGATGTTATTAAACAGAAACCCAAGGAGATAGTTAAAAAATACTTTGAGCATCTTGACAAAATGTTTCAAAGGGGTAGGATACAAAACGCTAAACAAATAAAAAGATTTATGGCCAGATTGAGGCCTAAAATTCGAAAATTATGCATGGTGAGGACGTTTAGAAATATTCCAGAATTAGTGGGTGTTGCAATAGAACTAGAGAGAGTTTTTGGCAAGCTTAGAAAGACGCCATATGAACCTCTGAAAGACGAACAAGAAGATGGGGCCTTAGAAACCATTATGGAAAAATAGGTCACTATTTTAAACAACACATTTATCAATTTCTTCAAGGGGATTGTGCACAATCTAAAGGCATCATCTTCTTCCACTGTGTTTGGAGGATGCCAAATTTGGCAAGGAGGGGACCATTTGGCAACCACCTGTTCGAAATTGAATGAGCCATGGCCAAAATGTGCCAAGTGTGGCATGTTTCATAGGATAAAAAATTGTGGAGTAAAATGTTCTTTTTGTTCAGGTTTAGATCATTCTTAAGATAGGTGTTAGAAAAACCCAAGGATGGGAAATCCCATTCTAAAGTAGCAAACTTTTTGGAGGTATTGGTGAATGATGAAAAAATAACCATACAATAGTTCAACAAGCTTTGCGAGAGTGAGAATCTCTTCTCTTACACTCGAGGGTCTAGGAGGAGGATGCCTATTGACGTAGCACCAAAAGGAATTGTACTACTCACCGAAGTTGCAGGGAATGGATCAGGTGTAAATCGGGACACTATAGTCAGGTCCAAGATTCTTTACCACTTCATAAAAGGAAAGATTTCCTTTTCACCTATGGAAACAATCATCATGATTCCAGGAAAACTTGAACACCTGGAAAGTTTGGTAAAGTTGGTTAGACAAAAGAAGGATTCAAAAACAACTTTAAATTAGGTGTCCATGGTTTGTACAGTTTCAACACTAAGGAAAATTTGCATCAATAAGACACATCGGAGCAAAATTTTGCATTTGTTTGTGGAAATAAACAATTATGTTGCTGAAAAACTGGTGGATACTGGAGCATTTATGTCTATTATGGTTGCCGAGGTAGTAAAACAATTGGGCATAATGCATCTGGTTATCGGGTCTGAAACTTATAAAATTACGTCAGAAGTTGTTACACATGTTCTAGGTAGAATTAATGAAGTACCTGTCAAAGTTGGAGGTGTATAGTGCACTATGACATACATGGTGGTGGATATAGACAATTATGAAGTATTGTTTGACCTTGATTTTTTGATAAAAATTGGTGTAATCGTGGATGTAAAATGAAGCTTAATCCAAGTAAAACATGGTCCATGGGCCAATGTGGAGGTGTTGCCATTGATTATGGTAAATTTGTTACAAAGAATGAACCCAAAAACACTGATGAAGGACATCACTACTATCTTGGAGAACACATCCATCAGTGATGATTCTAACATTACTAATTGGATACCGAATTCAAATTCAGATACTAATATTGATAGTAACGAACATTATGATGGAAAGCCTTGTCAATTTGAACGAATTGATGATGAAAATGAGTTCAGGGATACTAAGTTGGAGGATCTAATAATGGTAGAAGGACCGCAACAGATCATGCAACTGCTACTGTAAGAACAAGTTGACGGGTTCACGGAGGAAGAAATAATAGATGCGGATTATGCAGATTGATTAAGATGGGTGTTTGATGTAAAGTAGAATAGATAGGCCACGGCGTAGCAATTCCAGTATTGCTACAAATTCACTAAGCAGAAGGTGGTAATATTGACTGCAACTCCACTTAGCAGTTGGCATCATTTAACCATGATGAAATGAGCACAAGATAGAGGGAGATCTGTCGACGAATCAAGGTTGATACTAGCTTGGATAAAGAGAAGTAACAACAGTTCTGGAAGGTGTTGGAATGTTACCAAGATGTTTTTGCTTGGAACAAGGGTGAACTGGGCTATTGCACTATCGAAGAACATTATGTGGATTCGCAAGGGTTTCCACCTTGCAAGGTATCTCCTAGTTGATTATCCTATTGGGAAGAGGCATATGTAAAAAAACAAATAGATGTCCTAGTGGATTTGGGCAAGATGAAGCCCAATAACTCTAAGTATGCATGTCGTGTCACTCTATTAGTAAAAAAGGATGGGAATAGGTGTTTTTGTGGAGACTATCAACACACAAACTTGTCATGATTCATTTCCAATGCCACTTGTGGATGATGTGATTAACTAGCTAGGCAAATCATCATGGTTTAATGCATTAGACTTGCAGTTTGGTTTTTGGCAGATTTGGATGGCTTTTGAGGATATGAAGAAGACACCATTGATCACGAAAATTGGGTTGTATGATTGGATAGTCATGCCATTTGGTCTTTAAAATGCTACCAATACTTTTACCACGACAATGTCAGAGGCTTTTAAAAACTTGGGAGACAAATTCCTAAAGGTCTTTATTGATGACCTCAATGTACATAGTGAGAGTTGGGAGGAGCATCTTCAACATTTGGACGTTGTGTTTTCCAAGTTCAAGGAAGTTCACCTAAAGTTGAACCCGAATAAATGTTGTTTTGCTGCAAATAACATCACATTTCTAGGTCATGTGGTTAGTTAGGATTGCAGCAAACCATATCCGGGCAAAATTGAAGGAGTTCTGCATTTTCCAAAACCAAATACAATCACAAACATTAGGTCGTTTTTGGGTTCAACTGGGTATTACCGGAATTATGTTCGAGGCTATTCATGACTAGTTGCTTCGCTGTTTGAGCTAACAAAAAAGGACTTGACTTTGTATGGAATTTGGACTGTCAACAAGCATTTCAGGCATTAAAGGGAGCACTAATTGATGCACATGTATTTATACGGCCTGATTTCAAGAAACCATTTTTCTTGATGTTGAATGGTCACCAAAAGGTGTTGGAGCCATATTGTTAGAGGAGGGAAAATTTGAGAAGGTGGTAGCCTATGCCAACAAGAGTTTGACAGAAGCATAAAGAAAGCTTCACCCCATGGAAAGGGAATGTTATGCACCAATATGGGGCATTATGCATTTCAGATAATATCTGCATAGAAACCATTTCACTATGAGAACAAATAACAAGCCACTTGAATGGTTAGTAATAATGTCAAATGCGCATGGCAAAAAAGGTAGGTGGATTGATATGTTGTAAGACTTCAGTTTTAAGATACTGCACCAACCAAGATTGAATCATACAAATGTTGATGATTTAAGTAAAAATCCCGTGGGTCAGGCCATGGATGATGATGATTTCAATGAAGAGATCCAGGATATTGGAACTACACGAGTTGACTCACCATAAATAGAGGAAAATATATTCTTTGTTCAAATTGGTGAAGATTCAGATTAGTTTGGTTTCAAGAGACAATCAAGGAAACAAACACAACACCATAGATGTTATTTTGGCATCAACCATTGGTGTTGTTCAGAAGGTCACCAATTGTATATGCTTGATGTTGTAACGAAGGTAAACTAGGTTGAAGAGACTGACTCATTGATGGAGGATGTGGGGGCAACAAACAATGGAGAAGATGAAATTTCCAGAACCAGTGATAATAAACAAACACTAAAGAGGAAGATACCTAAATACTATGACAGATAAAAGCAATAACCGAAGCTGGTGTTGGCTGCTCAATAATTGTTTGAATTAGGTGACCATGAGTTAGGTCATACAAACTCTAATGAAAAGGAAATGTGTGGGATGGACACAAAGAACATTGACATTTGGGAGGACGCAATTTGCATGGGACTACTAAGAGAAGGCATATTACTAAACATAGTGGATCTTGAGGAAAGCAAGAGGGCCAAAAAGAGAATAATCAATTATTGTTGGCAGGAACAAAGGCTCTACTTCAAGGGTTTATTTATGCCCAAACCAAAGGAGAGAATGGCACTTGTAATCCAAATGCATGAAGATTTAGGGCACATTGAGAACAAAGGACCTTGGCTGAAATTTGTCGTAGATACTTTTGGCATAACAAAATAGAGGATGTAAAGACAATTGTAAGAATGTGCTAGAAGTGCTAAATGGTGAAAAGAGTGGGTAGCATGTGCTCAGAAGATGAGGAAATGAAAATCATACTTGTTTGTGAATTGTTTTATAAGGTTGTTCTGGATACTGCGGGGCCATTATTTGACATTAAGTCAGGGAATAAATACATCCTTGCCGTTATCGATCATTACTCAAAATGGTGCGAGGGAAAGGTTGTGGTTGACCATGGTGCTAAAACAATAGCAAAATTCTTGTAGGATGATGTGATATGTAAATATGGAGTTCCCAAGTTTCTGTTTACTGATAATGGATGGCAATGGGCAACAAAATTTGACGTTATGTGTAAGGATTACGGTATCCAACATCAACACACAACACCTTAGTGGCCCCAGTGCAATGGGATGGCGAAACATTTAATTAAAACTATCAAACATGGCATCACCATACTCTCTGCAACACCAAAAAATGTGGATTGTTGGGATGAGCAATTGGCCACGGTCACGTTTAGGTATAGGTGTGGTATTCATGCTAATACCAAAATTTCTCCCTTCATGATCATGATTGGTCACACATTAGGTTTCCGGGCTGACAATTACTTGCACTCTTTGACTGTTGTGGTTGATGACAATGTTGATGTTGAAACTGTTGTAACACAATTTCTACAAAAGGTGAAGTTGATAGTAAGCATCCATGAAAATGTTTTGCTCAATGCAGAACAAGCACAAAAGAAACAAAGGAAGACCTATGCTACCAAAAAAGGTAAGCAAACTTTTGAAGGTTTGGTTGTCGGAAAGACAATGGTCAAAATGAAGAAATTAGGGAAGAAGAAAGCTTTAATTGCCAGTTGGGAAGGTCCATACCAATTTGTTGTGCAAATCGAAATCTTGATTCGAAATCTGGTGATTCGAAATCTTGATTTTGAAGAAGGCAACAAAATATGCATCATTAAAGATGCTGATGGAAATCAGTGGGACAGATCCCGCAAGGATCTACAAATCTATCATGTTATACAAGATTAAACGAGCTGAAGGACTCAACTTTTTTAAAAAGGGAGGCATTACATATGAAATGATTTTGATTTCTTTAGTGTGAAAACTATTGTTCATTTTAGGGTTTAAGTTTTGTTTTGAGTTGCTGTCAACTTTCTTGGTGTAAGTGGCGAAGTTTATCATCACTATTTGTTAATGGTTGTGAGTAGGAAAGTTTGTTGTTTGTGTGTTATGTGAAACAGGTTGGCACTAAATGATGGGTGGCCAAGGGCACTTCAAGCATCCAAGGGAAACGAGAATAAAAAGCAGTTGGACTAGGATAAGAAAGGGGGTTCGAAGGTGAAGGAGGAGGTTTATTTTTGGTTCAAACTATTTTGTAATTTGTGTAGAAGGAAAAGCTTGCAGGAATCTGTAATTGTTGTGTTGTTTTGTGCTGCACTAGTGACTATATCATGGTAGGCTTTGTGTTCTTGTTAAAGTTAGGACTCATAAAGGGTTGATGTTGAGGGTTGATGACGCTTAAAGGAGGCTTGAGCTGTAAAACAAGGAACATATAGAAAAGCGCATTTGTAGGGGGCTTTGGTGGAACCTTACTTGAAAATCTAGTGGGTAGTTCATACACATGAGTGGGAGCCAGAAATCTTAGCAGGTATCCTTGGGCTGGATAGAATGTGAAGTGAGAACAAGATGGGAGAGATCATAGCAAGTATCCATAGATCCATATTCCGCACATAATTATGTTTTTATTGAATAGTTGCAAACCAACTTGGCATACCTTGTTCAATTGTGGATTCATACCCAAAAGTTGATCTGTTTTTAAAGGCTAGATCAAACATTTCTCTACATTGATCTATGTGGTAGGGGATGGATTAGCCGTTCATAATAGACCAAATGAACATTGAAAGCATTGACTTCAAGCTAGACCCTATTAATTCATGCACTCATAATACAAGAATTTGTTCACAGCAATAATTGAGGACTACTACTATAACAGAATTAGGAGAGGTTAATAGGCATGTATGGTTTGAAATTTTTCATGGTTTGGAGGATCACATGTTGTTGTATTCCATAATTAGGGTGTTGTGACACTACCTGTTTGACATGAGATAAGTTGTAGACATTGTAAATTGAGTAAAGATTTGTGAACAAAAGATGGTTTGTGTACCCTTTTCTTTTTGGTTGCATAGTTCTTTTTTTTTTTTGAAAAAAAATCCAATGGGTAAGGGTCGATTCTTATAGACCCTTAACGAATGATTTTCAATAAATCATAACCAATTTTGGCCCATAAGCATGGGTTTAAAACAATCAAAGATCGTACCTTGAACCTTTGGTTCATTATCGGTTCTTTCATGAACCTTGCTGGTTTTTTACACTTAAAAAGAACCCTCAAAATCAAAGGTTATTTTATTTCAATAAATAAAAGTTTCATGCAACCAATGGGAAGGCTTAGCATGCACTCATGAACAACCCAATTTTATTTTATTTTTTGAAAGGGGGGGGGAGGGCGAGAACAAGGATTCTTTTGTGTTTTCCCCTTTTCCCAAAGTGTTCCCAGATGCATTCCCCAAGATGTTCCCAATAGCCTTCGGGTTTTATCCCATATGGTTTGCCCAAAGTTCAACTCCCATGAATATAAACTAAAAAGGTGAAATCTAGGGGTGCACATTTTTTTCTATTTTGCAACAAGGGGTCCAAAGAGGTGTTCCTATTAGGTGAATGCCCAATGTTCCCAAAACATTGTTGATGGGCCAATCGATGTGGGTCCTTTAGAAGAAAAAAAAGAAAGTTATGAGCTTGCACATGATCTAATAACATGAATCACAATAGGTAGGTGTTTTTTGTAAGGGGTATTAGCCCATGCCAAAAATGGTGAGGAACTCTTTTGGGAAGAGAAATTTCATGCAACCAATGGGCAAGCCCAAGCCCTTAGTAGTTCCCAATGTGTTCCCACTATGTCCCCAAAATAAATTAAAAAACTAAGTACATGATATCCTATTACATATCAGACATGTTGTAGCCAAAAAGAAGAGGTAAATAGATACTCATAATTCTTCTACATCCAATGGTGATGAGAGAACAAAAAAAACAATTAGTCAAAGGTGCTTTGCCATCAAACCACATACTCACAATCACATTATGTATACTAAGGCTTAGGTGAATAAAAACCTTTCACAATCATTTTCATTGAGCATCCATTGATCTCCTACTGGCATTGTCTCTTCCAACATCCCCTCAAAACCCCAAAAGTTTTTACAAAACAAATCCCAACCCCATCCCACACATGAAGAATCAAAGATTAACATATTCTACCCAAACCTTAGGTGAAAAACCGACTACAGAGGCCAACTAGGGTCTCACTTCATCTCATCCCAAAATCTATTTACCAAAATCAAGCTTAGTCATTTTTGAAACAATGCCACTAGGAGATCACTTACAAATACTTTAAATTTTGTATCATCTTCACCAATGGCCTACAACAATGATATTACAATAGACTCTATATCTCCGATACAACGAAATTTCGAAAAAAGGAACTATGCACATAGAACATTCATCTCTAAATGCATTCTAATCAAAACCCACACTAGAATGTAAAAACTATTTTGATTAAACACTTAGCTCTTGCAAAAATGCAGGAAAATAAAGAAAGTCAATGCCTCCTTAGTGAACCACCCCTCCTTCAAATAGTTAAAGCTCCAAATCACCATACAATCTTACCAACCAATGGGAACCAAGACTTTATGATCCACCGGGACAAACAAGAAATAAATTTGGTGAGCATCTTCTAAAACATGAAGAATAGAGCGCCCACATTCTTCCTCCTCCATGAATGTATACACCTACAAAACATAACACAAAGAAAACAAATCCACTCTATTTGGACCAAAGCATGATCAACATGATCATGAATGCTTACATGTTACATCAACCACTAGACTAGGGCAACGACTTTTAAACCTTTTTGTTTTAGGTCTTCCTTGTAAGGCACAATGGGACGATGATACATGATCACAATTTACAAAAGAGTTAAAAGGCAGACCCATATGTTGAGTCAAAATCAAGTTTCTTTCATTTGTCCTAAGAAAATTAAAGAAATCAAGGTTTCTCAAATACCATGTTAGACTTTGTGGATTTAGAAGAGTCTGAAATCAACTAGCTTGGTAAGTGATGGCATTTTATTTTGGTGCAAAATTTCGCCAAAATGTAAAAATTGAAAAATAAAGAGGAATATTCTATCAGAATATTCCCAGTTTTGCTGAATTTTTTTCCAAATTTTGGGGAAAACTTAATTTTTTTTTATCGCATTAGGACTCTGATATTTAGTTTGGTTGCATTTTCTAAACTAGATTTTAAAGAACTATTTAGATAAGCTTTATAAAACCTGATGTCATTTAATGTTAAATGTCATCCCTGTTGGAATGTTCTTCAATGACACAACATCAAAATTGTGTTTTTTAAAAACCACTAGTAAGTGAAGATCCAGTTGAGGCTGTTAGGGTTTAGGGTTGGGGTGATTTGGTTTAGGGTTTAGGGTTAACGACGAATGCCACGGTTTTTGATGCTAAAGCATGGGAATGGAACAAGGATTCATTAACAATCATGGAGATGCAGGCAACTGAACTCTAGGCGCTCTATACACACTACAACCTCAAGCCTGCCAAGATCGACAAGGCAACCGCTGCAGTAGCCATTATCAACCATCTCATGGTCCCTAGGGCCGATGTGGTGACGAAATAGGATATGCACAATGCTATTGAGGTCACTATGGAGCAGGTTGCGGAAAACATTTTGGCTCCAGCAATGGAAGTTAAGATTGTGACCATTACTGGCCAAGTTGAAAAGTTACAAAATAAAGTAGATGCGATGGCTAAAAGCTTTGATACCATGCAGGATAGTGGGGAGAAGTGGAAGGAGGTTGTGGGCAGGAAGGTTGACAAGGTTGCCAATAAGGTGGACCGGGCAACGGATGTTGACCTGGTCAACGCCAGGGAGGCAAACATCCGGGTCACCGGGTTGACCATGAGCAAGGGGGAAACCTCAAAACAACTTATGGAGTTGGTGCAGACGGAGTTGCTCGACAGGCTGAACGACAGGCTGAAGGTTGTTGACCATGTGCATGTGCAGAAGGTGCATCGGCAAATGCCTTTGGGGCGACTGGATAAGGCCACTGACAAGGCACCGGTAGTCATCATCACATTGGCATCAGTACACGACAAGCTCATGGTGCTACATGCTTGCAAAGGCTTGCAGGGCACTCAGCTTGGGCTTGATGAGGACCTGACTCTCGCTAAGCAGGCCCAGAAACAAGCTGCTTGGGCCACCTTCAAGGAGGCCAAAGAGGTTGGCGAACGGGTCTACTGGTGTGGGGTCGATCCTTACATCAACCACAAAGTCGTAAACTTTCCTACTGCACAGGGGGGTGGAGGCCAGAGAGACTTATGCGTGTGCCTATGGAACATCCATGGGGCCACTATCACAAAGCTAAAAACACATGAACATCTCCTTGACCTATTTCAACATGTTAACATTGTTGTTTTGACAGAAACACATCACTTTCTAGGCGATACATTCCCGGTTTTACTAGGGTTCTGCTGTTTTGATGTTGCCAAGCCTGTGACTACACAGGGTGTCGTTCGAAAGCATAATGGAGGCATTCCGGTACTAGTCAGGGAAACATGGGCAAATAGTACTGTTATTTGGAAGATTATAAGGGATGGGACTAGGATTTGGCTGCGCTTGGGCAATGCTTTCCAAAGGCCTTTGTTCCTGTGCATAGTATATGCTACTCCACAAGGCTCGCCATATGTGGACAACAACCTATTTGAACACATATGCTAAGAGGTTGGAGAAGCCATGAGCTTAGGTAGTGTGCTTCTTGCTGGGGATTTCAATGCAAGGACATGCACAAACACTGACTTCATTGATTGTAGTCAATTAGCAGATGTGTTGTTGGTGCCACAGGCCATTGAGGACACCTTGCCCAACAATATGCTAAAGCGCCAGAATCGCAACACCGTCACAGCTGGTTGGCATCGTGAGTTCCTGGATTTCTGTAGAACTATTGGGTTGTTCATCTTCAATGGCCGCACACTAGGAGACATATCAGGGGAGTACACATGCCTATCCAATAAAGGTTTTAACACTATGGACTATTTTCTTCTGACAACCGACTAAATAGAGGGTGTTAAGCACTTAGAGGTTAATTGCGATGAAAAACACTCAAGTCACAAAGATGCGTACTCTAATCATAGACCATTGGTACTTACGATCACATAGTAGTGACAATCCCCTCCTGTTCAACAAAAGGCAATCAAACACCTACCACGTTTCAAATATGACACTACTAAAGCAGTAGAGTTTAGTAGGAGTGTACAACATAACATCGGTGTCTGAGCAAGCCCAGATGTACTTGATGCATTTGATGTACAAACAATAATCAATCTGTTACAATAGTGCATCACATAATCTATAGAAGACGTGTTTGGAAATAGACAAGTGGCTTTAGGAAAAATAATAAAACATAGCCACAAACCCTGGTTTGACACATAATGTCGCCAGACCAAAAGCTAGTTTGCTAAATTGTCACATGCACACCTAGATAGGCATGTTATACTTAAGCAAATGAAACAATTGTACGAAAGGAAGAAATGTGCTTATGATGTGCTCAAGGCTAAACAACTATGTGGTTTAGCGAAGGCAGATCTTACATCATTCTGGAACCAGTACGACAAGCGCACTGAGGGTGTCAATGGCATCACCAACAAAGCGCTTAGGGATGGCTTTCAGCAACTACTAAAGCCTCCGGCGGCACCAACCACAGTAGGAGCTATGGTAGGTGCCGCTATTCAAGCCCAGGTGGTCTCCTTTCCACCTAATGGTAATGATTGCGAACAATTGATTGTTGACATCACACTAGTTGAAATATAAGAAGCATTCAAAAAGCTAAAATGACATAAAGTTGCAGGCATTGATGGCATTAAACCAGAGTTCCTTTTGGATGCGGTTGTTGCCCTGTAACAACCACTATTGATTGTTTTTAACAAAATTTTGCGTGAGGGCTATTGTGAATCACTTTCTGTTGGGATCATACATGCACTATACTAAGGGGGTGACTGTAGTCAATTTGACAATTACAGGGGGATCACAGTAGGACCAGTCTTAGCCAAGGTGTTTGCAATGATTCTTGAGTCCCGCATTGATCAATGGGCAGAGACCAATGATTCATGCGTAAAAGGACAGGCTAGTTTTAGAAAGGACTTTAGGATAACAGATAACTTGTTTATTCTTCGCACTTTGACCGAATAAACCAAATTTCAAAAAAATTGTGAACTTTAAAAAAGCCTTTGATACAGTACCAAGGGACCTGTTGTGGCAAGTGCTGGAGGGACTTGGCATCAGTGGGCGGATATTGGAGTGCTTGCGCTCCATGTACCGTTAAGACCAGGCCTGGCTGCACCATCTAGAGGAGGGGCTCACATCCACTTTCCTTTGCCGCATCGAAGTGAAACAAGGATGCCCCCTTAGCCCGCTCCTATATGGCCTTTTCATAGATGGCCTAGAGAAACGACTAAATGCTTTGGAGGGTGATGCACTACCAATGTTGGGACAGCTAGTTGTTTGCTTGCTTTTGTATGTAGACGATTTAGCTCTCATGTCACACACTCCTACTGGATTGCAGAAGCAACTGGATGTTTTGCAAGCCTTTTGCTGTGAGTGTCAGTTAACTGTGAATGCCAAGAAAACCAAGGTTGTTGTGTTTGAAGCACACAAGTCTGTGTGTCAGGCTTTTCAATATGAGGGCGAAGCTATAAAGCAACTAAACTTTTTCAAATATCTAGGTGTTGAGCTACATGGCACAAAAGGTATGCAATCTGCAATACATCGGTTAGCAATGTCAGGGAAAAAGGTAGTTTTTGCATTGCGGTGCAGATGCGTAGAACTGCGCATCTTTGATCCAACATTACAATGCCAGTTGTTTGATGCACTAGTCAAACCAGTGCTTAGCTATGGGTGTGAAGTATGGTCAAACCACATGGCACGCGAACAGTTAAAGGTGGTTCATTGGGCTTTTCTGAAGTCATCGTTGGGAGTTAGCACCACAACATCCAGTTACGTTGTGCTGGCAAAGTTGCCAGGTTTCCCCTAGAAATATTTTGGTGGCAACAGACCATTCACTTTCGCTCACGTGTCAGTTCTAAGGTAGACTCAGATCGCATGCTCAGGCTAGCTTATGATGTATAGCTGCAGTTGCTTGCAGCCAGGCGAAAAATCTTACTCGGAAACCAGAGTGATGTGGGTAGAAAGAGCCAATTACTTGCTTGCTGGCTAACACAAGTAGATGAACAACTATCAACGTACAATTTATGCATTGATAGCGATCAGCTGCCACCATGTGTTCGCCTCAAACAGTTGGCTGAAAGACAATACATTGTACACCATCAAGTGGTTGCAGTTGACTCCAACAGGGTGAGAGCCTATCTGGGGTTGAATAATTTAGCACAATATGGGTACAAAGAATACCTCCCTAGGGTAGACAATGCACAACTTAAGAGAAGCTTGGCATGTTTTCGTTGTGCGAATCACAAGCTGTAGATCGAGCTAGGAAGGCAAGTCAAGCCAGTGAAGGTGCCGGTGTAGCAGCATTACTGCAAATTGTGCAACTTGGGTGTGGTTGAGGATGAGGACCACTTCTTGTTGGTTTGCCCTGCCTATCAAAGTGTTCGAGAGAGGTTTAGAGGTTCATTACCACTAACTGCCATCACACCTTTGGCTGAATTGTTGAGTTGTCAGCAGCAAGGCATCCTTGCTAGATTCTTAGTGCAATGTTAGACGGTTAGATCTGAATTGCTTCATTAGACTTAACGTCAATTGGGTTCTGGCCCGGGCGCTGTTTGGCCCACTTAATGACGCTAAATTGTAAGTAAGTAAGTGAGTGAGTGACGCACAATTCAAAAAAAAGTGCTGGATGGGCTTGTTCACACAAAGGTCTAAACTGGTGTTCAACAATTCTCTAGTTTTATGACCTATCTATGTGGACCAAAGGGGAGGAATTCTATACTTCAAAATAGAACCTTCCATTATGAGTTAGTCTCTGTTTTTTTTCCTAAGTGATGGGCCAATCAAATTAGTTCATTGCAAAATAAAAATAAAAAATTTGAAGTTGGGATGAACTTGGGAAGCACCTCATCTATTGAATAGGAGAGTATTCAACATACTAGTGTCAAACATGTTAATTAGTTCATGGGTGTGCTCAGAACTTGTCTTCTAATTCTTTTCTTTTGTTGAAAGAGCCATATTCATTGACCCATCAACAACCTTTTTTGTACCATTCAGCACTCCCTAATGGAAGGTTATGTATGTGAGAGTTGAACTTTGGGCAAACCATATGGGATAAAATTGAGGTGCTATTGACAACACCTTCAGGAACAACTTGAGAACTTGGGGAACCTCAAGGGAACATGATGAGAATATGTTGGGAACATATTGAGAACAAGGACGAATTAAAAAAAAAACTCCCCCCACCCACCACCGAAAGGGGAAAAACAGGGTCCATCATGAGTGCATGCTGAGTCTTCCCATTGGTTGCAAGTAATTTCTATTTCCAAAACTGTTTGTCACCGTTTTTGGCCTGGGTTACTGGCAGGGGCAGAATTTTGGGGACGTCTTTTCTTAGATAATCAGAAATGCATTGGAAATGAATACATTAGAGCTAGCAACAATTTGTGGGAATCTTTAGAAAATTCACTTTTAGGGGAACATAATAGGTAGGGTGTTCTTTGCAAGGGGTATTCGCCCAGGCTAAAAATGTGACAAACTCATTTGGCAAGAGAAATTTCATGCAGCCAATGGGAAGGCTTGGATGCACTCAAGGTGCCTTTCTTTTTTTCCTTTTAAGTTTGGGGGGGGGGAAGGGGGAGGGTTTTTTTTCATTTTTCCCTGGTTCCAAATGTGTTCTCACTATGTTGCCTTTAAGTTCCCAATGTGTTCCCCAACATGTTCTTTATATTGCGTCACTTTTATCCCATATGATTCAGGAGAAGCGCATATGTTGTCCTCGTTTCACGAATATAGGTGGGCCAAAGGGGAGGAACTCTATATTTCAAATTAGAACCTTCTACTTTGTGCAGCCTCCAAAGTTTTTTTTTTTTTTGAGTTATAGGCCAATCCAATTGACTTGTTGCAAAAAAGAAAATTTGAACTTGAGAGGGCACCTCATCTAATTAACAGGAAATCAGACACACAAACAAGATTAATATGCAACTAATTTCCTCTCTTTCAATTTGGGCAGCACATAGTGTAGTTAGTTGGATTGGTGTTTTGATTCGTTGCGATTTTACAACTGTAGTCTGTCTAGTCATAGCAACTTGAACAGAGAGGGATATATCCCCCTCTTCTCAGCAGATATACAATTGTGTACAATATAGATGTTGAAGTACAACTGCACAAGGACTGTTGTTGTCACAGTTGCACTCTTGCAGTTCACCTGATGAAGATGCAGGAAAGGAGGTCATATATAACTCTTTACTTTATGTCTGTGCTCCAACTTGTAAACACAATCACTGTTGCAATTTTGGGACAGAGTGGAACATGTGCACTTCTCCTGAATCAGTACCAACTCAAAATGAGAATCCAATTCACAAGGGTCTTATGTGTATGTATGTAGATGGTGCCTTAGTATTACTGAGCAGAATACATATTGACAGTTTGTCATTAGGGAGGATCCATGCACCTTGTCCCCAGAGGCTGGTATACATCATATACACCAGTGCTGGGTTCGGTTATTTGCTTTTAAATTTTTTTATCAATAACCAAATAGTAGGTTATTATTAATCGGCTTGATAATTAGGTCAAAACTCAATAATCGGCCAACATTGGCATACACCAATGTTGGGCAGGTATTGAATTTGAACATTTCAGCAAGTACTTTTCTGAAAATTTCATACCAGCCTGGTACTGTAATTAGGTCTTTTTTTAAACCTTCATACCAGCTGGTATTAGTGTTCAAGGCCTGATTTGTGGCTGGTATTGCCTCAGCTCATATCAATCTAGTTGGTTCTTTGATACCATGACCAGTGTCAGTCCATATACTAAGTTTCTAGCCTAGTACCCTCCTTCACCCATCTCCCCCCCCCCCTCCCTCCCCACACACACTGGTATACACCAGTGTTGGGTGGTTTTCACATATACAATAACAATCGATTTTCGCATCCAATTTTCACAACTCGATTATTATACACTAATGTTGACCAGGTATTGAATAAAAATTCAGAACTGGGCTGGTTTTCAACTCAGTTTTTTCCAAAAGAACCAACTCTAATATCAACTAGTCTAGTTGATATCAACTGAACTGATAGCTATTCAGCAGGGTATATCTGCTGGGAGAACTGATTTAATAAGAACTAGATTATCTTGAGTTCAATTCAAAACATGAACCTTGGGTAGGTCTAATAGAACCCCCAGGTCTAGTTTTTACATAGTTAATATATTAATTAGTGTTAATTAGGTTAGTTTTAGGGTTTGAGGTAGTTTCCACCACATTGTGCAATGGGGAGAGGGATGAAAAATATTTGTATAAAAACCCAATTCCTCAGACCCCACAATGTTCATTGTTTTCCTTATTTTTGTTGTCTTGTGTTTATTTTTGTTGAGTGTCATCACCTTGCTATTGCTTGTCATCACCTTCCAATACTACCATTGCCTTTTGTTGCGCATTGTTGCCTTTCATTGCTCATCATCACCTTGTGCTGCATTTGCTTTGTAGTTGCACATTATTATTTTAGATAGGGACACTACCCCTAGCTATCACCTTGTTGCTACTTGTTTTACTTCCCGCTTTTTGTGGTGATGGTGTTCCTCCTTGCTTTTGATGTGTAGGTTGCAATAATAACAACCTTTGCATGTGAAAAGGGTGAACTTTTTTCTTTTGGGTTTGTTTGTTGGGTTTTGTTTTGTTTCTCATGTATGGTTCTTTTCTTGCTTGCAAGGGTTTGTTTGTATGGTTGTTTAGGTTTTGGATTTTGGTTAAATCAAGGTTTGTTGAGTTTTTGTTGAGATTTGTTTGTGTAAAATCATCTATTGCAAATTACACTTTAATTTGAAATGAAAGGGAGTCATTTTGATTTGCACTCTTGAAGCCCATGTTTATAAACAAGGACATCATTTAACCTTCATTTGCACTGGCATATCTTTGTCAACTTCTTTTTTTTTCATTATGCATCATCTTGAAAAGAGTGAGTGATGAATTTGTAAATGTGTGTAATTGTTTACATTATTTGCATGTCTTTGGTTTATTGAAACAAATAATTACAAATGCCAAAATTTAAAAAAACATTAATTTTTTTTGCTTTTAAAACTTTGGTCTATTAACAAATTTTGAAAACATGCGGAGGGGAGTTTTGAGATATTCACGAATGAGAGAAAACTAAGGAGGAAAGGTTTAAAAGATTTGAAACATTGCCAAGTTCGTAATCAAAAAATGATGAGACATTGCATTTAATCATGAAAAAATTGTGTGAATAAAGAATTAGTTGAAAACATCATGGCAAATTCTTTTTGTGTTGGTCCTTTTACTATGTTAATGACATTGGGTCAAAAGTGGATGTGAATGTCTCACAATTGGTGCATTACGTGATCTATTATAATAATCCAATTTTTTTGTAGCTCTTAACCAAAGGAAAAGGTTGAAGAAAGGTCTAATGTCTTATTTTTAAAGTAATGGTATAATTCCATTGAAAAAACATATGGATGCAAACTATTGAGGAAGAAGTGAACAATAACATGAAAATTCAAATGGAAAAAAAATTGCAAAGAAAAGGACTCAATAAATGGGAGTGCAATTTCTAATAATTTTTGGGGCCATGGATCCTTCTAAAAAAATGTGCACCAAAAAACATTTTTGGAAACCTTGGGGCTTTTTTGTCATTAAAAACCATCTCCCCATTCAGTTTGTTGAAAATATTTGGATAAAACATTTGGTAATGCAATTATGCTATTGTGTTTTTTGCCTTCCAAAAAAACCTTTAGTGAAAAAGTGTTACCAAACTTAGTTGAAAAGAGAAATAAACATATGTCTTATTAGTTTTGACAAATTATGTTTTTGTCATTGCAAGTTTTGATCTTTGGATGTCCAAAGGCTTGTGCTTAATGTTTTTGCATTGGTTGTGTTCTTTTAAAAATAGATTGGGTGCCAAGACATATCACAATTGGTTTGTTTAAAGTTTCTAAAATTTTAGGTCAAACATTGGCAAGAAATCTCTAAGATCTTTGAAAAAAGCTAGATTAACAAAGAATAACATTGCTTGTGTGAAGGATGAAAGGTCAAATCTAAATACCATGATAGTTGCTTTCAAATTTGGTAATCAATTGTGAAACTTTGGGTGTGGATAAAAGTTTTCAAGGCACATGTTTTAAACATGCCTTCTTTAAGGCTTGTCAACATGCAACTATGGATCAAGAAAGAGTGTGCAAAGGCTTGAAATATGTTTTCATCAAATTTTCCTAGGCAAATTTGCAAAAATGTTTAACACTTCTTAAAAATTCAAAAGAAGGAAAACAAGAATGGATGAAAGCTTACATGGCTACAAGCTTTAAGTCTTAAAAATTGAACACACCAATCAAAATAAGATGATATGTAAATTGTTTTTCTTTTTTTTTTTTTTTTTTTTCCTTTTTGAACTATTATCTTGAATTTTCTCATTGCAAAAATTTGCTTTATGATTAGATAATTGATTTATGTGAGTTTACAAGCAAAGTGATCATGTTTCAAAAAGCTCTTCAATTTTCAAAAGCTATTGTCTTTTGTTATGGTAGGCAAATTGATGTTACGATTATTAGTTGTATACCCCCTTCTCCAACATGGTGTAAATTACAAATTATTGAAGAGACTTTGTCTCCTATTATTATTGATTACATCTTAAACCAATCAAGGGGTCACTAGTTGTTGAGTGATGCATTGAATGCAACCATATCCATGAACTTCAAACTAAAGGAAGAAATGAATTATCTTCTTGTTTTGGATGCTTTAATTGATGATGCTTCAAGCTTTGATATTGAGTTGGTAAGTCTTGCAAGGAACATAAAAAAGGAAGTTTGTGGGGGTGATTGAGTCTTTCCTTTTCTTGTTGACAAGACATGAGAAGAGATCTCACAATATGCTAGACCTAATGTTAAATTTTAGATTCAATAATTTGAAGTTTATTTCTTCTTTTATTAGACATGAGCAAGGGGACCATAGCTAAAGAATTTGATAGGAGATCATTGTTTTTTATGTGCTTAACGTCTTATCATCATTTCCATCCATTATTTTAAGTTGAAACCTTTTTTTTATTGACAACGTTAATGAAGATAACAATTTGGATATCTTTGAGATGGTTGTAAGCATTGGTGAACTTATGAAGGAATTCTTGTTATTTGAGAATTGCTAATATTTTGAAGGTATCAAGTTGATGTGAAAAACATCAAGTGCCTTTTGGAGTGGTGGAAGAAACATGAATCCATGGTTCTAACTATTGGCTTTTTAACTAAATAAATATTGGGGATTATAAGTTCTCAAATTGAAATTGAACTTTTTTCCCCCCTTGTTAGTATACTCGCCAATTTGAGAAGATGTCACTTGCAATCAAATAGCCTTGAAATGTTGATGTTTGTGAAGAATAATTGGCTTAATGATGCAAGGGTTGGTTGCAAGGCTCCTTTTAGTGTGATGGCATTGATAGAATTTGAGGTTCAAAACAAAATTATATGGAGTTTGAAAGCTCATTTGAGGGAGATGAATTGAAAGAGGACTATTTTTGTGTTTTTTTTAGTAGATTATATTTTAAAATGTGATCTTATGTTTTTGTTCCAAATTTAGATTTTCTAATGAAGCTTGCTAGTCTTCTTTGGGGTCATGAAAAATTTGAAAAATTATAAATTGTCTTTATATTAAGTCTAAAATCTAAAATTGATGTTGAAGAATTGAATGAAGTAAGAACTGATCTTGCATGAGGAAAAAAATTAAGAACCCATGAAGACTATTAAAATTGAGATTTAAAAAAAAATGGAACTGTCTAGGTTATTTGATTAGAAAATATCCAAAACCGGATCAGCCAGTTATGGGGAAAAAATATGATAAGTGGCCAACACTAGTATACACCAGTGTTGGATGGTTTTTAAAAAATTTTAAAGGACGGTTATTAACAAGCCTTGATGGTTATGTGAGTGATTTTTAGGGTTCATAACTTCAGTTTTTAAAAAATCAAAGAGTTGGATCTGATAGACAATAGTTCTCTGATTCTGAAATATTTTAAAATTGAAACTAGCGATTAAACAAAAAAAATCAAATACCCAATGAACATGGACATATATTGTAATGTCCTTCTATACACCTTGTAAGGTGTATGGTACATGAGGGTATGTAGGTCTTCTTCCTCTGTGGAAGACCCTTTTGGCCCACATGCAGTCCCTTGTGCAAGGTGCACATGCCCTTGGGGTAGGAGTTTAGGTTACCACTTTGTCGTCGTTTTTTCAAGAACATGGGTGTTTAGATTTTTGTGGAAAAAGAAACATTTGAAGTTGCAAGAAGAAGTAAGAGACAAAAAACTGAAACAAGTGTCCAAGTTCATCAGCAGGAGTTGAAAACCTGGCTAACTGCAAATTGATCACCATGACTTTTTGCATACCTCATTCAAGCATGCAAGACAACAAAGGATTAGTAGTAAGTAAAAGGCATGCAAAAAAGGGTGGAGTTCTGCAATGCTTGACTTTGCTGCATGCTGGTTAATAGTAAAGGAGTTTGTGAATCTCCCCTAAAAGCTCCTACTTACACTTTTGAAAGCCCAGTTTGGGATTCTTTTGTCTCAAGTTGAAAAGGGTTTTCAACACGATCTTGACTAAATGTTGTTGCAAAATGTGTGATCATAAACTCATGCATTGTGAAATCTCTTCTGGAAAGGTGTGAAGTTCAACACATCTGAAAGTGTGTTACGGATTGGAAGTTGAAATGTTAGGAGGAGGCTAGATGTTGTTAGCTGTCACAAATCCTGGAAATTTCTTTCAGTAAGAACAGATCCCACCCAGATTTGGTATGTGAGGCTCTCTACTAGTGTCTACCTGCATCTCAAGTAGGATGTGAATTATTTTCATCCAGTGTATAGCAAGGAATTTCAGAGTTTTTTTTTAAAAAAAAAAATCAATTTTTCCTCACAATTTTTTGGTCTTGAAAGTTGGCAAAGAAAAATTCATATTTTCAGCAAATTTTCCCAAATTGTTTTGTCACTGTGTCACAACAATGCAAAAATTCAAACAACACTAGCAAGGATTACTTAAATGTCAACTAATTGCAATTGGCCAATCAAAGTCAATCATATTTCTTTGCAATCTCTTTTGGAGAGCACTATATCAAAGAACCTTATCAAAAATATCTGTGCATATTCCAAGGTTCAAATTCAATCTCACACTATTTGAAGTCTGAACTTCATCCAAATTAGTTTATAAGCCAAGGTATTGTTGTTGGTGGAGATCCTTTTAACATTTATAGGGGGTGAGGGTAGCACTTATAGCAAAGAGGAGAGAGATTTATGAGCACTCCACCATAACCTCTATTTGTGAATGTAGCGATGTTTATCACATCGAACATGGTGTAGAATTGTTTACCAATCCCATCCAATAAACATAGCAACTGAAACAATATAAGACAAAAGATGATTTTATGTTCAACCACTTGGGCCAATCACTATACCCAACCAAGCTAGACCCATCATTTATAAGTACTGAATTGTGTGTAGATGTAGTGGCCCAAACAACATTTATTGACCCAAATCAAAATATGAATGTTATACTTCATCCAAAATCTATTGTGGAGGGCATTGGTGAAGTTGCTGTAAAGGAGGAACACTTGTAACATTTAAACCTCACTTTGTGCAAATTATTCAACCATGGAGAATGGTGTAGGAAATTTGTTTATGACGTTTGAGTTAAAATTAATACATTCATTTGGTGAATAATTTCAATCTAGATCTCTATATTCCACAATGGCAATTAGATCTACAATCCTCACATGGTCTTGTTGGTTATTTCCAGCCATTGCCATGGATATTTACAAAAAAATCCGACATTTCTACATTATCTTTTGTATGGTTTCTTGGGAGAAAAAGTTTTCTATCAATTTTGTAGCCGTAGATCTAAAAATTGTTGAGGTCATCATATACATAAATTTGACACCATATGTTGGTTTAGCCGAGGAGGGAATGGGGATGTAAACAAGAGTAGTTTAGTACAGGGGATATGAAGTTAGAGTGGAAACAAATGTCATGCAATTGTGTGTCCAATGCCCATGTGGAATTCTGAGTTTCCAGAGAGACTTTCTGGCTTATGCCATTCAAGCAAATCCCCAATGCAATAACTAGTACCAGAAGACCAGAGGAGCCAGAAAATGGAGCCAGAAATGTCTGCATTACTCTCCTCCGACCCTGCCTTGGTTCAAGTGCCAAAGGGAGACTAAAAAGTAGACCAAAAATTAGTTGTACAAAATAAACTTGGGTCAAAGCTCACAGAGGACTCAGGAGGTAGGTTTCTTTTGGGTTTTGGGCAGGCAGGACGAGGAGTGAGGAGAGAGCTTTGGGGAAACCCAACTGTAGCTGCATCCAGCTTTCATCTCCTGCCAGGTTGTGTACATAGTAGTATGTCTGAGAATGGCTGCTACTCCTGCTGTGTTCAGCAGACATCTAAACAAGGCCCTAAACCCTAAGCCCAATAGGTACCCTTGCTCATTGAGTCAGGTACCTATTAGTGTATGCAAAATCCTAAACCCTAAACCCTAAACCCTATAGGTACCCGCACTCATGGAGTCAGGTACCTGCTAGTGTACACAAAATTGGGGGGACAAACAAAGATTAAAAAATTTCCTGGTAGCCAATGAAACAAGACAGCAGGTCCTCCGACAACTAATTAATAGAAGTAACAATATATAGGACACTTACACTAAACTAGAGCAAAACGAAGTAAGTGGTGGCAGGCAAGTAGGCTTCACAACGTTGAGGGTGTAGGATAAAAGCCGAGGCCATGGGCTTTACTGGAATAAGGGCATTACCAAATGTCCACACCTGCTCCAATTTTTTTCTTTTTTTCCATTATGATGCCTAGAGGGTACATGCCAGGTATCACAGGGAAAAAAAGGGAAAAAAAAAGGATCCATTTCAAAAAATTGGGAGAACTGGAGCAAGCATTCTGTTTTTTTGAAGCACGCACCAAACAGCAGAGGGGAAAATGTGCCCAGAAACATGCCATCCAATGCCCTCCAATTACACCAAAAATTTCAAAGCAGGTCTTTCTAAGGGAGGGAAGGAACAGGGTTTGTGTAAGAACTAGCAAGAAGGCATCCTTGTAGTGGACAACCTGATAGACGTTTGCAGCTTGCACACCACGTTCTCAACAACAGCACTGCTAGAGAAAAAAGCCTTGCAGATGTGCCAGGAGCGTTTATTAGGATGTTCACAGATGTGAGAAACGTCACGGCTCACTGTCCTAGACTCTCTCAAACTCAAAGCTTCTTGTCAAGTAGTAGGAAGAGCCTTTGTTGAATAGAGATGGTGTGTGATGAACCATCCGTACCCCCATATTGTGACATAGCCATTAGAGCATCTCCAGCAGTGTTCAGTCTGTGACCCTGCAAAAATAATATATCTCACGGCCAAGTTTAGGTACATACCTTTTTCCAACCCTGCCCATAACACTGGGACTGTAAACACTAGGTGAGAGACTACTAATAGCAAAGCACCTCAACCAATCCTTATGATTGGCCAATCAGAAGTAGGGAGTAGTAGTCGGATCATATTTATTACACTCTTGGCTGGCATCTTTACTGTGCCTTCTCTCAGCTTCAGCTAACTGCGCAAAAATGCTGGGCCAAAACCTTGGTGCTGAGCCAAACTGTCATATTTTAACTTTTCTTCGTCCAATTGATCAAATTGAGCAAAAATTTTGTGCCCAAATCTTACACCAATGCGTTTATCTGTTCCCTATGGGCAGAGCCAACAAAGATTTACACTAATTAAAAGGATGCAATTTGCATTTTGGGACTCCAATGGACTAAAACACATCATGCCGTTTGGGGGAAGACCGAGAATGATAGGGTTCTTTGATACCCAAAACAGGTGGTTCTTTGATTCTCATTATTCAAATGCCCAGAATTGACGGTCATTAAAAATCAAAGAATCAGCCCACACTTGTCCCAACCCAGTTACATGCTATTTGAAACCTTAAATTCATCCACATTAGTGGTTACAGGCCATCACTTTACTGGACTTGCTCTTACAATAACAATAGCTCAAATAGGAATGGGCAACAGCACTCTTGTGTTAATGAAGCTGGGCTGGGCACTTTTCCTTGTATTGAAGAGAAAGACAACATGAGAAAAGACAATGGGTCACAAGTTACAACAGACAAATGGAATGGTACATCAAAAAAGCGGATGACAAAATTTTGAAGTGTGACAAAATTCAATGTCAATGTCCTGAGGAGCAAAGGAAAGCCTCTCTTAGCTCTTATCGACATCAGTAGGAGTACATTAGCAGCTTCCACACATGTTTGTCGAAAAATTAATTAATTTTGAAATTTTCATTCCAATAAAAAGAATATTCTTGAATATTTCATATTATAGTCACAATTTTTTGTTAATTGATTATTTTTTTGGACATTTTTTATTGAAAATTTCAACATTTCTGATATATATATATATATATAATTAGTGTCGAAGCTGCCAAGGTAGTGGGGTATCATCCCATTCTAATAATTTTGCATTACAAGTGAGTATAGAGATAAATTAGCAATGAGCATGACCTCAGGATTTGCTGCTCTCTTGTCAATAGTCGAAGGAAGGGTTCCGTTAAGACACCGGTGGCCCATCACTTTGGATGACAGTCTAATTAATACGCTGAGTGTCAAATTTCCTATCTTTCTAAACCATCAAACGGGTCCTTCCTTCCGTTGTGTGTCAGACTTGGTGTTGTCCAGCATTTTGTCAAATTTTGTATTTTCTAAAGCAGATTTCATTGTGTCGGAGCGGCATCCAGTGTTTCGTTCGACTGTCAGTTTCATGGCTCCCTGCAGCAGCATCCAGTGCAGCCCTGCTATGGAGACCTTGTTGCCTGTCACCGCCGCCAAGATGACTGCCTTATGTGAAGGTATAACCCAAGAGGGCTAATTTCTGAACATATACACCAAAGAGGGCTAAGTACGAGTATCTCCAATGACGACAACACACAAAAATGGCATGTTTGGCAAAATTTTGGATGATGGCTAATTTCTGAACTTTTAAACCAAAGAGGGCTAAGTAAGAGCATCTCCAATGACAACACAAAAATGGCATGTACAGCAAAATTTTGGATGAGATAAGTATCGTACCCTTGGCGTGAAAATCGGTTTGTAAGTGGCCTCAGAGCATCATCAGCGACAACACTAAAATGGCTTGTAAGTGGCCTCAGAGCATCTCGGGAGAAAACACTAAAATGGCTTGTAAGCATACCACCTGTGGCATGAAAACGGGTTTGTAAGAGGCCTCAGAGCATCTGGGGCAACAACGCTAAAATTGATTTGTACGAATGACAAATTTTGGATCATGGTGGGGTGAGAATCCTCCAAACTTGTGCCTGGATAACAAATGTTTCAAAAGTCCGACAAAAAGAAAATGACTGCTTCTGGTTGGTCAGTGCCAGTGATTGGCCACACATTGCATACTACTGATTGATCGACGGCAGTGATTGGCTCACTTGTGTATAAATGTTCCCTTAATATATTATGCAATATTTATTGTTTGTGCGTGAGGGAGAAGGGCCAAAGAATAACACTGAACTTGGATGTGATAAATATTGATACCCTGAACCCACCTCCATAGGAGAGGTGAGAATCGATATTCACGAGTAGGGACCTATTTCCGTGCAACCAAAGAGAAGTCGCATCATGGAGTGAGGCATCCTCCCTTTTTTTTCCTTGTGGGTGGGGGGTGGGGCGGGGGTGAGGGGAGAGGGGGGGCGTATATACAGTAGCCTCCCGCCTAAGTACGCAACTTGAACATGGGAGGAATGTGCGTACTTAGCCGGTAGGTGCACACTTTAGACCTTAAACCCTAAATTTGAACCCTATTTTTTCGGGAAAATAATGCATACTTTACTAGGATGCATACTTAAACGGGTGCGTACTTAGGCGGGAGGCTACTGTATACCAGTGTTGGGCGGGTATCACAAATACCGTGGGCATCATTGGGGCATCTCGGTCTGATCCCCTTAGGGTAGCACCTTGAGTGATGCTCTTACTGAAAACTCGGCTACCAGTTCTCACTTGTGTGAGAACTGGATTAAAAAATACAAAAAAACAAAAACTAAGAACCGATAAGGTGTAACCTTTTACTCGGGTTCGGGTCTCAGGGTTTAGTTGCCATGAAAACTTAAGGTTAGGTTGGAGGCATCACATTCCAATGGCTCCTTCTTGCAAACCCTAAAAAAATTCATAATAGGGTTATGTCTCATGTTCATTGTGCATTTTAGTTCTAATTAAAGTTTTTTGTTGTTTTTTCTTTAGCATTGTTGTTATGCTTTGTTGTGTTGTTGCTCATTGCCTTGCTACTCTCATTGTCGCACCTTGTTGGTGCGCCTTGTTGCACTTGTTACTATGCCTTGCTATTCTCGCATCGCACCTTGCTACTCGTGCTTTGTTGCTTTCATTCTCATGCCCTATTGCTTTCGCTACTTTGTTGCTCATGCCTTGTTGCTTGCCTTGCCTTGCTTTCACTACCTTACTCCTTTTGTTGCCTTGCTACTCGCCCCTTGTTGCATGCCATTGTGCCTTGCTACTCACCGTTACTACTCGCCTTTTTCAGGTACCTCCTGGCCTCCCCCCATTGTTGTTTTGTTGCCTTATTGGTCTGCCTTGTCAGTTGGTTTTCCTCCCTCACTCTCTTTTGCGGGTGGAGGAACTTGCAACAACACCAACAAACTTCATCCAACAACAAAGGTTTTTTTCAAAAAAATTCTTGAGTTTTTTTTCTTCTTTATTTTGTATTTTGTTTGTCTTTTTTTTTGGGTTGAATACATTTTGTTTTAGTGAAGTTTGTGAATTTTAATACGTTGTTGTTTTGTTTCTTTGTGTGCAGGAATAAAATTTGAACCTTTGATTTAAATCTAAAATCCTTAAACCTAAACTAATTTTTTCATGATGAAATGAGAGAGAAAAGTGAGTGATTTCTTGATTATTTTTCTAAACCTTAAACCCCATTGTTTGTAAATGTCTTTTCAAAACCTTTAAACCAATTTGTTTTTAAATGTTTTTTTTACTTGCTTTCTTTTCTTTCTTTCTTTTGATTAGAATTTTTGCATAATTTTTTTGAAGAATAGTTGTTTTCTACATTATTTTTGGACACAATCTTGTGAAAACTATCAATGGAACAATCTACTGCAAAGGAAAATATGATAAGTGGGAACAATGAAACAATTGAAATATGGATGAATGATGTAGTTTTGGAAGATGGGTCAAAGGAAAATCCAAGTGTCCAAACAGAAACAAATAGGAATCCAAAAAGTGGTAGTGAAGAAATAATGAAAGGAAACTTGAAAAAATTCCATGTTCAAACAAAAATCTAGAAACCACAAGGTAGAACTTTTTTATGTGGATTTTTTATTGTGTAATTGACAATGCAAAAGTTGATTTGGTAAACACACAAATAATGTGTTGCATATTCTATTATCAAAATCCGGTAATTTGAATAAATCCAAGAATTCAAGGAAGGAAAGGATTGATTTCTTATATTACAAAACCAATGGAATAACTTGTCTTTAAAATCATGTGGATGCAAATCATTCTTTTATTACACAAATGTTTGAAGAAAAAACGAACAATCTATTGAGAAGTACTAGGGAAAGATAGCCTTCAAAAGAAAATAATAAATCCATTTAGAAGGTCAATTTCTAAATTTCTTTCTATCAAAGATACCTTTTTAAAAAAGAATGTGTCACAAATTTTTTTATAGAATACCTTGGTTTGTTAATTATCAAGAACAATTTACCTACCCACTTTTTGGAGAGTATGTGGTTCAAACATTTGATTCTCTGTCTATGTCCAAAATTACAGTTCCTTTCCAAAAGGAAGTTTTCACAAAACATATTGCCATGATTAGTGGGAAAAAAAATGAATTATATTTTGTTCTCGCTTTGGTAGAATATCATTCTACAACAACTAGCTTTGACTTTGGATGTTTAAAGGAGCTTATGATGTGTTTGCATTGGTGATTAATTTTCTAAATAATGATTGCCAACCCAAACATGTGACTATTGGCTTATTTGAAACAAAAAAACAACAAGGCAAACCTTGGCCAAAAGTTTGACATAATTGTTCAACAAGTATGGTTTAAAGAAAAAAATTATTGCTTATGTTAAAGACAAAATATTTAATCTTAATGCAATGACTAGTGCATTGAAATTTGCTATAAATTGCGAAACTTTTGGGTTAAAAGAGAGCTTTCAGGGTACTTGTTTTGGGCATGTGCTTTCAAAACATGTCAATATGGCACTGTAGAAGAAAAAGTCTACAAAAAAAATATTTTTCTATCAAGTCTACCCAAGCATATTTGCAAAAATGCATCACTTGGCTTAAGAAGTCTAGGAAGTGTAGACATGAATGGAATAAGGCTTGTCTTGAAACTGAAATTCGACCCAAAAAATTAAACACTCCAATCAAAACAAGGTAGTTTTTTCAAACTCATTATTGTTTCAACTTTTTAGAGTTTTTGTGGTTAAAATTTTGATAGGATTACTAATCAAGTTTTTTTTTTTTTGCAAGTTTGCTAGTAAAATCATTATGTTTCAAAAGGTTTTATAATTTCAATCTACCATTGTGCTATGTTACAACAAACAAACTGTTGTGAGAATCATTAATTGAGTGCTTCCACCTTTGACATGGCAAAATTTTCAAACTATTGTTAATTGCCTTTCCTCAACTGTTCTACCTATGTTCTTAATTAGTCACATGGACATTGGCTTCTTAGTGATGCTTTACATTTTGCCATTTCCATGAGTTTGAAACTTAGGGAAAAAAATCAACTTCTACCTTCATTCGAAAGCTTAATGGATGATGATTCAATTGTTAGTGATGAGTTATTTTTGCTAGCATTTAACATTAGAAAGGAAGTAATCAATGTGTTGGATTCTTTCCTTTTGTTCTTAAAGGTTTATGATAAGAAAAAAACTCATAATATAATTTCTTCAATGTTAGACCTTAGGTATAAAAGCCTTTGTATAGTATCCTCATTTGTTGAAAGGGAGCAAGGTGTTGCTCTTGTTGAGGAATATGATAAGAAATTCTTATATGCTGTCATGGTCAAATGTCATGAGCATTTGCATCCTTTAGTGAAATCAAAGAGAAATTTTGCTGATCGGAATATTTTTGATGAGGATTGCAATTTGGATATAGTTGAGTAGACTGCAAGCACATGTGAACCAGCAAAAGAACTCGTCAAGAGGGAGCTTCTAATTTTCAAGAGGTATCAATTGGATGTTAAGGACATCAAATGTCCTCTTCAATGGTGGCATAAACATGAGGCAATGTTTGTTATAGTTGGATTTTTAGCTTGACAAATTTTGGGGATTGTTGAATCGCAAATAGAAATAGAAAGGATCTTTTCTTTGGCTGGAATTTTTACTAACCTTAAAGATATGTCATTTGCAAACAAATTTTTTTAAGAAGTTGATTTTTTTCAAAAAAGAATTGGCCCAATGATTCTAGAATAGGATGTAAATCTTCATCTAATTTATTAGAATTCTTTAATATGGATATAAACTTAAAAGAGGAGTTAGAAGAATTTGAAGGGGAATTTGTTAAGGGATGAAGTTGTTGAAGTGTAAAAGTTCAATAAATAAATTGATGGTTTTTTTTAGAATTTTTTTTCTAACATTGCTTATAATGTTTTCATTGTTAAAGAAAGAAATCAAATTTTAAAAATAAAAATTAATACCCGATTTGTGAGAACCCACTGTTCTCAAATTTCTGAAAACCAGCATTGTGAGAATTGGTTTAATTATTTTTTTAATGTTGATACCATTACCTGGCATAGAAATTTTAGAAAAAAATTGGGGGGAGAACTGTATCTGACAGGTTCATAGGTTGTGAAAACCAGACCCAGTGGTGGGTATCATAAAATTATGATACCCGCCCAACACTGGCATATACCTAGTGCGTCACTAGAGTTAGTCTGACACCCAAATTTGTTTCCATTTTTCTTCTCAGTTGGGTTGGTTTTTTCCATTCCTTGTGAAAATGATGTAAACCTGCCAAACTTAAATCCAACAAAACAGTGTTTGCAGAGAGGAGATGAAAGTGGAGGGAAAGGAGATGAAAGTGGAGGGAGAGGAGATGAAAGGGGACAGAGTGTGGACATAAGTCCCAACTTTTACACCTAAATGCCTAGTCTATCAAAAGAATTGACTTGTTTGGGGTTTAAAATTGATGAGCAACGAATTTTTTTTTCTTTTCCGAAATGTGATATGTGTAGCGTGGTAATATGTTCCAAAGGGCACGTTGACGGAGGGAGGAAGTCCATGTCCAAAAAATTAAAAGGGTTTGGAGGGGCTGGAGTTTGATGAAAATAAGGCATGCAGTGACCTCTACAGGGGGCCACGAAGCCCTGGTGGTTTCTGTCTAAGGGCACCAGAGGGCCAATCAGGTAAGGGGCAGTCTCGGCATGGGTTGGAAAGGGGTAGGCGGGCAGCACTTATTATGGCTATGGATGATAATGCCTGATTATTATTATTATGTTGTGTAATGCGTCGTTGAGGACATTTATGAAATTTTCACAACCTGACCAATTGTACTCTGAGTTGACCTGGAACAAGTGCCAGGTGTTCAGGGTTTAAGGGTTAGTTACAGAAAAAACTTCTGGAACTGCCCAAGCCAATAAAAATAAAAGCTGGGGGCAGGAGGGGGGAGGGTGATGGGGGGGGTGATCAAACGAATGAAAAAATCTGGCAATTTTCTGACGTGAAGTGAAAGTTTTTTTCACTTTTGGTTTTTTACGCTTTAACATTCGCTGCACGGATGCCCGCCCGCTGACGCTCCTCCCTTCAACTTCCTCTTCTCTTTGCACACGCCATGGCGATGGTGCAACGCGCGCACAGGACCGGACTGCCATGCAGAAGCAGCAAAATGCGGGGTTTGTGAAAACAGAGTGCGAGAGAATAGGGAGACTACTGGACTCGTTGCAACAAATGGAACCAATCTGAATCCTAAATCGGATTTGTGAGATTGCGAGTTCACGTTTTGAAACAACGTACAGAGGGAGGAGACTCGGGAGGGGGGCCGGGGACTCGGGAGGCACAGAGAGAGAGAGAGAGAGAGAGCTCCAACTTTGGATGCGATGGAAATTCGGGTATAACAATACTAGTACTGTAGTAGTACGTGTTGAGAGTTGTCCCAATATTTGGTGGCGATGATGGGAGGAGGAGGAGTACAGGGGTGAGACTGTGACTTGGAAAAAAAGTGTTGACAAAACAAAAGCTCCCAAGTTCGAAGAAAACAATTTGCTGAGTGAAGAAGAAGAAGAGGGACGGTTCGACGTGCTCCTCTACAGCTTCAATTCTAGAGCGCAAAAATAATATATCAGCTGCGAAAAATTCTCCCTAGTAGTAGTGTTTTTCCTTCCTTTGTTAAAGCCTGTGAGTCCTGACCTTGGAGCCAGTGTGCACTAGTGTAGAGGAGCTTGATCTCACGTTCTGCTGCTGCTGATATCAATCAAGGCTTTTGGTTACAATTACGTGTTTGTGCTGCACCACAAGAAGAAGAAGAAGAAGAAGAATCTGATTGTGCAACAGGTGTAATAAGAAAGATGCCTGGAGCGTCTTCTTCTTCTTCTTCATCAGCACGTCTGTTGAAGGTGTTGTCTGAAGATCATCCAACTAGTGCATTTGAGAAGGCTCATGACATTGGCTGCATGAAAGGAATTTTCCAAATCTTTCAAGACCACCATCATCATGTTACCTTCAGTGGTCGTCACTATGGCTCAAAACGTCTCACCTCCGAAAATGGTACATTGACATCTTGTCTTGTCCCTGGGTTCACCGTTTTGGTTTCTTCCAAGTACCCAACTTCTTCTATGTCCAGGAAATAGACTTGTAACCCAAAGAGTTTTGAGACCTGTGATTTTCTTTTCACATTGTGATGGAAGGTTGTTGAATTTTTGTTGTGATTTTTTCTGGATTGAAAGCTGGAGGTGGGAAATCGTTGCCAGCAGCCACCTCAGATGACACCATCCAGCCTCAACATCATCGACGACATAGCATTTCCAGTTCTTCTTGTACTATGGTGCGTTGACCCTAATGCCCAAAGAAGTCTTCAGAAAAAATTTCACTAGTCTTTGCTTAACTTGCAGTGGGGATAGACACTGTAGCATCATATTGAGACCTCTGTTCTTGTTTGTCCTTCTCACTTCCATGTTCTCCAACTGTAAGAAAGAAGATTTGTGGGCCTGATAATTCCTACGTTCTTTTCATGTGGGAGTGATGAGTTTCAGTGGTCACAGTTTCAGACTTGGTGATGTTGTTGTACTGCAGCAGCAGGCTGCCTCATTCCACAATTCCAAGCAACTGAATCCAGCAAGGGAATATGCAGCTGCAGAAGAAGAAGATTGTCATCATCATCATCACTGGTCATCTGTTGACAGCAATGGGAAGAAGCTTGCAACCAAGTCCTTAGCAGATCCAGCTGCACTGGATTCAAGCAAGCCTCAACGGGACCAGGAGCCTCCTGATGTCAACACCAAACCACACCTCTCCTTTTACTTCAGAAAACCAACAACCCCAACAGTTTTTCAGAACTCAAAGTTACTTCCAAAAGATGAAGATGATGGCTCACAGCATCATGTTGATTCTTTCAGTGGCCAGCAAGAAGGTGCAAACAATTGGGGTGCTGCAACTGCTCATGTGACCACTCCACGAGCTTCTGTTGATGGAAGACAAGTCAAACAGAGCATCCCCACTGTGAAAACTTCTTCCTCCTCTCCAGAAATCAAGGGTCACAATGTTCTGTGCCAGGCCTCATCTTTTTACCGAGACGAGGACCTGCCTCAAGGGTTGACAGATCACAACTCATGCAGCATCAATCAAGCTGCAAGTCGGCAATCACTCAATCTGGAGGAAGTTTCTTCAGCTCTTCCGACTTTGAAGAAGCTGACAAGGTCAGTCAGTGGAAGAGACAAGTTACAAGACTTCCCTTCTTCAAATGAGAAGTTGTCTCCCAGTGTAGGTCATGCAAAGCTGCGCTCACGGTCATATGTTGAGAGATCTGCAGCCTGGAGGCAACAACAAGATTCAATGATGATGGAGTTTCCCTCTTCCGGTTCCCTGCAAGAGACAGATATGAAGCCAGATCCAAGGCTCTCAATCATGAACAATCTCAAAAACCTGCAACGATCATTTGATGGGAATGACTCCATCTCAGGGCTCAAACTGTCAGAGTTGCAGCAAGATTGTCATAGTTGGAGTGTTTCCAAAGAGGATCGAAGAATATCTCCTCATGGGTGGGGCACTACCTTGCTGCCAGCAGTAAGTCCAGACAACACCAGCCATTTCAAAAACCAAACAAATTGTGTAGTATTGAGTTCTGACATCAGTGACACAATGAGAAGTATGGTTTCAGAGAGCAAAGTCTCAATCCAAGCTCCTGAACAGAAAGAAAGAGTCTGGCCTCATTGTTCTGTTGTTGATGGAACCAGAGACTCACCTCGAGTCTTCTTCACTGGTGGTGCTCCTCCTCCTCCTCGCCTCTCTGTAGATGGCAGAGATCATGTCATCAACAGAGAGAATTATGCAGAGTTGCAGGAAAACAGCTCTGAAGGGATGCTGCACCGTGGTGGTGGACCAAGTGTGGTAGCCCGCTTAATGGGCCTTGAAGAGCTTCCCAGTTCCAGTCCACCTTCTCTGCAAAAAGTCCTGCACACGAAACCTCCATCACGAGAGGCTAAACTGATTCAAGGACTATTGCGGGACTCTTCTCCGCCAAGGTTGTTGACCACCCAAAAACCATCACTGAGACCCAAGTCAGACAATTCTGCTTCCTTGCAAGAAGATCAAGGTGCTCGTCAACCCACAAGAAATCAAGTTGAAGGTTTTCAAGAGCCAAAACCAAGACCTAAATCACCTCTGTCTCCAAAGCATCTTCTCATAGATGGAATGCCACCCATCTTCTTCAGACAGAAAGTGGCTCATCAGCAAGACACTTTGAAAACCTGCCACCCACACTTGAAGAAGGCTCACTTCATGGAAGCAGCGGAGAGACCTGGGAGGCTGCCACTTGACATGAATGCATCACCCAACCCTGAACCCCTGGTGCATGGTGGCCTGGCACAGCAATTACAGCAGCTGCAATTAAGGAAGTTGGTCCAGGAACGGAAAAGTCTTAAGCAAATCCTTGAGACTATGCAGCTCAAAGGTTTATTGCATCCATCTCCTAGCAAGCACCCCACAGTCACAAATTTCTTCCCAGATTCCAAACCCGTACTCTTGCCAAAAGTTGCAATTACCAATGGGAGTCATCTTGCTCAGATGGACCTTGCAGGAGAATACCAAGAGTCTCCAGAATTTGGGGAAGCTCAAATCACAATGGACACAAAGAGACAGGAGCATAGACTAGTTGAAGGACTCTTGAATGCTGCAAGAACTGTCAGCCATGAGAAAGTTGGTGACACTTGTACCATGATGATCAGGCCCATCAGTACAAAGCCAACTGCTGTTGGACCACGAGCATCAAATCCTAGTCCTGCATTACCAGTCCAGTCTATGCAGCTTGACTGCATGCTGAGTAAATCTGGGAGCTCTGGGAATTTGGTCATGGCTGACACTCCACATGCCCATACTAATGATGGGTATGCAGTTTTCACACTCTTCACTACTATTCTAAAGCCAATCACACCATCAAAGGTGTTTCAGATTTCTTTTGCTGAGATCAGAAAGGTTGCCTTGCACACCTGTCCAGACAAACAAACCAAAAATTTCAAAATACCTTGAAACTTGTGAGCTGAAAGAAATTCATCCAATTTACTGATGCATAAGCTGCAGCCAGTTATCTTCAAGTTCTCCATTACTGCAATTTGTCAGAAAAGAAATTTCCATCTTGCATGACTCTAGTATGTCGTCAGCTGGTTGCATATCAATTTACACAAGAAAACTGATCGTTGATGTCTCCCTTGCAGGGGAACTATGAAGAGAGCTTCAGTGAAGACAGGTGGTCAGAGAAGTTGCCAAAGATTGCAGCAGCCAAAAGGGGCAGCAACTGAATCAAGCCCCAGAACCCCAAGATCACCTCGAGTAGGGAATCTCAAACCACTAGTAGCCTCTCCAAGACTTATACGAGAACAACGATCACCTCGAGCTAGATCACCAAGCCAAGCAGTGGCTTTTGGTAGTGGGAGTAAACGGTTGATGATGGAGTCTTCCGGTTCACAAGAACTGCAATCACCTCGACCTGGATCACCAAGCCAAGTAGTGGCTTTTGGTGGTGGGACTAAGCGGATGCTGGAGAGAAGTCCACAACCACAAAAATCTGTACCTCAAAGTCAAGCAAGTCAAGAGTTGGTGAAGGGCCCAAGGCAAAATCTACACATGGACCCTGAGTCTCCAAGAGTGAAAAGGCCATTGTCTGTCCTACATTCCAAGTCCACAAGTTCTAGAGTTCAGGAGCTGCATCCCCAAAACCAAAGTCTGAAGGATACTCTCAAGAGCAAGCAGTTGAATATCAAACTAGCCAAGGGAAGACTTGCAAGGAGCAGTCAACCCATGACTGATGATCCAACCACAGTGACAGCTTCATCTCAGGTTACTGTAGAAAAGTGTTCAGAATTGAGGAGCAGGAGTCTTGTACCAAGAAGATTGTCATTTGGACCTGACCAATCAACTGAAGTCATGAAAGATTTGGTCTCAGAGGAGACCACAACTTATACACAGAAAAACAATCATCAGAGCCTTGATGTCAAAACCCAAAGTAGCAATTTTCTGGTTAAGCAAGCTGGAGCAGCCTCCAAGCCTGAATGTGACTTTGATTCAGAAGAGAATCTACAAAAGCAAGTCCAATCTACAGAAGTTGGGAATGTGGATCGAAGTCAAGGTGTCAAGCTCCCAATGCTATCCATAAAGTGCAATCTTGGGGGTGATTTAAGCACCAGCACATCATGTGTTTCATCAAGACCTGAGCATCAAGGATTGGAGGTGAGGGATCCAAATAACTTGACTAACAAAAATGTCTTAGATCAAAACACTTTTGAGTTCCAATTGTGGGTACAAAACAATGATGGTCAAAATAAAAAACAGCCATTTTATTTCTAAGTGGATTAACATTTTTAGCACTAAGTTTGATTCACAAGAAATTTTCAGATCAAGAAGTCCCATGAGAAATATTGAACTGTTGTGGGTGGCTGTAATCTTTTTCTGTCTGCAACTGAACAACAGGAGACTGGTGAAATGCTGAAGGGATTGGAAGAAAGGAAACTTGTTGTCTGGAGTGAGAAACGCCCATCCAAAGTAGACTTCACCACACACAAGGACCTGCTGTTTGAGAAATGCATGAATTTCAGTGAGAATGATCAAATGGGTGATCCCAGTTCTAAACAGCCAAGCCCCATGTCAGTGCTTGACAATACATTTTTCAGAGATGAGGAAACTTGCACGGTGATCACTCCAAGGGTTGAAGAACACATCCTTCAAGGTAATAATATACTTCTTATGCAAATTCCAAATCCACAATTGTTTGACAATCATATGACTGTACTACATACATAAGCTTATGAAGGAAGAACAAACAAAATGCATACCCTAAATGTCAGAGACAGTAGTTCTCCTCTAGAATTCTAAATTCTGACAGTGGATTGATCTCCTGAAAAGATTCAACATCACACATTGTGTTCAGGCAGACAGGATCCTGTGTGCCCAAGGAATATAACCCTAACCTGAGCTTCTAATCCTGTAAAAGCGTGAAAGACTTTGTGAGAAATCTTAAGGAAAATTTAGGGTTTAGGGTTTATCACTGACGTTTGGTGATGGTTGGCTTTGTCTATGATTGCTTTCAGATGCTTTACTTGCATTGGAGAACATAAGACGCTCCAGGAGCTTTGCAAAGACCCTCATCAACAAGCAGCCTCCTCCTCCTCCTCCTCCTCCTCCTCCTCCTCCTCTCTCGGTGAACTCTAGAGAAATCATGCCTGAAGGAGTCTTCGGGACATCACCAGGCGAAGAAGACAAGCACGAGATCGTCATTAAAGAAGAAGAAGAACCTGCTCCTGCTGGACCCGACAATTGCTGCAACAGATCGGCCGAGCGAGAATTCGTCCGGGAGCTTCTCGTTGCTTCTGGACTTACAAAATCCTATGACGATGATGATGCTGAAATCTTCGAAGATCTTGAGCGGTACAATGAAGATTCAAGGAAGAGGAGTCGGAAATCGGGTCAGCTACAACACAGCCTTCTGCTTGACACCGTGAACGAAATACTGACGAGGAAACATGAGCTTGAGAATTCATATTCTAGGGTTTACATGCCGATTCCTCAGAAGAAGAAGAATCTGGTGGAAGAAGTTTGGGAGCAGATGCAAGGAATGATGATGATGAGAGCGACAACCTGTGCTGCCGATGATGTCTGTGACATCGTTCAGAGGATCCTTGAAAGAGACTTATTAGAGTCTAAGAGTACTAATGCTGCAGCACCGCAGACTGAATCATGGGCACATGACTACAGACTGGAGCTCAGCAAACTGGAGGTTGGGCTGGAGCAAATGATTTTCAAGGATTTGATGAACGAAGCAGTTGAGGAATTGAAGACTTGTTTTGGTAACAGTAGTAGTAGCAGTAGTAAGAACTGTTGTTCTTGCTGTTGCTGCTGCTGCTGCTGTTTGTGTTGTCATCAGCAGCAGCAGCAGCATCATCCTCCTCGTCTTCGTGGTAGTGCCTCCTGCAGCAGAAACTCTTTGCAGTTTCCAAAGAAGGCAACAGCTCGCAGGCAGCTTCTTTTCATGCATTGAAGTTGGAACCAAAAAAACTCTAATTGCGAGTTGAATCCAAAGATGGCAGACAAACCACAGACTTGGGATTTTCTGTTTGCATTGAGCTTGAAGCACCTGCAGACACAGAGACACACACACACACACAGACGAGAGAGATACGAGATCCAGAGCGCAACTGCAGAGACCAAAAGCGCAGCAAGATGATGATCTTGCGGCTCTGCACAATACAGTCTGGAATGCGAGAGAAGCTGTACATTATACTATATAATACGCAGTTCAAGCCGAAGTTCTGGCTGGGAAGGGCGGAGTACTAGGCAAGGGGATTGTTCTGTTAATTGTGCGACCTACATCGAGCTCAATTCCAGAATATTGACAGGTTTAGAAAGTCTCAATTCTACCACGGAATGATGAGATGCTGATTATAGGTGAGCCCATTCCAGAATGTTGTCAGGTGTTTTTAGAGAGGCCCAATTCTACCATGGAATGATGAGATGCTGATTTTGGGTGCACCCCATTCCAGAATCTTGACAGGTTTAGAGCGGCCCAATTCTACAATGGAATGATCAGATGCTGATTAGGGCTGAGCCCATTCTAGAATGTTGAGAGGCTTTTTAGAGAGGCCTAATTTCTACCATGGAAGATAAGATGCTGATTTTGGGCGCACCTGATTCCAGAATCTTGACAAATCTAGAGTGACCCAATTCTACGATGGAATGATCAGATGCTGATTATGGTGAGCCCATTCTAGAATATTGATAGGTTAAGAGAGGCCCAATGATAGAATAGACCTCCAAAAGCAAGTTGTTAATGTGCTCAATAAGAACTAGCAATTCAAAAACAAGGAATTATGAACATGTGGGCATTTGTCCCTTTAATAAACAAATAAGAACATATGCATGCACTGATTGTGCAACATGGTAGTGCTTGGGCTACTTTGACGGCCCTTCGGCTGCATCTGAAAGCTCAACGGAATGACGAGCAAATTGACTCTTTGGAAAATCATGTTCCACATATTGATGTTCAAGCAGAATTCAATGAAGGCACGTCAAAATCTGCACGTGAACGTTATAATCGCTTGAAGAGAGAACGACATGCTAAGCAACGTGAACAACCTTTTCTTCGTAGTGATGCATTGCAATTGTTTGGAGACGAAGATGCGTCAGCCCCGGGACGATGGGATTGTGGAGAAATGGACATAATATGTGGATTTTGTAGCGCAAAAATGTGGATCAAAGAATGATTGGCAAAGTCGAGGAAGAACCACCCACAATTTTCTCTGTGTTGTGAGAATGGCAAAGTTCTGTTGCCGAATCTTCCTGCAACACCGCAAGAGCTGGAAGTTCTTTTAACTAGTAAAGAGAGTAGTGCCGTCAAATTTCGAAATCAGATTCGCATGTACAATTCGGTGCTAGCATTCACTTCGCTCGGTGCCAAAATTGAGAGAGAAAGAAGAGACCCATAAACTGAAAATGCAAAAAAAGGGAGAGAAGCAAACTTGACATGGAAGGGTGCCCCACTCCATTTCCTTCCATGCACCCAAAAGCTCCAAGAATTCCACTAGAAAGCCATCCAACAACACAATTGACATTACACACATCCCTAACCATTATGAACAACATTCCATTCATTCGCCAAACAAAGCCAACAAATGCTACCATCTCCAACAAATTGTACACAAACTACACAAAGCAAAAACAACACTAAAGCATTCCAAAAATGTTAGATTTGAACTCAGAGACCTTAATTTAGTCTAAGCATGGGATATCTGGAATGTTTAGAAAATAATTTGAATGGATTTTGGGATTTTTATCATGGTATCAATGAGGGTGATGGTTCAAGCAAGGCAAGCCTATTTCTCCTCTCTATCATGCAGTATTTTACACTAATAAGATAACAACCTTAGGAATGAATCAACTGTTTTGCTTCAGCCAGGTTCCATTATATTATGTCCATCCAATGCCTGTTCACTACTTCATTACTATTGTTTTGGTTTACCTCTCCTTTACATCTGCTTTGATACTCCTTGCGGATGGATTTCCATCCTTGTTTATATATGTACACACACTTAGCAAGTTGGGTAACATATCGCCAACTTGCCAAGTCAAGTTTGGCACATGTCTGGCATGTCACATGCCAAATTGGGATATGGATTTCAAGCTAATATGCAGACTTCGAAATCAGATCTCCACAAAATAAACTTTCTCACATCTTGTCCGCAATTGTTATGTATTATTTCAACAATGTTTGGTTCATGTTTTTGGTTGTTTTTTAAACTTTTATCTTTTCAAACAACCATTGGTCCCCCCCCCCCTATCGCCCTGGTCCTTCGCATTTCCCACTCCGGTCCTTTACCCCGTCAAACCCCCCCCCGCCCGGTCCTTCGCATTTCCCACTTCGGTTCTTTACCCCCATCGATCCCCCCCACCCGATCCTTCACATTTCCCACTCCGGTTCCAAATGGTGACAAACTCTTTTGGGGGCAGCCAGAGACACACACCTTAATGAGTTCATTTGCCTCCAATGCATCACTGATCCACGTGCAGAAGTTGTTGTTGCTTGCAACAGGAGTAGCTCCATCTTGCTATATAATCTTCTATTTTAGGGAGCCTCCATAGTCTCAAAATTTTTTTTTTTGGGGTGATGGGCCAATCAAATTGGCTCGTTGCAGCCCAAAGTAAAAACAAAATTGGACTTCTGAACCCCCCCCCCCCAACTAATTACTACCCGTCCGGAGTCAAGGGAAGTTACTTTCTTCCTTTAATATATTTAATACTTGAATGGTCAGATGAACTAGAACACATAATCTTGTAATTTGAATGCAAAGTGTAGCCTAATGGTTTATAGAATGTTCAATAGGCTTTGTGTTTATCCAAAATGGCATTGTGGAGTTGGTGGATTTTGTTAGCCTTGCCTACTACCATGAAGGGAAGGATATTGTGTTTAAAGTCATTTTAGAGTATAGTAGCTTAAGGGATTTTGGACCCTAGGTAATAATACGTCTATTTTTTATATGAGGATTTTCTTAACATGATATTTTGGCTTGGTTTGAAACTTGAGATTAATTTATAGAGTTATAATAGCTTGAAGGATTTTGGTTTCTTTTAGAGGATAATTTTGAAGAATATATTTTTGCATGGTGAAATATTTGAGTTTCCATAATTCTTATTTTGCCTTAAGATGTTTTTTAATGTAAATGGCAAAGGCCACAATGTGACACACCCCTTGTTTACATGCAGTCAATTTATGTGTTGTTAAGAGTTGTGGATTCTGAAAAAAAAACAAGTTTGAACTTGTGACTTGCCATAAAAGTGTTCAATTATGATAGTTAGAGCATTTACAGACTTTTTTTAATAAGAGTTTTCAAAATGGAACAAAAAATAAATTGTTTGCATGTTAGGTGGTTCATCGATTGCAATCAAATATAATGTTTTTCATGTGTTTCCACTAAAATGGTAATTAATGAATTTAACACCTAAACTTGTTGTTGATGTTTGTGATAATGACACCATTTTATTATAAAGTATCATTATTTCATGTTCATTATAAAATATGATAAAATTTTGAATTTTTTTGATAATGTGGTGTAGTTTTTTTTATTTATGCAAATATTTTGCACTTTTATTTCATTTAAACAAAGGATATAGGATGTTAATAAATTTTGATTTGCAAGTGTGTTTTTGAAGTGTAATTTTAAAGAATGAATGTTAAATTATTGTATTACTATAAATTTTGTGCAATAATATTTTAGAGAAATGATTCTTATTTCCTATTATGTAATAGTTCTAAATTGAAGCAATTCTTGGTCAACATAAGGGTTTACTTGGAAGTTTTTGTTTGATATTGGAGAAAGCAAGTACATAATGTTTTTAGAATGAATTCAAAATAATGTTGTATATGTTAAAATGTGTTTTGTCACTCTAGCATGATTAACATTTGAACCTTATGCACAATGTATAGGACATTTTGCAACGAGGTGTATCTAGAATTGAATTATTTTTTTAATGTATTTGTGTAGAAGAAATGTGCTAGCATATTATTTGTGGGTGCTAGTTTTAAACAAAATCAAATCTATGTCTTGAGAAGTTTGCAACATTGTTGGAAATTGATTTTAAGTGTTAATGAAATTCATGTGGTCTTGTAACATCACCTTGTTTAATTCATAATATCTTACATTTTCATGCCAAAAGTTTGGTCCAAGTGCATTGAAGGCATTTTTTTTTTGTTTAAAAATCCATTTGGCAAAGATTGGTAGAAATTGCTTATCATTATAACATTGAAGCCACCCATAAATGTGTTGTGGGCTTGTTAAATAACACATAATATGTGACCAATGAAAGTTAGCATTTTATTACCTTCAAAAAATATTTCATCTATCACTATTGATTGAAGTGGATTGTACACTATGTCAAACAAAACAATTTATAATTACATATACAACTAATATTATAGTAATATAGGATGTTGATGATTATCTAACTAGGTAGTTGAATAGGAAACATTGCTAAGAAGATGCAATCATATCCATGGACATAAACATGTATATGGCTATGACTTTTGTGACTACAATCATGAAATTTTGATATAAAAAATAAATTAAATCATACAATCCGAATTATTGAATCATTGATTTAAAATATATGTTATACATTCTCAATTTATGTAATATCACCACATGGCAATTAGAGTTGAAATCAACATCCCACATGTCTCATTTTAGTGTTTTACAATTAGCTTTTTTGAATATATATAATAATGGTAATCCTATCATTTTTAACTTTGAAGAAATCATAGCATTGCAAAATAGAGCCAACCAAATGGTGCCACATATTTGTGATTTAGTCATAGTGTGGATTTGTCATGGGAAAATAGGGTTTCAACTAGGAATAGACACATGGCATTGTCAATCCCAATCAAATGTTGGCACATATTAGTTCAAAAATTACAAAATCTACAAATCTTTGAAATAAAAAATTATGAATTATGGAAAGAAAACTCATTTTTTTATAATTCAATTTAATGATCTCAAAATATCCATGTTTTGCAAAGTCCATTTACCTACATAGACAAAAAAATTCCAAGACATGGTTTCATTAGAAATATTTAGAAGTTATATATAAGGGTGGTGCATGGGGAAATGTTAACATCAACATAATTTTATTTTTTTAATTAAAAAAACCCAATTTTACAGGGTTCACTAGGCTCAAAATACAATAAAAATATGGACTTTCAATTGGATTCTCTATTACCATTTTTGACCCATTGTAGTGTGTTTCTACCTAATGACAAACAAGCTCCCATAACTAGGGGTTGATTGGAAATAATTTTTATAATGAAAAAAAGTTGTGATGTCAAAATGTTGAGAATGAAACTCAAAAGAGACAAAATCGTGACTATGATCCATATATGACAAAAGTAATAGTCCACATTCACATAATGATGTGGAATATTAAATGGTGATCAATTATCTTCTAAATATACACAACAATAAACAAGCCCTCCAAACTTAAAGGTGAATTGGAATCAATCTCCAAAACATAACAACCATACTAAATGTTGAACAAGATACACTAATGTAAGCCAACCATATGTCAGTGAACATTAGTTCATAATCTACATGTTTTTCCAAGATTGGAAATGACAATTTGCAACAAAGATAGATGTACCGAAAACTTATTAAAACAAATTAGAAATCAACTTAACATGAAGTATGCAGGGGAAAGAAAATCACAATAGTCTTCCAATATTATGTGCTACAACTATTCACATAGTAAATAATTAAGCTAGCTAAACAAGCATTAGCGTGTAGGTATGCTTGGATTTGTTGGCTATGATTATGGACATGGTTACTATGTTGGTATGGTACATAACATTATTGTAATAGATGCACACAATTGGTCCACATTTTGCAATACAAACCCCTAATTGATCTAATGGACCTTCCAATAGACTTTTATTTCAGGGGTTATAATTGTTCACAAATACACTAACAAATGAAGATTCATCTTCACACTTGACAATAAAATCAATGATAATGAGATCAAGTAAAAAAAACCTTGCCAAAAAAAATTTAGAAAACAACCATTGTGTTAGTCCCAACCAAAGCAATACAAATTCAACAAGGATGTGGAAATACTAAAATTGACTACTTTCAAAAACTTGAACAATTAAGGAAGGGATGCAATTGGATGCAACTATGATTGGGTGGACCCATTACAAATCACTTCAAGAAATGGTTAAAGAACTAAAATTGACCAAATAATTTTTGTGATCCTTTCCCTTAAATGTTTTCACAAGTATAGATTGTGCATGCCAAAGTATATGACCCTAGGTTTTCATTAGAATAGGAATTGCTGCAAATTTTTATTCCTAATTTTCATCACTTGGAAATTGAAATCCATTGAAGTTGATTCAACATGTATGAACATTTATTTACTTGTGTTCTCATTGATTACAAGCAACTTGATGTGACAATTGGTGCCTCCATTGATTTAAAGGGGACTATTTGTTTCAAGTAACATGCATGCCAATTATAGATCAATATTGGATCCAACTTATTTTAGTTCCATAGTTCATCACCACTTGCCCATAAGCAATGTAAGATCCTTCTTTTAACATCAAGGTGCAATTACACTAATAGGAGTCACAACATGTGTAATCAATGGACAAACCCATCTAGGTGGTACCACTAAGAACGTCACACCTTGATTTTCTTGGACCTATTGAACTTTGAAAGATTGTAAGAAACACTTAAATGAACATTTTCATAAAACATTTTAATGAATAAATTTATTAAGTTCCATATATTTTGAAAACTCAATAATATCAAGAATAATTTCTATTTTGATGTTCATGATCATTACATTTATAAAAAGTTTCAAAAACATAATGCTAGTTTTTTCCCTTAAACTTTCTAGTCAGGAACACAAATTTGAAAGATGATTTGAGAATTTTCTTATGAATTTTCTTCCTAAAGTAATTAGGAAGTCATTCTATTTTCAGATTTTTATTTGGAAATTAATTGATTAAATATGATTTAGTTATGAATTTCCAAAGTTGAAGTTGTCAATTTTTTAAGGGGCCATTTTAATTAGGAATATATATATATAATTTTTCAAAAAACTTCAAGCCATTTATTAAAACATGCAATTGATAAACATGAAAGAATAATAATTTATAGTTGTGAAAATATTTAACAAAAAAGGCCCAAAAAATGATTTGGTTGTTTTCGGTTCCTTAACCATTCCTTGAGGTGGTTCCTAGTGGTACCACCCAAGGATGGGTTCACCCCAATATTTGGTTTCTCAATGTTCATATTTTTTATATCCAAAATTATACTAATGTTGCAAGTTTAAAATCATGAAACCCTTTTAATATATTATGAAAATATGTGGAATAGTTGTTTGGATTGAATCTAACATGAGTATATAGTATTCAAAAGCATGCATATGAGATTTAGAAAACACATAAATTGTTAATATACAAACAAAATCTCCCTATCACATCATACAAACATCATTCACATATGCACCTTAATGAAACCATTACATTTTAATTGATCATACTTGAAACATATCATTTTCCATCTCATTTTTAAAGCATTTTGTTTAGGGTTTAAGGTTTAAGGTTTTACTTTATTTGCACTATGTTGCAAAGCATTCCAACTCCAAAAGACAATATGCATATTGGAAAGTGATGACCACTTTGAAAAGGGATCATTAAAAACCTTACAATTGCCATGGTCTCCAAGTGCCACCTTTTATATATCCCCAACAAGACTTGTGAACAAATGCATTGGGATTGCAAAAGTTGTTCGGTAGTATGTTACAAAGGTTGCATAGAAACACATGGCAAGTTCTTGGTGAATCTCTCTTCCCATCTACTTTGCTTGTGGTGTGAAGAATCGTAAAAATGGACTTGTCCTCATCTCTTCTTGTTGTTGACATCAAACACAATTCTACTCTCAAGAACTTGGTGCTTGCGAAAAGAAAATCATTTTCAACACAACAAATCCATTTTGATAAAAACACATCATGTGAAATCACATAAAGGATTTTATTTGAAAATTTATCATTTATGAAAAGATCAAAGTTGAGATGAAAAATGATAATCAAACATCAAAACTTAGGAGTTTTCTAAATAATAGTGGTTTAAAAAAACAACACAAAAAAGTGCATGCAAAGAGGGGAGAGGTAAATTCAAATCCTAAACCATCTAAACTTTAAACCCTTGAATTCAATCCCCACAATGACGACTGCACTTTTGTTGGTTTGGCCCATGTGAAGAAATTATAAGCATTTGTATAACATTTTGATGAAACAACATTTTGAACCAATATGTGAATGAGAACTAGACATAATCTAGTTGTTTTTTAAAGCTTACTTTTTTAAAAAATCAAATTCAATTTTGCATTCAAATTAGCAAACCAAGTTACTTGGTTTATAATCATCTCACGATTTTGTTGGCTTTGCCTATATGTAAAGGCTACACAACAATATGGGATTTTGGGGTAGAATTTGGCTCAAACTTGAACCAATGTGGATGGCAATTGGAGCTCTCATTATGTACATCTACAAAAGAGAAATTCTAAATCCAAAATGTGAATTATTTAATTTGAACATGCCCTATAAGGGCAAAGCCATTACACAATGAGTTGCTTGTTTATGCATTTGCCCATGTGATGACATGGGCATTGGAAATGTGACTAGATAAACACAAAAAAACAAAATTCAAGTTTGAACTTTGAATTTGCCATCATGGGTAAAGTCATATGAACAAATTGTTTGAACTTGTTGTTAAGAGCAAAGCCATTACATGATGAAATAAGGGCATATTTGTGTTATGTGTGTTACACCCAATGGTCGACCAATGTTAATTGGTCATGATCATTATTTCAACCTAATGTGTTTTCCTACCATGGTCTATACATGGGTTGAAACTCGCAACTAGAGTCTTCTCTCAGTTGAAAGTTGTGCACATCTTGAAGTTGTGCACTGCCACCTTTGGAACAGAGCACAACTTCTGTCTGCTCCAATAATTTTTGTCACACAACTTGTTCTAGGATTGTGACCAAAACATTTGTGGGCTGACACATTCCTCAGGCAATCCTTCAATAATGCTTTGAAAAGCATCAATTAAAATGTGCTTGGCATAACAACCCTAAGCTAAACATTCCTCCATTTCACATAGGTAACTTTAAGCTTCAGGAACATTGCATCCAACCCTCATTGAATGATTTTTGCACCGATGGTCTTTCACTCCCTCACTAGCACAATCATGTATCACGAACTTCATATGAGCATTCACGTTTCATTTCTAAAAATATCATGTACTACATACTCCCCAATATTGATGAAAAGATTCCACCCAAGTTTGGTTGTTGTAGGAATTGGAATTAGCAAGTGACTTGAGGGGAGGCAATTTCTTCTAGTGTGTACAAACATGATCATGAGACGATATCAATCCACCTCATAAAAGTAGAGTAACACTAAAAAATGTAAACTCACACACAAGATTGACCTACTTTCTTGATGATAAGACCTGCTATTTTGATGCCTTTCTGGTTTGCATTTAGCATAATGAATCATCTTCAAGTTTACAAAGGATTTCCAAGTGCTAAACAATTGTCATGTGCTTGACTTCAATTTACCAAATTACCAATTGATATTGTCCTCAAACATTCGATCACTATCCATAAAAAGAATTGTGTTTCCCCCATTTAGGAAACAAACACTACCTAGGAAGCCAACACTAACATTTAAAAAGTTGAATCTCACAGTATTATTATTGGCAATGATAAGGTGGATAAAAGTTCAATATCGCAGTATAGTTATTGGGAATGATAAGGTAGATAAATGAGCCTAGGTTGATGCCTAATTCCTGACTATAGTTCAGCAACCCAATACACCTTTTGTAAATTTACCGACTTTTCACTTTATGCATTGAACCTAGATATGTTGAAAACAAAAGGAGAAATTAGCAAACGTAAGAAATATTCAACAAAGAAAACATCAGATAACATACAAAGATCACCTAAAAGCATCATTACAACTTAGTGGATAGAATGATCAGTTCAAGGAGCCTGAGGGCCAAGACTAATTCCTCAAAGCTTTGTTGGTCCACACCTTAAAACTCATCTTCAATTTCAATAGTCTCGACATCCACTCAGTTTCCAAAATAACTCAAATACATACATAAGATGAAAGAGGCACCAGACCTAAGTGCTACATATGGCAGAGACATGAAACTGAAACTCCAGGAAGTGAGCTCCATGCCCACCTTTTCAGTGCTACCACATCTGATAACACTGTTGAACTTTGACTGCATTACAATACCACTAGACATGCTACTGTAAACAAAATTAACTCGATGGAGTGATTGACAAGCCATATTACTGGCGTCACCAGTAGTCCATGCTACACTATATCTTCAAAGTGATGAAAGCAATTGGCATCCCTCACCATGATTGCTCTCCCAACTATTCTTGAGATGAAATTTGTGGAAGTGTGGCAATCTTCACAAACCTGAAGATTTTTTCTGATTCAGAGAGGTGTACTGGGAGCTGTGTTGATGAGCCCAAATGCAATAGATAGTTTCTGGCTATGGTGACACGGATGAAACACTTGTTCTTCTTCTTCCAGATCATGCAGAACAAATTTTGTACAAGGCATGTACCCCATATCATGCTTGAGCCCTGACAAACTCTGCAGTTATGCATGCATTTCAATGATCTGGGGGTGGTCTTGATCCATGAATTTCAGACGTATGCACCTCACTATTCACTTCAATCCAAGTGTGACCTGGCTGTTTCTTCACACCTTTTTCCTTTCTCTGCCACTCAACATTCTCACAGAGATGTCTCCTGCCAACAGCAGCATAGATGTTTGACAGCAGCACATAAGCAACAGCATTTTCAGGCTCCAGTTCAAGAATTCGTTTGGCAACACGTTCTGCCATCTCCACATTACCATGAATTCTGCAAGCTCCGAGCAAAGCCATCCATGCAGCCACATGTGGTTTACAGGGCATTGCCATGACCATATTCTCTGCCTCCTGTAGATGGCCAGCACGGCCAAAAAGGTTGACCATACATGTGTAATGTTCCACTTTTGCAGAAATCATATAGTCCATAACCATTGAGGCATAACAGCACATGCCTTCATCGACCAGACCTGCATGGCTACAAGCTGACAGAAGACAAATAAAAGTGATATCATATAGAATCCCGGACCATATATCTTTAGAATATGAACATGCATAATTGCCAGACATGGATGGAACAATATCTGGAACCCTTGTGATTTTCAAATTAGGCCACTCTACAAAACCAAGTACATCTTGATTGTTAACCTGATGCTAGCATATCCTTATTGGAAGTAAAATTCAAGGACGGCCATTTGGGACAACCAGATTTGAAAAACAAGGGCAATGAAATTACAGACATCATTGTACACATAGAGACATGAAGCAATTTGGCAATGGGGCAACCAGAATTCAAGAACTGCCATATCTACAACCATCGTTTATATTTGTAGTCAGTTTGATTTTGAAAACTGGCACTTCCATTGCAGTGACCGACAGGTACAGAGTTTAGCTACCACAACAAAATTGACTATAGTAAGCTCAGTGCACACCTGCTTCTCCATGATGGTGACTCTGACGTTCTGCAAAGAAAAACAGATCTTTGATGATTTGCACATTCCAATATCAGATCGCTAATAATATCATCTGTTAACTGTTGATGATCTACTTACCATTTATAGATTTTTCAGTTGACTTCTGGCTGCATATGACAACTTTGCTTCACATCCTCAATTTCTTCTAACAGGGATCCTCATACAACCTCCTATATTTTTTCCCAGACAGGGGGAACTCCCACGCAAAACCACAAATGCCCTTTCTTGGTGAAACAGCCCCAAGGACAATTTTCCACACCTTCCCTTAATTCCAAACTTCTGAATCAGACCAGTTCCCTTGCTTGGGCACAAGCTAAGGTTGCTACACAATCAATAGCAGGCCTCTCAAAAGAGAGCACCCTCTGCCAGCTTTCAAAGATGCAGAGTTCAACAATTGTGACCTGGCAAATCAAGTAAAATTTTCATTACCAGATCTCTGAGATGTAGTGGCACAACAAAGCAAAAGAAGGAAGAAACTTGAAGACAAGTACATGCTTTGAAATTATTGGATAGAAAGAGGGGGCAGAGAGAGGAGGACAACTCAACAATTTCACTTCCCAACCAGACATCCATGTGCACTGATCATCAAACTCAAATATCCTTGTCTAATCCTGAGGTTGATAGCCCACTTGCACAACCAACAAAGGAACAGAAGGAATAAATCCATGTGAAGTTGTAGAGGACAAATAGAACCTATGTCACACATTGAATACACCCCTTGCAGGTTTTTCTTCAACATGTTGTCACATGCATAATGACTAGATGGAAATCTGATATAATTCTAAGTGCTGAGAATTTCTCAATATTTATGATAGTAGGGAACCTGAAAAGACTTTGGAAGTCACCTTAAAATAAGGAAATGTGTATACTTCAGATCTGACAAGGAAACAACAACCATCATTAGTAACAGAAAAGAGAAAACCTAACTGGAAAGAAAAAAGAAAGCCAGACCATGAAACATAATTAATGAGCGATTCACAGCCTGTGCTTATGACATTAAGGGATAAGACTAAAATAGAAAGGAAAAAAGGCCAGAAAGAAAAACCCCAACAAAAGATGAAAAGGAGAGAAAACAGAGAGGAGAGGAGGAAATGCCATACACCATTCATAAACACAGGCTGTTTTGCAGCACATTTTCCATTACCAAATGTGGTCTACATTCCATTCTGCATGCAAAAGCATTGCCAAATCAAGCAACTGATTGGAAGCTCACCTGACTCTCAGTGTATTGCCATGGCAGGCTCAAAGGTTGCACCTTATTCTCCAGAACAGGAATTTTATGCTTTTCTCAGGCATGCCTTTGCTTCTGCAAGCCATGCATTCCATGTGCTTTCACTGAAGAGCACAAAGTGGACCTGCAAAATCAACAAAATAAGTAGCAAGATCATTTGCCAGGTCAACCAAATCAGGAGCATCTATAATTATAAATTGCTCATCTACAAGATAGTTAGACTTGCCAAATTGTACATTCTGTCATGAGAGTCAATCATGTCCAATATCTACACAGGAAATCCACAACAAAACTTTCAACATAACACAATATGCAGAAGCACATTACAGTAAAAACCACAATGGCACAGTTGCAAGCTCAAGTCACTTGAAACCCGAATGTACGAAATAAATTACTCTTACTGCAGAACAGGACAAGCAGACTTACCTCCAATAGACCACCTGAACTTTCTTTCAACGTTTGAATTGCAATTTTTGCTGCTTTCTTGTGTGGATACCTGTCATTTACACCTCTTATTACTCCTTTCTAGAGCATCCATGAACACTGACCAAATTGCAGACCATCCTCAATCTGAGAAGGAACAGTGGAACAGTACAGCTTGCTGCTTACAGTGAAGTTGGAGAATATATCTATGATATTGTGAAGAAAACTCCACAATTAACACTTTGAAGGAAACCATTATGTTGATTGAAGCAAAACCAACATGAACTTCAAAGGGTGAACATGGTCCTAAACTCATAACCTTATGAGTGTCACTCACAAAGTATCAGAACATAGCAGTGACAAACATGGCAACCAAAACTAACACAGTGAGAAAAACAGTGGTCACAACTGTTGGAGAATATTGCAACTAACCTATACACTCCACATGAGATGGCAGGAAATGCAATGTACTTCACACCAGCTTCAGTAGCCACAGCCACAGAGCTCCTGTACACAGTTACAGTAACATGTTAGACCATGTTATACGCTGACAAAGCCACAATCAAGTTGCTTCCAACAAAAAACTACACAGTACAAACCTGTATAGAAGAAACAAATACGGCCTCCCTCAGAAATCATGCAATTGTTGATTCAAAGAAATAATACCTGTAAGCTTTAGCCAAAGGCTCTGCAGAAACCTCATCACTACTATACCTTGGCCCCACTGTGTGAATAACTTTTGATGCAGGAAGATTGAATCCTCTGCCACAGAGTACCACAGCTGTAATCATCACTCAACATATCCAGATGAAAAAATTAACTTCATGTCAAGAAACTCTAGAAATCAGTGGAAGAGCAAAACAGGTGTAGCTGGTACCCTGTGATGACAGCAGAACCAGTTGGGCAGCGTACACCTCTTGTCACCTCTGGCACTGCATAGCATGCATCTAACAGCTCGGGTCCTGCTGCACTGTGTATTGCTGCATTTGTTAAGCAAAACAAGCAGTGCAATGTTACATAGGTATTGGTTGGTTACTCTTCCATAAGCAAAGTTTCTGGAAGCGTTAATTCAACGAGTCTATGTCGAGCTGAGGAATAAGTGCTATAAGTAGATGGTGGACGGATGGACAGCAACCCACTTTCACCATTAGGTCATTCACTTCAAACAGCATACAAGATCCATGAACAGGAAAAACAAGCTCAATAACATGATGGAGTCATTGTATCAGGATGCTTGACATGACATCCATACCAACACAGATCTTAAACTTAAGAAAGAGGGCAATCAGCAAATTGGTCAAGTACAACAAGAAAAGAATGTTCAATGTGCACACAATATTGTATTCAAATTAAGGGCATGATCATTACCTCCATCAACACCTCCCCCACCCAACATCGCATCATTGGCAGCATTTACCTGCATTGAGTAACCAAACCGTTTCCTTTAGACAGTCTGACTGTTTTTTTTCCTGTAGAATCGAAACGGAGGAGAAGCTTAGGTGTTTGCTACCTTAGTGTGACTCAGTGGCTCTTCTTCGGAGGACTTCACCTTCAGTCTTAAGCTATAATCATCTCGTTCAACGCTGAAATCAACGTTGAAAACATCTTTCGTGCTCCTAGACTCGTGGACGTTGTTCTCTGAACATCTATCTACACAAACGGAAAGTGCGTACAAACTCTTTTCCCAGATATCTGAATATGGTGGATCGACCGACGACTTGCCGGGACCATTGGGAAACCAGAACCGAGTGAGCGAAGAGACAGGAAGTTCATTATAAAAGCATCGAACTTGGAGAGTGAATGAGGACTTACAATAGCGTCTGTCTTTCCATCAACAAACCATTTGGTAATATCCCCCCGATGAAGCGCCAGAGAGCACGAATCAGAGATCCGGAACCACTTTCCATCTCGTGGTCCCCGGTTCTCTCCGCCAGCCCCACCTGCTGCTTCGCTTCTCCCTCCGGTCTGTGATATGCCACTTGCACCTTCCCACCCAGCTCCTCCTGCCCCCGTCGCTGACGACGAGTCTCTTCTCTCGTCGTCCAATCCCTCTCCTGCTCCATCCTTACCACAAATCATGCGCTGTAGTAAACCTCCAGCTTCACGCTCCTCCTCCTCTTCTCTGTCCTCCTCTTCTTCCTTCTCCATATCCTCGTCGCCACTGTTTTGTCCTAAATCCCTATGCTTGCTGCTCGTCCGCGTTCGACAACCAAAATTCCAAACATGTGTCGACGAAAAGCCCTCACAGGAAACTGCAAAAGCCGGAGACGAAGACGATGCTGGTTCTTGTTGCAATGAAAAAGAATCTGCTGGCCAACCTGGGAAATCCGAAGCCATGCAGTCGTCGTCCACAGAACGCACGGCATACACAGGAGGAGCCATGGAAATATCAAGCGACAATTCAGGGAGATCGCGTCGTAGTGGAGGAGGACAAGGTGCAGGACGACGGATCGAAGAGAACGGCGCTGCTGCGAGTCCGCGACGAACCCTCTGCGACGGAGAAAGCACGATGTAGTCACAACAGTACGTACGAGGAATCGGAGAGCGCTGCCGTTGCCGCGAATCCGCGAGACCTCTCCGTACCAGTCACGGCGGAGAACACGAGGTAGTCGTATGAATTGTAGGCGCAGTTGCGTAACGTCTCGTGACTGCGTTAGAGAGAAGGAGAGAATGTGTGTGTGTGTGTGTGTGTGTTTTTTTCCAATTTTGTGGTTTCGTTAGGTCCGCTTAAGACCAGGAGTGGAGGCCAAAAAATCTTGGGGTCAATAATGAGAAATTTGAAAACTTCTTGGCTCGTTGTTTGGCCCCAAGTCATTAATAAAATATTATTTGTTTGAAGGCCAATGAGTTCATGTGTAAAGCCATTGAGGCCAAAACATAAGGACCAAGATTTCAACCCTTCATATGGTTTCATTTTTATTTTTTTTTCAATATCATTTTTTCTTTCAGCTTTGCTTCCTCTCTCAAGCTAAATCCTAAAAGGCATACCATCCTGAATGAACATAGATATAAGATTCTTGTAATTTTTGTGTTTTTTATGGTGGTTTGATATGTTATTATTGTAATTGTGGCATTGCAACAACTTGCACTTCATCAATATTATAGTGCAATGATAACGATGGTCGTTTGCAATGTGAAAGCAAATATAATAACAAGAAAAAAAATTGATCAACGGATTCATAGAATTTGCATTCATGCATTTCTTCCATTGAAATGTCATTTGTTAATTTGTCAATCTCGTATAGCTTGAACAATAAATTGAACTTCTTATTGCATAGTTCAGATGTCCTTCCAAATTCAAAAATTGCAAACACATGCAAGCATGTAATTTCAGCCACATATGAACCCCTATACATTGAAATAGAAAGTCAGAAATGTTAATCTATGGGCCCTCTATTATTTAAAAGTTAGAAATGATAATTTATGAGTTGACTTAGATATGAAATGGTGCAAAACACATTTCTAGAAGAAAATTCCTTCTCCATCCACCCAAACAACTTGAGGCCAAGGGTCTTTTAAAAGCCCTGATTGGCCTTAATCTGAATTTAAATCTTTATTTGTCAAGTACTTTTAAAGTGTCATCAATTTATTTTTTTATAAATAATGGGTATTTCAAAAAATGAAGATGTTGTCATTACAATTTTTGAAATGCCCACCCTTCATAGAAGAAAGATTAAACACAATAATGAACCCTCTAACTACATGAAAAGAATTCAAAAAGCTCTTTATGATTTTTTTCCAAATTTTCCCTAGTCTTTAACAAATTTAGTTGCATTTACATTTTTAAATTCTTTTTTTTCTTTTGCATTACCAAATGACAAAAATAAGCCCAAAAAAATGTTGTATGTGAGGTACATAATTTGCCTTCTTTGGTACTACAAAAGAGAAGGGAAAAATACAACAATAAAGGTAAGTTTAAAAAACAATGTGTCATGAGATGCAAAATTTGATTTCTTTGGTAGTATGAAAAAGAAGAAGGAAAACATATATATATATATGTAGTCTCATTTGGTGCAAAATTTAGGCTTATAGGGTAGCACAATAAAAATTTTAAAAATTGAAAATTTTCTTCATGACACATTTAATTTTGTGTTTGCAAATTTGTTTGGAAGCATGAAACTAGAACAAAAAACCAAATAAAAGTAGCATTAATCTCATGAGGTGTATATTTTTTGGCTTCTTGGATAGTGCAAAGAAGAAGGGGAAAAGACAAACAAAGAAAAACCAAAACGATGCTTTTCATTATAATTTTTTTTTAACTATGCAATTTTTTTTCCTATTTGTGATTTAGAAACTAGTTAAACCATGTGTTTAACATTTTGAAAGTTTTTTCAACATATCACTTTATTGCTATGTTTCTTTGTATCATGTTAGCTCAAGTCATAATCATAAGACATCCATAATTAATATTCGAACTTTCTAAACCTAGTTAGATTTTCTTTTCTTTTCTTTTGGTCATGCTAGGCAAGGTCATAATCATAAAAGATTCATAACGTAGCACAACCATTCATCTTGTAATTTATATTAATATTTATTTATAACATTTGGAACTTGAATGAAAGTTATAAAAAACTTCTATTATGTTTTCTTTTCTTTTTCTGGGTTGTAATATTAAAAGCTTTAAGTTAAAAGCTTATATCAATCTCCGTTAGAAATCAATTTATTTGAGCTAACTATAATTATGGATCATTCACACCTAAAACTAAAGCAATGATAAACAAATGTTAGAAATTTCACAAGATACAACAATCCACACCTAATGCCATCAATACCACCAAAATTGACGTAACATTTGATGTGGTGGTCATTGTTAAAACAATGTTACCAAAACAAATGTAATATAAAATCTTGAATTTTCATGGAAAAAAACCAAAATGCACCAAAAACCAACTTTTAATGACTAGAAAAAAAATCAACCAAATACTTTGTGGCAAGTTATATTTCAAAAATTCAATCATGCATTGTTTCACTCGCATGATCCTATGAAACTTTGTAGTATGGCTACAAGGCTTCAGAATTAACATACTACACAACTTCAAGTGAAGCTCTTACTATAGTAGCTTCACAATCATGCCTTTGTATTTATGACACTTATGTGACCTTCACAATGTTATGCAACATTACTTTCACAATTTCAAGCATTGCAAAACATTTAACATGTCTTAGCAACAAGGTGTCAACAACTTTGCCTAGAAATTTAACAATGCAAAAGAAAGCAAGAACTAAGGTGCATGCACATGCAATTCATCAAATTACAATACAAACACAAATCTAAAGATGAATTCAATAGCTACTTCATGGAATTTGTGGAAAGACATGGAAATGATGTAAATATGTAATATTGTTGTAGAAAGAAATCATGAATCATAGAATTCAAAAAGAGGTTGCAAATCACAAAAGGGGAATTAGAAAGGGTAGAATCTAGAGACAAATGAAAAACATTGTTGTTGAATTGATATTAAACTCCACTTGCAAGCTAACATGAAAGATGTCATTATTGAAATAAGAGGTTTTATACTAGGTTTTTTTGACAAATTATAATCATATTGTTATTCATATTAGACACTAAACAAAATTGGCTTACTCAAAACATATTAATTGTATAAGCCAAAAAATTTACTATCTATTTTGACTAAATTAGTTTGTTGACATGTATTGTCCATTTTAATATAAATGACTAAAACAACCAGTCGACATCACCTTGTTAATTTAACTATTAACTATATTATTATTATTATTATTATATCTTTTAAATTTTCAATCTTTTTTTATTGAATTATTAAGGAGTCCAAAACATAATTGTGCTCAACATGTGAGTCCAATGCCCACATGTAAAGGCTAACTACATAAAGTTCACTAAACCCACAACATATTGTCATGATGACATCATGCTCACAACATGTTCAAAACGATATTTGAACCTTCATCTTTTTTGCCACAATTTAAATCTTTCAATGTTCAATTTCCATATCACATCACATGGTGATAAAAATTGTTATCGCAAAATACATAAACACATTTTTTAAAATATTTTTCATTATAATATTATTACATGACTAATAATCTCATAATATAATTGATTATACATGTATATCATTAATATAACTATTTTATTTATTTCATAATTACATAAGAACTTATAATGCTTTTTAATTTCAAAATGTGAAATGTATTACATTAAGTTTTTAAAAAATTTCATTTATTCAAATTTTCATTTAATTAAATTTTATAATAGTTAGAACTCAAAAAATGAAAAAAATACATTGATTATCGAGTTGGTAAAAAACCAAGCAAATCAATTGAATTAAAATTGTGTTAATTAAAATTTATAAATTAAACTGATTTTAAATTATTTCCAATTTAAAAGCATTACATTAGTTTAAAAGTTTCACATGTATGCTAGTTACGTTATAAATTTTTAATAATTTAAAATATAAAATCTTAGTTTGATCTTCAATTTTTTCACATATAATTTATTATATTTTAGTTATTTTGTCCTATTTAAAATATAATATGAGGTATTACAAACAACAAATGAAAACATGAATTCCATAATGTACATTCTTGTCATATTCCATGTCAACAAATTACACACTATTGGTGGATAATCATATTTTTTAGAAGTATTAAGTACAATTTCATAAATAAATTGGCTATGATTATTTTTAGTCATTTCAAAAGTACATGTCATATTGCATGTTAAAGTATAGATGTCATATTGTCACTATCTTTAATCACATTTGATTTGACATTATCCATGTCTAAATGTTTGTGACTATTTTTAATTGCTCACATAATTCATGTATGCATTGGATATTCCACACATAGTTTGGCACGTTTAATTTGACTATAATGTCATTTGTAATTAATCATATTAAACAAACCTACTTGCTTTGTGATAAAAATAATCCTCATTAAAAGGTTTAGCATGGTTTGAAATCAAAAAATGCATGCAATTTATGGTTTTTTTAGTGTTCAAAAAATGACCCAAAAATTTAAAACCTTGCATTATTGTTTGCTTCTTGCTTCCATTACGCTAAGCAAATACCTTCCCCAAAATAATCTTGATTACAATAGATGACACACCCGCAAGCTCCTCGATGGACTCACTACAAGTCCAAAGGTGAAGATAGTGGAAAGAGAAGGAGTTGGGGTGTGCTCCTTGACTCGTACATTTCGGGGGTAGAGGGGCGCATTGAAGCTCCAAGATGGTACTAGGAAGATTGACAAGCAACTCAATTATTCACATGGACCTACACAAATCAAACAACCAATTGGTTAGTGCCTAGTTAGAGCATTTTTGGTGTACAAACAAGCCATGGGTAAACACGGACTCACAAGACTCACCATGGCCCGGACTTGGGGGAAGCCACCACCTTCCCCCTTATAATATACTATGTGCCTGGTCACAGGACCAGCACCCAAATGTCATTTTATCTCGAGATTCCCAATTCCCAAAATTGGGACTCTTGCAACTTTGGAATCCCATAACTTTGTGTGTAGACCACCGATTGAGGTGAGGTGTGAAGAAAAGTTGTAGCCCTCAAATATTTCCAACAATATGTGGCATGCCACTTGCACGCAAGGGAATCAAAGTGATTCCCAACTTTTAGTGGTCAGGAGTCAAATTGCCAATTTGACTCTCGACCCTTCTTTGGGCCATAATTTGTGTTTAAGGTACCCAAATGAGTCATGCGAACCCATTTTAGACATCTAAGTTCCAATAGCTTTCCAATGATATAATGAACTTTTCAATCCAATGATTTTTGTCCCTTGCAATCGCCTTTTGAAGATTTGGAAGTCCATTGGGACACCAATTCCCAAAATGGGAGCTCACTTGGGAGTGTGGGGTTCATTCCCTCACATTCTTCCACACTCACAGAAGCATGAAATGTGACTCCCGGGCTTCACTCTTGGCCCACACCTTCACAAGCCCTTACCTTGGTTGCGAGCCCAAGGTTAGGGTTACGACAATAGGTTGCACCCTTGAACAATTTTGTACAAAACACACATCATTTGAACCTCAACCAAAATCACAAACTTATATCATGTGTTTTAGTTTTGAATTAGGGAATTTAATCAATTTTTGCCAAAAAGGAGGGCATATTGACCAAAAGACATCCTAACATATCATAAATTTATTTTTTATTGATCATTGACGCGCTCCTAAGTTCCGGGGTGAACCCACTTGAAGGTTTAACTTTGTCAAGTTGCGGAAAGTTGGGACTTAAGGCACACTCCCGACTTCCAACACTAGAAAGGGGTAGAGGGTCATGTTGAGAGTCTCAGGATTAGACTAGGAAGAGGGACTAGCTTAGCTTGTGTGAATCTACATCCAAAAACCAACCACAAGAGGTTAATTTAACATTCGGGACACCCTTGGGTGTTGGGACAAGCCACGGGCACTTGGACACACAAGACTCACCACGGCCCGAACTCGGGGGAAGCCACCACCTTCCCCCATATAGTATTCTTTGCAGGTTGCAGTGGAGGCTACATCCAAATGGCACATTTTGTTGGGACTCCTGAAATGGAGTCTCGAAATTGTCTCGGCGAGACTTCCGGAACTTTGCACGGCCATAACTCCGTGGTCTGATCGTGACAAGGTCTGAACCAAAGTTGTAGCCCTCGTTGAGATCTTTCCAACGACATGTCGCACACTCAAATCGAATGTCAAGAAGAGGTCGATTCCCGACTTTTAGTGGTCGGGAGTCAAACTGCCAGTTTGAATCCCGGCCCTTCTTTTGCCCATAACTTGGGCTGCAGATGTCCAAATGGCCAATGCGAGGCCATTTTCGATATCTACGTTTCAAGACCTTTCCAATGACACTAACAACACCCCAATGCAAGGTGTTTTGGGCCTTGTTGTCGAGCTCTAAACATTCGGGAGTCCCGAAGGACTCCAAATCCCCAACTTTGCAAATGTTGGGCTTCACCCCCACACTTGGCCAAAGTGGGGTTGCGACAATCATGGATTCATTAAAATAACACTAAATTGAAAACATCACCAATTTCTAAACATTGTTTTTCTATGATTCATATGACATTAGGACTATGGACCTTAAAGGATTAGATCTCTCCTAATTTCCTCTCAAAAGCCAACTAGTCAATGTTGTGGCAACTCATCATTCAACATTAAGCTCAAATTCCCAACAAATGCACTTGTCTCATTAACCCTTCCCATTGAAAGTGAACAAATAATGACCAATTTACTGGACAATGCAACATCAAAATTGCATGAATCCCATTGCCATCCACATGGTACATTTCCCTAAAGCTCTTGCAGAAATACTTTTGCTTTTAAACACAAACAGATTAATATCTTCCACAACAACCTAAACAACACTCAACAAGACAATCTTGCCATGATTGATCATCATGATATCATAAATGTTGTCATCCCTTCCCTTGTTATGGTCCATGAATTTTACGACTAAACCATTCTATTTCTTTTTTGAAGTCAATGACATAACGAAAAGTCTACTCCAAAAAAAAAGAGTTGAATATTGATAGGTGTGCATTCTTCCCCATCTGTTTCTACCAACAACATTTCAAATAAAAATCACACTTGCATATTCAAAACAAATTTAACTCTATTACATTTTCCCCCGATCAAAAACCAGTATTCCCTAGTTATAATTCTTGTTTTGTCCTGTCCCACCTTCACCAAATGTGCTACACCAACGAGCCCTCAGCTTCATGATCCACATTTTCATTCAAGAAGTCACCAAAATTAGCTATGAACTTGCTCCATCACCAACTTAGTAGTTCAATTCAATTGAAGAGTAAAAATCAAATACAATAAACTCGCAAACAAAACACACCCAAAACATAGAAAGGAAAACAATACATCAACTTTTTACATCCACAGTTCTTGATGATGTATAACCATTTTGTAATTTTGCTTTACATCCATCACCTTTTAAGGTTTACACAATTCATCACCTCACACCCACAAATAAAAATTTTAACACCATTTCAACATCACACAATCATCAAATTGAAATTTTTGTAGCCAATGTTTGTTGTCATGCTCTCTAAGGAGGAAGCTCAAAGACTAGGTTGTTAACCTTAATTTATTGAAGATAAAGTGTTTCAATGTTGTATGCATGATTTGTCAATCATATTGGTTTCTATTGTATGCCATGATGTGTATGTATTAATGTGCACTAAAGATCAAACCATTAATTCATTATGATAATAACCTATACATTAATATGACATGTCATGTTATATGACACATAGTAGAGAAATGCATAAAATCATTCAAACATAGGAATAAAACCTTGTGTTTGTTTGAGACACAAGTTAAAATACAAAAATGACACAAAAACATTGGCATACAATGGTGCTTAAGGGTTTAGGGAACCCTAAACACAAGTTAAATCCTAAACCCTAAACTTGGGTTCCTCTTAGCACCAAATTTGGTGCTAAACAAAGTTTCATGCAAAGTTTAAATTTTATTTTATTTTTTGATACCAAGCTTTCACTATAGGTTATTCTAGTGTAACACACTACACCTTCATTGATGTTTGATGTTATATCTTTTTTATGTTTTTTTTTTTCACAACCTTAAAATCATGTGGACTTTATCTTGAGTATTGATATTATTTTCCAAATTTCACCCACTTTATGAATAATCCTCATTTGAGAATAAACTAAAGATAAAAAGAGTGAAATTAAGGTTCAATGAAAGGCTGACTTCATGAATTTTTCCATTGTTGCAAAATTCTCTTTTGTATATATTCCGATTTTCTATGTTCTAGTTTGCTACTAATTGAATCTAGCTAGAGTATTTTTGTTTCTTTTGTATCTTTGTGTTTTCAGTGTTCTGATTTTTTATGCATTTGTATAATAGTATTTTCTCCCAAAAGGTTGGGACAACTAGTTTTCAATGCCCGTCAATAGTAATTTTTACCAAAAGGTTGGACACAGACAAGTTCTCGATACCTAACCAATTTCATTTTTACCTAGTTCCCAATGTGTTCCCACCATGTTCCTTTTAAGTTCCCAATGTGTTCCCCAACATGTTCTCCATAGCACCACCCCACCTTTATCCCATATGGTTTGGCAAATGTTGTCCACCTTTCACCTATGTAGGTGGGCCAAAGGGGAGGAACTCTTTAGTTCAAAATAGAACCTTCTATGTTGGGGAGCCTTTGTAGTTTAGGGTGGGTCAATGTCCTTGATTTTTTGCAAAATCCTTTATGCATGGTAAGGGACACCCTTGGTGTTTCACAAGGGCTCAAACTTGTGAAGCCCCTTAGAGCAATACTCTACCCTACACATAATGGTCACCTCATAATTTATGATAGATAAGACCCATGGCCTATCACCTCATCTTAGACCCCTCATTTGAGGAATACTCCCACCTTGGGGCCCTACCCTACACTCTTCTATAGGTTAAACAAACATTTTTTTTGGTCATTTTATATTAATGTAAAAAAAAATTGGGTCTTTTTTAACTTATGGAGCGGCAAGCAATGTTTTCTTTTTTTTTGGCAAATTTTTGCACACTAGCAAGAAAAAGAAAGGGGGGCCCTACAAATCCATACAAGGGAATTTTGTGAAAAAAATTCACCCAAATCTTCATATCTTGAGGCAAAAACAACCTAAATTCACCATTCCAAGTGACCACAGCTCGAGATGGCATCTTGTTGAACACTCCCCAAGCATCCTCCATGCTCCCACACTTTGCATACATGTCCACCAAGCTACTCCCCACAAACATATCAGATTCAAAACCACTTTGAATGATCTGGCGATGAACACACCTGCCCTCTTCAATTGCAACCATGCTGGCACATGCTTTCAGCACCCCCACAAAACTAAGAGAGTCTGGTTGCACACCCTCCTGTTGCATTTGTTGAAATAGTTCCAGTGCCTTCTGCTGTTGGCCGCATTTCACATGTCCCAATACCATGGCATTCCAAGTGACCACATTTCAAGATGGCATCTTGTTGAACACTCTCCAAGCATCCTCAATGCTCCCACATTTTGCATACATGTCAACCAAGCTATTTGCCACAAAGACATTAGAATCACATCCATATTCAATGATCTGCTGATGAACACACCTGCCTTCTTCAAGCCCAACCATGCTGGCACATGCATTCAGCACCCCCACAAAAGTAACAGAGTTTGGCCGCACACTCTCCCGTTGCATGCATTGAAATAGTTCCAATGCCTTTTGCCCTCGCCCACATTGCACATGTCCCAATATCATTGAGGTCCAAGTAACCACATTTCGAGATGGCATCTTGTTGAAAACTCTCCAAGCATCCTCAATGCTCCCACATTTTGCATACATGTCCACCAAGCTACTCCCCACAAAGACATCAGACTCATAACCAGTTTGAATGAGTTATTTATGAACAAGCCTGCCATCTTCAAGTGTTCCCAAACCAGCACATGGCTTAATCACCTGAACAAAAGTGAATTTGTTAGGACTCACTCCTTCTCCTTGCATTTGCCAGAAAAGCTGCATTGCCAAGTTGTCTATCCTTCACATATTTTGTAAGCTCCTGATTCCATGCAAAAATGTTCAATTGCACTGTGCCTGGTGCCATTGCAGCTGTCTCTACTGCCACCCATGGCAGGTTTCGTCAGTCCTCAAGCCAGAGTCCTTCCTGTGTCTTGTTGTGTTTGAAATCTGGATACCATTCATTTGTCTACAACCAGAAATCCAGATAAATCATCAGCCATGTATTCTCCACATCCCAGACATAAATAGCATGATAAGAACAGAGAAATCCGCACTGACCTTCTGCATCAGCATATGGCACCAAGAGAGAGCAACAAGATTGACAACAACAAGAGCTATGGTGCCATCAACACATGAACTCTGACAGGTTTGATGTTCACTTACCTTCTCTGATCTATGATCCCACCATTGTGAAGGATCCATAAAGAAGTCCTGCTGCAGTTTCTCTCTCTGACCTCCAGGGACTGCAAAAGAACTTCCTTTCAAATCATGTACTTTGATCACATAGCAGCCATGATGAGTTATGGCATCTTGCATAGATTGTGTCCAACCTCTCAATGTGACTGGGAAGGTATCATTAAAATAAAATCAAGAAAGGCCTTTCAAGAAACAAAACACACATATTGTGAGAAGAAGGCAGTACATACACGGGAACAACACAAGAAAGCTTACAAATGCTGTGATCTTTGAGTGCCGCCTCTGTTTCTATTCGGTGCAGTCTGGAAAGAAGTGTGGGGTACTGTGAAAGTTGGTGATGGGTAAAGTGGAATTGTGGTGCACACACACACGTAGCAACAAACTCCTCCTCATCCACCTCTTCATGTGGTGGTGGAGCTGCTGCTTTTGTGGTCTAGAAAAGAATTAGATCTTGCATATGGCAATTGCAATTGTTGCACTGATGATGACAAAGAAATTGTTGCTTTGAAAAACCCTTGGCAATTGCTCTCACTCTTCACAATCCAAGAGCATCCCAACTAGACCCAAAACTAATTCCCTCTCAAACTTCCAACCAAAATGCAATCTCTCTCCCACCACCACTACATTCTTGGTGGGACAATTCCAGATTGAACATCATCAGTACACTTGCAATGGCCCAAAAACTCTCCAAAACTCCAGCACCCTAAAAGGAAGGCTCACAGAAACCCTGATGAGCCACTAGGGGCCCAGGGGATTCTGACTTTGGTTCCCTGCCTACATTTGAGACAATTAAACAGGTTATGGTACAACTTTTCTTGTTTGCAACATCCAGGTATACAATTTCTACTTCCTCTCTGAAGAGACCAAAGAATCCTTGAAAAGTTGTAGAGTTCTTGTAAGCCAGAGACAAACTTGACCTGGAAATAGCTTCTGAGTGACAATTATGAGAGTAATACAAGATCTCCCTTCCCCACCTCCTCATCCACCCTGTTTGATCTATAGAAGGCAATGTGAGTGGACTTCAGACTTCAATCTCTATCAGAACAATCTTCAAAACTTTGGAGCATCCCTCTTCAGCAATTTGAAATCAGCCCCGTGTACCTTGTAATTAACATCAAACATGTCTTCTGGACTGCCCTATCTTCAGGATTGTTCATGCTGCCCTCCCCTTTCCTCTAGCTACTTGTAATGTATGTTTGTATCAATCCAGGAATGGGAAGACATGCAATAAACAGACTGCTACTATACGTGACTTGAAACCATTAGCAAGCAATAAGGTCTTTCCATGGAGGCTTCATAATGATTTACATTACCCAAGTGACTGTGATGCTCAAGGTAAATTTGCACAACAGCATCTCCAAAGGTTGCAGTGTACAACAGAACCCTAATGTTCCATTTGTGGGTTTTGATCCACGCATCACTGTAATCAAACAAGAATGTTTGGTTGTCACATTTCAGACCTCTGACCAATGGCAAAATGAAAAATCAAATAGAAGAATCTAGCGATTTTAACCATTTTTTTTTTCTCACTTCTGGCAACTGAAAACCTCACAAAAACCTCACATTTCACTTATTTTTTGAGTTTTTGGTTTTTAATTCCATCAGTACTTACTTGTCTATCGAAACCAAGTCAGTACTTGTGCACTCCATAGGAAGTAAGATTCAGCAAGGGTTTATGTGGTAAGGATAGTTGGTTGATTGCAGAAAGCAGGACTCTTGTTAATCAGTTGCAGACGACCTCTCATGGACTATGACTAGTATATATGTATGGATTTGTAGAGGTTTTGCATGGCCTCCTTTTTGTCACATGGCCAAATGACAAGTGCGGGATGATGGGTATTTGATTTTTGGAACACCCACCTACTCTAGGTACTTGAAAAAATTCAGATTTAAAGAATCATCAACTCTGGTGTATTTGATAATGTTTAGAATCATCAAAGAGACGTCAGATCCAGGTATTTGGAAAAAATCAGATTCAAAGAACCATTGGTGCCAGGTGCTTCAAAAACTTCAAAGAACTGCTGGCTTTCATGAAAAACCCTCCCAAAGACCTCATGGTTTTGGATGAATATCTGAATTTTTTTCAATTTTTTTTTGAGAATTGCAATTATATATATTAAGTGGATATTTGATTTTTTGATAATTGTGGTTATATGTCAAAAATTAGTCTATGATTTTTTTTTGATAGTTATGATTATTACTTTTGATACCCGATGGGGGTTTGGTGCAATTTTTAATACCCATCTCATTTTGGACATGACTTCAGCAGCATCTTAGAAGCTCTAGAAACCTCACAAAGCCTCCTCCTCAAAAAGCTAGAGCATCAATAATGTGATCCTAATTTTCATAAGATTTTGTATAGGAGAAGGGTCTGCATTTAGAGTTATTGAGAATTTTGGCCTTGGTTGAGGTTCAAAAAGATGTTTATGAAATGTAAGTTTTTGTTGATTGGTCAACAAGATCTTATGCAAGTTCTAAGATCCTATATGAGATTACACATGATTTAAGCAATGCAAAAATACAATGAGAAAATGATAACAATGCTTTACATTATGCAAATACACAATGTGCAGGTTGCAAGATTGTTGAAATTTGAGGAGAACATTGAAGAAATCTACAAAATTATTGAGGAGTATTCTAGGAGTTAATTCATCTCTCTATTTTAGCAATTATCTAACTATGGATGTCTTGAAAGTATCGATGCAAAACAATAGATTGAGCTCTATGATCTATAGGTAAAAAATACTCTAACATTTTACTATTACAATATGTAACATGATGATTTCAGCAAAGATAACGATAGCCAAGCTATATGAACATAGGAATGACCAAAAAATAAAGGTGTTATCAAAGAATTTACCTTTCATGCAAAAATGATATCTAATGATGAATGAACTACAATTCATGGATGAAATGAAATCACAGATGATTTTTTTGGATGAAATGTATTTCATCTTAAGATTTCATGAATTTTCAGGGACATATTTCCATTCCATTAAAGGGCTTTAACTTCACTATTCATAAAAATGGATATAAAGAAAACACGAAATTTGAACTCAACCTGAAACTTTTCAATTTGCTCTCCCTATATCAAAAATGAATTTAGAAGGTAGTGTGAAGTGGAATTAGGGCTAGTGTGTGTGCAAACTATCCACATCAATTGCATTGCTTGAACTTGTCAACTTTTTGGATTTCGTCATTCTTGTCTGAAGGACCATGCGGCTATGTGCAACAATTGCTAGTGATGATTGGCGTTATCCTTTTTACTTTTTCTTTCGGTTTGTTTGGTTTTGTTTGTTGTAGATTATGCATGACAAGTTGGTTTCTATGTTTTCGATGACACTTGGTGCTGGAACTTGGAGGGTGCTGGAACCAATTGCAATGCTGAAATTGGCACTATTTGATTGGTCTTGTGTGCATTACTTGGGGGATGTAGGGAGGTGATTTTATATCAAGAAGCAATTTGCATTGGGAAGAAGCTAAGTTTTGGTGCATTTGGTTTTCTACAAAGGTCCTTGGATTTTTTTATTTTAACCAACAAAGTAAATAAAGTTTTTTTATTAGGTGTGATGTGGGATGGAGATTTGCAATCTAGATATAATACAAACTTTTTGTTGCACTTGTGCTTCATTCTAGGTAGAACATGTTTAATACAATCTATTATAAAGGTCATTATGGGGAAGTAATGAAAGGTTATAGGGATTTTGGAAACGAACTGATGGCTTTGTCTCTATGATGTTGTTTGGGTGTTGTTGTAATCTTGTTTGTTAGTCGTGGGAAAGGAGATACTTGGGAACTCTAAAGGAAGATTTGCACTAGGAAAAGTACACACATTGTTGGCCAAATTCTTTTGTTAAGCCTATTACACAAATCTTGACCTTTGTCAATTCTTCCTCTATCAACTATATGTGTAATGTATATTTTGTTTGTGTGTGTGGGAAAAGTCAATATTGTGATTGTGGGTTTGTCATGGTAGCATGTGTCAAAAAACCTAAGATGTTGTTATAAGCATTCTTTATTCTTTTGTTATTATGTATTCTTTTTTTATTTAGGTTTTTCATTTTTGTGTCAAAGGATCATCATGGTTATGTTGGCAAGTGAATTTTGTTATGTGTTGGAATTGCCATCATAAGATTAGTTGGCTTATGAAAGTGAAATCAAAGTGATTTGATTCTCAAAGACTCATAGCTTTGTGCATTTGAAATAGAAATGGAAATGTAGGATTTCATAAGGTAGATCATGCATGATTATGCTATAATTATTGATTCAATTAATGACTATTTCTAGGATTACTTTGTTTTTGTTCCCTATTCTTTTTGTTACAATAGGTTGAATTTTGAAGGGGCTACTATCAAGCTTCAAAAAACCAATCAAAATAAATAAGAGAAAGAAGGTTTTAAAGAAGGAACGGGGAGTAGGGCCACCTAGGTAGCATTTAGATTTTGTGGGTAGCTTGAAGTTCATTTAATAGTCCATAGAATCAATTTGGACTTGGCAATGCTACCTTGAGACGTGCAATTGGAAGCTTGGGAATGTTGACTTGGAAACAAATACTTGATAATTGGGCACTATTGCCTTTGTGATATGACAAAGTGGACTTGTGAATATGTAAAGTCAATTTGTAATTATCCATGTGTTGTTCATTTGCCAAAAAATGTTCATCTCATATCTTTGAAAAAAATAAAAAATAAAACACCATTAATACGAAAGTGAAATGTAATTTAGTAGCCTAAATCACTATAAGATCTTTAAAATGAAATAAGTTGTCCTCACCCTAGTCATTTCACTTTGTTTAAAGTTACATTATTATGGAGTCATTATGTAATCATTATATAGTCATCATGTTTCATTACTATTTTAAATAATTTATTATAATAAATAAGTTTTGTTTTGATGTTATTATTAGATAGGTTGTAGGTAACTAAAGTAAGGTAAATAAGTAAGTTATAAATAAAAAGGTAAGTTGGTTATATGTTCTTTAAAAACATAGGTAGGTAGGTAGATAAATATGTGTGTACATAGATCTATGGGTAGTTATGTTGTAAATAAGTAGGTGGATAACCCCTAGGTAGCCTCCATAATCCCCAAGTAGACTTATATTGTTGTCCCTAGGTAGGTTATACATAACCCATGTTGCCCCTCATTATGTCCTAAGTAGTTTAAGTAGTCTTTAAGTAGCTACATAACCATTAAGTAGGCCTACAAAGTGATTAGGTAGATTGACCTAACCCTTAGGTACGACTACATTACCCCCTAAATAACATACATAGCCTTTAAGTAGGCATACACAATCCCTAGGGAACCTACATAGCCTCCAGGTAACCAACATAGCCCTTAAGTAACATGATTATATAACCCCTAGGATATCTTATGATAGTTATTAAATAATTTACAATAACCCCTATAGGTAGCCTACATAGCCTTTATGTTATATACATAGCCCCTAAATAGGCTTACATAACTCTTATCATAACCTATGGTAAGGGTTTAAATAGTTCCATAATCCCTATCCTAGCCCCTAGGTAGGTTCAAGTAGGCTTTTTAAGTTATTTTTAGGTAGTTCAAGTAGCCTTAAATTACCTTTTTTAAACCGAGCAATCCTTAAATAGCCCTTAGATATATGTAGGTAGACCTATGTTAGCTTGGGTATGCCTAAGTAGGGCCTAGGTAGATCGTAAGCTAATATAATTTACCTTGGATTATTTAAATTAAAGTAAATCAGGTAAGGTAGGTTCAATAGGATATTTAAGGAGCATAGAAAAAATGTTTATCAAAATGTGATGACAGCTTGTTTCACATAATAAAATTAATACAATGGTAAAAAACTTGTCACTAGAAGTGAAGGTTAGGGGATCAAATCCTATTTCTTACAACTAGTCTAAGCTAAATTGCTTAACTGATTAAATCTAAGTTGCCTAAGATCCATATTTTTAACCTAGATGGTATAGCCATCTAGCTTAGGCCCATAGCTAGTTTAGAAATTAGGAAATTAGCGTAATGAATGAATGAATTATTGGTGAATTTCACTAAATATTAATGAATTCATTATGTCCATATCAACAAGTGGATCCTATTCACTCAAAGGTTTATTACTTTTCACCATGATAAATTTGTTAAAGTTCATTCAAAATATAGAAAAACACAATGAACTTGATCACATATCATATTAATGCACATTTTTTGCAAGACATAATACCTCATTGTGGTTTAAACTAAAAAAATTATAATCTTCTTGTCATACGCTTTATTTTGAACCACAATCAAAACGTGCAATGGGTGACAATGGACATAATTGGAACTACTATGACCACAAACATGCTCTTCAAAAGTAGTCACACTTGGAAAAATGAATATGTCAAAGTGGTAAAAAAGGAAAATGTCTAAACATGTTCCATTCTCATACTCTTTCCATGAATAATAACTATGTGCAATTGGGAGCCCAAATTGCAAGTATTCTAGAACCGAGAAACTCTATAACTCACAAAATCTTTTCATGCACTTTGCATTTGCTTCTACAAGATTATAAAAAAAAATTAACCTACTCATGTTGCATGTACACAAATCTAATTTTTAAAAAACATCACAAGTTAATGTTCTTTAGGTCAAAATCTAACCTTTCTTTAAGCTTGTAACATTCAACTTCTCCTTAGATCTTTGTATTTCTTTGTCACTCAAACTAAACAACTCAATGAACTCAAGCTCTCATAATATTTCAAGAGAATAAAGTGGAGATGGAAACTATCAAAATTATGAAGAAAGATTTTGACAATGTTCCAAATACAATATATTCAACTTATCTAAAGATTGAAGCCTCTTGATCCTATTGATTGTCCAAATAATCCTATTGCAAGTCAAACGGGAAAAAAAAAGAAGTGGGCCAACTGAAGGTCACACACCAAATAACTAAATTTAAACTAATGGCCCAAATTGAACAAATTTCACAATTCAAAATAATTGCCTAGGACTTCAAAAAAGAATATCTCAATTTTGTCCTACATGGAACACCTTCATGGGTTTGCCCCATGCACTTCATCCCATCATTACAAGTGATTATATCTTTAGTTTGAAATGGGTATTTGTTGTAATTGACTTGAAAGTTGAAATTTTGAAAAATAAAAAAATATAATGGGTTAGATTTCCTGAAATTTTCTTAAAGTAAAAAACCCATCTGCGAGGCTTAACTAACTTCAAGTTCGTAGATGCTCCTTCTTGTGAATTTCTTTGAGTTGGTTGTTTGACCTCACCTAAAGGGAAAAGATTTTGTATCAATGCAAGATCTTTTGAGTAAATTTTTATTTTGAACTTGGAACCACTACGTAGTTCACAACTAGCCTAGCTTCCCATAACAACAAATTGCAAAGGATGCAATTGCCTTTCAACTTCATTCAAGCAATAACATTCAATTTTGCTAGTATTGAAACTATATGAAATTCATCCATAAGTGACAAGCTAAATTCTCATTGTGATCAATGATGACACCTGACAACCCCAACATAGATTATAAATCATGTACTAAAAACCTTAAAATCAACATAAGAAATCTTTCATATGGTTCAAGAATTTAGCTTGTCACATATGGATGAATTGCATACATCATTTGACTTATCATTCATGAATGTAATTCAATTACAATTTTATTTTTTTCATAACATCAAAGTTGAATTCAACATCATTCACTTTCATCCATTATGATAATTATTTGTTAAAAGTATACGTGAATGTTTTTTAACAATTAACCCATGGAAATATTTTTACAAATTGGAAAACACTACAATGTCTCCTCCATAGTCTCCTCCATAGTCTCCTCGCCTTTCCCTTTCTAACTTTTCACAGGCAGAGTCAAGCAGAGGCAATAAACGAACACACCCAACGAGGTCTTGAAAATGACGAGACCTGAAACAAACACACGGCACCTGAGTAGGTGACGTCAAGGTAGGTGCGGTGCCGGGATCGAATCCCCGCGAGCAAGCGTCGTCCGTGCGCGCCTTCCTTCCTTCCTTCAACCTTCGTTTTCCTCTTGCTATTTTGTTCTTGTGAGATCATGTCTCTAGTCTGTTTCTCTCTCTCTCTCTCTCTCTCTCTCTCTCTGTGTCTGTGTCTCTTCTGTCTGACACGATCCATTCTCTCCCTGTAGCACCCTCTCAATATCATACTCCCGGTAACAGTCTGGGAACTGGGTAGCTTCTTTTTTGTACTTCTTTTTATATGCTTTTCTTGTGCGCTTATTCGGATTTTCTTTCTTTTTTTTCTGGTTTTGGTTTTGTCTCTTCCTGCCGCTCTCTCTCTCTCTCTCTCTCGTTCAGCTTCTTTTCTCTGTTTTCAGTTTGCAAAAGCTGTCTGTCGGGATTCTTTCTTCCCACTCCCATTTTGGTCCCACAAAAGCTTTTCTTGGTTTCTTTGTCTGTGCGGACTTTGTCGGTTCGAGTTTCAGAAGAAAAGTGGGAAACACACACACGCACGGACTTCTTGAAATAAATTTCGTACAGAGATCTAGCCCGGTTTTAGCGGAAGACTTTGTTTGCCAAGGAAGTTCCTTTTGTGGGTCTTTTTGAAATTGGCGAGGGGACGAGAAAGAGCCAGTGGGAAAATATGGTTGTGGGTGGTAACCAAGCGGGGAAGGGAGCAAAGGGTCTGCTAATGGGGAAGGGAGCAGACCAGGGCGATCAGAAGGACAAGAAGAAGCCCATCTCTCGATCCTCGCGTGCTGGTCTTCAGGTTCTCCTCTCCTCCTCCTCCTCCTCCTCCTCCTCCTCCTCCTGCCCCCTTTTCTTCTCTCTCTCTCCATCCCATATCCTTCCCTTCTTCATAATCTTTTCCCCACTGCTCTTTGCTTCCCTCCAGCAATCTGAAATGGGTACCCGCTGCAACAAGGATCAAAGTACTAAGTGCAATGTTTCATGGGTTTTCTAGCAAGCTGAAATGGGCACCTGCTGCAACAGGATCAAAGTACTGAATGAAATGTTTCATGGGTTTCCAAGCAATCTTAAATTGGTACCTGCTGCAACATGATCAAAGAACTGAATGCAAATGGTTCATGGCTTTTCTCAAAGCACAATGGTTCTTTCACATTCTTAGTATTACCCTTCTTGCAGTTTCATTTCATGCCTTGTGATGGTGCATATAATACCATTCTCATATTCTTGGTGTTTGGGCTGGTGGGAGGTCTTGGCCAGGCTTTGTTCCTGGGTGATGACAGTCATATAATTTCAATTAAGTCTTAGTCATTTCCCCCTTTCTCCAGCTTAGATTTTCAAGCTCACGTTCTAAAGCAGTAGGTTTCTTGCCAGCATTGTAACTTTCAGGTTGCAAAGCATAGAGGCACTCATGTGCATATGGGTGTGTGAGCACAGTGGCATGTGAAGTTTTTTGTGACATAATTGTAAAGAAGCTGTTCTCTCCTCTCCTAATAATCCAGTATTGAGGCTGTCCAGAGCACCAGTATGTAGGACAAATTATTGCCTTGAATATGTAAGGAAGCCTGAAACACGTTTCTTCAAGATATTTAGATATGCTGTTTTCCTCAATTACCAATAGAGTACACTAGCCTATGACTGATCAGGATGTCGTGACCAAGCAATCCACTTGGTGAAAGGGTGATATATTCAACCAATATCATAAGATTCTGTCTTCTGATACTAAGTGCATTAGGATTGTGTGTTTTGGTGATTTTGCAGTTCCCGGTTGGTCGGATTCATCGGCTTTTGAAATCACGGGCTGCTGCTAATGGAAGGGTTGGGGCAACTGCTGCTGTATACTCAGCAGCAATTTTGGAGTATTTGACAGCTGAGGTACTAGAACTTGCTGGAAATGCAAGTAAGGATTTGAAGGTGAAGCGTATTACTCCCCGGCATTTGCAGCTTGCCATTCGTGGAGATGAAGAGCTGGACACCTTAATCAAGGGCACCATTGCTGGTGGTGGTGTCATCCCACACATCCACAAGTCCCTCATCAATAAATCATCCAAGAAGGACTAAGAATGGAAATGGATCTTGAAGAAAAATACACGAAGCAGAACATGCTTTCCAGTTGAAACAGATGTTGTGAGGCAGATTTCCAAGGAAGTACTTTCCTGCCTCCCTTCCTGGAGACAGAAATTTGGGAAAATGTGCAACTATCTTTGCATCTGTAGTCTTCCCTTTGTTACACAATTTTTTAGTCTCATCTTTGCAGATGGTTACATTTTGGATTGGAGAGGTTTTGTTGTAGGCTTCCTTGTCAATGATTGTGTATAACAAGAATTATGCTGAGGCTGAAGAGGATTTTTTTTTCTGAAAGCTATGTTATCTGGTTTGAGATGGTTTAGTCAGTCTGCTGTTTGTTAAAAAAAAATTTGGTCCTGCAGGTCTTTCTTCTTTTCCAATAGGCTAATGTCAATAGTTATTTTGTGCCTTCCACCTTCAAGGAAGAGCTGTCTTATCGGCCCCATCAATGCATTCATGAGATATGTAGACAGGACAAACATACTGTTTTGTTGTTGTGTTTTCTTTTATATGCTGTTTTGATACCAGAATTCAGATCTCTCTTACTTTTTGTTACAAACCATTTACTGAAATCCAGCTGCTAACACACTTTTGATGCTTTAGTTTCTCCCTAGTTCCTAGATCAAATTTCTCAAGATCTTCAGATAGTTAACCCAGAACCATCAGCACAGACCAATTTGGTCCACTGCTCACTGCATTTCCGTACTTCTCTGATGTTTAGGCATTAAGGATCCACCCATCAGGACCATGTTCAACTTCATGGACACCTGGTCCACCCACTGCTTATTAGTCTTAGTTAACCTTCTGAAGTGGCACAGATAGTTGCCCACTGTTCTTCGAGTCTTAGTCTAGTCTTCTGAGGAGGGAACATTAGCCCTCAAGGTTTCTATTTGAACAAAACACAGTTTTGCAAAGAAGGTTTATGTTTGCTATGTACATGTTGCTAGTGCAGACCTCTGAACATGCATGTAACTGCTGTTCAGATTGCTTTTGGTTACTTTCCTTGTCCACAGTGAACCAGCACCCACCAATCGAAGGATGGATGGTAAGTGGTCATGAAACAGTTTTCTATTGAGTTCCAGTTCCATAGCTAACCATGGTGGTTAGCTCAGTTGCTATTTTCTTTCTGCCTCAACCCACAAGCAGGTTGTTAGTAGGTAGGTAGGTAGTAAAAACAGTCCTTGCCCATGTATAAACCATCTACTTACCTAGTAACTACCTAATTTCCTACCTATCTACCTATATATGAGACCTATTAGTTACCAAGGTGAAACCGACTACTAACTCAGTTGAGGTTCATCCACAAGTGAGTAATAACAGGCATCCAGTGGATGGTGTGCTGGTGGGTGCTGGTTCACTGTGGCCTCCTATTTTCCTCCTCTATTCTTCAAGGCAAAGCATTTCCTCTTTTAAGGCTGAAATGTTGAAGCTTTGACACCAATTCTATTATTTGTAGAAAAGTTGGAATTTTCAAAAGTACTTCTTCCCAAGAACAACAAAATCTCGTGAAGGAAAATGGACAACAAGAGTGGAAGGGATATGTCACAAGCTTAGGAAGGGATCTTAGGTCTACAAGAGGCCTCCTACTTCTAAGATCCCTCTCCTCAAGTAGGCATAGGATTCCTCAATTTTTTAGGCTTAAAGACTTTCTCACTCTTGAAGAGAAGGTGTAAGAACTAAGAACCCAAGGGTCTCCTGTGCCTCATGATCTACTTATGTTTAGGTTCATGGATATGTTCCCCTTGTGCTTTATGATAGATAAAGCACCGAGGTGGAGGCAATCCCAAATTTGGGGTGAGATTCAGTAGCACCTTGTCTATCGCCAATTATTCTAGTAAGGTCGCCACCCCAAGGGTGAAACCTAAACATAGTTTTCTTGGATTATCACAAAATGGCTATGACAAGAAATAAACATCAAATGGACACGTGCCCTCACATGCATGATACTTCAACATGATAACCATGTAAAACTTGTGTCATGAACCAAAGAATTATCACAAACACAAGAACTATCCATGAACTTGAAAGTTATGGCAAACTATAACAAAACTAGTTTAAACACAATCCTAATTATATACAAGGACATATATATGTGTGTGTAATGACACAAATTATGCAAACTCTTACATAGAGTATTAAGCACAATATGAAAGCTTTCAAATCAAATAAGATGAACAAGAATATAGTACAAGGTCATACATCAAATATATAGTCAATGAACCATAAAATAATGGTTGTAAATTTTTTATTTACACTTGTTTGAAATTAGGTCATCCACACTTCCACAAGGTCTACTGTCTAATAGAGCTTCTTAGGAAAATTTGAAAAATATCATTTTTTTTATGAAAATGAAAAATGCATACAATGTTCATCAATTAGATGTAATTCATTCATGAACCACATGTCAAATGACCATTATAAGTTGATTATACATTTTCTAGAAAAATATTATTTGGGTCAATGTCACCCATTGATACCTTGTGTTTGAAAATGTATTACATCTAATGATGGGCATTTTCCCTTAAAGGATCTAGGATTTACCTTAAAGGTTCATTACTTAGTTAATTTTTCTTAACAACAATCAATTAGAACACTTGAATTGGTGGATGCAACAAAATCCAAGCAAAGCTTGTAAGAAAACATACCAATTTGAAAAATGAAAGAAATAGTTACAACAACATGGTGCTATAAAACATCATTGGTCTCTTGACACATAAAAAGGGATCTATGGTGTATCATGATGTGTGTGCCATGAGTGTTGTACATGACATGCTCTATGTTGTTGTTGGTGTTACACATGGTGGTGATGTTGTGTTGTTACCAACAAACATCCCAAATAATTAAATCAAATGCAAAAAAGATGTTTCTTCATAGTTTGTCACATAAAATGTTAAGATTGACCAAACATTTTTTGAAATTAAATGTGACAATTGCATTAAGTTGATGGTCTAACATCTCCTAACCGAACTACACTATTTTACAATTTCATATCATATTGATATTTTTCCACCAAAAGGGCAAATGGGAACCATATTTATTAAGAACATTTGCATACTATAAACTAAGTGTGTGGAACCTTGGTGACATTTGATTTTGGCTACAAAATAGGTAATGTTCAATTCATAAATTTGTACATCATACTTTCATGTCAACGGCTTAAACTTACAAAGATATCTTGGAACACAATGAACAAAAAAAGGTTGAAATCAAAACATATTTCTTAAGTTAAGTTTTAACTTCTACATCATTGGTCAATCAATTTTTCCCCATCATCTTGTTTACTAAGTAAGACTAGGATCAAGTATGGTTCCTTTTCCGCATGCAAAATGACATTATCAAACACAATCTTTGATATTTGTCTTTGGATTACATTTGGGTCATTTCAAGCTTTGCAAACAAAACATGTATTGCAATTTTTCCATTTAAAAAGAACCTTGTTAATCACATGAATTTACTCTTAAGGTGCATTGCTAGACTTTGCCCATCCCATAACCTATAGTGATGATATCCTTATTTTCCATGACATATCAACATACAATACCTATTATGTAAACTAAAATCAACATCAAGAGGGGAAAAAATGACATGAAAACATCCACATTCTATCAAACCCTCACTTTATGAAAACATATCAAAAGTTATGAATTGTTTAACACCACCAAATGAACCAAAAATAGTTTTATAATACAAAAACAAAAAAAAAGGTAAGAGGTGACATATATACCACTTAACATCAATAGGAGGTATGATGGGGCATTACACAAGCTCCAACCATGTACTACCAAAAATTACATGCATTTGTCATTGGTCACCAACCATGCGAATCATATCTATGAAATTACAAAAAAAATCTTCACAATGCTTGGAGGTTAACTTGATAATGAATGTAATCCTAACCTTGTGAGCAACAGTTGCTCATCAAAATGTCAAACGATCACCTTCTTCATCACAAATAATAATGACAAGCTACCATGACAAATCCAGAAAAAATGATAACATCCACTAATTACATTATGGGCACAAAATGTTAAGTTTACAAAATAATAATATGGACATTACATGTAACAAATTAAAATCAATCAAAGTCCCCTTGGATTAGAACTTCAAAAAAAAGTTTAAACAATTAAAAAAAAATCATAAAAACCTTTCACCAAATATAACAACAAAATTTCTTCAATTTTCTATAAGTAAAAACATGTCAACAACATTTACAATGATCTCTTGATTCATATTACAAAAAATCTTTAACAAAACTCAAGGGTGAAAGAAATTTTTTATGCAATTTGCCATGTCAAAAATAGATTCATTGTTTTTCAAATCATCACCGATAAGCATTGTAACAAAACAATCAAAGTGCCCTTGGATCACAACTTCAACAAAAAGTTGTAACAATTCCAAAGAAATTGTAAGAAGCTCCAACAAGAGATAAAAACACTTCTTAAAATCCTTTGTCCACAAAAACATGTCAACATCACCTATGATGGTCTCTCGAATCATATTACTAAAAAAACATTTGACAAAACACAAGGGTGGAAAAAAGTGTTCATCCAAGCCACCATGGCAAAAATAAAGTCATTGTCATTTTTTCAAATTATTTCTAGCAAGCATTATAACAAAGCAATCAAAACCCCCTAATTTGTCAAAACTTCCACAAGAAATTATAACAATTCAAAAAAATCACAAGAAACTTTAACAAAAAATTTAAAAACATTTCTTGATTTCTTTGTAATATGCTAAAACATGTCAATAACACCTATGATGGTCTTTGAGTCATATTACCAAAAAAAACTTTGACAAAACACATTGTTTTTCAAATCATCCCTAACATGCAAAATAACTAAGCATTTTAACAAGCCAATCAAAGTCCAAGCAGATCACAACTTCAACAAAAAGTTGTAATGATTCAAAATAAATCACAAGAAGTTTTAGCAAAAATAACAACATTTATTGAATTCTCTATTTGCAAAAACATGCCAATTGCATCTATGATGGTTTCTTAAATTATATTATATGTGTAAATTTGACAAAGCACAAAGGACCAAAAAAAATAGAATGTATGCAACTTGCCATGCTAGAGATAATGTCAACAACTACAATGATCTCTTGAGACTTATTATGAAAACAAATTTGACAAAATGCAAGGACAAAAGAAAGAAAGAATTGATGTAATTTGCCATGCCAAATATGGAATCATCATTGGTTTCCAAATCATCACCAATAAGCATTCCTTATAAATGTTGATGATGTAATCAACGCACACATTTTTCAACTCTATGGTGTTCAAGTTATGAATCATGTTGTTGATTAAGTTCCCAACATTCAAGGTGAAATGTCAATTTAATGCTAAATGCACATTTATCTTCCTAGACTAATTTTCTTTCAAGCTATCTATCTTTCAAAACAAAAATGGAAATCTTACTTACACTTACATCTCATCATTAATAAGAAGCACATTCTTATATGGGGGTTCATGTGCTTTGATTGGATGAATTTATTTGCAATTGTTGAACAATAGATGGGAAAAAGTTTCAAACATTGAAACAAATTTCCCTACAAGAATATTTGCATATCAAAGGATGAATAATGCTTCAAAAGCAACAACATCAACAAAACAAAGATTGAAAAAAGACAATACCTTCACAAAACAAAATAGACGTGAACTTTGAATGGAATTGAAATAACAACAAAAGTGATCAGAGCTCATGCAAGTCACCATAGCTACCACAAGGGTTGTAGAAAGAAACATGAAATGATCATAATGGACAAGACACCTATGTTGACTTACGATGGTGTAACTTGATACCATGATTTGAGGGGTGGTTACAAGGTAGCATGTGGCTCATTTTTTGCATCGCAATTGAGTTTTTTGCAAAGTGGCATGCATTTACATGTTATTAACATGGCATAAAAACAATAATCTTTCAAATTTGTGACTATATTTAGATTGTCAACTTGGAAAAAAAGACATCCATTAAAAAAATGCAACATATGTATACACCAACTATATAGTAATGGGCTTTTGAAGTTGAAAAATAAGGATTGGTTTGCTATTTGTGCCTCTATATACATGCATTTTTGTGTATGAATTTTATTTGGGATATATTATAGAGACTCAATATATGATATCTTAAAACAAAAAGAACATGTGTGCAAAAACATTACTAGAAAACATTTAACCAAAAACAAATTATGGACTTTTGAATGGCTTAAAATGAACCATATTTTCATAAGTCCACATCATAATCATTTTTGGGTGGATTTTCAAATTTTTATTTTGTTAACATGTACATTAAATAATTGTTTAGAATGTCTATTCTTCATATGAATTTTTTAGTTCATTAACTACCATGTAATTCCCCATCAAATTAATGATATCAAAATAAACTATCATTAGCATTATTGTATGGACTTTTAAGGAGCGGAGCATCTGCCGAAAATGAGCCACCTTAGAGTGCATACACCATGAGGAACGAAACATGTTTCTAGCCAAAAAAAACTGCAAATTTTGAACATTCATGTTTTATACCACTAAAATGAATACATAATACAATGTTAGACCACAATTAGTGTTGCACGTTTTCCTTTGTGAATTATGTTTTTGTTGTTTGCATCGAGTCTCCTTAAATATAAAAGGTGAAAGCTTTAGAAACAAATGACCTTAATCCTAGAAGTAGGAAAGAATATGACTATGGATGGGCTTGTCACCTACAACCTAATTCTTTTGCCATAATTATTCTCTTCGTTTGGACAAGGTGGGCAAGGGTTTGACGTGTTGCCTCCCAACCCGAAACAAAATGAGGAACCCCAAATACCAACATATTTCCATTTGCATATCGAGACCTTTATTCTCAAGGGATTTACAATCATCACAATTTGAAATTCAACTCCTTGTGAATCAAATGCCATCCACATTGCAACAAATCCTTTAAAGGTCATTAAATCTTCCACATTGAATTTCACTTTATTGCTCAAGCAAAAAACACATAAAACATTGCTAGAAATTTCATGGTGTATTTGAGCACACCTTAAAAAGGTAAGATTCAATTAATTACATGCCTTGGAAATCTTACATTTTAAAAGAGGAACAATTCATTCTCAATTGTTTGTCCATACAAATTGATTAAGGGAGGTAGGTATTTTACGATTAATAAGGCCTTCAAACAAAGGCATAATTCAAATGCAACCACCACCTTAAATTGCCACCTTGAAAAATACCCTTGTTCAAGCAACACCCTCAAGTTGGAGCCTTATTTACCATTTAACCACTTTAAAAAATGATATGTTCAACCATAGATCTTTAAGTTCTTCAATCTCCCATGTGAAAGATTGAATACTATGGCAAAAAAGATGCATGACTTTAGGCTTGTGCACATGAGCTACAAAAACAAAAATAAGGGCAAACCAAAGGTTATGTATGCCTCGTTTTGCCTCTCATTGGTGAATGGCTACTTCACCTATCAACATGGCAAACAATGTTAACATTCACCTAGAATGTTTCATGGTGAAAAACAATGCCCTTCACCTACAATGGTTAACCTCTTTGGGTTTGCTTCTTTTTGCCTTCCAAACTTATTGGAAACAACTTTGAATTTAAGATTTGCATGAAAATATGAAAAGCATATTAAGTTTAAGGGTTAATCTAGATAAATAGTTGTTTATTAATGCGGTTTTGAAGTTGGGTCAACTACACAATATGATGGTTTTATATAAGGGAAATCCTCATCCAAAAACACTTCCAAGAATGAGGTCATGGCTATAAGGGCAATAGCCTTAGTAGGTGGGGCCAAATTCTAGGAAGTTTCGTGGGATGAAAATTTCCCTTGTGTAAAAATGATGGAAATTTTCTTCGAATTTGGACCTTATAGCAATTCCCTAGGGTCTTCCATGGCCAATACCAAGGACCTTATGGTGCTTCTCCCAAGGGTGTAACATGTAAGGCATGGTGGGCCCTAATTTTGCATTAGAACCGGCTTTATAAATACATTGCAAACAAATTCCAAATTTTTTACGTTAATGTTAATGTTTGGAGGAATTATTTTTCAATTCAAGGTTCAACATGGATACCTACCCATCATCCTTTGTATGTTAAATGATAGGTCAATCAAAAGAATGTTTTAAAAATTCAAGAACAAAACATGGAACCATTAGTGTAAAGTAAAGCTTAAGGCCACAAGCTTTGCCAAAATCATGCATGTGTGAATGGGTTCAATTTTGGCAAAGCTTGCCCAAGCCCTTATTGTGATAAGGCTCATGGCCTTGGGCTTTTTTGAGTGTAAAACCTATTTTGTCTTGTATCATGGGGAGAAAAGGAAAAAAATGGGAGGTGTTTCAAATAATGGAACATTCATCCCAACGAATGCCTCTTTTTTTTAAGCCCCCCAAAACAATAAAGCAACAATATTTTTGGTAATATTCCTTCTAGGTACACTACAAATACGAAAGTAAATTTTTGTGATGGTGAACATAATCAAATAATGGAAAAAATCCACTTGTTTGATTTGTAAACAAAGTATTTGGGAATATGAAAGGATTTTTTTCCAAATGAAACATTGAGATGTGTTTTACAATGTTTTGAATGTTATGCCATCTTCACTAAATAACACAACACACTTGGAAGCAATGAATAGACAAATTTAACAAGTTTAAAGAAAGATATGAGAAGGAGAAGATGTTTTGTAACCTAAGGTGAAGTATAGATGTAGAATGATAACATGACATCTATAAATAAAAACTCATATTTCCATGATTACTCCATGATATGCAACACCTTTTTTTAGGTCAATAAAATATCAAAAATGTGAGTAGTACAACAACTTTTTTTTACATCACATAAATTGATATATTGTTCATGAATATGGTTCCATAATTGCTTGATGGGTATTACAAATTTGATTTACAATAATTACCACTCAAAACAAATATTCACCCCTCTTTCAAATTGTTGCCTATCATTATCAAATTGCTTTCATAAACCCATTTTTTGAGCAATTAAACTTATTCTTCTATTGTAGACACATAGTATGATTGATGAACACAAAGTCCATAGGGTAAAAACATGGCAAGGTGAACCAAAAAGAGGTAAAAATTTACAAATTCAAAAGTCCATGTCCCTTTTTCTTTTTCTTTTTTTGGGACCATGGGATGTTTTTAGTAGACAACAACAATCCATCAACCCAAGCACTTATTTATTTATTTATTAAAATAATTAAAGATGATTGTTTTGTACATGTGTGAAAATTTCCAAAATAAACCATGATATGGCATTTTGAAAAAAAAAATTACTTTTCCACCCAATAAAAGTTCATAAATTACAAACTTCATTTCATTTCATGAATTTAACCTTTCAATTTTGTCATTTTCTAACTAAAAATAAGCCCCTAACAAGTTTTGAAGTCCCACATGGTACCAAACCAAAGTCCATTCAAGTTTCATTATTATGAATGTTATAACTTATAATCCTTAGTTTTCAACTTGAAAATTCCCTAGCTTTTACAATTGTATAAATTATATATACCAATTAATCATATCATGTACATATTGAATTTTATAATTTTAAAACAAGTCCCATTTAACAATTCCTATATGTACAAAACCTTGTGGCAATTAGAATCACACTTATGTAGTAGAAAAATGAATCTATTACATCCAAATTAGTTCACCCTACCATGCATTGACCCCATGCAACCTTTGGTGAACTACAATAATACCACCTTTTCACCTAGATGGCCAAACGTCAAGGTTTACAAACTCTAATTCACCATATATTGCATACACTTTGCAAACTACTCCCAACTTAGTTAGCTTTTTGCAATTACCTAATCTTCAAAAACACTTTCCATCTAGCCCAATTTCACCCACTTTGATTTGTAAAATTTTAAAGAATTCAATCTACAAAAATACATGTGGTTCAAAATTCCACATTTACAACATCAAACTTTGCAACCTACTACCATGTGAATGTACATTTCATTTATTTGATGCCCATTTTACCTCACTAGTGTCATCATAGTTTTTTGAAAGTGCAAATAGAATTAGGTTATTACATTGTTTAAATTTAAACATTCAAGCCATTAAAACATAACATAAATTATCACAATGTCCAAGTTATGAACAACTTAGAAATTACATCTACACCATTAGAATGTAATTTCATTTGAACACCACAACACATAGAACTTCAAAACATCCTACCAAATTATTGTTAATACCTATGCCATACCATTGGATTCTTCAAAAAGAAAATCCAAAAATGAGCTTCATACTTAACTTTGGATTAGAAGAATTATTTTATTTTTTCACCTTCACACTTTGTCTTTTAAGAACCTTTCACACCATTAATTTAATGCACAACACCATATTATAGTAGTTATGTTCAATCAAGTCTAATCTACACTAAAACTACAAGAAACACACCACCTCATGTTGAGCATACTTCCTTAGAAAAGCCCCATTCTTGCTCCTTACCCTGCATTTCATCCATCTACAATTATTGCCATAAAATGCAAGACCCTTTCAAATAACAATAAACATCATGAGTATTGCAATATTTCACATTACATTCTATCTCCATTGCCACCTTTCACCATTTTTTTGGCGCACCTTAAACCTAATCACCTTGTTTATGATGTAGTTTCACCATGCTAGACAACCTCAAATTCACATTCATGTGTCTTTTGATCACATTATTGGAGGCACGACAAAAATTGATGGTGTGCTTCAAGGATCCAAGCAAGGTGTGAAGAAAGGACACAAAAAGGTTATTAATTATTTGAGTCATGAAGGTGTTGTACCTAAGACTTAGGCATGTACTACTCCAAATAGATGAACTCTTCTACTTAGTGATGGCAATGTTATTCCTACATCTACCAATGTCAAACATTCATTTAAACATTCCATGCATTCAAACTTGTAAATTACTTGGAGTTGAAGGAAATCCCAATAAGTAATCAAAAAAAAAGAAAATGAAATTGAATGTAAAATCTAACTTGTTTAATAGCAAATTACAACTTCTCCAAGGGTGTGGAGGACATTGAAAATATTGAAGATGGAGATGACAAAGTGAATTACCACACAAATGTTCCATAATATGTAGTTGAATATATATTTGTAGGTGAAAGTCAATTACAAATGGTTTAAATCTTTTCTAAAACTTGAAACCCAACTAATCTATCAGTTGATAGTAACCAATGGTTTGATTCAATTTTGGAAAAAGTATGGGCTTCAATTTGTTTTGATAGATTTGGGTCTAATATTCTAATAATTGTTCACATTAATAAAAGTTATATTTCAATTTTATGGAATTAGATGTTCAACACCCATCTTTCAAACAATTTCACTCTCAAACGCTTTCCTCTTTACTTTGTTATTTATTCCCTTTCTCCAAGTAAGAACTTTATTTACATGAAACCATACTCAAGTTCATTTCATTAATGACCCTAATTTGGTAGTCTTGGTTCAAAATAATTAAATTTTAAAATAATAGTTGTGAAATACACAACAAGCTATTAAAATTGATGCAATTTTATCTATTTTAAAATTGAAGTGGGATAATGTCGCAACCCTAATTTGGCCAAGTGTGGGGGTGAAGCCCAACACTTGGAAGAGTTGGGATTTGGAGTCCTTCGGGACTCCCGAATGTTTAGAGCTCAACAGCAAGGGGCAAAACACCTCGCATTGGCGTGCTCTTGGTGTCATTGAAAAGGTCTTGAAACGTAGATATCGAAAATGCCCTCGCATTGGCAATTCGGACATCTGCAGCCCGAGTTATGGGCAAAAGAAGGGCCGGGAGTCAAATTAACAGTTTGACTCCTGACCACTAAAAGTCGGGACCTCTTCCCAACGTCCGATTCGGGATTGCGACATGGCGTTGGAAAGATCTCGACGAGGGCTACAACTTTGGTTCAGACCTCGTTGCGATCGGACTTTGCAGTCGGGAATTATGGCGGTTCAAAGTTCCGGAAGTCCCGCTGGGACAATTTCGGGACTCCATTTCGGGAGTCTCGGGAATTTGTGCCATTTGGATGCCCCCTCCGTGGCAAGCTGCAGAGAATACTATAGGGAGTAAGGTGGTGGCTTACTCCCGAGTCCGGGCCGTGGTGAGTCTTGTGTGTCCAAGTGCCCGTGGCAAGTCCCAACACCCAAGGGTGTCCCGAATGCTAAACTAACCTCCCATGGTTGGTTTTTGGATGCAGATTCAAGCTTGATCTTCTAGTCCCTCTTCCTAGTCTAATCCCGAGGCTCCCAACTCGACCCTCTACCCCTTTCTAGAGTTGGAAGTCGGGAACGTGCCCTCGGTCCCAACTTTCCGCAACTTGACATTTGGTGAACCTTCAAGTGGGTTCACCCTGGGACCAAGGAGCGCGTCATATAAAATGTCTCATCTATTTTTTAAAGATCCAATGCATTTTTATAACAATTGGATCCTTGAATTCATAGCAATTCATAAAAAAAATTATATTTGTCCACACCCAAGGTTTGTAATTTTCTATATATATGAATTGGATGAGTTGCATCACCAATGAAATATGGAATATTACATCTAAAACCTCCAAAAATCACCAAAGGCTCCTAAAGAATCCCAAAGTTCTTTAATGTTTTGTAAAGGCTCAAATTCTTGAACTACCCACCATCATGAACTCCTTCAAGTTACCCCACACATACATTGCAAAATGTCTTGAGTACATCACACAAAACTTGCATAATAATGGTGTGGAATTTTTTTTTTATATTGTAAAAGTCATTCATTTCAAATGTTCAATTTTCTTATTTGGGCATTATTAATGGAATGTAAGTTCCATCAATTGGTCCACAAATGTTAAGAAAATTTGTGCAATCTTCATAAAGATCTATTATGGGTTACAAATGTTATATAACTTATATATAATATTATTGTTAATGCATTTGTTGAACATGAAAGCATCAACCACTATATCAACATATTTTTTCATGGTTTACGTACTTAAATATTGAAATGATCTACCTTGGGAATTGCCTATTATGAGGGAGTTTGGTTATACAAAGAAACCACCATTTCAAAACTCAAGATATCAACAACTCTTGTGTATAAAACTCTAAAAAGTGTGGCAATGGTTGCTAAGGGCTTCACTTGAGTGGAATGTATTGCAAATAATTTGAAAAACACAAAAACCCACATGCCTTAAATTTGAATTAAAATTGCTTGAAGAACAACTTATGAACTTTTTATTCAAATTTTTTGAATTATATTCAATGTTGGAATGGCACACATTATTGAGGTCGTGTGGTGTTGACCCATCATGTTTAACCTCAATTATAGGTCTTAGAATATATATTTTCACATTCCCCCTTTCAAGATTTTTGAGCCAATTGAGTAGAAATACAACAAACATGCATGTGCACATTGAAGACTACAAATAGTAAGATAGTTACTCACATGTTCAAAACATATTGATTTGCTAGGGATTATGACCTCCATAATTGCTAAATAAAAAATTATTTCAATATTAACAAAGGGACTTTAAGGATTTCAAGAAAATGTCATCGAAACATGCAATTCCCAATAAAACTATAGATTATTTACCATAGGGAAAATAACGCATGATCTAGTGGTCCAAGTTGTGGTTAAGTGCATTTGAGTTTGTGTGGGGGCCATGATGAATCCACACGATTGAATTTTTGTTTCCTTAGACATTTCATATTTTTTTTATCACTCTCAAGTTTCACTATATAATTGGTTTGTCTATTCATTTGTTTTGTCTCGCTAAGTTTTAGGAAAGTTGTTAGAAAAGTTGTTTTGAAGCTTTAGGAAAATTTTAAAACATTTTGGAAATTTTCATGAAATGTAAATAATTTGAAAAATACTAAACATTAATGGGCTTTTAATGTCATTTTCACAAAATGGAATTGCATGCAAAACACTTTTGGAATAAAAATTTAATGTTGCTTTTGTGAAATGAAATCACATGAAAAACGCTTTTGTAACAAAATTTTAATATTGTTTCCATGAAATGAAATTGCAATACCAATGCACAAAACACCTTGCAAAGTATAAAAAAGAAGAATCATTTGTTGCTAATCTACATTAATATTATCATTAAAAAATTAACATATGGTATTTACTAAAAACATTTGTATGTCTTTCATAGTGTACATACAAATTACCTAATACCAATCTGTGGGATTAAAATCATCACAAAATTAGGAATAATCCATTAGAAATATGTTAGTTTAATTATCACATAGACATTAATATATGTTTTTAAGGAAATACAAAAAAAATAGTTGGAAATCTATTTCAGTTTTATCACCTAGGCATTAATATGTTTTATTTATCAATGGTTAATTGCACAATGCTTTGAAAATGGTATTTGCTCATATCTTTCATGATAAAGATATAAATTGCCAATGGTTTTACATTCAATGAGATATTAATTTTTACAACAAAATTCACACATTTCTTTCATAATATAAGTATGGATTACCAATTAAAACAACACATTTGGTGCCACAATATTGTTTTAAATGCAATTTACACATATTTCCCATAATATGGATAGATAATTCCAAATGGTATCACATTGATGGGCACCTTCCAAACCATAAAAAAATTTAAGTAAAATTCATTGGTAATGCATTTCATTGTATAAAAAATGCATTAGTATAGGTCATTTTAACAATTTTTTTTTGCATGATATCTTTTCAAATGACATTTTAATGTTATTTTCATATTATTAAAAAAATCGAACAATATGACATTCAGTGGCACACTAGAAACGACGACAAAAAAATTAAAAATTCGTGAAAAAATACTTTTGTGAAATTGTAATAGTGAATGGAACAACATTAGGGCCTCTAAAAGATGTTGGAGTTAGGGCTGCATGCACAACAAGTACTGGGGGAAAAGGTTAAGCTATAGGGGCAACCAACCTTGGCAAGTTATGGTATACCCTGCCACAAATGAAGCTGAGTTGCAAATTTCCTTTAAATGTTTTCACAACTATAAATTGTTTTTTTTCATGTTTAACCATTGCATGCTTTAATCTAATGAATTTTGGCCTCTTGTAATTGCCCTCTGAAGATTCGGGAGTCCATTAGGATTCCAATTCCCAAAGTGGGAGCTCACTTGGGAGTGTGGGGTTCATTCCCTCACATTCTCTTGCACTCCTAGGAGCATAAAGTGTGATTCTTGGGCTCAACCTTGGCCCAACACCTTTGCAAGCCCTTGCTTTGGTTGCAAGCCCTTGCTTTGGTTGCAAGCCCAAGGCTAGGGTTGCAACATAAAGAGAGATTCAACAAAGGGGAGAAAGAAAGCGTATGCAGGGATGCATTACAACAAAGAAGAGAAAAAGAAAAAGAGAGAGTGATGGTTAGAGAAAAATAAGAAGATTCAGTAGAGGGGAGAGAGAGACACACCCCTGGGATGTGTTGCAACATAGAGAGAAAAAGAATGATGGCTAAAGAGAGAAAAGGATATTCAACAGAAAGGAGAGAAATATACACCCTCAATATGTGTTGCAACAAAGATAATGTGTATGAAAGAAAAAGAGTGATGGCCAGAAAGAAAGAGGGAAATCTGGTAGAGGGGAGTGTGTGCACCCTCGAGATGCGCTACAATAGAAAGGAAATAAAGAACGCCAAGGAGAAAGTGAGAGCAATGGTTAGGGAGAGAAAAAGGGCTTTTGTTGAGGGAAGACAACATGTGTAGGTTTGGGAGACACTTCAACAAAGAGGAGAGAGAGAGAGAACAATGGCTAGGGGGAGAAAATATATATATTCAGTAGAGGAAAGAAAGCGTGCACACCCTTGGGATGCGTTACAACAAAAAGGGAGAGAGTTTCAACTCTAGGGAAAGATAAAGAAAGTGTCAATGCCAAGGAGAAAGAAAGAAAGCTTCAACACACGAAAGAGAGAGAGCTTCAACACCAAGGAAAAAAAGAAAAAGCGATGGCTAGGGAGAAAGAGAAAGGTTCAACAAAGGGGGGAAAGAGAGAGGGAAAGCGATGACCAGGGAGAGAGAGAAAGAGAGCAATGGCCAAGGAGAGAGAAAGGGTGCTTAAACAACATCGACTTGCAATGGATGAAACTGAGAAGTTCAAACTTGAAAAGCACCTACAACCAACAAAAACTTGCAACCCAAAAACTCAAACACAATGTGCAAAGAATAGACAATAATTTTTTTTTAAAGCTTTTAATCATTTGTTGTTTCATAACTTGCACACACATGAGCAATAGGTTAGTGAAGTCCCATGAATAAAAAGAAATATAAAAAGAATTTGCAAGCTTGGCAATGATTTCGGGATAGGTTGAGAAAGATCTTTGGTCCAACGTAGAAACCACGAAGCACACCAAGGGAGGGAGCACCTCAATGACACCAACATCTCCAATGACATTGAACAACGACAACTTAGTAAACACTTGTTGCAATGCACAGGAGAGAAACTAAAAACCCTAAGTGCAAGAGAGAAACTAAACCCTAAGTTTGCGGCACCCATTCTAGTTTAGAAAATTAGGGTTAATGGAACAACTTTTTTGCTATGATTATTCATTGGTCTCATTTTTCAAAATTTTAATCTTGGCCTTTCATGCTTGATGAATTGTTTGTATAAAAAGTTAATGGTGTTGGCATCCATCCAATTTGAAAACGAGCACCATGTTGTCCACTTGTCAATAGATTGAAGATCGATCATGCAATGTGACATGTTTGTTGATCAATCACCCATGCGTTTGCTTTGTACCTCTTCTAGTGTTTAAAGGACCCATACTTTGAATGGGCATATCTTTGTGATTTCTCAACCATTCGATGCGATCTAAGTGGCTATGGATGTGCCCAGACCCTATGTATTGATTTGGAAGATCATTTTCTTCAAAAATTGACAGATAAACCTCTATGTATACTGTAGTACAGGGGCAGCTTCAACACATGTCTATCAAATAATTATCTAATTTAGAAGATTAAAATATATATATTATTTGAAAATTTCACAAATAAGTTAATTAGTGTCAAAGCTGCAAAGACACTATAGTACATGTGAGGGGCACAACTTGAAAACAAAGTAAATTGAATCAATCACCCCACTTAGGAAGGAGAGAGACAAAGAGAAAGAGCTTTCCTCAGAGTGTGTATCACTGCAATGACGTAGGTTGCCAAACTACCATCAGTGTTTATTTTTTGCTCTGTTTGACAGGGAGAAACTTACAGAACAACAATGATGCAGAAAGTTTCATTTGGTCCCACATTTTGATGAATGTTCACCAGTGAATTATGGGTTGATTTTTGGGGAATTTGATGGAACATTTCCCTATTTCAACACTTGCTTGGGTTTGTTCATTTGATCCCACAAAATTTGATGGAACATTTCCCTATTTCAACTCTTGCTTGGGTTTGTTCATTTGATCCCACATTTTGTGAGGAATGTTCACCAGCTGTGACTATGAACCATGAGTTCATTTTTTTGGGCAAACTTCAGGGAACATTTCCTATTTGAACTATTGCTGGTTTGAAGTCTGAACTTGCCATAACAGGTATCATCAGGCAGGCAGCTTGTTTGAGCTGCATGAGTTGGTTGCAAATGATCCATGGCCACAATATGGATGATATGGGGATGAGCATAAAAATTGATTAGTCATGCAAATAAATCTAGAATAGGTAGCACTTTGTTGTGGCAGGGTGGTGCAGGACCCAAGTACAGGAAAAGGGCAGGTGGGTGCAAAGGGGCGCTCCTTGTGATGAAAGCATGTGCTATGAAAAAAGTACCAATGCCAATCCTTAAACAATCTCTGCACAATTCTGACAATCTTTTTGCTCTCATCTCCCCACCAGGCCCTCCCTTTTTTTTGGGGGTGTGAAATTTGACACTGTTGTGAATTTAAAAAAAATTGTATAGCAAATTCAATTGACTCAAAATTCAGGAAAAAATTCCCCAAAAAAAAAAAAAACCTTTAGTATCACCAGATTTCTAAACACTCTTCAAGTAGGTAGCCAAAATACCATAGTACAGGAATGGTTTCGGCATAAATTAAAATTAGTTTTTGTGTTTTGTCGAATTTTTGAAAATTTATTTATTATTTGTGCCGAAATTTTTATGAATATTATAAAATTAAGAATCTTACTTAAGACTGACACTGTTGTGAATTTTTTTTAAAAAATTGTAGCAAATTTAATTGACTCAAAATTCTGGGAAAAAAATTCCTAAAAAAAACACCTTTAGTATCACCAGGTTCCTATACATTCTTCAAGTAGGTAACCAAAATACCATAGTACATGGACGGTTTCGGCATAAATTAAATTATTTTTTTGTGTTTTGCCAAAATTTTGAAAATTTATTTATTATTTGTGCTGAAATCTTTATGAATATTATAAAATTAAGAATCTGACTTAAAGACTGAGGCAGTCTAAACACACTAGACTGTCCCATAAACATAACCAGAATGAGTTTATTATTTTTTATGACCATTAACTGCAGAAAATTTCAGAATTAAAAAACCAAGTGCCAAAGACAAAATTTTAAAATTTAATTAACTATTTGGCAGTTTGTTGCTGAATCCAATCAAGGAGTACAGTATATATAAGGATGTTAAAACTTTCATTTACTATTTTCTTATTGGCCAAATTTGGCTAAATCTGCTGATGGATGATCATCACCTCAGCTGAACCAACAACAACCAGCAGCACCCCATGAGAAATGGATGGTGGGGTGGACAGAAAATACATTTCCATTGGGTTCCCATTTCCCTAACTAACCAGCTAACCACAGTGATTAGCTTAGTTTCTGTTTCTACTACCTATTTTCCTACTTAGAATCCACTAGTCTTTACCTATGTACTAACCATCTACATGATGTACTACTTACTTAGTAACTCGCTTAGGGTTCATCCACAAATGAATCATAGCAGGCTTCCAAGTGCAGTGATTATTTTCCTGTGAATTTTCACTTTTTTTTTCAACCTGGAAAATATGATTTCAACCTATAAAAAAGGCTTTTTCATGAAAAAAGCCCCAAATTCAGCATTTTTAAAGATTTAAAAAAAATCCCCCAGATTTTTCCAATATGTTCCAGTAGGTAGTCAAGAATATTGAAGGATCCTTCTATTTGTTTTATGGTTATCTCTGGTTTATTGTAGTGTTGGGCATTGATTTACCTGGTTTGGAGGGTTAGAGCCATCGGTTTTGGTTTCAGATGGTAAAAAGCAAATCAGAATTGGATCTGATGTTTTGGAACTGGTTGCAGAACTGGAACCAGAAATTTTTAATTTTTGAAGAACCGGATCAGGAGCCAGATTCAGGAACCAGATTTCTTATTCCATTTATGTATGGAACCAGAACCAAGATTTTTGGGAGAAAAACAACTAGAACCAGGGACTAACCAGCTATTAACCAGTGGTTCCAATCCAGGTTACCCAGAACTGTCCTGGAACAGGGTCTGATTTTTGGAATCAGAACAAAACCAGAATTGGATTTTATTTTATTTTATTTTATTTTTTTGAAAAACCAGACCAGGAACTGGATTCCTGATTCCATAACGCCCAGAAGCCAAAGGCAGGAAAAGGCACCTGCCCAAATCCAAAACCCAAGGCCATGTTCTAAACCTCTCACCCGCGCAAATCCAAAACCCAAGGTTAGGTAGAGGGGCCTATCACTGATCGACTGCCTATGACTGAACATTTATTTACATCTTCATCATATGTGCTTCATTTTGAGTGATTTAAAATTTTATTGGAGCTCTATCTCAAGCTTTAGAAATCATCTTTGAAGTGCAAACGAAAAGGAGTAATGAAAAAATAACAAGAAACGAAAAAGCTTTCCAACTTACAAATTGTGTGTTTTTTTTTCTTCTCTTTGGACCCCTCCTACTTTCAAACCTCATAACTTTCTTATCTCTTATTCATTTTAAACGATTTTAAGTGTTATAGGAGGGCCACTTCAAGTTCTACAAATCATCTTTGAACTCTCTAATAGCAACAGAGCCACACATACAAGCGATTTTTTGGGTGTTTGGGAATCGACTTTAGTAGTGTTCAATGATTTGTTTTTTTAGTTCTTGACCGCCTTTACTTTTGGCAGGTGGGGTGGTGGAACTTTCTCATTTTCTAATCCATTTTCGATGATTGTTAGTGTGTCAGATGCCCCATGAGGATAGGTTCAAGTTTTGTTTGGACAGCAGAAACAACTGAGACCTCCCCTTGGATCGGGCCTGCCTTGAGCGCTGAAGTGTTTGGTCGCCGGCCGGTCTACCCTAATACTACTACTACTACTACTACAGGGGTATGGTGGTTTGGTGACTGTTGGTTCAGTCTGGACAAAGGGCAAGTAGGCAATCTACCAACGTTCAACAAAGAAATCACACACGCTGTTACCTCTTGAGAGAGACAGACACAGACAGTATGTAAGAAGAAGACGTCACAGCTCTTAAGAAATTACTGCAACACAATATTGTATCCCGCATCATCACATTTGTCATCGATCCTTTTTGTACTTGCCTTGGTACAAGTAGAAGACTGACTCTTCCTCCTCCTCCTCCTCCTCCTCCTTAAGTTTCAGCATCAACTGGGACCTGCCACACAAAATTTGTGGGTACTTAGACTTTAGTACTTTACTTACCTGTTCTCTGTCAGCCAAACGTGCTCACAGGCCAAAGAGGTGCATCATGAATCATCATACCATCTAAACTAACCACAACTGAAAACATGATGACAGTACCTACTAAATACATAGGCTTATCCTTGCTCTTACAAGTGAAGAAGCTAAACAGTAGTCCTTTTTGCTCCATTTAAGAGGTTGTAAGAAACTGAGACACCCACTTACCCAAATCTCATCATGCTAGGCTACCGTCCAGTCCAGTGGTTCCTTTAAAAGATTTGTGATGGAGCTAAGGCAGAGCTTTTCTTTTAAAATTTTAAAATTTAAATTTAAATTTAATTTTAATTTGAAAATTAATAAATAAAATACCCCAATTTTGTGATGTAGCCACAGTGGCAAGCATTCACAAGAGGGGAAGCGCCAAATTTGGCTGTAGGTCAGAGAGGACAGTATGCATTTTTCAGAATCCTGCATGTTTTTTCTCCCTCAGAATGTGGCTGGTTCAAACCCTAAACCCTTTTAGTTCGCCACAAAAAGGCATCTAACAGGAATTCTGTGACAGTCCCACAAAGAAAGTGTTGCATAGATGTGAAATTTTGCACAATTTTTTTTTTGTCTGAGCTTAGATAGTGAATATACATGACGAGGGTTTGCCAAATTTGCTATAAACGAACTATGAATGTTAGAAAAATCTAAACATCCTTGGCCCTACATACCTCAACATGGTATTAAGATCTTGTGATTTTTCAGAATTCTTTTTTGGGCAAAATCTAGCAAGAAGAAACCTCCAAAACCACTTTTTTTCAAAGTGGCAAAATGTCGCACATCAGGGGAATAAAAAAAAACACTGCTACCATTTGTTGCAGGGTACATGGGTTTGATTTTCAAGAGGGTTGGGCAAAGTTCACTTACACCTGTTGAGAGCTACATCATTTGGAATAGTGTTGGTGAGCACTACGATATGGTCCACAATAGCATGTAATGGCATACAAGATTGATTTTCATTTGATATTTTGTGGATGAAAAAAACCATTGAACCATGCAGTGAAATCTGACTGTGATTGCACAAGTTTCTTTATCCTTCCCTCCTACATATGCTCTTTGGACAACATATACATAGAGATTGACAACAGAGGAGCTGTACAATTGTGGAACCCACACCATAATAACTTTGCCAAAGTGCAAAAAAGATACATACAAAAAATATCAGACCCCTTCAGACTCCCAAGGACTGACAAAAGATCTGTACTTTTTGCTGCAGGACGATTCCACATAAAGAGCAAATATTACAGGTTACCAAACCCATTGTCATATGAAACTAGGGTGTATGGAAATGCCCAGAATTATTTTCCAAAGTCACAGACTGCAACATCTGTCACAAACATGAATCAAAGAAGTGTTCTTGCCAGTTTGGCTACAAAAAAATGACATGCAAATCCCTGCACTACCTTAATTTGAGCCACTTAATGAAGACAAGCAGCACTCTCACATCTACCTCGCCTTACTGTCTAAGGGGAAGAGGAACTCCCATTGCCTAGGACCATGAATTCAATACCCAACGTCTCTAACTAACATGTAACACTCATCCAGAGAACTCACAGGCACACCCAACTCACATTTGTTTGATAGGGTGCTTGAACCTCGTGCCAAACATTGAACTACCAGAGACCAGAATGACCAAGAGCTGGACATTCAGGAGGAAAAAGAGAGGAGATAGGACCCTTCAGATGTTTTTGATTTGATGGACACATCAATTGTGCAATACAAAGATCTCTGTTGAGAGAGAGAGAACCATATCAAACAGTTTCCAATAGCACAAGAGTTCTCCCCAAACACAACCCAACAGCATCCAAATTTCAAGTACCCACTACCTGACACTACCATGCATCCCAACCTCCTTTCCCCACTTGAGGGGAACCAAAACTTAGACACACAAAAATGTCTGTGGAACCAGGAAGTTGGCTCCCCAATGGAGGACACATGAGGAACATGCAACCTCGGCCTAGGCAACAGGAGGTCTGAGGACATGGTCTTGTGAAGTGTCAACTGCAGCAGGTGGCATCCATTGCCACATTGCCATGCCTGGATAACCAGCCATCTGTGCTGCCTTGCTTGATGCTGCTTGAGATTGTGCTGCAAAAGCAGCTGCTGCTGCATGAATGGCTGCTGGATGAGGTATGTATCCAGTTGGAATAGTCATATCCTTCACTTGCTGCTCCAATTTTTCCTTATCGACCTTTAGTCTTGTCTTCTCATCCCGTAACTCATTTTTCTCCGCCTGCATACACATAGACATCATAAGGAAAAATCTTTAAATTGTCAACTTTCCAACAAACACATGGTCAATGCCTACAGCAACTATTGCTACCGTACTTGAGGTAGAAAAGCCAAAAACAATACAGAATGACAGCCAAACACCTCATCATCACTGATAACCTTCCTTTTTTGGTTTGTGGACCACAGGTAGGGTTGGGGGCTTGGGTGGAAGATTGTGGCATGTGTGCAAGGGGTTTCGGTTGGAAGCTGGACCTTCAAATCCTTAATAGTATCACGCAACTGGTTGTTTGAATCTTGAAGCTGTTGAGCCTCAGAGCGAAGCTGTGTTAAGATACGAACAGCATCAGACAGGATGGTTGCCTTGTCCGTTTTAGGTGGCTTTCCTGGTTCTAGAACTGTGCTTAATTCCAGGAATCTGCAAAACCATTTCAAGGGGTCATTCACTACCAAATAGACTGCAGAACATCTCTCTGCACACAGTTTATTAATTAAATGTGGTAAACTCTAGGAGCCATGAGAGATTGTCACCAACAGAAAAACTCCACAAATAGGTGAGGACAAGACAATGACATTGTTAGTGAAAGATACCATAGAAATGATAAGAAACAGCAACACATCCCGCTGTTTTTGCAAAAACATTACCATGTTGCAGTAGCTTGAAAATTTTGGTAGAAGCACTCTCATAACCATGCAGTATCACAAAGGTCACTGCCCCATCGTTTTCCAAAAGGTGTACAAGATTAGAAAGATTGCTAACCTGTCATTCAGGCGGTCTCTGCGCATCTTTTCACGGCATGCCTTGTTGCCTGCTCCACCACACGCCTCCTCCCGCAATCTGAACAACCAACTTCCCATGTCCCTCTCACAACCAAGTACATACAAGAGCATATAGCTTGAGGCCAACCATAAACCTACAGAGCCATCCAACATTGAGTTCAGACGTTAGAACAAACTCAATAAACTAATAGGCAACCAACAGCTCAGCATGATACATTCTGTTGTAATGTTCTCCACCAGGAACTCATTACAGGATGCATCTGAGGTTGCACTGTTGATGCAATTTCAGGCTCCTCTCTCACTGCTACACATACCTTTTCCTTGAGCACCCTTTGTCAGGAACATCCGACTCCCCTTTGGAGCACTCATTGTCAGCACTGCATTCCAATCACAAACAGACCAAAGAATGTGAGTAACCAATTGAATGAACAACAGGAAAGCATGTCACTACAAGTCTGGAATTCCACTATCAGACTTGCAACTTCCGCACAGAAGCTGCAGCCAATCCTCCAGTAAACAAGGCCCTCATAGATGCACATTCCACTGAGGAGGGTTGGAGACAGAAAGTGATATCTCACTTCTGCCATCTTCTAGTACCTATCTGAAGTTTGTTTGTGCACAACATATTAGAAAAGGGTTCAAGATCTCTAGAGATGTCAACCAGCTAATACTCGATCCATGGCTCTAGAGGTACCTATGATTTCATGACATCCAAGTTCTTCTGAAGAACCCTTCTTTGAGACAGGACTCTTTCGATAGCCAGTATGTGTGCAAGACCTAGACGAAAATGCAAGCTTGAGTGTACAAGCCAGGCTCCCAACACAAGGTTATAAGAAGAAAAAGAAGATATTCTCAAGTCATGGCATGTATGCATGGTATGTATGATATGGTGTTGGGGCGACTGTTTCTTCAGAATATCTTCAGGAAAAGATGTCTATCAATACGGAGGTTTCAGCTGTGCCCCAATAATCGGCAACTGGCATTGGACGAAGGTCTTCGTCCGTGAGGAGGACACGAAAGAAATACGTAAGTAGGTACCTGCAATCGACTTGTCCCACAGGTTGCTGACCGTTGCACCAAAAAAATGGAGTGGATGGCTGCACTTCCTCCTCCGCTAAGAAACCCTCCGCAAGATACGACATCCACTTGGTCGCATTCGACGGCGAGGACATTATGCCGCTCTCTAACTCTGTCTGTCTGTCTGTCTCTCTCCACGCCGCTGGATCTCTAAGTCACACACGCAACAGCCGCCGGGCTCCCTATCTTGGAGACAATGCCTCTTTCTCCCTCCCCGCCTCGCAAAGTTTCCTCACCTCCCACGGCCAAACCCCAGCTTTCCCCCAACTCCTAGCTCCCAGTCAAAATCCCGCTCTCCTAAGAGTCCTCTCCTCCTCCAACAACAACAAAACCACGGCTCGACCTTAAAGTTCGAGGTCAAGCCAAGCTCTCCATTCCCCGAAACATCACGCACGCACGCACGCACGCACGCATAAGTAGGCACGCCCACACACAAAACAAGACCGAGCGGGAAAAAATCCAAAAAAAAGAGCGAAAAAATCACGAAAAAAAACCTATGATGAGTTCAATTCCGAGTTACACTCTGCACTCAAAACACCAGGAAGACGCGAACGTCAGGAAGTGTTTGACAAACCTTCGTTGCAACAGCAGCACTGAAGCTCTTCGTTGCAACAAGAGGAGCACCACAACACAACGCACAAGACGCAACACTAGCGAAACGCTAACCAAAGGGAGGCGCAGCAGCACCGCGAAGAATTACTAATTACAGCGCAGTAACTTTTATATTAACTCCTCCCCCCCCGAACTGTAGGGTAAAACTAAAGATCGCCCCGACTACAGGCCACCACGTAGACCTTAACGCGCCACCACTGCTTTTTTACTTTACCTTTTTTGTTTTAACTTTTAACTTTTAACTTTTAGCTTTTTTCGACAGTCTCAAATTCGGGTCTCGAATAATAAGTTACCTTTTTCTCTTTTTTAATTTTACAACAAATGATTCTTTTATAAAACAAATTGTTGTCTTTTCGACCAAAAAAATTGGGAGAATTTTGGAAATTAGTCGAGTTTTTTCAGTTAGTATCTTAAATTCTCCTAATTTTTTTCCGAATATACACTAATTGGGGAATTGTTTTAGTGTATATCCTCCTAATTAGTAAACTAGAATTAGTGCAAATTCGACTAATTTTTCTTTTTTTGGAAGAACTCCTCATTTTTTGGATATTAAAAAATTGAAAGAAAAGTCCTAAATGACTACCAAGTTCTCTTGCTATTATTTGTTTATTTGATGAGTAGATTTAAGATCTCGCCACGTGGTCTTCTAGATCACATCCACGCCAGACATTCTGGTCCAGATGCCGGGATTGAAGGGCCGCGATAATTTGTGGGATATTTTGCACGGAAATTTATTAAACCTAAAGACGCAAATGACAGAAAATATCAATTAATTTCAGGGCTATTTACTCGAAGTCAAATGCAATTGCCAATGAGCAAATCCATTAATAATAAGTAACTACGGCGATTGAGATTAAATAAAATCTAATGGGGTGGATGGAAATGGGATAGGATACCAAATCCATTCCACCCAGGTGTCAAGCATTTGTGGACGTGGAATTGGGGTAGATTAATTTCTAATACATATTCCTAATCAATAATGTTTAGGACAGATTCCGCCAATTATAAGGGATTTTAAACCGCGGAATGGGCTCCGTTCTGTAGATTTGGGGTCAAAAAAAGACAAACTTAATTATCAAGTTTGGTTGCGTGCCGTAGTCCACTTCACTCTTGGGCGGGTATATAAAATCGACTCTTAATATATCCGCTGGGTAGGGTTTAATTAAAATTCTCAAATATATATCAGCTTGGTAAAGATACATAGCCTATAGGTTTCCAAAAAAATCCAAATTGGGTAAAGTGTATATAAAGGTTTTGAAATATTTATCAATAATTGTAAGGGTAAAAGAAAAAAACTGTGTAAATAAACAGAAATAAAAACCCAAAAGAAATTTTATGGCTTATTACATAGTTCATCATTACCATAAATTTAAACAAATTCCCTCATTACCCACATGCATTGCAAAAATATGAAACAAAATTATATACGATATAGAATTATTTTTCTGGCTTATGTAATATACCCACATCAAAACAATTGCCCTCACACGGGTAAGAATAAATCTGGAATATATATACTAGACGGTAAAGGAAAGACAAGGTAAGTCTGAAATGTTTACCAGCGGAGTAATTCAACAAATTCACCAAACCAGATAAGGCCTATCTATATCCCTTTTTCCCTCAAAAGGTAAAATAACATACACTTGCTCTCTCTCTCTACATTCAACTTTTGAGTGGTCATCAACAAATCGGATACTGTCACGTGTCATTACGAGGCAGATTTTTCAGATTTGAGTTGATTACGAAAAGAATCTGCTGGCGTTTTCCAGTGTTTAAATTACAAACCAAAATAATGGCAGAATGGGGCCTCTAGTATTATCCTAACCTGAACTATTCCCACCAATTTGCTGACGCTATCACATTACGCCATTTTTAGGCATGCAAGGAAACTAAACTTGGAAGATGCCATTCCAACAGGTCTGGCTAATTAATGATCATTATCGGACGTAATTGGCATTTGGGGACAGATTCTGCCAAAGCATACCTCGTCACGTTGTATTCGCCAGTCACATGCATTTGGTAGAGCTGTTGTTGACCCTTTGTAGGGGTATAACCTCTCGGAGGGTATAGTCTCTCCACGGTGATACCTGCTATAGATTTATATACCCTGTTCATTGAGTGGTGCTTCTTAAGTTCCAACCTTTTCTTGGTGCCGGGGTTATTTTGTACAGTGGCTATGGCCATAGGGAAAAGGTTCTATGTGCATTGCTGTAAGATTTGGGCATAAAATTTTGGCTTGAACTTGACCCAATGTGGGAGTGACATTAGTCACTATAAACATTTTGGAATGGAATTTGATTTGAATTTTTTAACTTATTAACAATCTAGTCAACCAACTACTCCATATATTTGAACTTCAAAAGTTCACTATTGATAATGAATACATTATTTTCAAAATATAGTTTTACAAATGTGTTCATAATCATTATGTTAATGTATTACTAAATTTCAATTGACAAATTCAAAATGATGTTATTGGCTATAGGGTTTTAAACATAATGCACCATGCATAAATGACCATTAGACATTATTGAAAAAACTAATAGTTCAAGATGACTTGCTATACATTATTGTTAACACAATACCACCGAATAACTCAGAACTTACTCATCACAAGAAACAAAGGCTACTTGCCATGATTAATCTTTTAGTGAAAGATAATATCATACCATACATTGTTGATATTGATGATTGTTGTGAAATTTGGGACAAACTAAAAGGATTGTTGGCATTAGCAAGTTTAACTAGGAGACTATTAATTAGGCCTTTAGATGCTTTGAAAATTACCAAGTTGATCAAAAAATGAAATAATAAAATTAGGTGTGAAATGTCATTACAAGGAATCCTATCCATACCAACCCATGTATTTGTAACTTGTGTCCATATTAACCATTTTTACAACTTGCAATGCGACTATCCTTCATGGCACCATAGTAAAAACAACTTATAGTCGCATATTCTACTACAAATTGGTCTTCAGTTGCATATGCAACTATAACTTGTGACTACTATTGATTTGGATGAAAAGGAAAATGAAAAGTGTAGTCGTATCATCCATGACTAATGGCATCCAACAAAAGATGAAAATGTAGTTGTATTTGCGATTCATGATGTGGTTCATAAGTGATTGGACACCACATGGCGTATATTGAACTTGAATTATGACTAGAAATCATATTTGCAAATGTAAATGTCCATATGTGGAAAACCTACATATGTTAGGGCCATTGAAATTGTTGGATTTGGTGATATTTTGATTTTTTTCTTAGCTATGTTAATTAACATACTAGGGTGTAAGGTTTGCTAGGTTTAGAAACCAAATTTGGTGCACTAAATTTGTAAAGTTAGTTATCTTGAATGAAACAATTAGCAATTCAATAGAATAATTATTTGTAAACATGGTTTTTGTACCTTACTTACACACATTGTTTTTATTATTAAATTTGTGTTGTAGCCAAAGTGGCAATGATCCATAAGAAGATTTTTCCAAATGTGGTTACAAGATAAATATGAAAAAAAATCTTTCTATAACTAATCCATGTATAATATTGGTTGCTTACTTCAATAAAAAAATCTATCAATGTTTTTTAAAAACTTGTTCAATTTTGCTTATTCAAAAAAATTCCACAAAATATGATTTCATCATTTTAAATTTTTCATATAACTAAAGGCTTTGGCTCTTATGATGATGGTTTAGGATATCAAACTTTTAAAATTCCACAAAAAATAATGTGCATTTTGCCTTGCAACCTACAAATTGTTTAATAGAATATGTTAAAACTATTATAACATCACCAATTCCAACAATTTGGATCAAGCCAATAACATATTTTCTTAAACACCACACAAGCCTATTCAAAAAAAAATTATAAGTAATACACTGACATTATAATCATGTCTCCACACAAACGGGGTTTAAATCATAAAATCAAGGAACATTATCATCACAAGAAACACATTTGAATTTTATAATTTTTTTGATATTTAAAAAACAATAAATTTTCATACCAATTGATGTTTCATTGCTACATTCATATAATAAATCAAGGTTGCACAAAAATGCCTTATGTCCACCTTGACATCAGTAGAATACCAACCAAAGTTCATTATAAAATTGTGAAGGAACTGAAAATTATACTAAGCTACATCATCTAGTTTTAAGTTACCTTTTAAAGCTTGAACAACCAAGAGTGCATCTTCTTTAAACAATTCAATGGCACATATTGATGTCTTATTCGTGTCCACATCCACAAAATCTAATGGGGCTTCAAGACTAGATGCCCTTCCACGTGTTTCAAAGCAGCCATCATACATCATCACAAATCTAGCATGTGATGAATTATCAATGAAAATCATGCGAAGTTTGTTCATTGATAGGTTTGTACATTTTACACATGAATATCATGCTTGAAAACATGTTTGACACACGAATAAATGTGTTGACAAATGAAATACAAACCTATGAAAAAACAAATTTCACATCTTCCAATAAATTCGTGTCAAATGTGTTTTCAATGCACAATATCAATGCATGATATGTACAAATTATGAATGAGTGAATGTTACGTAGTTTCCATTTGTAAGTTGTGAAATGGGATTATTAGAATATAGATGTAACACCATAATCATATGTAACTAGCAAGTTATTCTAGTCCTTGTCAATTCGAAAATGGTTCACATAAGCCTTCATCTTACTATACCTCAACATTGTGAAACTTGGGGGAACAAATAGGTGGATAAAATTTGGGTCAATAGTCATATTTAATGTATGCTTGATGGGCATGGATTGTTTTTTTCACCCACTTTGCCAACTCCTCAACCTTTCTAAGGTGGGCAAGAAATGCCACTAGTGTACCAAAGGTCACAGGGTTTGACTCCTATGCACGTTCAAAAGTAATTCTTTTGTCGCAACCCCACTTTGAAGGAGTGTGAAGATGAAACTCACGTTCCCAAAATGGGGACTTGGGAGTCCTCTAGGACTCCCAAAAACTTAGAGTTCAATTGCAGGGGTCAAAACACCTCGCCTTGAGGTGTTCTTTATACCATTGAAAAGGTCTTGAAGTGTAAATGTAGAAAATGGCCTCTCATGTGCCATTCGGACATCTATAGCACAAGTTATGGACAAAAGAAGGGACGGGAGTCAAACTGGTAGTTTGACTCCTGACCATTAAAAGTCGGGAATCGACTCAACCCCGGTGTGTGCAGGTGGAGTGCGACACACCATTGGAAAGCTCTTGAAGAGAGCTACAAGTTTTCCTTAGACCTCATCCCGATTAAAGGTCTGAGCAAGGAGTTATGAACTCCCAAGGGCCAAGAGTCCAAACCGGGACAATTTCAGGATTCCTCCTTGGGAGTCCCAGGAAAAAATGCCATTCGGATGTAGGTGCCACGGGCAAACACAAAGAGTACTATATGGGGGAAGGTGATGGCTTCCCCCGAGTCCGGGCCGTGGTGAGTTATGTGAGTCCAGGGTCACCCGTGGCTTGTCCTAACATTGCAAATGCTCTCGAATATGAATTAACCAACTTGTTGGTTTGATTGATGCAAGACTAAATAACTAAGTAAAGCTTGTCCTATTCTTAGTCCCATTTCGAAGCTTCAACACGCCCCTCTACCCCTTTTAGTGCTGAAAGCTAGGAGCGTGCCCCGAGTCCCAAACATTTATGTTGTTTGATTGATTTGGACCCAACTTGGATCCAACAAGGGATTTGAAAGCGCGCCATTTTTCATCTTCAACCCACACCTTTTTATCCTTGTATTTCCTAATGCAACCACCAAATCTTCAATATGTCATTATGTATGGAACTTACTTTATTAATACAGATTAAAAATCAAACATAAATTCAACATAACATAAGCCAAATTAAAGGTCAAAATTAACCAATGCATCATGAAGGATGGATCGTAAGTGGTTTGAAAAATAATTATATTGGTTTTTAGTTTTATAGTTAATTATGGTGGTTAATTATGTTACTTATAAACAATAAAACCAAGTCGCCCGTGTATTAAGTAATGGAGTTTTACTTACTTACAAGTACCATGTTACCTTAATAACACTACATCTTAAATAATAGGGTTGCAAAATTGGAACCAGATCATAATTCCAATGATGTTCATCCACACTTGAATCATAGACCAACATCCAATGTATGCCCCACTAGAATGGTGGGCAAGGTTCAATTTGACCATGAAAACATATAATTCACATGAAGATCTACATTGCCAACACATTTTCAAACGAGAAAAAACATTAGTTATAATGCAACATTTGAAGAATTCCATTAGAAAAATTGTATATTGCATTCACTAGTGCACCATGAAGGGTGGATTATAGGTAGTCTGAAATAAAACCTTTTAATAACTTAATTGATATAATTTGAACATCTACACCTAACTCATAATGGGAATCAAATGCATCTGCACTAGACTTGTGGTAGGTTTAGTTTCTATATGGCCTTAAAAATAGATAACACATGGGGTATGTATCTAGATTGCATGCACATATAAAACTTCTAAATAGTCTATTATGTATAATACAACAATGAAGCCATTGGACTAGAAAAATAACTTACTATATCCATGGCACCATGATTTCTATATTTGTCAACACATAATTGTGTGCAATTTTGCAAAGTGGAACTAAGGAGAACTTTTTCTACAACACCTTCTAATACCTTTCCAACCACTCCCTCTTCTCCTTTTGCATCCCATTTTTTTCTATATACATGTTGGAATTCTTGTAAATACTCTATCACAAATCCCATAGTTTCATCTAATACATATCCTTCGAGATTTTTAGTTAGTATGGTGCAAACGTGAATAGACGTCCAACCTATGTCATTCTTAACCTAAGGTTGGAATAGCTTGAAAACACAGAATATGAACTTATAAAACATGGATTGAAATTATTGGATATTGAATGTTGTGTGACAATAGTCACTACAATTTTTTTGAAATATAATGATTTAATTCATGTTTGGGTTTTAGTTGTAATGGACAACTACAATTACAAAATGTTTTAGTCATCTTGAACACTTATGGGCCATGGTATAACTAATTGCAAAAGGCACTACATCGCATGGAAGTCATAGAAAGTGTAAACCCATTTAATTATCTAATGCATTTTCTCATCCACTACCATGAATGAACATGAATATGACGAGGGAACCCCAAGTAGCATACATTGAATTTTATTTTACAATTAAATTTGTGATTGCATTATGAATAATCACAAAATGCAAAGTGTCTTATCTAAATAGCTAGCTAGCCTGACTTAACCTAAGCTAAACTATTAGGCCTACTTAGCTTAGCCTACTAGGCTAGGTATCTATTTATCTACCTATGTAAAATAATAAGTAGGTAGGCAATAGGTGCTTACCATAGGGTACCTTACCTTACCTAGCTTAAATTAACCTCTAAGGTGAAAATATAAAAACTTGAACCTTTCACCTTCACAAGGATAAACCAAATCCTTAATCACCTTCATAAAAACATCTCCATTACACAATAATAAAGGACACATGTATAACAAATTAATTTAATGTATAGTGTTGAATATCCCTGTTCATAAACATTAAACATTTCACTTAAAACAATGTTTGACCATTTAGGCATTTAGGGTTTATGGTTTAAGTTACTAATCATCCCTCATCTAGAAGAATATTATTTTATCTACCACCTACAAACATGTTTTTCAATAGGATTCGCTTCACCAATGTTCAATTCAAGAATCTTCATTGAGGATTTTGAACGCATGTGGAAGATACAAAACAAGGAGTTTCATGATTATTTAGCATATAACATTTTTTATGACTACATTGTTTTTAACGACGATTGTGGGTATGGTGTGTTGGAACATATGTCTAGCTATATGGGTGCATATGCATAGTGATACTACTACAAGTTAGAGGTGGTGTACAACAAGTACTACTTAAAACACACACTACAACAATTAGTCAAACTAACCTTTGTCATGGCCAAAAGCGACCCCATATCAGGTATGGTTAAGAAGCAGGTAAAGGAGGACTCCATGGAGGCATGTTTGTGGGCACAAAGGCTAGAGGATCTACTGGAGAGTTATGTAGTCAAGGATGTGGTAAAAGAAGCAATGACATCAATTAGTTAGCGTTGTTCAACAAAAGGCTCAAACTTGCATGCATGTAGCAAAAGCGCATATGGGAAGAACCCCCACGACATTACAAACTACCATTTTTAGAGTAAACCACATGGTAAGACAACTTTATAGGAACCCAAGGAATCTATCATTGCATGAATTTTAGCAATACTTGTCCCATTCATTGGTTATTGGAAAGGATAAGGACTATCACAAGTTCTTGGTAGGAATGGTGTTCGGGGAAAGTTTTGTGTCAAAGGTTGATTTCGATGATGATATTGACAACTTCCTAATGCCAACCGACATCTTTTGATCTCGGGTATTAGCTCTATGCAAAAAGTAGATTTATTCAAAAATTTGGTGACCTTATTTGGACACTAAGGTCCTAAGGGGGGGATGATGTTAGGAATATAATCCATACCAAATGGTGAGCAATGGGTAGTTGTAGAAGTCTTGGTAGGGACCTTGCTAGAATAAAGCAATTTGTTTGCTGAACTAAGCTACATCTGATCTAGGGTAAATGTTTTATCAATATTCAATAGGACCTAACAGGCTTAGCTATTAACACATTTACTTGCCAAACCCATGAGTATGCCGAAATGATATAGGTTTAATTATTTGAAGGTTTGAAGAGATAGTGATGGAGATGTTAAGAAAGGTGTGAAGTTTTTACCAAGCAGCCTAAGACAAATGATACTTATGTACTCATACATGATAATACATACTACACTAATTTTATGATCACGAGATGTTTTTTGTGTCAATGTTCCATCTTCCACATTGCTTGTTGGTAGCAGTCTATAACTTGAAACATGTCTTAATTACTCGGGTACGTGGTATTGCGTGTAGATGGTAAACAAGAACCCAACAATAATGACCACCCAAGTCACATCAAAACTATCATTAACATTAGGCATCTTAAGAGATAGCCTAAACAACCTCGGAAAAAAATGTAAGAACCCTAGGAAAGAGCCTAAGTAACCTATGAAAAAACCTAAGCAACTTATGAAAAAGCTTATACACTCTAGGAAAAAAACCTAAGCAACCTAAGCAAAAGGCCATGAAACCTATTAAATAAAAAACTAGGTTTTTAAAGAAAAAACCTTGAACAACCTATGAAAAAATGAACAATTTACAAAAAAGTCCAAGCACCTTAGGAAATAACATGTGAAGCTCATGAAAAAGTTTAGGTAGATTAGAAAAAAACTTAGGTAGCCTATGAAAAATCTCAAGAGCCCTAGGAAACATTGAATCAACCTAGGAAAAAGCCTAGGACCTATAAAAAATGTTTAGTTAGCTAAGGAAAAAGCCTAGGCTTTATAGGAAAGAACCCACACAACCTATGAAAAAGCTTAGGCACCCAAGAAAAAAACTTAGGTGGCTTATAAAAAGGCCTAGGTACCTTAGGAAATATCCTAGGTAATCTATGAAAAATCCTAGGCAACCAAGGAAGAAACCTAAATAGTTTAGAAAAGAGTCATAGCAACTTAGGAAAAAGTTAAGGACTACTAGCAAAGCTTGCATTTGTTTATTTCTGAATGGTTCATCAGGGCTTCTTTCCCCTCCTTTTTTGGTTTACTTCTAATTCAAAGACTATCAAACTGCCTACAACGAAAAAAAAGTCAATTAAACATCTTAGCCATTGGAGCTTAAACAATTAAAAAAAAAGCCAAGGCTTCATAGAAAATTGTTTAGTTAGCTTAGGAGAATGCCTATACTCCCTAACAATAAACCTAAAAAGCCTATGAAAAAGCCCATGTTACAAAATACAATATCTTCATCTTGTGTGTATACATGTACACATAAAAGGTACATATATGAAAGATGAGGGTATTGCAAATTGGTATTTAACTATATTTAGGAAGTTCATGACAATGAAAGTGAAAAAAAAAAGGTATGCAATAAAAATCACAAAAATCCAATAAAAGATCGATGGCCGGAACCACCACATGGGAGACAAAAAGGGAAGGCCAAAGAAAGGCCAAAAGATGTACAACTTGCAAGAACCAAAAAAAGGGAGAAAGCTAGTCCTTCTTGTGGTAGGAAATTATCTCACCCACGACCCTTCTAATGTTGCCTGCATGCAAATTGTGAGATCTAATAGTAATGGGAGGTCTAGAATAAACATCACATGCCAATGCAATCTTCCTCTTTATGGTAGAAGTTAAAGAACAATACTAACACGTTGCTTGAAAAATTGAATGCAGAAAAACAAGGATAAATGACCTCATGATTATCTATCATGGAAAAGATGGGCACATTCCCCTAATGAAATGATCCATATCACGCTTGCGTGTGCTGTGCACCTCCATGGTCATCAAAATAATGTGATGGCCTTCACAAAATCTTCTATATTTGTAGATCTTAGCAATGATGTTAAGTTCTGTCACTACACCTGCTAGTGAACTAATGACATTTGAAGCCATTGTTTTTCGCATTGAGTCAATAAACACCGCATTGGCAACAAAGACTTGGTCTTCACAAATCATGTAAAGATCAACTTGTAATTAAACTATTGACATAAAGGCATACCACCATTCTCTCCATATAGTGTGCCTTTTCTTTACAAGTATGCCATAAACTGAAGGTATTGGCAAAATTTCTCATTAGGGCAATAGGAAAAATAATCCAATGCCATATTGTTCAACGACATTTCTTGAAAGAAAAAAGCACCAAAGTCACCACATGAAGACAAAATAGTACGAAATCACCATATTTAAACAATAAGTTCCAATTATTATTTTTGGAATGTTTGGAATTTTTTGCATTTGGTGAGATTTTTTCCAAAACATTATATTCAGTCAAATATCGTAATAATACCTTGGTCATTTCAACACATATCGGTCAAATAATTAATTCATTTTGAAACATTCATTTCAACAAATGGAATATTTTAAAATATCCATTATTTTCCTTCACAATATTTTTTGATTTGGAAAAACTAATTTTTGGAAAATCTCAACATTTCTGAAAATAATATAATTAGTGCGAAATTGGCCAAGGTACTAAGGTATTTCTTTTTCCCAAAAAAAGGGGTGGGGGGGGGGGGGGTCAACAATCGAAAAAATAAATTAAAAATCAATGTTTCTAAACATTGTTCAAGCAAGTAGCCTACTAGCGAGGATATAAAACAATTTAAATAAATTTCTACGTTCATAGTTAGGGTTCTTTTTTTCCTTTGGATTTGGTGAATTTTGTCGAAGGAGAACGGGGAAGAGAGAGAGAGAGAAGAGAAGAGAGTTTTGAGCATCTCGTAATTCGCGGCTACAATTTCGGAGAGTACGTGTTGCTATTGATCTTTGCGACCAAGAAGACACACTTGTGGCATATTCAAAATCACGGCTGAAGAAGAAGAAGAAGTAGAAGACGAAAGAAGAATAAGAAAACTTGTGACGAGATTTTCAGTAAAGAAGAACAATATTCCATGAGAAACACTTGTGGCATATTCGAGAAGAAGAAAGCTCTTTAGAGTTTCTCGAATTCTTTTTTCTCATCCGGACTTAGAGACTGTTTTGTGCAGGATTTTTTCGTCGATCGTCGTGCAGGAGTTTCTTGTTTCCTGTAGCAATTTTCGGGTAAATTTCGAGAAAGAAAGAGGAAGAAGAGAGAACAATGGATGCCTTTGCGATTCAGGGCTGCAGCAATTTGAGGAATTCAGAACTCGCACAGATCCTTTTCCTCTGAAAGATTTGCAACACAGGAACCAGCGATGAGCATGGAAGGACGAGAGCTTGCTGATTGATGCAGAGGATTTTTTGAGGCATGGATCCATCAGGGTTTCGTCAGAAGGGGGTGATGACTCATCATGGCCAAGCTCATGCACCTCCTCTCCACATCACGGATACGACACAGTCTTGGAGACAACCTCAACAACCACAGAGGGATGTGTGCACACGAAGAGGGGCTGTTCATGACGGGTTTCGAAAGGGTCTTCCGGAAATTGAGCAATTGGAAAGGGAGCAGGGTTTAATCAAGGGAATGCAAGCTCTTGAACGATTCATGCACACACATCCTGACTACTGGAATGAGTCCTCTTCTCAGTTACTCCTTGAGGTGAAGTCTTACTGGTGTCTTCATCTTCTTATAGTGAGACACTTCATACACAACAGCTATGTCACAGCTGAACCCTACAACCTTTTACATCCGATGTGAACCTTGCACCTTGTTCCTTTTAGTTTCACCCTTGCTGCACACATGGAGGAAGAGTGAAACTACTTAATCCCCACTCTGATTATAGTTTGAAGCTTGCTCTTTGAGATCCAGTACGCAATTCAGTATGTTTTCATGTCCAAAGCTTAACAGTGGCAACAGACCCATGAATGCTTTCATGTCCAAAGATTAACAGCAGCAACAGACCCATGTTTGTTTTCATGTCTAAAGGTTAACAGCAGCAACAGACCAATGTATGTTTCCATGTCCAAAGCTTAGCAGCAGCAACAGAGCCATTCAACTTTTCTTGAGAGAGATGATGAGCTCCTACTTCAAAGCTGTACAATGTTTCTGTACTTGGTAGTTGGAAAAATGTGTCATGTTGGAGGTTCCTGCAATGGTGTCACACCCATATCTTCATTTAGATCTATTTTGAACCTTTTATCATAGTTTGCTTCGCATCATGTATGAATTGTTGGCACAGCAGGCTGCAACAAAAAAGAGGGTTGTGTGATCCAAGACCAAATTGCAATTTTAATGAGCACAAGCTATACAGCAAATGGAAGAGATTGTGGTCTTGACTATTGTGCACACCGGATTTGACAGGAGGTTGCCAATTTGAACGTTGCAGCTTCAAGTGGAGAAGTCCATGACCATGCCTTATTCATAACAGGCTTGATGGCCCCAATGATAGAGATTCTTGATGCACAACAAGAGACAGTGAAAAAGACAAGGCAGCTTGCAGCAGAAAAGGACCAGCAGGCTACAATGGCACTACAGAAACTGCAAGTTGAAACCAACAAGGCGCTTCAGCAGTTGCAAGAGGACTCTGACAGGGCAGCCCAACACAAAGCTTTCTGTGATTCGCTCTTACTGTAAGAATGCCTATCTGCACCAGATTCCCAGGTCCTTCTAATTTCTTGTCCCATCAACCAGGCTTTGGAACATGTTAACCCTGAACCATCTTTAGTTGTACCTCATAAGGAGCTTTATTCAATTGGCTTCTTTACCTTCTTGTGCCCCTTGTGTTGCACTACTTGCAAAAGTGCATAGGAAGGAGTTTGGTTAAAATCCTAGACATTCTTATCAGGATGGTAAGACCTTGGTTGCAATCATATGTAATGTTAATCTCCTAAAGATGCATAATTTGCCTGGGTCATGTGACTCCTGATAGGTTTTGTATTACTGCTGCATTACGCATTCACTCAACACATTCTGTTGAACAGGGATTTGGAAGCAATGAGGCATGCAGCACAGGAGGCACAGTGTCAACTAGAAAGAAAAGAGAAAGAAGTTCAGCAATTTCTGGAGGAGAAACAAGCACTGCTCTCTTACCTTGTATTTGGAGGACCTTCTGCCTTTGTTGAGTGGGCAACAGAGGAGATGCAAGAACAGGGTTTCGACCTTGCAGAAACACTTGAGCAGGCTTGGTGGCCACACACAAACAGGCAGGCCCTTGTGCAAGACAAACTACCTCTAGCAACCCCAATTGAGAGTCATGTACAAGAGGTATCTGTTGACAGACAGAGCTCATCAAGGAACCAGGAGCTTTCATCTAAAGAAACCAATCGACAAAATACGTCACATCCTTTATCCAGCATTGGTGAGATGGAGAAGCTACTGTGGTTGATTGGCTCAGAGGTATTTCAACAAGGAGTGGAGAGTTATAACCAAGTAGCTGCAAAGGGGGTCTTTTCTGTACCCATGGCTGTGATTGCATTCTGGTTTGGTCTGGCTGGTCGAATGATGTCCCTTGGGACACGCATCCTTCTGTCAAAGTTGGTCAAACAGTAAGCTTGGTATCCAAAGGTTTGCTAATTGTCTCAAGAAAACAATATTTCAGGTTGGGACTCACTTGTCAAATGATGTCCCAGAGAACAGCCATTATTTCATCAAAGTTGGTCAAAACAGTAAAAAGTCATTATCTAAAGGCCTGCTGATTGTCTCAAGAAAACACAGTTTCACAGGAAAAGGAAATCAATGTTTGCTTCAGCAAATAGCAGGAGGCGTTTGATGCACCTTGCCAATTTCAGAACAGGTCCAGAACAGATGTAAGTGTTCTCATTTGTACAGAAGTAGGTAGACAGTATGAAGAACATATAGGTGTAGACTAGAGATTGACTGAATCATATCTACAACAGAGCTTTGCTGCAATATCCAGCCTGGAAAAGGATGGTTCAGCAAGTAGTAACTGGAATCCTCCATTTTAGAGGAAGTCTGGACTCTGTGTACACTGAAGTTGCATATTTATGCATCTTTGAAAACTAATGTCTTACATTGCATGATCAGTCATTGGAGGCTTGTGCATTCATCATCAACACACTGTTTGTGCATGGTCAAAGTATTTGTTGCAAATTGATGTCCCCGCCTTTAGGGCATACAGTCATGGATGAATTAGGGTAAGGATGTTTACATTTTTTGACTAAATGGAATCAATTTCTCCATACTTTCAATACCAGAGCCATGTTCAATAGATAGATGTGAAAGGATTGGCCAACGGCTAAATGTGAATAACATGGTGCTGATGGTTGGATGTGGAAGTTCATGAGAGAATTTGGAAATACCTGAAGTGGGCCTGATACCATGGTGTCAGATGGAGGTGTCTCCTATGAGTGTGAGTATGATAGGGTTCGAGCAGAGAACATAACGCACAATGAGGAATACTTGAAATCTCTCAACCTTGCGCCTCTTCTCCCTAGGTGAGATTTTATGGACATCTGTGACATTTGCTTGCTGGAAGTAGTTGACCAATGTTTACACTTTAAAAAAAAATTGCTCCAAGTAAAGTGCATGTCTTTTCATTGAGCTATGGTTTGTATGTGTCTTATAATGTCCACACAATCTCAAAGAAAGCAGTTGTGGTGAAAGGGCATTGTGGCACTGAAGACCCACAAAAGCTTCCAATTAGTCGTAGTTTGTGATTCAAACACAACATAGTGGTACTCAATGACTCTTCAAGTTCAGGTGAAAGTTGTGATGGTAAGCACTCTGGCTCACCTTTAGGTTTAGAGTTTGCTGTGGGTGAAAAATGTGAGCAAATCAAAAGAAACATCAAAAAGAGTTGGAGGTTCAAGCAAGACACATTCGAGCCATTAATTGATTGAACTTGATTGTGTGCAAGGCCCATAAGGTAGGCTCTTCACTCACGCTTCTTAAACAGTCTTACTCAAATTTTGCCTGTCATGGTATTTATTTTGAATTCTTGATTTCCATTTGAATTCCTGCACAAATGCTTCAGGCATGTTCCTTGATCAAACTCCTTCATGTCTTCTATTTAAATTTCTAATGTCAGTCAAATTACCACCCAAGCACTTGAATTAATGCACATATGCTCAAACTCAAATCCTTCATCTATTTTTTCATGGATATTTTGTTGTGGACCCTAAAGTCCTCCTTGAGAGCTTGAGTTGATGTTCTTGTTCAGACTCATCATGATGATCTTTTTTATGGATTTTTGCAATCCATTTGAAAGTCTTGCACAAGTGCTTCAGTTGATTGGTTGTTGCTCAAACTACATCTATTAACCAATTTTTTATGAAGATCTATTCTCCATTTGAGAGTCTAAATAATTAAACTAATTGGATGTTCATGCTCAACTTCCCAGGCTACATTGTCTTATGCATTGCAAGTTTTATTGTAGATTCAACTAAATGGATGTACAATGTTGTGTTACATTGTCCTATGCATTGCAACCCTTATTACAAATTTGACTAAATGAATGTATAAGCTGAAGTGTCAAATATTTCCACTTGGGGCTTGTGACGAGGTTTGTGACGAGTGCACTTATGTTTGCAGAAAGTTGAGCTATTGCATCCTTGGAAGGTGAGAAGACCCTCACAAAAGAAGGCCATGGCTAAACCGGGAAACACCAACACAAAGTTGCCTAACACCGACAATCTCTAGAACATTGCTTTAGATGATTATGAGGAAGATATAGGTGAAAGAGCATCCTTGTCAATAGGTGATGACAATGACACAGTAGATCAAAACACAAATGGCGAGCTATTGCACCTGCCTTTGATTGATTGGCAAAAGATGTCAGCAAATGTTACCCACAAACCAAGTTTATCAAAACCCACAAATGCCAATGCAATCCCAATACTCTCTGGTATGCAAGGCACATGTGATTTGAATGGTATGTCGAATGTCTTGAATGTGCAACTCTACAATCAAATGCCTGGGTTGAACAATGCCTTGCCTAACAATTTTAGGAACATTTGTTTTAGAATGCAAGGGGGTTTGGGTGGACTGTCTAGTATGAATTTGGGGCAATGGAACCCATTGCAACAAATGCAAACTTTGCAAACTTTGGCATCACTTGGGGTTGGACAAATTGGACAGCAAGGAAGTATGCCAATGCTGGTTAGACCTTCACTAAAGCAAAATGGACAAGGGACAGTGGGTTCAATGCCCAAGGTGGTTGGAGTGCAAGGCATCAAAGCTCTTGTCCCATCTAATAACAGTGATATTTTGGGTCGCCTGATGTTTTGAGGGGTGATTAGGAAATTATGCCTTTTGGGATGTCAAAGAAGTAACATGCAATTGTGCAGCACAAAGCATGTAGAGAAATAATGGCCAATGCACGCAAGCTGATTATGCTAAAAAAAGCTAATGGGAAAAAACCATTTTTTGTGACTTGTGATTTTTCTGGGAAACCTAAACCCCCTCATCGGAAAATTTGTGTTGTTCCAATTGATTGAATGGCATTCTTGTGCAAGTAGGTTCAATGAACAAGCACCAAGGGGTGACACAATGCACACCAAGTGCTAGTGATGTCACTAGTTGGGATCATAGACTTAGTGCACTGGAGGGGATGATGGCACAAGTTATTGCTGCCATGACCAAAAACAATGCCTTGCAAATTGTGGCAGAAATGACCTCAAATCAAGAGGAGGTAAGTATAGATCAATCAGTTCCCACAGAAACCCCCCTTGTGAACTTGAGACAACATTTCAAAACAACTACCACAATGTTGAAGTGGAGAACCCCCAATCAAGTTCATGTGACTTTTTTTACCTTTTTATATGTTGACAGAAATGCCACTTAAGAAATTTACAATAACTATGAATTGATTTAAAGAACTTGTGTTTTGTGCAAGATGTAAAAATGCTACTCTCCCCTTGTCACCAAAATCTAAGGTTGCAAATGGTACATTAAAAGCCCTTATCGATGTCATTAATAAACAGGCAAGTAGTTTTTGGCCTCCTTTCTTTTGAGAAAGTCAATTTTAAGTGGGTAGAAAATTTTCAAATAAAATTAAAAATCCCCGAACCAAACTCATGCTTGAGCACCATCATGCCCTAATGTGGATCCTATTTGTAGGTTCCATGTGAATCCATGGGGCAATTAGAATGTTGTACCCACATTTAAACTACTACAAAGGGCACACAAAAGGAGAGCACAAACGTAACAACTGTCTTGGACAAATTAGAACTGAATCACAAACAAGAGGTTGAGAAAACAAAGCCACATCAATAGTGCAAGAATCCATCTCGTACTAAAAACACCACATCAAGGCTGCATGTGAGTTGTATTGGAGCATTTGCAAAAGTTGACCATGAACTTGTTTGGTTGTTAATACTAGGTTGATTTGTGCAATCTTTTGTCTTCCATATTATATCATTTTTTCATGTTTCCATGGGACAACAACATCTATATTTGGATCAAAGTGGTACAAGGTAACAAATTTGGGGATGATGCCATCCATATATCTCCTTTTCATAAATTGAGATCATTAGATCCAATGTAGGTTCTAAGATATTTTCAATTATACCCAATTATTCATTGATGTTATGTTACATGGTTGATTATATGAACATGGTGGTTTGCAAAAAACCATGACATTCAAGGGTTTATTGTGACATTTGTAAATATTAAGATCAAGGATGAAGGTTGACCTCATTGAACCTACTAGTAAAGCGCCAAGTGCCTTAGGGGAAATCTATGGTGCAATAGAGATGATGTTCTGTGGGGCTCTAATTCAACTAGGGCTTTGTACAATAGTTGTGACATGTGTGAAGATATGGGTAGTTAAACTATCATTTCCAAATGAAGTTGGTTCAAAGATGAAAAAATGGCAAATAATGTTATGTGGCATGAAAAAGATATATCATTTAAAATAGTCCATTTGTTGCAATTCTTAGTAAACGACCATATTCAAGATTGAGTCTCCATGCCAAGAACAACTTTTAGGAGTTACTAATCAAAGTCCTAATCAATTTTTTTACATGTCAAAGTCAACATTATATCCTACAAGTCTTTTTTTTTTGGAGGGATTTTTTGAATTTTAACACAATGTTGCCTCACTCAATTGTGCCCTACCTATTTTTCCTCATTTTCCTATGCATAGCTTATGGGCTTCACAACGATGTCCATCTTTTTTTTCTCCTTTGTGTTTGAGTTCAGTGGCACCTTTCTTTGTAGCTTTGTTGTGTAGAACTTTAGGTTATCTTGGAGTTACCTAAGGTTTTTAGAAGCTTTAGGTTTTCATACCTTTCTTGTGTGGGTCACAATTTAAGGAGTTTAAAAGTTCAAAGGCCATGGCTAATGATGTAGCTTGGTTTATTGCATGCAGAGGTTTGACAAGAGGAAGAATTGATGTCTTGAATTTAACACTTCTTCAGTGCCCATTGAAGAAATGTTTGGCCCTAAAGTTTCAAAGATTGGCTATAGGTATGATAGGAAAGTTCTTCCTAACATAACAAAGGGTATTCAAAAATTGTACACAAGGGTTGTAAGAAACAAAAGAGAAATGGATATATCAACAAGACCTTTACAAGATATATTTTTTCATTGCTTAAAGGAGATCACCTTGATTGGGCAAAATACGCCATATATTGCGATAAGTATTTCATGGAAATAAGATAAATGAATGTCACCAATATGGCTCATCAACAGGAATTTGGTGGTGTTCGCAAAGTTAGGAAAGCACAACAACCACCGAATTGTAGTTGTGGGACGATTGCATATCAAGTTATTTACGCAAATACTCCCACTTGAACAAATTGGGTGGTCAAATTCAGAAGGAGCTTGAGATAGATAATAAGCTTTCAAATTTGAAAGTTGGCCTTAACTAGCATGTGGAGGAGATTTAGGGTTTGAGGATTACTAAAGGTTAAATGATTGGTGTTGGAAGGTGTAAATAAAACAATTAGTGTTGTAGCAACATACAATGATGAGGTGATTGTTGCTGAGAAGAGGTGTAAAATCAATCTTGAAGATTTTCAAAATGTGCATGTAATGATTACTACACAATTAGTTGTTGTTGAAAAAACTTTACAAATTGCCCTATAGTCGGCACCCTAGTTGGCACCCAACTTTTCTATACAACATTTGTTGAATTTGGAAGTTCATTGTGTAGTTCAACTGACAATGCTCCCAAATTTTTGAAACTAATGTAACAAACCCAAAAACCAATGTGGTTTTAATGCCAAAAGATTTGTCCAACATTTTGAAAGAACTTGAAACAAAAAAGGTGTTAATTCTCAACACAAAGAGGTATCAAATGTCAAAATTGAAGGAACAAAAATTGGTTTGGGTAGATGAGGTAACCAAGCTTTTAGACTTTGTTGTTATGTTTGAAAAAAGAAAGTTCAAGATATCTCAACTTGAGTTTAGTGATAATCCTTCAGGAAATGTTTTTAAAAATGCAAGAAGGTGGGGGGTTTATGCTTTAACCACAACCAATGCTTCATTGTCTTGATCATACTTGATGCTAATGATCCAAAATGCCCAGGAAAATCCATCATCATTGTCAATGTGTGCCATGTTTGTGCATAGTCATTTCCTTGTAAAGACATTATTGTTGCTAGCTATGGGCACACATATCATGTCTCTTGTATTGCATATGTTGCTACCACTCATCAATTTTGCAAGGTTGTTGATTGTGGGCAAGCATTTCACCACAATTGGTTATCAGCCCTTGGAATTTGACCTTTGAATGAAGATGCTTTGACCTCCTTGAAAGCCCAATCACCAATGCGCTTGTCTTGGTTGCAAAAATTGAAAGACAAGGTTAACATTTCCAATGAGATTTTGCTTGAAGCTAATGAAATTGATTTCTTATGCGTGAATGACAAATGAAATGACATGTCCTAAAATGATTGTGGTTGTTATAGGTTTGAATAAGCCTATAAATATCTTAAGTCATCTTTGAACAAATGTTTATAAGAGTAATCATGAGATATATGTAGAGTTCTAGTTTTAATCCAAGATATGTGCTTGAAACACTATCAAATCCATTCATTTTTTTACATGTAACCTAACTCACAAGTGAAGTAAGATGTTAAATGGATTAATTAAATCATGTTGTTTCAAGTTTAAGTAAACATGTAAATCTATTAAGTCAACTTTAAAGATATGTTTATAAGATTAATCAAGAGTTAACTTAATTGATCTTGAGAGATTAACATTGTAGAAAGTTCAATTTCAATCCAAGATTTAGGGTTCTATCTATACATCAGTGTTGATTTGATGAAAACAACTATATATAGTTGCCAACTCCCCCATCATCCCAAAGGTAACCCTACAACCAAGGTGATTTAAATTGAATCCAAAAACAAAGTGTGATGTAGTTTTAAAAACAATACTTTATGGTTGTGAAAAAAGAATCGACCGTTCATACACGTTATAAAACATATGTAGTGTGAAGACACATGTGTGATTGTGCATTCAACATGGCGATGGAAATGGATCTTGAAATGCATTGAACCACTTCAATTGGTTATTCAATGGTTATAAACCATTGTGACGATGTACAAGAAGAAAAACAAGGACAATACATATTTATGATGGGAAAGTGCATGTGGATATGTATTAGAGCACATATTGTGAAGAGGTTTCATGGGAACATGTGCTAACAATGGGTCTATACCATGATTACATACATTAGGCCATATATATGGATGTGGCCTTGGAAGATCACAAAGTATTCCTAACCGTGAGAAGAATAAAAGAAAGTAACATACCATTATACATATCTTGATAGTCATGAGGTAAGAATATGATTGTACATCACATACATGCTACTAATATCTTACCACAATTCACACATCACATAAGAGATTTAGTAGGAGAATTAATGAAATGATGGATGGTATAATTTGACTATCAAAGCCAATTATAATTTAACTAATATCCCTTACCACTATTCAATATCCAAACCACTATAAGGTCGGGAATAGGTGGCGAAACTAGGCCAATTTTGAGCATTTTGGGTTATTTTTGGGCTTCTTTTTTGGTTCTTAGGCCCCAACTTAGTAATAGATGATTGAACAATGACCCTAAGGGTTGCAAATTGGCTCCCAATTCTTTTGGAAGAAAGTTTTTTCCTTGGGGGACCATTAATGGCCATAAAATTCATCACAATAAGTCATGGAAGATTGAAATGAGTTTTTCTATTACAACATTGCCTCCTAATGTAAAACCCTTGGGAGCTAATTTCATCTTTTGCACCAAAAGGAATGCATGAAATAACTTGAACATTATAGATGATTCCTCATGTGAAATGGGCCTAATGGTGGAAACAAAATAAAATCATAACAAAGGAAGCAAATGTATCTTTAAAAATGTAACATTCACCCCCTATCCAACTAGTGTAATTAGGCCCACTTTACACAAGGAGTCAAGGCTTAAATGGATAAAATATTTTGATTCTACCTAGTAGGCGCCGATTCTATCTTAAAATTGCTCTTTGCCTACTTAAAATAATACAAATTCAAATTCAATCCTTCATTTCAACACTTACAATTTGTGGTGTCAGTTGTTCAAAACAATTTTGGTATATTGTTTTTTACACAATTTTTTCATTACAACTACTATTCATTTTCCTCAAATTCTAATTAATTCCAAGGATGTAACATATGATGTGAACAACAATATCTTAGGTTCAGTGTATCAGATGCTAACCACTACAACACAAGTATAGTAATGGGTTGTGTGGTCATGACAATATACAATTGTCAGTGACAATGTTTTGAGTCATTTGTAGGAAACCATTTTGATGCTAAATACTATTACATCTATGGTGAAAACAATGATTATGAACATAAATATGAAGCAAGAAATTGAAGATATTGATATTGAAATATTATTTCATCATCCATGTTCATTGATTTGTTTAATTCATTGTTATGAAAAGAGTTGCCTCCTTAGTTGTAGAGCATGACATTGCATCAAGCCCATGGTCCTTTATTCCCTCGCAATCAATGTTCTTTCAACCCACATACCATCTCTCCATGTCCCTCACAAATCTTTAGTCGATACTTGATTGCCTTTGCACAATGTCATTCACATAACATACTTTTAATGAGTTGTAGAATTTGGACTATGATAAAATTGTTATTTAAGATGTCTTTATCCTATCCACGACATTCAACAGTGATATTTTGTTCTAAACATGTGCCCCCCTATCCGATAACAATCACTTTTCATCATAGATGCAAAGAATGGATAGAAACTATGATGAACACACTTTGGTCCAAGGTGATCACAACCAACATCAAGAATAATTTTGGTTTGAACTTTAGGGAGGTTCGTTACTTGGGCCATTTGCGTTGTGTGTAGGACGATTGTGATTATTTCATTCGTTCCAGAGCCCACAACAAGACAATTTGGATAAGTGAGTTGACCCACACTCTATCAAAGGGCAAATCATCCTCATCCTCCTACTTCCTCACTTGGATGCAAATGTTGTAATTCCCTCCCATTTTGTGTCAACAGTTACAAAGGTCAAATTTATTACGTTGTTCATAGACTCCAATCCATTCAAAAGCTTGGTGTGCATGTACACCCTATTGTAGATGGTAAGTGTGGATAGATTATGGAAGAAACTAAAATGTTGATCAAGGAAAAGGTCAACTGAACATTAGATGTGAAAACATCTGTCATTTCCTTGAACACCAACAAATCTTTCTTGGCCAAACATTTGATCATTGATAGTGTCAATGGCAGCCTCAAGCTTCTAAAAGGCAACCAACTCAAACAAATATAAAACAACTTTGTAGAATTGAGCTCTTCAAATGTTCATAACCTGATTGCTTCATTCAAACATTGACCGGGTGGAGGCTACATTGACAATATCCTTGAATTGAAGTCCATGAATCGTTATGATTATATCTAGGAACGTTGCTTTCTAGGTCAAATTTCCAGTCAAAAAATCTTCATTTTCAAGATGTCTATTGACATGGTTGGGAGTAGAGTCGGCCTTGTTGTGTGTCGACCTTGTTGCACAAATAAAGCTTGGGGTGACCTTGAAATTTTTTGGATCATGTTTGTCCATGTCAAATGCATCGCTGGCTAGACCACTACAATTACATTTGGTTGGAGTGCATCTCCAATGACACACTACTGGCATTTGATGCAGGTGATTCTACTATCATCTCTTGCTACATACAGTGCCACCGCAAGAGCAGCAGATAAGCCTGCCCCATTGCCCAGCCATTGAATTCTCTTTCAAAGGGCTAGCATCATTAGAACCTTGTCCATTGTTTCCTTGACTCACAGCTAATGTTCAAATCATTACACAAAAGTTTTGTACTGGTAGTGGTGGGGCTGTAAACTTGTAGACAGTAGTGTCACAACCATTTTAGTAACTTTCTTCATGCCTGATCTTTGGCACCATGCTCCAGTTCTCAAGCTTGTCCAAAAGTTATTACTTCCTCTTAGACAAGAATGCAATTCATGATTCAATGTGCTGTTTTGACTGAATTGCAAGGAAATGTTTCTTGTACCTGACTCTTGGCACAAAAGAAATCAACTTCTTCACCATGTACCTGTGGGGGTTGACAACCAAGGGAGCTTTTTTCCTTGAAACTTTCATGTCAAAAATGCAGAGAGCCTGGTATGTGATCATATATTCCAAATCTGGTTCTTCATCCTTTCAAACACCACTCCGAAGTCTTAAGATCACATGACAGTTTACACTTTAGAAATTTTTGCTGGCATTGTTGTTGATGTGCTGCTGTGCTCCAGAGCTGCATTGTAATCATCGCCAACATTTAAAAGCTCTGGGGAGTTTGCATCTCTGTCTGTTTGCAAATCCCCAAATATGAGAGCTCTGTTTGCAAAATGCTTGGACAAAATCCCACTGCAATTGAGCTAAATAGACACATACAAAAACCAGTATTTCATCCCATGAGGAAAGTGCATTGTTTCTACAGAGACGGACACTTTGTACTGTGGACAACAGGTGTCACTTTGAACAGAGAGCAGTTGGGTGAAGTTCTTGGGACCTTTTCTCATGGTCAAACAAGTGGACAGACCAGTTGTTCGTGGCAGCTATGGAGCTACCTAATATCAGTCACACCACCCACTTCATCTCGAAGTAAGCAAAGTTCTTCAGACGTTTCTCCTGGTCAAACAGGCCAAGAGGCCAGCTATCAGTGGCTATAAGAGTGCTTTCATTTCACTGAAGACTAAGTAGAAAGGGATGTCCTGGAGAGTTATGATTATGTCTCGATTTGTTTCTGACCTCTGCTTCTGCTTCATGGCAGGGACACACTTCAATGCCAAAGAGAAAGGTACATTTCTAAGATTCCACTGATGAGTTTACTGCTGGGATAATTTCCTTCCTGCCTTCCCCCATGGTGAATCAAAAACAAAAGTTCAAAACTAAAGAATATGGAAAATTGGGGGTAGTAGGAAGAGTGGGGAGTAATGTAATGTCATGGATGGGAAACTACTCTGGAGTTGGTACTTACATTTTGGGAGGATCTGCAAACTATCAGAAAGACTGATATTGCAAGCAATGATTTGGGTACTTCTTTGTTTGTCGTTTTCTATAACTGGATGCCTCATGTAAACAGCGGCCCCGAGGGTCTATCAGACCTTACCTTTCTATCAGACCCTTCTTCCTGGATTTGAGGCACAAGGTCAGTAGGCTTAGTGGAGGGGAAGAGTACCCCAAGTCATTGAAGAACCAAAAGACAGACTCTTCTCCTACAATACCCAAACCCAGCATTTTTTTTCTCTGGCAGCTGGTAGTGAGCTCTTGAAATCGGTAAGGTACACGATCCAATCTTATATGATATGTGCAGTTCTTAACATACTGTACACAAAAAAATTCATGGGTTTTTTTAATGTAAGGAGGGTGAACTGCCAGAAAAGTCCTTTGGTTTGCAATTAAAAGCTGATCCATTAGAGTGATTGATTTCAGCCGATCTGCCCATAGTTTTTCAGATACTCAAGGTAGAAGACAAGGTGATACATATGAAAGTGAGGTCAAAGAATAAGTGAGAATAAGTGGTTCATGAGAATTTGGAAAAGATAAGAAAGGCTTAGCACATGATGAGAAATCACATTCTCAATAGGAGAAGGGTGTACTTGTTGTGAGAGAAGATAAACAATGCATTGAGCTCTGAAATTCAATCATGGAGAATAGAGAGAAAAAGAGCAAATAACACAGGACAACATTGAACAGTATATGAAGAGATATTTTGACTGTAGGAGAGATCTGCATGAACTGCAGAAAAGAGAATGAAAGTTCCCAACTACTGATTGGCAATTTTGCCTAAAATGACAAAAAGCTGGAGGACGGTAGTAGATGGGGTGAGAGAAGCAATTTGTATCATCAGAAATATTATATCCTTGCTACCATTCCTTTGGGTTTAGAACTCCATCTCTATCCTGGAGTTTCTACAACCATATTTTGATGTAAATTTAGGATCATTCCGACCAGTGTTGTATGGCTGTATTAACTTTGCTACCCCATTATTATCAATCTAAAAGACTAGATAAATCAACTGGATCTGGGTAGCACCTATTGGGTATATTAATATTACCCAACAGGTGGTCACCTATTTTGTATCATTTACCCAATATGTACCTGTTGGTTATAACTGTGTCGCCTATGTACCTGCACAACCCTGGTGATGACTAACTAGGCTTATGTACCTGTTCCATTTCTTACATACATATTATTGTACAACTTGTTTTGGATTTCACTTCATTCCATGGTTCTATGTAGGTGTCAATATAGACTTGCAATATTCATGTGATTAGTTTCATCTATGAACACAACTGCATTCATTGAATTTTATTGATGCTTAAATAAGATTGCATATTTGTGATGAAATTCATCCATGACCAATTTTCCATCTATTTCACATACTTCATTGTTGACCTTTATTTGAATTTATTGTTTCAGCCAAGTTTGGCAACTCCATTTATTTGATCATCTTTCTTCTTTCTTTTTTCTTTCCCCTCTTCCAACTTTGTGTCTTCCATCCCCTTTCCAGCCTCCTCACATTTTTTCCCCTTTTCCACTTTTACCTCTCCTTCCACTTTTTTCCTTCCCGAATCCCCAAGTGAGCCATGGTTGGGTTTTCCTTCATCCAAATTGAACTATATGTTTTCCATATAACAACCAAAAACATTGTGCTTCTTTAATAACTTTAAGCTCTCATAAGACACATTAGAATTGAAGGGTCCATGCTACACAAATTTCCAAAGGTGACAAAGGTTGGTAAGGAAAGAGACAATTATGTAAACATCACATCTAGAGACACAAATTTTAATCATGTGCATAAAATCGATTGATTAATGTTCGCTTAAATAGTTGCAGCTGCAACAACTCCTTTATTCGTAGTTGCTAAGATAGTTGAAAAGTCCCTATTACGTGCATGTGTTCAATACTTTACCTAGGGTCAATTATCACTGGGGCCAAATTTTAATACTTTTTTGATTTAAAAAGGAACGTTTAGTCCTAGTTTTGAATTTTTGAAGTTTTTGATGGGTTCTAAGATTGGTTCTTTGGATTTCAAAACTATTAATTTCAACTTTTTCTTAACAAGATTAGAGCCTGATTCAATTGAAGAACAAGTCCAATCCAATCCCATCTTCATTACACATAATTAAACATTGAAAAAAAAAAAAACGTTTGTTCAACTAGTCCACACAATTCAAAATAAAATAAAATGTAGTATTAATTAAGTACACCCAACTAAAGCTAACTACTTGCATAAGAAAAAGAAGTCATGCTTTTACTTTTTTTGAAATTTTATACTTATCTCCCTTAAGAGCCTACATATTCAAAAAGAGAAATGGGTTACATAAATAGGGTTGAAAAAGTCAAGTTATTAAATAATTTCAAGATAAATAACATGGATATCAAAATGCATTTGTTAATTTGCTTTTTCATATCCATGTAGGTGAGTAATGAAAAAGAATGAGATAGTTAGGCTTGGAAGAGCTAGGTTCAACAACACATATAGACACAATTATATAAATGTTTGTAATATAAATCTACTAATGTGGTTAGTTTCATTTAATTTCAATCTTCTTGGTCTACCCTTTGCCTCTCTACCATCCATAGAGGTAGGTGCACCCCCAATTTAGTCTAGAGCAAGCGATAGTGAAGCTACATATTTGGACATCACCATAGCAAACACTCTTTTGACAAATTGAGCCGTGGTTGGTTATAGCAAGAATCAAGATGGACTTGAAGGTACATAAATTTCAACAAACTCAGGCTTGGATCAAGCACACACAGTGCTCACTTTAACCCTTTTCTCTCCTTTTGACTTTGGTTTGAGCTCATTGTGAAAGTTGGTATTTAAAAAAATAATTGGACTACCCTACCATATCTTTGATTCGGAATATCACTTCTTGAGTTGCTCTCGCTTTCTTGACATTTTAAGTTGTCCCACAAATTGTTTAAGATCATCCTGTACCCATATTAGTTCTAGTGTTGTGTGGGGGGGTACATCCTTAAATAGATAATTGGGAAATGGTTATATGTAGCCCCCAAAAAATAAATTCAAAGATTGGTATACTGGTCTTGTAAGAGCATCTCCAACGGTGCTGAGTATGTTCTGCACAGTAAAATTAGATGAAGAAAATCCAAAATATGCCGGTTTGGCTAGGAAATGGTTTTGGCTGAGCATAATTTCACAATTCGGGGTGGCTGGTAAAAATGCGCAACAGCGCTGTGCACCTGCAGAAAAGAGTGTAATAAATATGATCTAACTGATGCTCAGTGTTTCTGATTGGGCTATCATAATGATTGGTCCAGGTGGTTTCCCGACCTATATGCTCTCCCTGTTTCAGTTTTATGGGTGGGTTGCAAAACAATAAATAACCAAACTTGAATGTGAAAAATATTTTTGCAGGGTCACACATACTCTGAGCATCTCCACCCCAAAACTGTAAACAACTCCATTATTGTAGAATAGAACACCGTTTGATGATCGTTGTCCCCACCCACAAACGTCATTACAGTTCCCTTTAAAATACTGAGAGACCATCTATATTTTTACATCTGGACGAGTAATAGTCACTGTCCAAATCCATACAAAAAAAGTTTTAAAGGAGTTAAAATGACCACTGCAGAATGGACATCAATACAGGAGCGCAGTGCTATGCTGCTGGAAGATTTAATGAAAATGGGTGTTTGCCGGTGTGGGGTGGAGATGCTCTAAAGGATCAAAAGTCATCTTGCACAAAGTCTCAATTTGTGCATACAATTCCTAAAACTAATGCGACGCAATTGACTTGACTTATGAGTAACGTGAGTTGCAATATTTACTCCACCCGTATATGAAACAAATTTAGTGGAAAGTTCTGTGGGAGACTGGTGTGTTTTCTGGGGGCCAAATTTTCGCACTTGTGGAAACAAACAAAATCCCCTCCAAATTGTACAAAGGGTCTTTTTGGGGGAAAATGAGCAATTTAAAATTCTAAAATTCTATTTAAAGAAAACTACATAATTCTAAAATTAAGGAAGAGTTTGCCATAATTTTAGGAATAAAATTAGAAATTGTCGTATTTAGACATTGAGTTTGTGGATGTCATCATAGGGATTCTAAATTTTTTCTACTTTCCTGTGTGACTGACTGACTTCTACCCAAATTTGGCTCATCCCTGTCCTGGATGGTCCACCTACTTGACCAAAATGGCTTAAAAAAAAAGCCCCCCTTCTCCCATGATCCATCCCCTTGTTTTTAGGACAGAAATTCATTGGAAAATCTAGTCAAAATTTGAGACTTTCATGCTTGCATCTTACACCACCAAATTCTTTCATCATGTGTGTGTGTGTGCGTGTTTTGTCACCCACTCGGTGACTTAATTTGTAATTAAAGTCATTGTGGATGGGCATGGAATGGTGTCTCATGCCCTACCTTGACTCAACACATTCCGGGGTGGAACAGGCCTTTACAGGGCCCAATTCCATAGTTACACAGGCAGCTATTCTGCAGAAATAAAATAGTCCAGGTGATTCTATACTAACAGAAGTGGAATGGGCTGAAATTTGGGGGCAAAACATTGGGCCCTCAGAACCCTATGAATGATTCCAAATTCCAATGCATACATTACAGACAGACATACTCAGAAGATTACATCGTAACACCAAAGGATTACTGTGAAAAAATATTCATCCATCAACCCGCCCATTCATCCTATAACTTCATCCCTCAGTAGACCCATGTAGGTAGTAGTAGTAGTACTACCAACCTTCCCTACACTGGCGAAATTTCGCCAAAAAGAAAAATTTCAAAATTAAACATCTGAAAATGAAGTGAATTTGGAGGTTTTTTTTCAATCGCCACAAGTGAGAGGGAAAAAAAAAGTAAAAATCACTCTATCTGTATAATTGGTTTTTAGTGTTTAGCCAACAATCTAAACAATATGAATAAAAATTTGTACTTCATATGGTATCTGGCTTATAGCCAGGGTTTGGCCTAAAACTTTCAGGATAATCACCACTTTTTCTAGATCTTCCTATGCAGGATCACCATTTTGGCTACAAAACAAATTTCTTTAAAAAAAAACACTGATAGGCAGTAATACCTATATTTTTTCAATTTTCTGATGTTGAGTTATTGGCTAGCAACCCAAGAGGGATTTAAATGAAAGGCTTTTTTAGAACCTGTGTAAATAGTTTTAAAATGTTACCAAACTTAAAATCAAAGTCCAAAACTTAAATGTGTCAGAATTTTTTTTAAAAAAATTCTTTTTCGAAATTTGGCGGATTTTTAAAAAATTTTGGCAGAAGGGAATATTGTGACAGAATATTATTTTTTCTTTTATTTTTCTCACTTTGGCGAAAACTTTTACCAAAAAATAAACGCAAAACGCTGATTCCTATGGATGATCGCCACTTTGGCTACAAAAAAAAATTCCTAAAAAAACACTGGTTATTATTTTTATTATCAGGTACTGTATTGTATTGGTGTATCGCCAGCGGGCAGAGGGCAGATCGAAAAGAAATGGCCAGGAGTGAGGGAGGTCGGAGGGGCAGAGAGAGAGAGAGAGAGAGAGCGCGAGCGTACGCAGACGAAGACGAGGAGGCCCGAGAAAGAGGGAAGAAATGGCTATGGTTGTCTTGCCATTGGATTCACGACGCGCGCGCGAGTGTTTCGCAGAAGAAGAGTTGAGCAGTAAAGAGGAGAGAAGGTGGAGAGATAGAGAGAAGAGTAGGTGGTGAAGTTGGGAGCAAATGAGTTTTGGTTGCAGTAGTGAAGATGGTGGAGCAGGGGTGAGGACTAACGCAAGGTTTTTGACGGAAGGGATGCAGCAGAAATCCGGAAAGAATAGGGAAAAGAGGACACGAGACGAGACGAGATGAGAGCCACCGCGGGGAGGAAGAATCGGAGTGTGGAAGTTGCATTTTCTGCGTGTCCTGGTCTTAGGCAGCAATGAAATGGAGGAAATAGATGATGGTAAACCTAAGGCAGACGTTAGAGAAGAAAGAATGCAAGAAGTGGGGAGCGGATGTGGTAGGATAGACGAGACGCTCAGGGCTATGTATATCAAGAAGGTTTAGGGCAGAGAATCGGTTCAAGCTTCCAGCGCCTGCTTGCTTTTGTGTACATAAGAATAGGAGTTTAGTATGTGCAGGTGAATAAAGGAGGGCGTGATAGGGTTGAGATCAAGCGTCTCTTCTGTATCTATATGATGGATTTTTCGTCGCAGAGGTACTGGTGGAGGAAGAGAAAGGAGGAGGGAAGGCGGACGTACTTAAGGTAAGAGATGAGCGGCAGGAATAGCAGCAGCAGGAGGTACAGATGACGGAGACTATATTCAGTGTAAAATACGGTGACAGGGATAGATAGTTGCAGAGGTAAAGGGGCTATGGGGAGCCAGGTGAGTACTATCAAAGCTGCAGCAGGGAAGAAGTTTGCGGCAGAATCCAAGAAGAAGGGACATAAAGTGGAGAAAGCAAAGATAGGGATTCTTGCATTTGAAGTGGCAAATGTCATGTCGAAAAGCATTCAGCTGTGGCAATCTCTAAGTGATCATGAAATCCTGAGACTGCGGACAGAGGTGATTAAAGCTGAGGGTGTCCTGAATCTAGTATCTGACAATGAAGCTATTCTGTTGAGTCTAGCTTGCATGGAGAAGTTGCAGGATTTGACTGCAGTAGCGAGTGCAGTTGCTCGGCTTGGGCAGAGATGTCAAGAGCCAGCATTGCAAGGCTTTGAGCATGTGTACAATGATGTTCTGGAGCAGAGTATCGATGTGCGACCTTTTGAATTTTCATTTAAAGAAATGGAAGGAAAGATGAAGAAGATGGAACGGTATATTGCATCTACTGCCACCCTTTACCAGGAGTTGGAGATTCTTGCAGATTTGGAGCAGAGTGTTCACAGAATGCAGGAACAGGAGGAAGTTACCCATGGTGAGATGTTGAGTTCCTTGGAGCAGAAAGCAATGTGGCAACGGCAAGAGATCAAGTATGTCAGGGACTCGTCTTTGTGGAATCACACTTATGATAAGATTGTAGGTCTCTTGGCAAGAACTGTCTGCACCATACATAGAAGAATTATTGGTGTGTTTGGTTCACCAATGCTGGGCTTATTACCTGCATTTCCTCACCAGCAGAATGGTGAATCCTCTCAGTTCCCTGCATTTCCAAACTCTTATTTGTCTAGCTCCCATCCTGCATCATTAAGCCCCCAACTGTCACACCACAAGGGCACAAAAACTTTGAACCATCACTCTTCATATAGGATAGATTCTGTCTCTCAGTCAATAAGTCCATTGAGGTGTAGTGCTAGTGTTGAAGATGGTGGTCCAAGCCTTGTGGGGTTGCAGTTAGCCTCTCAGACTAGTGCTCCTGGGGCCATTGAACTTCAGGCATCTCCTTCTGCCAATCTCTCTTCAGGTCCACATATCAACCAACAAAGAAATTCTTTTGTCTGCTACCTTCCCAATATTCAGAATCCACCCTGTGCCCCTTCATCAGTACCCTTAGACTCAGAAAATACTCAGTTGCAATTCTTCGAAAGGCCACTTACAGCAATAGTGCAAGCAGAAACTACTGATTCGTTCACTTCTGCTCTCCTTTATGCAACCACCCGTAGCATCCAACCAGGGCAATCCCAGCACTCAGTGGCACATCGGAATGGCCACAATGTTAGAGTTCTTTGTGACCCAAAAACTAGGCATCAAATGGCACCCTGGTCCACATTGGGAGGTGCTGCACTTGCATTGCATTATGCCAATGTGATCATCATCCTTGAAAGAATGGTAAGGTATCCTTACCCCATTGATCGTGATGCACGGGATGATCTTTACCAGATGCTACCTAAAAGTGTACGAGGGGCTCTGCGGTCAAGGTTACGAGCATCTATGAGGTCGTGTGATAATGGCAAGTTTGACTCTGGGGTCGGCATGAAGGAGGCACTGGACAGACTCTTGAGCTGGCTGGCTCCACTTGCACACAACATGATAAAATGGCAGTCAGAGCACAACTTTGAGCAGCAGCAAGTGGTGGCCCGCAACAATGTGCTTCTGCTTCAAACCCTTTACTTTGCAGACTTGGCGAAGACTGAGTCAGCAATCACAGAGCTTCTTGTGGGATTAAACTACATTACTGGTCTTGAGCAAGAAATGAAGTCAAACAGCATGAGGACAGAGGAGGACCCATACACCAAACAGCAGGAAGAGACAGAAGAGTGTCTTGACTGGCAGATTTAGCCCATCTTTCTCAAAGTTGAGATTGGACCTGGATTTCAGTGAGATTCCTCCAAACAGGTTGTACTGATTATACACTAGACCTCTTCTTCCAAGTTGTGATTCTAATAAAAATACTGTCATGAAAGCACATGACATTTTGGACGCTTTTTGAATTCTTCACTTCTGTTCATTCCTGTTCATTCATTTCTTTTGCAAAAAGTTTTCATGATTTGTTCCCTGGAAACCTTGGTGATCTCATGCTTAATTTAACCTTATAGAAGAGATATAAAGCCTCAGATTTGGATGTCATAGCAGAAATTGATGCAGGCCCTTACCATGATAAGAACAGCTTTCTGGAGTTAACACTCTAGTCTGATTTCAAAGGTGCCATGTAGGGTGCACAATCTAGGTGTATTATATGTTAAAATCTAGATCAGTCTTTGTATGTTGTGATATTTGCATTTGCACTGACCTTGTTTTGTAGTGTGACATACATATCAAGGGCAGCTCTCCTCTAGACAGATCATGGAAGAAAAGCAAAGAAATTTCTTTCACTCAAGTGCACAGCACATCACAATTTTCTAGGTGATCCCCATTACCACAAACCATTTGCAGTAGTGGTGGAAGTAAACATGCTATGCATCTTGTTAAGAGAGTTTTAGAACTAGTATCCATGACATATAGACATGGCCCATAATTTTTCTAGTTGTCTCTTGGTTTCATGTGTGTTGTTGAATCTGTGCCCAGCAGAAGACTCCCCAGGAAGGATTAATGAACTGAATCAAATAGACATTTGCTACTTTCACCACAGACAGGTTTAGTCAACTTAGTCATGCACTACTTTTGGACATTATCCACATCAATTTTCCCTTAAGAAGAGAACTCAGAACATTTAGTTACTCCTTCCAGTCTGAAAAGATCTGTTCTATGACTGCTTAAGTGCATTTCCAACCTTGAGCAAAAGCTCATAACCTAAAATATACATGAACTGAGATTGAGTTGATAATCAGACAGCATATACCCTGATAACCTGCTGAATTGTTGCTCGGCACACAGGGCAGCCCCAATTTTTGGCTTTGATCTCAGACAGACAGTTCATACAACCTGCCATGTGGCCACACGGAATGCAGACACCCTCTGCAGGTGCATCCCAGCATACCACACATTGGCTTGCACCACCTTTAGATGATGCAGCTGCTGCTGCTTCATTTGATATGTGTCCTGCAGACAAATCTCCTCGAGCTGATGTTGTATCGATTGGAGGGTAACAAATTGACCCAAGATCACTATTTTCTAAAGCTACATAATCAGCAGGAAGAGGGGGTGCTGATGGAGGTGTTGCCAGTGCTGGTAATGGCAGGTCAGAAACAGGTGCTTGTGCATGAGCTAGGGGAGAATGCTGGGTTCTCACTTCTGATTCAGGGACAGGCCGTCTAGGCTGTTCTCCAGGGGAACTCTGGACCCTGCTTGGTCCTGCCTCTTCCTTGGAAGGGGACCAGCCATTGTATGCAGACTGCTGCTTTTGGTCAACACCCCAACCTCCGAACTTGCCACCATCTGATGACATTTTAGTTTTTGAATCAGAGGATCTCTGACGCCTATCCTGCCCATCTCTGAGCTCACCTGCTGATAAAGAGGACCGCCCATTATAAGCAGACTGCTGCTTTTCATCACTCCCCCATCCTCCAAACTTGCCAGCATCTGATAACATTCTAGCTTTTGAATCAGAGGATCCCCAATGCCTATTCTGCCCATCTCTGAGCTCACCTGAAGATAACTGCACACCCTCCTCTGATGCTGTGCGTATAGATGCATCAATAGCCATCTTCAAGGCAGCATCATGAGGTAGCTCCATTGCCATTTGACGTTTGCCAGGACTAGGACCTTGATGCATAGGTGTAGAGATGGCAGATGTTTCCTGCGAGGAGGCCGACAGGCTCTGCTGGATCATTGGACGGGTGAGTGATGACAATCCTTGCAAGGCAGCCTGTGATGGTGTTCCTTGTCCATTCACTGCATTTGTTGCCTGCATAGCCATGACAAAAACCTCAGAGGAAAGTCACGTGAAAGAAAGTCCCATTCACCATCTTGCTGATCAAAGCAACCTCATATGAGCAGTCTTGTCCAAATGTGACTGCAATGGGAAGGGTGTAAGAAAGACAGCAACAATTTCTGTGCCCATCTGAACTTCTAAACTTTCCCTCAAACTATTTCAAGTCTCTTTCATTACAAAAGTCTTTGTGCTGTTTCAATGTTTAGAAGACTTCATCCCTGTACAACAAACCACCAGGCAATTGGCCTCACTGAGAGTCCTGACTTCATATGGTATGGAATCTGCATAAAGAGCAATTGTAACAAAGCCACTGATTTGATTCCAAAACCTAAGACAGTGGACACAGTACCTGTGGAACACCTTTGCATGCCTTGTATAGACGCTCCAGTTGCCCCTTTTCACCCTCCTGTTCTGAAAGAAATTTGTATTTTGTTTCTGTGCCAACAGGACACAGTGAGTTTGGCATTGTGGAAGACAGACACACTCTATACACACCCATGATCACAGTCTAACCCATATAGAAATCCAATCAACTATTTTTAACTGTAAGGTTCATAAGCCCATCCTCCATATACACAGAGTCTGCAACCACAGTGGGCTTGTCCCAAAGCATCCTATGTATCAATTCTAGCTAATAGGCCCTACCTATTAACTAAAGAAGGGCAACTCAGTTGACATCTTCCACATCTACAAAAGACTAATATAGTGTGTTAAGTGTTCCAACACACAAAGCTCTTACTTGTCTTCTTGTCAGTGACAACTAAAACAGGATCAGCTGAGCTGAACTTTGGTTCCTCCACTTCAGCCTTGGCTAGCGGGATAATAGTTCTTGGTAAAGGAACCTAGCAGGTGACAAAATCCCACATTGCACTGTTAGATACATGTCTCCTGACAACCTTTGTATCTATTGCCATCAACAAGCATGCTCTTATAATGCTGACATAGTGACTTACACCAGTTCATTTTACTCCCCACAATCAAGGGGCAACAATGGGACAGTTTTACCAGATATTAGAACTTCTAAGTGGACCTATCCTGTAGAGCTTACGAACATTGCAGAATCCAGCAGCATGAGACCCAGGCGAAGAACCCCCTCCATTCCAAAGGCTCACCTGTTGTTACAACCAAGTGTGAGGTTCAAGCCCAGAGCACACTCACTTGCATATTGCACCAATAATACTGCAAAAAGAGTTTACAGGTGTCTACACATGATACTGACATAGTACTGTACCTGATAATTGCAACAGACACCAGATTCAGGCATCAGACTTACCTTGGGGGACTGGTAGACAACAAGCTCAAAACGGGGAGGTCTCCTTGTGTCCAATTCTATTGGCAGCACTACAACCCAACTACCCCACATAGAGTCACCTTTTCACTTAGTGTGTGTGCACCACCTCAAAACTGACCCCTCTTAAGAGACTCATGGCCATATCTATTTTGAGAACAGATATTTACCACCAATCTGGACAACTTATGTCTAATTCTTACTGGAATTCTGTAACGTATCCACTCCAGAAACACACAGGAAGGAAGAAGACATGACAAAAATTTACTCACATCTTTTTTGTCACCCACTGAGGTGCAAGTGTTTCAAGAAACCCAGGCCCAGCAAGCTCCCGCACCACACCACTAAAAAGACAGATCTGATCCTGCACACCAAAACAAAGAACTCATTTTAACTGACCTGGAACTCATTTTATACGGCAAGAGATGCAGAAAAAGGGTGCTATGTGTATACACATGTACAAAGATCTCATTACAATTAAGGTTTGCCATACAATTCCAAAATTCAATGATTCCATGCTCCAAGCAATATTACAAAGAGGAATAAGCACAGGAAACAGGAGTACTATACCTCAATCATGCGTACCACAGAAGCATGACCATGATTCCGTGCCATATCCAATGGTGTTATGCCATCATCATTCGCAGCCAAGGGATCAGCTACACAGCACCATCATTCCCATTCAGTTGGGCTGGTACTGCAAAACTTTGGGAACGTAAGGATTGCAGCTCTTGAGACTAGGCAAGATGATGATACCTCCGTTATCTAGCAGTACCCTCACAGTTTTGTCCAGCCCACGCTTTGCAGCATGATGTATAGGCATACCTCCACGTGCCCCTATGCACATTTACCAAAACTGTCTCAGAACCCAAACATGCCAAAATTGACCTCTACTACCAGCATGTTGGTTAGTATCAAGCCCAATCTTCAGGGAATGGGAGCCCAATTCAGTAAAGAGCATGCATCCTCAAGGAAAGGGTCTGAATGCAACAGACATACCAGGCCGATATGCCTTCAAATTGGCTCCAAGGGTAAGGAGTGTTAAGACCATCTCAAACAAGTCACCTCGTGTGCAAGCTAGAATGAGCGGTGTCCGCCCTTCCTTGTCAACCCACTGCACAAAACACATCACAAACATAAATCTCTCCAGGTTCCTGATCCCCTATTCTTTCTTCTACTCCTTGCCACAAAACTCAACATGTATATCTATCTGAGCTCAGCAAAGAAAGATTTTGTTTGAAAATTGCAAGGCCTAGAGAACGCAGTTGGGTCATGTAGCACCCCACTCAGTTCAAAAGGTTTTTGCCACTAGTTACCTCCAATGAAGCTCCCTCTCGTCGAAGGGCCTTGACAGTGCCATGATTTCCACTTTGAACTGCTTGGTACAACTGCTCTTCTTTGGTTTGTCCATTCCCCATTTGAATCTAGTGCACTTTCTATTGCAACTTCAATCCAAAGCCTACAGCTTTTCCTGGCAACTTTCCTCTTTCCGTTTCAAAATAGTTTCTTCTTCTGTAGAACTGACACCACAAAGAAATCAATATGTCCTGGATACAAAACGCTCTCACAGCTATATGCAAAAGCTGTATCTTCTTTGATGACCCAGAAGAAAGAAAGGGCTCTCTTATAGCAAGCAACAAAATAGACCAAAGCACCCTTACATCTTCCACAAAGCACACATGTGTACTTTGAGATTGCAGAGAAAACTCCACAATAACTCTTTGAAGGAAACCATCATGTGTGCTTTGTGGAAAGCATTAAACCATCCATCCATCACCTTCATCATGGATAAGCATACAAACAAACCCCTGAAGCAAAGAAGCTCCTCTCCAGTTATGCAAGCATTTCAGCAAAAGACTAGAGGCCTCATGGCATTGCCGATCATCAGAACACTGAATGCACCAGCAAATGATTAGAGCTTGTTTCTAATACATCGATGCTAGAAGACAGCACGCGATCCTACACTAAACTTCCTGGCATTCACATCAGCTCCGATGAATCCGTTCTCCTCGCTCTCTCTCTCAAATCCCCGATCCGGCCACTATGTTTCCCGCCAACAACAACAACCTGCAGTACTACCTACTGGTGGAACTACAACTGTTGTTGCACACGGGCTCTGTCTGCCTGCTTGTGTGTGCCGTCATTTCCTTTCTGCTGCTGTAAGGAAACAAAGGAACACATGTACTATACAACCTTCTTCTTCCATAACTCAACAACAACTGTCTCTTGTCTGAAAGCATACACAATCGTCCATTATTGTTCTCTCTCTCTCTCTCTCTCTAACTATATCCTTTCTTAAAACTCTAAAGCCATCTCATACCTCAGGAATGAAGAAGGGGAAATTCGGTGGATCTTCTGCTTCAAATCCGTTACTACTGATCCTCCACGCTCTCGTCTGGACGAAATGAAAACTGCATTCTCTCTCTCTTACTTTGTCTGTGAGTCTCTCGTTCTGTCTCTGTCTGTGTCTTGAACATAGACAAAACTTCTCTCTTATTCTCTTCCTTTCTTCCTCTCCCTTCTCTCACAACCTGAGGAAACTCAACTCCATTTCGAGTGCAATTCCGCGTCGCGACGATACTCCGCGATGATAGATAAGCGCCAAATTGGTTTGTTGCGCAAATCCGCAAAGAAACACACAGCAGACGAGAAAACACAACAGGAACTGCCTCTCTTGGGTGGGCTCACTTTCTACTCTGCCCGTCGATATCGCCACGTGGCGTCAATCCTGGCGTCTAGTCTGCGGCTCCACGACATCCCCATGAACAAAATGGATAGATGGATGGATAAATGGATAGATGAATGTACTTCTTTTTTTGCACTTCATAGTCCCAGTTTCTATTTCCAACTCAAAATGAAGTTTCTCATCCACCGTCGATATCGTCACGTGGCGTCAATCCTGGCATGTACTTTGGGTCTTCACGATAGCCCAGTGAACGAATGGAGTCATGGATGGATGGATGGATGGATGCATGGATAGGTGGATGAATGGGTATGGATTTATGTACTCCCTTGTTTTTTCCACGTTGTACTCTCGCTTTTCATTCCCCACCTTAAAATGGATTTTCTCATCCATGGGGTATTTTCGTTTGACCACGTTCGCTTGTTGATTATGAAGAGAAAGAAAGATAATGGCTGGTATACTTTAAGCAGAGTTAATACCAGCATTTATTTTTAACCCCAGTTTAACCCCAGTTTAATTCAAAGGTTCAAGGATTCAACAATATTGATCCTCGGAATTAAGTTAATAATGACATCATATTATCCCATAATATTTCCTTCCCCATTTATTTTTTTTACAGAATATTTCTTATTTTCTTATTTTAAAAAAATTAATTAAAAATTTTAATTAACTAATTTTTCATTACCTTCTAGGCTACTGTAACACTGGAAGGAAGGAGTTTTGTTGCAAATGTTCAACGAAAGTTTTTAGCTGTCCGCCACAACACAAAACCATGATAGCAGTTGGCAGTGTGAAGGTGAGTAAAGTAAGTAAGTACTCAATGCTCATCACTGGGATAAGCAAAACTGTCAGAGCCAAAAGTACTCCTGTCCAACAACATTGAAGCCACAACATTCATATCACATTACTCCTCCTTCAGCACCTACAGGGAGCCTGATGCTGCTATGATCAGGTCTAATTTATATGTTATGTGTGTTCTGATCATGAAGCAAAAAATCATCATAATAATAATGTATGTATGAATGTTATGTCCTGGTGTGTGGTATTATGGAATCCCCTTTGCTTGGCTATTTTTGTCAAGCAATGTTTCCCCCCCCCACTCAATTTTGTGATGTGTTCAAAATGGCAATCATCCATAGGAAGATTTAGTCAAATTTGGTTACTAGCTAAATATGAAAGTACATTTTTAAAAAACATTCTTCCCTGGTTTTGGCTACCTACTTGAACCTTGTTCAGAAATCTGGTGAATTTTCTAATAAATTGGTTGAATTCTGGCTATTGAAAATTTCAAAAAGCACTTGATTTTAGGAATTTAATTTATAATTTCTCTTTTTGGCTATATATAGCCAGAAAAAAGGGTGTTGCCAGGTGACGACTTTTTTTTCTCTTTTAAATCCACTTTGCTAAATCGCTAAGTCCACATCCACGTCACTTATTTGCCCAGTACAAATTGTCAAATTGTCACCTTCACATTGCCAATCACCAAGTCCACATGACCAGTTCTACATTGATAACCCATCAAGTTCATTTCAGTTGCCCGAATGCTCCTAATTCAAAAAAAGGCTCAAAACTTCTTTTCTTTTGTCATGGATGGATTTGATGGCTCGTTTAAGCTTAAGAAGAGGAACACATTCAAGTGGCCCCTAGAGTTTGCTTTTTAAATTATGGTCACATTGTTAGCATGGTTTAAAATAGAAACCTGGGTGCTTGCAAAAGTTAAGTATATAGTTGGAGTCTGTTTCCATACACAGATCCAACAAAGTGTGGTTGGTATTCATGGATAAAAACATGGATAGAGCATTGTTGCCCATCAATTGTACAATCCTGGAGTGGGTGACCAAAATGTGTTTTTGTGGTGAAAGTGTCTGCTGCTTTGTATGAAGAAATTGATGCTGCTGCCAAAGTCTGTTGCTCTGTGAAGTTTGCAGATCACATGCACCCAAAACCTGTCCATTTTTTCATGTTCCCAGCGTGGCTTACATTCTGATCCTTGGCCATGTTCTGTTCTCTTATTACTTCTTGTCAACCATGTATGTACCAGTTGTTGGGTGGCTATTGAAAACGGGAACAGACCCACAGTGGTTATGAAGGCTGTTCTTAAGGTTTCATAATCACAGTTCTCCAAAAATTAATAACTATTCAAACATACAACAACCATGGTTCTCACATGTTCTTTGAGGATGTTTTGGAAATAACCTTGATTCTGATTTTCTCTTCTTTTTCAAGAAACCAGAACCAACAGTTCTCTCTGATTCTGAAAATATTTAAAACACCAGAACCTGCAGTTATTAACAAAAGCAAAGTACCCGCTCAACACTAGTGTGCAATGTGCATTTGTTCCTGGGTATTTTGACAATTTCAGTGCTCTTGGGAAGGAGTGTGGTGTGTGACTCTCTGAAGCTCTCTCTCCACCACAAAGTTTTCAGTACTAGGCTAGCTCTTTGGAAATCGTAAACTTCTGTGTAAGTCTGGGCAGGTCCAGAGGGCATTGGTCATAGGTTATGGGAACAATGGCAGTTGGTTAAGCCCCTCTGAACATGCCTATCCTGAACATAAGACCTCCTCTGAATTACTCCAGTGTGCATCTAGAAAGAGCTCCTCGCAAAGTGTGAAATCTTGTCAGGCTTTTCAAAAACGGAGAGTTTCATTCTTGTGAGCAATACCCTTTTTGTTGTTAAACACCGGTGTCAATACATGGTTCTCATGTCAAAAATCTGAATGAATCAATCATGCACAATTGCTTTATTATTCTAGTGATGAGAGGAACAAGGAACTAGTGTACATGGGCGATTTTTAAAAATCTATCATATGGTCATTCATATGTAGATTCCCCAAACAATTCATATTTCCTTATGATATGAATTGATTTCAAGTTAGACTATCTCATTCTTTTCCTCATAACTATTTCACTCTTTTCCCATACTCATGACCAGCATCACCACCAGGGATATGAAAAGACAAATTAACAAGTGCTTTTCCATGTCCATGATATTTATGTTAATTTAAATAAAATTTAAACTTGACATAACTAATGATGAATTATTGAAAACCTTACCAGAACATAAGAAAATAAGAAAAGTAGTCGGTAGTGCAAAATAGGGCAGAGCCCAAGTTTAGTACAATGTTGAATTGTAACTTATTATTTTATTGTTGAACATAACTGACAAAAAAACAATTAATTATTAGGTACTTTGCTCCCAAACCATCCCAGGTAGTAAGGCACATAGTAACATTTTTGTGTAAGGTAAAGCCCAAGGGTGAGGATTCCCAAAATCAAAGAAGGGGCCTAGGACAAGCCTGTACTCAATCAAATCCAGCCCTGCATTTGAGGAATAACCAGACTCGTGAGCTTTACCCATTGTAAAGCACAATACCAAGGTTACCATGAACCTTAACACCCGCAGATAATGAGGTGCAAGAGGGAGAGGTATCTTACATCTTAGGCATTCTCTTAAGAATCCATCCCACTCTAGTCTCTTAGGAAGTAGGTGTAACATCTCTCCTCTTTTTTTTGGGATCTTTTCTTGGAGGGATATTCATAAAGTGCCCTCCAAATTCTTCAGAAGCAATATAACATCCATTAAATACTCAATTATTAGGACTTTACTTACTTACCTTCAGTAAGGAGGGATTTTGTGTATAGAGTTTATTCCAAGACAAACAGCAAGTTCTCATTACTTGCAATCACACACTTCTCAGCAGAGTTCAGCTTACAAGCTACTAGTTACAAGAGGATATTGGTGGCTTTTTTAGGTGTCAGTCTGATGATCATAAATGGGTTTAAACTTGTACCCATTTTTTAGCTTAATGCCCTGCAGTAGCAGTACACCTTACAAGACTAGTTTTTGCTCATTATGATGAAAGACTTACTTACATTAATTCAGTGGTACAGTACCTAAGCAATTGACGTTTCATGGTGGGAGGAGGGAAACATGTTCCTCGGATGCAACTCTGATCTAATTTCAGCTTTTATTACTTTGCATGGACAATTTTGTAAAGTCAGATATGACATGAGTGCAACAAAGCTTGAACTGCATCAAAAGAATGACATTGAACGTGGTGTGGTGGATGCCAACGTGCAATTTGTTGGCCTTGCCTACCAACAAGGCAAGGATATTGTGTTTAGATCAGGCCTCATAAAATTTGGCATTCTACAAAAAAAATTTGGCATTGGCCAAAAATAAAAACTCAAAGTTGCCAAAATTAAGTGGGTATAAGTAGTAGTAGTTGTAGTAGTAGTAGTAATAATAGGCAAATAATCTTTGGAGAGTTGGCCTGCTGAGTACTCCTTAAGAGAGGGAGGGATCTTTTAGGTGTAGGAATCCTCACTCTCCTATGCCAAGTGACCTATGTAAGCATAGGCCTTGAGAATAGGCCTACTCCTTACGAGAGGGAGGGATTTTTAGGTGTACAAATCCTTGCTCTCCTAGCCTAGTGACCTATGTAAGCTTAGGCTTTGAGAATAGGCCTACTCCTTAAGAGAGGGAGGGATCTTTAGGTGTACACATCCTTGCTCTCCTATGCCTAGTGACCTATGTAAGCATAGGCCTTGAGAATAGGCCTACTCCTTATGAGACGGAGGGATTTTTAGGTGTACAAATCCTTGCTCTCCTATGCCTAGTGACCTATGTAAGCTTAGGCTTTGAGAATAGGCCTACTCCTTAAGAGAGGGAGGGACCTTTAGGTGTACACATCATTGCTCTCCTATGCCTAGTGACCTATGTAAGCTTAGGTCCATAATAATATTTCCCTCATGGTTTATGATGCTCATGATGAAGGCCATTCCCAAAATGTCAAGCCGGATTCAACCTCACCCTAGGATTTAAAGGCCCTTTTCGAAGGTCAAAACGCTGCAAACAATGGCGGCAACCCTTGAAATTCACTTTCTCACGTTAAAATACACACACTGCCAATTTTGCCAAAATTACCCAAAGAAAGTTGCCAAAATTAAATTAATTTTGGCAAAGTTGGCATTTGCCACAAACTATGAGGTCTGGTTTAGATGATATTTTGGCTTGTGTTGGAACTTGAGATTACTTATAAGAGTTATGATATCTTGAAGGATTTTTTGGTTTCTTTCAGAGGATTTTTTTGAAGATTATAATTTTTGCATGGCGAAATATTTTAGTTTCCATAATTCTTCTTTTGCCTTAAGATAATGTAAATGCCACGAAAGGCCACATTGTGAAACAGCCTTTGTGATCTTTGCTAGAGGCTCATGCAGGCCATCTATAAAGTAAAGGCACAGGCTCTAATACTCTGGAGACATAGCCTAGTTATAGTAATGATAAAGGTTTCAGACTTTGGCAGATCAAGCACTTCTAGTATCTAGGAAACTCTAGACTACATTTATCTAATTGTTGTGTAGGTAATAAAAGTAGGTATCCCAAGTTGGGCCAGATTGAGCCAGCACTCCTTCCCCAGTGCACCAGATGGATGATAGGTGAACAGGCAAAACTTTTGCATTTTGTACCCTTGTCCCATGGCTAACCACACTAGTTAGGTATGTACTAACAATCCACTTGTATCTACTTACCTATAATCACTATAGTAGCCATAGCTTACCTTACTTATGTAGTTCCCTAGTGACCACTTACTTGCCTTTTCTTACATACTCGCCTATAATACTTATCCACTACAAAGTTAGTTACCTAAGTAGTGTGATGTGGAAATAGGAAGGTCTTATAAGAGAGTTTTAAAAGGAAGAACCTTGGTAAAAATTAGGCATTGAAAACTGAATCATAACTAATTGTTTGCCAATTATTGAAAACATAGTTGGTAATCAACAAGGGTATGTTACTCATACCTGGCTTATATGGTTCTAAATTTGATTAAGAACTAAATTTTGATTAAGGCCTTAGCTATTTTGTATACATTTTGTAGAGACCCCCTGAGGCCCTTGTGGGCTATATATTGCTTTGATTAAAATCACAAAAATCAACCAATACCCTTTCCATGTTATGTTTTGCCTACGTGTTCTAGAATCTTTAAACACTACATTTGGTTGCACTTCTTCTATTTTAGCTCCACTTTTAGCTCCCCTTTAAACTTGAATTTGATTTATGTGGGTTGGCAATCGCGAGGAATTCACAAAGCATGAAGAATGTCTTTTTGGATAGGTTTCATTTTCAAACCAATGGTTTTTCTTTGGCAATTTTTTTTTCATTTTTTTATAAATAAATTGAGATTTTTAAAATAATTTTTTGTTTTCTAGCATAGATTTGGCCAATTTTGCTGAATTTTTTTCCCAAATTTTCCATGTCAGAAAAGAAGAAAGAAAAGAAATACACTACTACAAAACACCTACCTTGACATTATGCTAGGTGATAATCTTGGCATTATACTAGGTGGTTATAAGTTGAGTATCACGAAAGCCATATATGCATGACATATGAGTATTGTATTAAAAGACAATTAAGAAGTGGGAAATTGGAGTATTACTTAAACAAGCAAATGATAATAGGTGGGTCTTTAAAACTTCAAATTTTAATCCTTTGATACCCTGCGTGAGCCAGAAAAAACCAAGTATGAAAAAAGAACAAAAACAATTGGGCAACATTGCAGACCTTCTACCACTACAAAGTTAACTATTTTAACTATTTTTTTTCATCTTCGGGTTGTGACAACCTCTAAGTTAACTATTTTTTTTCATCCTCGGGTTGTGACAACCTCTAAGTTAACTATTTTTTTTCATCCTCTAGTGGTGACAACCTCGGGTCACCACTTAGTGTAGTTAGTGGCGTTTTAGTGCCAAAAAATTTTACTGGTAGAAGGTCTACAAGGGTTGCCAGTAAAAATTCTTCAAACTTCTTCCACTACAATAGTTAACTATTTTTTTTCATCCTCGGGTCGTGACAACTTCTAGGTTAACTATTTTTTTTCATCCTCGGGTTGTGACAATCTCTAAGTTAACTATTTTTTTCATCCTCTAGTGGTGACAACCTCGGGTCACCACTTAGTGTAGTTAGTGACATTTTAGTGAGTTTAGATTTTTAGTGGTAGAAGGTCTGCAACATTGGTCACAATTGGTTTGCCATGGATGGTGCACAGGTGGGTTGTTTGTTTGTTTTGTTTGGTTTGTTTGTCATGTTAAAATTTCTCAAATCACAATGCCTCTTGCCACATTCTTGGTGCCATTGGAAAGATCTCAATGACTAGGAGTGCATTGTGTTGATTTCATAATGTTTTAATTTATAGTGAAAATTTTATTGAATATTGAACAATATTTTTCATTGAAAGTTCATTTACTTCAAAAAATTATAATTATAGAAATATTTGGGCACACTTTTGATATTGTTGAAAAGCTCTCAATGAGAATGAGTAGGATCTAATAAAAGTGATTTGGAAATTTTTAGACCTAAGGTGTTGAAAAATATTGAAATTTGAGCAATTTTTTTCATGGAAAATTCAATTAAATTACAAAAATAATGTTGCAAGGAAATTTAGTTAGGTAACCAATTCACACTTGGGCCAACAACACAAGCTACATTAATGGCCTATGAATCCTAATTTAGGGTTGTCAAGTTTCCATTTGTTTTCAAAGGTTGACCTATTCTATGATATGCAAAGCTTTCAACTCCTCCAAACCCATTTTACTATGCATGCCAACTAATTTTAATTGTTTTTCAAGAAACATTTTGACATAATGAAACAAGTAAGTAAACTTAATTAATTACTAGTAATTATAAATAATAATTTTTTGGGGATAAAAATATGGATAAAAATGGGGAATAAAATAATGAGCCTCATGGGCCTTACAAGGAAAATCTTTTAACTAAGGGCATAAAGGATGATTATGAATAATTTAGATAATTATTTCGAGTTTGTAATAATGAAAAATCAAGTATATGGACTTGACCGAATCCTAAACTCCAAATAATGTAAAACTTATACATAGAAGGATGAAAAGTTATAAATGGCACTTGCTGATTGGTTTGATTCATGGGAAATAGATGTAAATGAATGTGGTTGATTATTCATCCATTAATCGAACCCCTTTTTATTTTGCATCATATTTACATCATGATATCCCATCCAACCCAATGGCCTTGCACAAATGTTTTTTTTTTTTTTTCAAAACAAATATTGCCCACATTCCAAAAAGGATTAAATTAATTATAGCAATACATAATAGGATTCGTGCATGATGCCCATCCTTCAAACAATTCACAACATTCTTAAAACATGGGCACTTAGCTAAACATTATAATTATATGCCCTTTTGTGAATGGAATGAATATATACCTAATGAATTGGGGCTCTATTCTACTATGCACTACCAAGTTTATTTTATCAATAGATGGAAAAAAAAATTTGATATTGTGAAAATTACATTCCATTCAAATGAAAAAAATTAAAATTTGAATTGAATTGAATTCCAATTTAACTAAATTTAATTCAATAATCAGATTAAGATTCAACTGAAAAAAAAAGAATGCAAATTGGTGGAGAAGATATTGAAAATATGGTCCTCAAAATCTGTATGGAGATGTGCACATCTGTGGACTTTTGGATTCCTTTTGGGACCTTAATCCAGATCTCAGGAGTTTCATGGTAGGATTTGGATTTTATTGGGACATCAATCCAGATCCCAGGGTCTTCATGTTAGGATTTGGATTTATTGGATCTCAATCTAGGTCATGAAATTGTCACGTCATGTTAGATTTTTGGAAATATTTGGTCTGTATGGAGAGTTGTTGGTTGGGTGGTGAACAGAATCCAGATCCCCGTCTCTCCAATTTGGGACCTGGGATGTGCTTTTTGAGACCTCAATCCAGATCCCAGAAGCTTCATAGTAAAATTTAGATTTTTATTGCGACCTGAATCCACATCCCAGGAGCTTCAAGTTAGGATTTGGATATATCAAGACCTCAATCAAGGTCCCCACAAGCTTCACCTCATGTTAGGATCTGGAAGTATTGGGACTTCAAAATTTGCACTGAGAGTTGATGGTAGGCAAGGAACTGAATCCAGATCCACATATCTCCAAATTGGGACCTGGGTTGTGCATATTTGAGGACCTCAATCCAAATGCGGGAGCTTATGCTAGGAAATGGAATTTATTGGGACCTCGATCCAGGTCCCAGAAGTTTCACTTCATATTAGGATTTTAGAAGTATTGGGACCTCAATTCATATCATCACATCATGTTAGGATTTGGAAACATTGGGATCTCAAAATTCTGTCCGGAGAGTTGTTAGTTGGGCGACGAACTGAATGAATCCAGATCCGCATATCTCCCTCCAAATTGGGACCTGGGAAGAAGACTTCTGTATTTGTTTCGGGATCTCGAATTTGTGAAAGGATAATACAAGAGACAAGAGACAGGCCTATCCCGACGGAGAAGACGACGCTCGCTGCTCTGCTCTGCGCTCCCACCGCTTGCGATGCTTATTGGCGATGGCGGATCGCTCGATTTTCCTTCCTTCCAGGTAAGTAATGACGCACAAAAGCCTCACTCACGTACTGACGCCTTGTCCTTTCCATTCTTTACGTTGTGCATCGCAGGTGGGAAGAAACTTTTAGAGCTTTTGATGGAGTTTTCATGAAACTGTGCTAGTACTAACTTGAGAAGCTAGCTATAAGAGGGAAAAAATTAGAAGAGAGTCGGAAGCGAGAGAAAGAGAGAGAGCGACCGAGAGGGAAAGCGAAAGAGAGAGGACGAGATAAGTTCATGTCAAGTTCTTGACTGACTAATTTACGGGAGGAGGACCATTTTAGGACGACGCCAGAGCAAATGCAGTGAGGGAATTTTTTGAACATCAATGCGAGGAGGAAGTAGTTCGTGCCTTAGAGAATTTTCGATTCGTTACTATGTCCATCGCATGTGGTAAGAAACGGGAGAGATTTTGATGGAGTTTTGATGAAACTGTGCTAGTATTGAGAATGTAGCTTTGAGAGGGGGAGAATTAGAAAAGAATCGGGAGAGGGAGAGCGAGAATCCAGAGTCCTTGTGGGAGGAACATTTTATAGGACGCTAGATGTGATGCAGGAGAGAATTTGAACATCACGGCGGGGAGGAGTTCGTTGTCTTAGAATATCAGAATCCGTAGGAAGGTCAAGGTGGCTCGATGAAGAAGCTTGCTTTCTCACTCTCAAGTGTGACAAGATTGTTCTTATCATTTTCTTCGCTCCCGGTGACAACTGTCGTGCCAGTAGTCTTCTTCTAGGCAAGAGAGAGAAAGAGAGATTGAAGATGTGAATTGATGATGGCATTCTTGCAATAGTAGCTTTGCATACATATATATATGTGCTACATCTTTTCTGATTTTAGTATGTGGCAATTTTGTGCAGACTTGTTTGTCATCTGTCAATCTGGCAGAGTTTATGAACCACAATGTGAGTACCTGTAGCACCACAGTTGTGTGGAGAAGGGTTAGCCTTGATACTGTATAAGAAAAGGGGGGATGCATCAACAAGAAATGAAGATATGGCAGGTACCATTGCTCTGCTGGCATAGGATCAGTGAGTAGACATAAAGAGCAAAATTGGTTTCCTGGGGAAAGATCTGGCTGTTCCTGGATACTTCCCTTCAATATGTATGAAATGCAGTCGTTGCAGCTGCTGTCACAAGCTGACTGGAGCAGAGCAAGCACAAGACCAGAGTTTGCTGGGATGGCTATGTGGCATTATGGAGCTCAAAAGCAGATTTGTCTTGCTTCTTATTTCACTCCCAAGCTTTCAGAAACCAGAAAATTGCCTGGTTTTCTGGAGAAGAAAAACATTTATCATGGAGGGACTGTCTGTGTCCAAATTTGGTCTCAGGCTGTATTGAGAGAGGAGGTTGCCCCTATGTTTGTGGCATGCTGGTCTGAGAAAGCAGACAAAGCACCAAGGGAGGCAGGAGGTGTGGGGAAGTCAGCTGCAAGACAGGTGACACTTCTGTCAGCAAATATAAAATTGGGCAAGGACAAACTGGATGTGCTGGGTCCAAGGAAAGTTAAGGCAGTGGTGACTGAAGTGAAGATGATGGATGAACATGTGGGTCGATGCCTTGAAGCAATGGGAGTCCGTAGCACAGCCCTGGCAAAGTGTGTGGAGCAGGGGGCTGGCATGACTGAAGAGCAGATTGCAGAGTGGATAAGCACTCTTCAGCACCTAGGGCTGGAGCATGCTGACATTGTGCTGGTAGTGGGTAAGGATTCAGGTGTGCTGCGGGCAGAGACCACCAATGTAAGGCGGGTCTGGCACTATCTGATGGACAGCTTAGGCCTTGATCGTGATACATTGGTGAGCATGTGTTTACAATGGCCAAGACTCTTGCTTTGCACAGAACAGCAGATCAGGGATTTGAGAAATTACCTTCTGTCAGTGGGCATAAGTGCCAATGAGGTGCCAGTTATATTAGCAAGCCGGCCTCAACTTCTCAGTCATCCCATAGAACGCATCCAGCACAATGTGCAGTGCCTGCTGGTTGCAGGTGTTCAACCTGATGATCTTGCACGTATTCTGAAGAAGGTGCCAGAACTGTTCTCAGATGTGACAAAGAAGAATCTCAAGGCCAAACTAGACTTTTTGTTGAGTGCAGGCTTAGGTACAGGCTTAGGCAAGGCAGTGGCAAGGCGGCCAAATATCCTAAACTATGATCTAGACAGTATGAAAGCCACAGTGCAATATCTACAGAGCTTGATGTGCCCACGTGATGTGGCAAAATTAGTCAAGCGTTATGCCGAAGTGTTGGTGCTGGACCCCAAACGCAAAATGTTGCCAATTATCAACTATCTGCTTACTCTTGGTGTAAAGAAAGAAGACCTTGGGAAAGTAATTTTGCGGCGACCACAGCTGCTGGGCTACACAATTCCAGGCCTGGAGCCTACAGTGGACTACCTTCTCGAGCTTGGTGTCAAGCCTGAGATGTTGGGCAAAGTTATCACTACCTCTCCCCAGGTCTTTCTCTCCCTGGGAACAGGCTAAAATTGTTTTATCTGTTTACACCCTAGCTAAATCCAGACTAATTGACACTATATTAAGGGAGGTGGGGCATATTGTTGTCAACTAAATTGTTGTCCACCATGTTCTGATGTGTAAATGGACATGGGGAGGGATGATAGGTGCTTACATTGAATGTGGAGGAAAAGCTGAAACCAGTAGTGGAATTCTTCCAAAGCATGGGTTTGAACAGAGAGCGTGACATGGAGATGCTATTATTGCGTAATGCCCAGATTATGTGCTGCAGCATTGAGAAAAACCTACGCCCCAAGTTTACCTTCTTCAAGGACATTGGCCTCAGTGAATCTGCCATATCCCACATGATTGTTCTCTTCCCCTCCATGCTGGGCCAAAGCATTGAGGGTTCCCTTGCCCCTAAGTATGAGTTTCTTGTCAATGAAATGCAACGCTCCATCAACGAAGTGGTTGACTTTCCTCAGGCAAGCACAAAACTCCTGATCATCTGTAGGCATCTGTTTCATTTTCCCCTTTGTGACCAGGGATTAATCTGGAAGGTTGGCTGTGCAGTATTTTGGCTACAGTCTTGACAACCGGATAAAACCACGGTATGAGAAGCTGAAAGACAAAGCTATATCTCCCAGCCTTGCATCAATGTTGGCATGTGTGGATTGTGATTTTGATGCCCGATACATGTCAAATCATTCCCCAAGTCGGGTACCATATAAATCACGGAGTAAAATTGGAAGGTCATCTGATTAGGTTGCCTGCAAACCAGCTTGGGCACTGTCATTTTGTGTGGATGTCTCGGCAGGTATCCACTTGGAGCAGCATTTCTTAGTACTCATCAGACATGTTAGTTGCAAAGTTTATGTTCCTGACATAACAGAGGTCCCTTCCTCTACAGTTGAATCATGAAGTCACTGTTCACTGCAGAGTGGGAAGTCCTGTTTGGCTAAGAGCTGATCCAATACTGAGATGCCTTATTCTTAATTCTACTTTCCTGTATTTGCTGAAGACAAATCTCTTTGGCAACCCATTGTGTAAACCCTGTCCATTAATTTTGACCATTACTGTAGGAAACTTATTTGGGAGTTTTCTGATATGTCACTACAGTCCATTCTTGTTTGCATGAAGGATGGACTCATCGTTGCATGTGTCTCAGGCTCTGCTGAAAATTACTCAGCTCTAGTGTTCAAGAATCAGGAAGTCAGAAATAAATTTGAATGTGCCTTTACTTGATTTTGAGCTTGGTGCAGTTTTCCCAGTGTTTCATTCATTTTGTTGCTAGGAGCTGGCAAAGGTGCACCATTCAGATCATTCAGCTCACCAACTTCAGAGTTGAAGTAGTGCCTGCCTTTTCAGGGGTACTGAATTCTAGCATCAGGTGGCTTTTTCCCCTTTACACACTGGATTGTCCTAGGAATCAGGAATGCTTATACATCAAGTGAAATCTTGAAAGTGTTTGTGTTGCATTTGCAACTTTGCAAGTACATTTTTTCTGGTGAAATTGCATAAAAGTGTGGAATTCTTGAGCAGTCATCTTGCATATCATATTGACTACAATTCATATCTGATTCTTTTGAGTGAAATGTATCTGATTCAATTTGTTGATCTCCACTGTTTGCATGACTTGATGTTGCTCAGCTGCTAGGCCAAAGCATGTAGGTAGGTAAGGTACAAGCCAGTTCTTGAAGAGCACAGAGAGCTTCAATATGCACATTTAAAAAAAGATCAGACACTATATAAGTTTACAATCAGTGACTTCCTTATTTGACTTGAGGATACCAGAGAGAAACAGTGGTTTTCAAAACCAAGAGAAAGTAAACACTTCATGATGAAGAGAATCTAACTCATGACTCAAGTCACTCTTTGGTTCATTTGAAAGACTTGTTGTCATTTGTTCTTCTTAGCAGCAACAGCATTGTCCATGATGGAATGAGAGACTGAAAATGAAGAAGAAAATGAAATACCTGGAAGAGGCCCTTTTTGTGCATAACCACAGATGGATAATTCATGGCATGTGAAATGTATTTTGTCAGAGTCATAGCTCAGGATTCTATGACTTACAAACTTCAAATGTTTGTGAAAACAAATTGCTGCAACGATGCAGGGTTCTGAATGGATTTCAATAAGGATCATATCAATTAATGATCTAATGCTACTGGTTGTGTCTTCTTGAGTCTTAAAACCCATCAAGCACAGACTTGGTAGGATTTAGCAAGCAAAATAGTTGAGAAAAAAAGTTCCTCAAACTACCAACTGGACTGCATTCTGCTGCCATATGCTCTTGGATCCATAACTTTGGACTGAACCTAAAGATCACAAGCAATAGACCAAGTTAAAATGCCTTCTGTAGAGACAAGCGAATGATCTTGCAATCTAACCACCATGCAAACTGCACTGGATATGCTTCATTGCACAAACATGTTCTTTGCTGCTTGACGACAATTATGTGGATCTCTGGAGGTGTAGAAATAACTCATGCAAAGAACTTTCACCAATTAAAATTTCTCCATGTTTGCAGCAGCAAGCATTACACTGGACTCAGGTTTCATGGACCTGGCATGTAAAAACTGCGATCATGACAATAGTCTTTACCATAAAAGCAGAGTGTTAAGTCCATAGATTCATGGCCAATCTTGCAGGAGGTCGTGTGATCACATCTGGCAACCTTGGAAGCATGCAATCTAGCTAACTATAACAGGAATCGTGAGGTCAATCTGTCATGTTAAGGTTTGGAACCAAGGAACTTTTTTAAGTCCCTGGGTGAAGATAAAAGCAGTTCTGTTGTCCTAGCAATGCTCATCAGAACATATCCACCTCTGGAAGTTATGGAGGCAGTAGCAATGGGGTGTGAAGAAATGCTAACTTGCTTCCTTGCAGACACTGTCATCCATTTCTTTAAGGACCTCCTTCTGCTTATTGTCAGCTGTCATCTACCAGAATACTCTTCAGACGGCATGATACATAGCACTTGCAGATCCCCACAGCGTGAATTCCAACTTCATTGCAGCCCACAAAGTTTGTCATTAGCAAATGATACCAGTTTGATAAAAGAAAAACAAAAGCTATGCAGATGATGTATCATCTCCTTCTCTGTTCTTCACTACCCATTCAAGAAACTGGACAAAACAAAAGATCTATTTTAGTCGTGCAAGAATAATGATAAAGAGGCATAGCTTGATTTGCAACCAACCTTATGCCCAGCACTTTTTAAGATTAAGGGCCAACAGGTGTCAATGTATCACCAGTCGCACTTGGGCATAGCCATGGTTTCTTGCCTCCTCCAGTTTATTATGGTCATCTTATTGTCCATGTTGTTCTCTTCTACCTAACCCCCCGAATCTTTGCTTCTTTCAAGGCAATAAAGGGGCATCAATAGTCAGTTTTTCTGCTGTAGGCTTCCGACGTGATTTGAAAGAGAGTCCACCGGGAGGTGATGGAGAAAGCTCTAATGGAAGAGCAGGGACCTCTGCAACCCCTGACAAGATCTTGACAATCTCTTCCATGTTGGGTCGTGTTGTAGGCAATCTCTGCAGGCAAAGGAGAGCTACTATGATGCACATGTTAGCTTCATTGGCAGAGAAAGCTCCTTGCAAGGCTGGATCTACCAAATCCAATGTGTTGCCAGTTTGTGCCAGGGATCGTGTCCATGATATGAGGTTGGCCCGCTCAAAATCTGTGAAGGGTGACGCATTGACCTGCAGTGGCCGTCGTCCAGATATAAGGACCAGCAGCAAAACACCAAAGCTGTAAACATCACTCTTCTCAGACAAGATCCCACCTCCACCATACTCTGGTGCCACATAGCATATTGTTCCTCGCATACTAGGAGTGCTACATACACCCCGGCCAAAAAAGTCCCCACTCCACCACTCCCTACCTCGAGACCTGCGTCTGTTGCCCTCCCGTTGAGCTTTCTGTTGCTTGCTCTGGCTTGGCTCTCCACTAAATTCGCCAACAGACTTGTTCCTTCCATGTCGTTCTTTTGGATCATGGCTTTTGAGACCAAGGTCTTCAACATTGTCATCTTTTGAAAACCTCCCCTTCTTGAGCTCCTTGCATTTGCTACTCAACTCATCACAATACTCATCCCTCCACCATTCTCTGCCCTTTGATTTTTCCCTCTCCACCTTCTTCTTGTCTTGTTTGTTCAACTCTCCAATGATGTTGCCAATCCATTCAGAGCTGTTTGATCTGTGTCTACAGGAAGCTTTCCTTCGTTTTTCAGTTTGAGCACCCTCATGTGTGAGCTCACAATTTCTGTCACCTTGCTGCTCCTTCAGTGACCCTTCTTTGCTCTTTGGCACTTTCTTGTTTTCACCTGCCCTCCAATCAAAGATGTAGTCTTTCATGCCAAGTTCTCCTCCAATGCTTTCCTGTTTCCACCACCAGTCTCGACTCCATGACCTTCGCCCCCTCTTCTCTTTGGCCTTAGTCGCTGATGACAAGTGCACCTCCTTACTGCTTTCACCACTTATGTCCAAGTCAGGCTGTGAAGGACTGATAGTGCTCCATCCTTCACCTTCCCCTTCTTCAGTGCCAAATGCAGTTGCTGCCCTTGAATCCTCTGTAGGGGTTCCCTCCTTGCTTGTTGCAATGCTCTTGTCTACATCCTCACCATCCTCTGCACTCTCAAAATTTTCCGACTCAATGTCCAATCTGATCTCTTCACAAGATATAGGGGACTCTATTGCTGCAATGGCTGGCTTCTGGACATTCTCTAATCCCATTCCTTCACTATCTGCAGCTAGGTTAGAAACTCTAACATGTGAGGACACAGCAATATGGTCAGTGTCGGGGAGCTGCTGTTCCCCTGCTAGTGCTGTCTTGCTTATGGCCATAGCCTCCTCCTTTTCCAACCTCTTCATCTCAGCTTCTTTTCTCCTGCGTTGGCGACGGGCGCGATCTCGAGCCATGCGCTCATAACGAATACGCTCCCTTTCAATTGACTCTAGAATAGCCTCCTCATTCAAACCTTCCGGAGCATGCAACTCAGATTTTAGTCTTGAGAGCCCAAAGTCTGCAATCCTCGCTCTGAAGCTGGAGTCCAACAGTATGTTGCTAGGCTTCACATCTCCATGAATGATGGGTGGTTCACACATGAAGTGCAGAAAGCTCAGCCCTTGAGCAGTATCAAGAATGATCTTGAACCTTTTGTCCCAGTCAAGGGCTCCCAGGCCATCTTCATCAAAAAGCACTTCCTGCAAACTCCGGTTTGCCATAAATGTATACACAAGCAGACGATGCTTCCCATTTGCACAGAATCCGAGCAGGTTGACAATGTGTGGGGAATTCACGCGCCCTATAACAGATACCTCATTCTGGAACTCACGCTCACCTTGCAATGATGATACATCAAGCCTCTTTACTGCAACCTCAGTTCCATCAGGCAGGACTCCCTTGTACACACTTCCAAACCCACCCTGCCCCAGTTTCTGAGCATCACTGAACCCAGAGGTGGCTTCTTTCAGTTCTCTGTATGAGAATTTTCGTAGCTTCACAGATGTGTTTGCATCACAAGGACTGGTTTTGCTGGCCCTAAGTCGCTGGTACAAAATCACTGCAATAAACACCAAGGCGAGGATTGCAAAGAGTCCTCCTCCTAGTGCTAAGCTTAAGATCAATGTCTTGTGGGATGTGGTGCTTCTCTGACCTACAAATGGAGGTGATGCAACAAGAGGCAGAGCAACTTGTGGTGATATTAAGGGCAGTGTTGAGGAGACATCCAACACCTGCCTCGAAGGCATTGTGGCAAAATGCTCTGACCTTTACATAGGACAATGTGACCCTTCTTTGCTTCCTCTCATATTATGCTTCTCTGGTCACTGCATGGGGCAGGACCTAAGCCCTGCTTGCTGTCACGTTGTTTCTCCCATGAGTCTGGCCAGTCTCTACCAGCAGGATGATCTTACGCAACAATTGTAAAGCCACAAACAAACCTTGACAACTGACCTGGGAGGTGATGATGATCCATGTCTGCAAGATGCAATACAAAAAACGTTAAGGAATCTCAAATGCAGTTGCATTGATCCTTTGCAACATCAAGTCTTCCTCTCATTCTCTTCCAAAACAAACAGATAAAACATTGACGGAAAAGTCTCATTCAAGATTATGAGCTGCAAAGCATACTTATGAACAGACACATACTCCAGTCACCTGAAAAGAAGCTGGAAACAGCAGCAAACCCTAGAAAAGTGTACACATCCTTCCATGAGAGATTCAATACAAAAACCCCTTAATGCAAGCAATTCAAAATACTGCCAATTAGTTCTGCATCATCTGAAGAAGAAGACATTCTATTAGAGGAGTTTAGATGCACTCTACAAGAAAGCCTTACCCTTAGGAAGGGCAAACTGCAGCTTGACATTCCCACGAACATCTTCTGATAAAGACAGAGGAGACTTGTAACAACAGGCCATGGACTCAACATATATATCCCATACGAACCTCAAAAGCTCCATGCAAACTACATAGAATGAGGAAACTTGTGGAGATTCTAGACCAGAGCTGAGCAGACAGATTGGCCCTAAGTCCCGTTATTAGACCAGCAATCATAGCAGCAGAAAAAAACCCAACCAAATAACAGGGGGACAGCAGCAGAAGAGGAACCTTTGCAACAAGCCATGAAGAAGAATCATGAGATACCCATGACAAAAAGTTGAAAGAAAGAAGAAGAAGAATCTCACTCACTGTTGGTTTCTTTCTAGTTCTCAATCTCCTCCTGCCATTTGGGTTTTCCAAGAGATCAGATCCAGTGAAGAGGATTTCACACTCCGAAGAATTGGAAACTGCGTCTTTGATCTCGTTTGATTCCCTTCCGCACAGACCCAATACTGAGATGGATCACAAAGACTTTCTTACAAACTAAAATGAGCTGTGCAAGGATAATCTCTCACAACTCTAGTACTAATGGACCAACCTCCTCTCTCTCTCTCTCTCTCTCTCTCTCTCTCTCTCTCTCTCTCTCTGCAAAGTTCTCAAACAGCTGATGAGTACATGGACCTCTTCACACACTCTACTACAGATGTGACAAATTTGCTTTGCTACGATTCTTCTGCTGGAAGCTGATCATGATGCTGGCCAGAAATGAAGAAATGCGCGGAGAGAGCAATAACATTATTGAGAATGCAGCTATTATCCCTACGGCAGCTCAATCTGCAATCTTCTAGCAAGCTTGGGTGGTGGGAAGAATGCAGAAACTAAAGAACAACAAACAAGCAGATGAGAGAAAAGACAAAACGATGAAGAAAAATGCACGGACAGATAGAGACACAAAGCTGCGATTCTTAGAGACGAACATTTTTGATATTGCAGCTCTTCTGCCGGCAGCTCATTCTTCATATCACTGGCAGCCCTGGGTAGAGAAAATGCAGAATATTATGAGGAAAAAACACGAACAAAACAAGGGACAGAGAGACAGAAGCGCGCGAGCGAGAGTGATCAAGCGCTGCGCGCGCGCGCTGCGGCTGGCATTCATCCAGCGCCGTTCGGGTATGTGGACTTGGGCTGTTATCCTCCGGTTATGTCTTACCAGGGATTCACCAGTCCAGGTCTTCTTTTTTCTTTCAAATAGCCAAAAAATCTGACTACCTAGCCTAGTGTAAGAGATTCTAGAAGACATGACAAAATTTCACATTTTGGGTGGGTTGAGAAAAGAGAGAAGCTGTGAACTTCATTATTTTGTTGGAAATTGGATTTGCAATGTTTTGGACCATCATCATCTAAATGGGATAAGTTTTGGAGGCTCCTGACTCATGATATATGTTTGTTTGTTTCTATATATAAACCCAATTTCTAGTCTACAAGGTATTTAGTATTTGTTTGTTGATGTATCAACTAGGCAGGCCCTTTCTTCAAACCAAACCTTTGTTGTCTAGAAGCTATTACATCTAAGGACCAAAACTCAACCATTGTTAAAGTTTGCAGCATTTAAGTTGGGTTGTACAGAGATAAAGGGGCGTTTGTCCCTAAGGGACATAGGGACAAAGGTCTTCACAAGGAGTTTTATCACCACTAATTTCTAATATTTAGGATATTTAGGGTATTTTTGGATGGTACTGCCAATTCAAGAAAACCTAAAGCCTGTGGCCCTGGTGTCATCCAACATTGCCTTAGTGTCCCCTTCCTCCACCCCCCACTTTTGTTGGACCCTTCCTCATCCATCCGCTTTGAAAACCATCCTACCAAAAACATCCATTCATGAGATGAGGTTGGGTTTTCAAAGTTTGCCCATGAAGCAACTTTGGGTTCTGTGTCCCTCTGGTCCAATTCAAGAGGAATAAATGGAAAAAATAGCAGGCCTGTAAAACTAAAAACCTTCACACATCTTCTGACAATATCTCTGAACCTCACAGAAACAAATTTGGACCCATTTGCAGTGGAGCTCTGGAATCTGGATGTGTGATTGAATAGGCAGAAAACCCTCTCTTACAGTTTCTTCCAGGAACACACTTGGCACTCCCGAGCCTTCCATGTACTACTATACTACTTATGACACATTTAGAAAACTCTTTGCTTCAAAACCTTGAGTTGTACAATGACTTAGAGAGGGAACACTGATGAAGATCAGAGAAACAGAGACAGAAATTGAATTCCACTATAACTCTCTCTCTCTCTGACAAATTGCATTACAAAAAAGCCATAATTACAACAAACCCATTTGAAAAAAAAACACTCAAATCAAAAAAATCATTATACAACTTAAACACAATAGAGTTCAAACTCTTTGATGACAAAGCTTTTTCTCCCAAAATGAATGCTCTTTGTAGTAATGGGGGGGAGGGGGGGGGAGTCTAATTGATATTAAATTTAATTGATTACTCAAATTTGACATTTAATACGCTCTGATCTAATTGAATCACTTGAATACTCTTTGCCCAAGAAGTGAGGATATGTGTTTAGAGAGTAAACTCCTAGGATCAATAGTCAAAGATTGACAGATATGGGCCTTTAGTACTCCTACTTACATGGAACTGGGTACAAACAGACATCATGGTCCAGCAGTAACTTAGTACTGGTTTGGAAACAGAGAGCACTGCAACACTGGCTCTGCCATTTTCCATCATTGGACATTTAAGGGTCTTGTACTTACTGACCAGTGTTGGCTAGTTCTTCCTTTTTTTTTGAAACAAGTGGAACAAAAGAACCTCCGGGTATATGAACCGGGTATATGAGTGGTTCCAGTTCCAGTTTTGAGGGATGAACTTTTTGGAGTTCCTGATTTCTTTTGGTTCTTTGATGTGTACATGAGTTTTGGCAGTTCCGGTTAATTGGGTGCCTGTTAATACTTGACTAAAGTTATTATTAGGAACATAATCAGGCCCTGGCAAAGAAAGGGTTAACATTATTTGTTGGTAAGGTATAAATAAAATTTGATTACCTAGGTGTGATTAAGGTTGAGTTTTCTCTGATTCAGTTATGAAGACATGATCACAGATGAATGAAGAGTGATTATGGCTTAAATCTGGTTTATTAAGGTTTGCCAAGTGTACAGCCCACATATCTAGTTTACTCACCAGAAGAGTGAAAACCTTTTGCAATAATCTTGAACTTAACAAGTGACAGCTAAATTTTATAATGGATCCACTACAATATGCTTAGTCATACAATCCACTCTTCATATTCACTTCAAATAACAATTATGGTTCACATATGTTACCATTGGAACCCTACATTCTTGGCTGATCCCACATCCACCCAGAAAAAACTCCGAGTAGAGTATCACTATTACATTTTGAATGACAATGTCTTTGGTCAGCGTTGCTTTGAACTCCATTGTGCACATTTGACCACTAGAGGGATTTGGCCAAACGAACATCTAGTTTGGTCTGATGGCTGTGCAACCCAATGCAAATCACAATGAGTGTGGTACCATGTTTCTAAATAAGACACTTTATGAATCCAATGTGTTTTTCATGATTTGTAATATATCATGCTTCAGTTTGTGCAATTTGCTGAACTAGAATTGATTTTTGTTTCTTGATTCACATAGGTACCACACAAAGACATGAAATACCACTTTGCCTCATGGATGCCGCATGGTTTGGTCTTATTTTGGATTAGGCCATAGTAGGGGGGTTCATGATGGAGCTGGTGTTGTACTAAAACAAGAAGTTTATAAAGAACAAATGAACATGGAGTCCAGAACTCAACTTCAATGTGCAGCCGATGTAATTGTTTTTTGTAGTAAAAAGAAATCACAGGAACATGTTGTGTATCCCAACGCCAAACGAAAGGTCATTCGATTCTTCCATTTGGTGAAGCTTGATGATGTAGACCGCAGGTCTACTTGGGATTATAAAAGTATTCTTAGGTCTAGGTCAATCCATTCCATTTCCTATGTTTCACATATTGATGTTACTTTGCTAAACATGAGGCAATTGGCTTGTTTTTGTTCAGAATGCATGGACGACAATGCAAGATTTTGTGAAAACAAATTCCATGTGCAGCCATGGATGTTACACACACTTCAACCCCACAACATTTCATAGGCAAGTTCTTTTGCTATTTTTACCTTGTCTAAAATTTTAATTTTGAACTAGAATTAGGTGATTGCACAAGGTTCTACTACCACTATTATGACTCCAAGTTCAATACCTTTGTTTGGTTCCTAACCTAGAAATTTCTTGTATGGGAGAGGCCAGAAGTTTCATGGTTGGTGAACAAGATGATGGTTTAGAATCAGAAAACTTCGATTTTGAGGATGATAATGAAATAGAGGTAGCCAAAGTTAAAATTGGAAATAATTGTGTAGTTTTTGCAAATGAACCAGAGAACGGGGATGCATTTTTTATGGTTCTCTACAACAAGCCATTACACAGGTGCATGGAAACATTTAGTGATGGTTGGGGGAACATTTGGTACAAGGGTGACATACTTTTGGGGCGACTATGGTATAAGGGAACAACATGATCAATGTTCAAAACCTTTCTTACATATTGCTTAGAGATGTTATTCCCACTATCACCTATTCTCATTTAGTGATCAAAACTAAATTTTCAATGCTTCTTAATGCAACAAGGAAGGGTAATCTAAAATTCACTATACCTCTACATGTTGAAGAAAACTTATTCAATGTCAGTGAGGAGAGGCAATCATATTGTCCCAATTGAGGTACCAAAATTCAAAACTATGAAATAGAAACAAATATTGGATTCAAAAAATCATGTGTCTTTTTAGTGTGTTGGTTGTACTTATTGGTCAACCTAGCTTACATGTTTCATGTTGGATACTTTAGATTAGGGCTTGGATATGGCAAATCCTATAATTTTTGTTCTATAAAATTTGAGGTGGCTAGGGCAAAATATTTTGTTGTTTTGATTGTAAGGGTCCTCGATTGCATGCAATTTCAAATTTTTTTCAAATCTTTGTAACTACACATTGTGCAATACATGAATTTTCACACATGTATGAAAATGGTTGTTTACTACAAGTATTTGTCACAAGCTATTTTGTTCTAGTGATTGCAATACTTAAATGGACTTAACATTAGTGGAGCTACCTAAAATTAGGGCATTGGAAAACAAAGGCTACAAAAAATTAATGCCAACTTAGGGTTGGTAGCATAGTAGTTCAAATCTTACAACTTTGTGTAAGTTGTACTTATATTGCATTTTGGTGTAAAAGATGTGGTAAGTGTACATGTTTGCACCAATTATTGTTTAGGATTTATTGAACCATTTATGTTGATCTTGCTTTGCGATGTTATTAATGTTGCCTTGTTTTGTTGTTTTTGTAGAAACAAAATCAACTTGGCCATATTCAAGTTCTGTCAAATATGGTGTTTTTGCACTCCCTTCAATTGATGGATTTTTGTTTCACTCAAAGTTACTCAAGTATGGGCAAGCAAAGGAAACCAAAGTTTTCATATTATTTGTTTGTGATGGTGTCATATGTAAGGATTTCCATGCATTGGATTGGTCAGACTATGTGGATATAGATTTTGGCACATTTGTTAATTCTTGTAGCTATGTTATGTGGCCAACTTTGGATTTAAATTTGGTCATGTGTTTCTATGTTTAGTGTTGAGCTTTTAGTGGGTTCACTTGCCTTTACATAATGCATGGTTGTTAGTATGTTTCCATTTACAATTTTTTTTTAACATGATTGCATAAAAGTAGGAAATGGTGGTTCTCCATAATGCAGAGACCAAAAGAATATTTAGGTATGGTCAATGGTGGATGTTTCAAAGATTGTAAGATTCAAAAACAATTCTAATTGGCTATGGATGTGTTGATTACAAATATATTAAAATTTACATCTATATTAATGTCATTAGAAAAAATATAATATATATATTGGGATATGTAAGGTACAAAATATGTTTTCTAATTATACATTGATATAGTTTTTATTAAAAGATTAAAAAATATATATATTGTTAAATATATATCATGTAATTATAATAGCTATTATAATTGGATTTATATAGATCAGGTGCAAAAAATCTAGGGATAATTATGTAGAAGTAATATGTGATATTTAACCAATTTAGTAGATATTGGACCAAAGTGAACTAGGCCCCATGAGAACACCATAAGGGATGGATGGTAAGTGATCATGATTAATGTTTTTTTTTCAATTTTGTGGTGCAGCCATGTTTTCAACCATCAATAGGAGGAATTAACCAAGGTATAGGACAAACAAGGATTTAAATTTTTTTGAGAACCTTACTACTTTTTAGCCACCTATAGGAGCACAAAATTTTAATTTGGAAAACTCAACCTTTTTCCCCTACTTTTTGGTGAATTTTTTGAAAATTTTACTTAAAATCCCTTTGTGGAAGTCATAGGCCATTTGTAGATTTTGCAATAGTGCAAAATTTCACATGACAAAAAAACTTTTATCATGACATGGGTTTTTTTGGTTTAAATTCTAGTTTTTCAACTAACCATGGTGGTTAACCAACTTGCACTTTTAATTACCTATCTATTAAAAGTTGGCAAATGGGTTGTTAGTAGGTAGGTACTAAATTATGAGCCCTTTATACTTGGATGCATAAACCATCTATTTACCTAGTCACCACATATTTTTCCTACCTATCTATTTATATATTAAATAAAGTGGGTTCCCAAAGTAAAACCTTGGGTTTAAGGTTTAGGGTTTAGGGCCAAATAAGGTTTAGGGTTTAAAGCCATGCGATATTCATCGATAAGTCATGTCAAGCCTCCATATTTGGATGTTGCATTGGGTATTAAGATGTTGGACAAATTAAGCCTAAAAGGCCAAGCATGGAACTAAATGTGAATGAGGGTATTTCTATTTCAATGGTCCTTAATACTCAAGTTGACAATTATTCTAATTACTATAGGGGTCCTTTAAGCTTCACCCCACATCTAGTACTTGGAAAATGTTGATAATACCCCATTCATCAATCTATTACTAATGGGATCCTCACAATTTGATTAAGGCTAGTACTTTGGGAACTTGGGGAATATTAGGTCATGTGTATTAATTATATCAAGGGGCACTTGCCATTTAATAACCCCCTTTATTGATTAGGAAAAGGGAGCATGGGGCCATTATTTCAAATGTCAATAATATGAAGTTGAAGTGAATGTAATAAGTAATCATTTACAATGTCAATTATTTTTTCACCTTAATTCTTAACTTCATTTAGTTTTTATTGGAGTGGTTATGAACATGGGTTAACCAATATTGTACACATGTAATCATGCATGTAGGTGAAATCATGTTTTTGCGTCTATACATTTCACTTATTGAATTTAAACATCAGCTGTCACTTAAAGAGATACCTTTCACTACCCTTCATCCATGTTTTCCTCTTCTTTTTTGGTTTAGTAAATAAGGTTTCTATTTTTGAGCTTATGTCATGTTGAACTTATTCCAAGATGTTAAAAAATAGTAGTTTTGAAACATTATTGCAGCTAGGACATTGTAGAACTTATAATTTCAGGGAGATGTTCATGTAGTTCATGTGACTTTTACTATTCATGTTGTTGGGAATTGTTATGATACTTGTAGGGCAAGTCTATTTGTGACGTTTTATCATGTTAGTTGAACTTAATTCAAGATCTTAACAAATTAAAGTAGTAGTTTTGAAGATTTGTTGTTGGGGCATTGTAGTTGTTGGGAAGGTTTGCAGTAAGTAGGGCAAGTGTGTTTGCGAGGTTTTATCATGTCAATTGAAAACTTATTTAAAGATTTAAACTTTCTATAATAGTTTTGAAGAATTGTTGCTACTAATGCATTATAGTTTTTGGGAATTGTTCATAATTCATTGGTCTTTTTTTTATGCAACATTGCGTTCATGTGCAGTAACTTGGAACCTTGCGAAGGAATTGCTAAGTCTACCAGAACTATGTTTATGGGCAAAACTTTTATGTGAATGAATTATGCATTCAATTGTGAAAAAGTTGAAATGTGAATAAAGTTAAATTGAAAAGGAGTTGGGAATTACAATTAAACTTCAAGAGATAGTTGATGGGAGCATAAAGTGGTTTGAAACAAAATATAAGTTTTGTAGTGAAGGGATAGATATTAGGAAGGAGCTTGATGATTTTCATGCTTCAGTCGCAAAATGTGAATCATTGCAAGGCAAGAAGAAAAGGCACAATGGCTTCAAGTATGAGAGTTGTGGTGATTTAGGGTTGATTGTTAGAATCCATGAACTCTACCCTCTTATTCATCAAAAGATGGAAATCACCAACAATTCCATATTTGTTAGTTTTGCTTGTGGTTTGTTGGCTAAAAGGAAAACATTCAAGGTGATCTTGACTAAGTTTATAGAGCAAGTGTAAACAATGAATGCAAGAGGCCATAAGATTAGGTCACAATTAGAAAGTGGCATAAACAAGCAATCTAGGTTTGAACATTCTACTATATTAACTATGGTTTGAAGGGGGACTATCATGTCAAAAGACTACTAGTACAATGGACAAGAACACAATCATAAGAAGTGAAGATAATGGACCACCCAAGAAGAAGATTAAAACTAGTGATACCCAATCCCTAATTAACACACCAAAAAAGAAGTGGAATGTTAAACAAATTTTGGATGTAAAGGTTGTAATGGTTACACAACTGTAGACAAAGCTAGATAGATTAATGGCAAAGAAAAACCTAATTACTCCTACCATCAAACTTGCATCACCTAACATCGAACAATGCCAAATAGACTTGGAAATTGCCATGGATTGCATGGATGGGATGAAAAATGACATTGAAAATACACTAAATGTTGTTTAAGGTGCCTTGAAAGCATAGAACAATGGTTTAGAAAAAAAAGGAAAGGGGGGATACTTTTTGAAATTATTGAGATGCAAGTTGGAACACATCCGCATCTTGATTCTGAGGTTGATTGTGCAAAGGTCGAACTTTGTCTTGAACATGCCCAGGGGCTTATATCAAAGACATAGGTGCTTGCATTTGCAAAGAAGGAATATTTTGGACTTATGTCCAATTTTTATGTTAGTGATTCTAAAATTTCATCTAGGATGAAGATTTTAGAGGATGCCAAAAAATAGGTCTCACTTTTGCAGAGTTATGAAATTAATAATAGTGACAATAAATTGATTGTCTATGTCCCTAAACCCATCCCACATCATTTAACACGAGCAACAAAACCTAAGTCAATAACAATTAGCCCATGCCCTATGTGTAATCGGTTCTTTCACTGCAAGGACATTTCTATTGTTTCTTATGGGTGTACATACCACCATTGGTGCCTTGGGTTCTTATTATGAATTTTTAAAGTTTGTGGGCACACTAGCTGTGGTGAAAACTTTGATTCTAAATGGTGCAAATACGTTGGGTTCATGTTGGGAGTGGCAAAATGGAGCCACAACCAAACCTTCAAATGCCAGAAGGTAAGTTTTCAACAATTTGGGTTTCTAGTGTTTTTCTAGAGGTTGCTATGATCTCTAGACATTATTTTTTTCAATTTTTTCTATAATCTTCAAAATCTTATACTACCCAAGTACTTTATGGTTGATTAATTTTTATTTTTCTGAAGGATTTCATGTGCTTTTCAGAGGTTTATTGGAATTCTTTGACTAAATGGAAAGCTTATTTATGTGTTTAAATTCACGTATGCGGACAACAACACTTCAATTAGGAACTCCAACTATAAACAATAGTGCAAAGAACCAAGTATATGCATGGTATTGTCTTCATAAGATTTTAACAACTAAAATTGTAATCAAACATTGCATGGCTTTTGTTTGTGCATGTGGATCATGCATCGAGTTGAAAATTTTGATGATTTTGTGGGAAGAAGGATGTTAATAAACAATAGCTAAACGATCTTCATATTCAACTTTTTGAGGAACCAAATTTTTATTTCTTAAACATGCAGAAATAACAATATCAAACCATTAGGGACATGGCCGATCTCAGGTTGTTGCACTTGTTGAATTTTGGAATTATATATGTAATGGCATGTTCATTTTTGTGAACTTATAATTAGGTTTTGTTCATTTGTGATGTGATCAAACTTAGTCAATTAATGAAACATATGATTAGTGCACACAATGTTGTACAAGTTAAAGTTGATCAATTTGTCATTTTGGAACTTCAAATAAGTAAAATTCTTTAGTGACATCCAATAAGAATCCTCTAACTCCATGGAATAGAAATGTCTTTTAGCAATTCTAAACCCAACTTGGGGATTTAATTCTATATAAATCCTTATTCTAATTTGTCATAGTTAATATTTTTCACATTGCAAACTTTAGGCAACCTCTGTACATGTAGCACCTTGTGGCCACATTAATATCGTCATTTATAATTGAAGTGCCACAACCTACTTACAACCTCCTTGCATTTGTTGATTTTGATTTTAGTACTTTGATTTGGTTATAATTTATAAAAATGTGCAATTCATTCATTTCCATCCATAAAGGGTTTTGATATTCATCAAGGGAAATATTCAGCAACCACAAAATATCCTAAATACAACAAAATGGTCTAGCCATGTTTTGCCAGCAAGTGGCATGGACAAAAGCTCCTATATGTAGTAAGTGTAGATCTTGAGGAACTAACTAAGTGTTTCTATCATTTTAACTTTCAAACAAGTTTGGTTAGTTCAACTATAGGTTTTGTGTCAAAAAGTGCATGAATAATAAAACAATTTCACATAGCCTTTGTAAACAACACAAAACTTATAACCACACATGTTTTTCCCCTTGCAATTTTTATAATAAACATATACATGTATCCATCAAACTATCCAAAACAAAGCGATATTCCCATACGATTTCCATGGAAACACGTGTAAGAAGCATGCAACATAAAATTGTTAACACCATTAGTCATTTGTTAGGAACGATCTATATATAACTTGACCAAGAAAACATGTCTCTCTACAATAGAAGACGAAATAAAACACAAGTTTTTCCTAGCTATCATGACACATTTATTGCATCAATTGTCTCTACATATAAACATTGCATTGAAGGCCACACCTTTGCAAATATTTGTAAGGACATACATGCAACAAATTATTCTAACATTGAATATGGATGATGACTTTGAAAATCATTGTTTACAAAATTATACAACACCAAGATTGCAACACAACAACATCTAGAATACTTGAGAACCACATTTTCAAATTCCATCAAAAATAGACAATTGCACCAATAAGTTCTAGCATGGAAAGGATTGGGAATAGTTATATCATTATGCTCACTCTTAATGTTTTAGTCTAATTTACTAATGGTATGTAGCTAATGCATACTATAAGATTTACTACCTAAACATAAACCTTATAGATCACCTAGTCCATGCATCTAAGTATGCTTCTATTAGTCATATACACGGGTATTTTGCGTAAAAACTACCTTATATTTCTAGGCAACATATGTAGCTAGTTGAACAACAACATCAACAATCTTCTTCCTCTTCTTATCGGCAACAAAATCTTATTTTTTTCTACTAACGGTTGTTGCACATCCATGTATTGTTGCATTCCTCCTTGGAAGACTTGTATCACCAACATCATCAAGCTACTTTTGTCATGGATGTATTACAAGATTTTTTTGTGGAGGAGTTATATCAACAACATCATCAAGCTCTTTTTGCCTAATATTTTTTATCTCAATGGAACTTGCATTTGGTGTTTAGGTATGTAATATAGTATTTTTGACATTCATGATTTGGGTAGGCAATATTATAGATGACACTCTAGTACCTAAGTTGGGTAAGGTGTTTTCTATGTGTCCTTTTGAAGCTTGAAGCACCTCTAGCATTCCATTCCCAGGTGTAGATAACTTTGTGCCAATTGGGTTGGGATCACTCTGTACTCCACTTCCAAGTATAGGTGGAGTTGTGGCAATTGTGTTGTCATCATTCCCAACAATTGGATTATCTTGAACAACATTAACACCAATGCAAATGTTCATTGCAAGTTGTGATTCTTCTAGACTACTTGAGCCACTGTCAAAGAAATTGACTTGGGATTGCTCCTTGCATCCTTTTGAACCCAATATGTTTGGGACTTTGTTGAGCATGTCATCAAGATCAATCACATCATTGAACCTTTTTAATGTTGTTGTTGCAAAATAAAAACAAAAAATGACATTAGATTCAAGATTCATTAATTATCATGTTATGCAAAACTTATTTACTCAATCCATGTAGCCTTGAAACTTGCAATTTTGTAGTTTCAACCTTCCTTTCCTAATTTGATCTACTTGTACATGTCTTAGGAAGCATTGAAGTACCCTCTAGTTCGAATAGGTGTTAATTTAAAAACTATGCAACATATATGTACAAGTAGAAAGTATGGAGGTACAAGTAACATCTATTCATGACCTAGAAGTAAACTTCATCTTTACTTACTAGTAAAAAATGACATGAAGTACTTTCATTTACTATGTAAAATGAATCACAAGTAGCAAAGTATTTCAAGTAGGAAAGGTATGGATTATAATGAAGTTGCCACTTGCACAACTGAAGAACAAGTATTTGTCATATAAGTGGCAAGTAAATAAGTAATGTAAAATACTTGATTCGTATGCACAAGTACCTAATACATGGCGACAAGTGACAATATTTAAGACATTTATGCCCAAGTAATCTAATCTACTATGACCTATTATGTAAACTAATTCACAACTAGATCTAGAACAAGGCAACTCAAAGTAGGAAAAAATGTCCTACAATGTGGATTGCCACTTGGACATCTTGAACATGTACTTGTAACACAAGTAGCAAGTAACAATTAGGGAGAGGGTTTACTTACATGTACTTCATTATAGTGATTTACTACATTCACAACTCTATAAGTAGGGACATTAGATAAAGTTCGAAGACCCCATAAATAATGGTAAACACTACTAGTATCTAATTTCAAATACTAGATCAATAGTCAAATGTGATTCCAAAGGACCTGGACATTGTTCTTATATGGTTGCAAAGGACCTAGACATTGCTTTGGAAGGCCCTCCACATTAGGCTTCACTACTATAATATACTTTCAAGTATTGTGTACATGTAACTAACTCAATTATACCATCATGCTACCTGAAAGCCACATGAAAAACTTGAATTATGCAACTTATTACTACACAAAGTGAAATACATTTGTGTAACAAATGAAAAACTTAATTTAAAAAACTATGATCTGTACAATGCACATGTATGGAAAATTAATTGTCCTTTTTGCAAACGTTGAAACTACTAGCTCAAGTTAGTTTAGGGTTTAAGAAAGTAATTTACTACTTACAATGTGTAGGAGGTAGGGTTTCGATAGAGCTTACGCAACATTTGGTAGAGATTTGTTAGCCTTCTCAATCTTTGAACTATCCAACAACACATTGATTTGATTGAAACCCCAATTAGTGAGCCATTCTTGTGTGAAAGATTCCCCACACCCTAGGGTTGCACACTTTGTTGCTTTCCTTGCCAAATATACAATAATACAAAATTGGTGATAAGTGCACCCGCACAAGGTCAACACAAGATTGTTGCAAGAGAACAATAAACCACATATTCAGCATGGACTAGGAAAAAAAACTCCAATTGTATTAGGAGCCAAGGTGGTGGGGTTTTCTATTAATAATGGCATCGCATACACTCTTGAACCCTTGCGAATAAGTTGGACTTGGTGGCCTAGACTTTGAATCCACTACTTCATGTGACCACCTTTCAAATGCAAAACATCACAATCCCTAGAAATAGAATGTAGCTTTTCATGCACATCTTTGAGTTCAATTTCCCCATCTTTAATCTTGTTATGTTCCTTCTTCACCAATAATTCATGAAATTGCAAATATGCTTCAACATCCTTCAAACTTGCAATTAATGTGGTAACGATGCTTCTTTGTTTTGTCCAATTCTACTAAATTTGGGCAACCTTGGCACCTACTTTCACAAGTAGCCAATTATTCTCGTAGTTCTTTAGTTTTTTCTACAAGTAACTCAAATTCCTTATTAGCTTCATGTAAGGATTTCTTCTTATCTAACATCCCTCCTTTTGATGTTTGTGCAAAGGCTTGTAACTCAGATTGCACTTTTTCCAATTCTTTTTTTGAGGAGGGATATCCTCATTCTCCTTATTAGCACCCTCAAGAAGCTTGTTGATTATTGCTAACACTTTCGGCAGTAAAACCTTTGTTTCTTTAAAACCTTCGAAAACACATACCTCATCATTACAATCATCACCTTGACATGAAAAAAAAGTCCCACAACTAGTGCCTTTAAAGGTTGTAGATAATGGCCTCTTTGCCCTTTCATTAACATAAATTGACCAAAATGTAACCACTTTATTTGCGACTAATGTGACTATTAGTTATTTGCAATTAGATTTGGACATTTTTGCAATTATTTCTTATGCTGGTCATATTTGCGACTATAGTGCAACTAGTTTGCAATTATTTTGGTGTTCATCCTTCCATGTGAACAACATTTAGTTTAGTTTCCATCCAAAAAAAACAAGTTATGTCCCATTAATTCCACATGTGACCAATTTAGTTCCAACCTTATGAGTATACAAAGGTGTATTTTGTAAATTCTAAAGAATATAGTTGGGTGTCTTAGGATTTATAAATGTATATTTTGAATATATTAAACTTTTATGTAAGATATTTGTTAAATATATATAGTACCTATATTATAAGTCTATATTTCTTTAAATGATTAAAAATGACATTTATATATATATTACTTACATGTGATAAAAAAACTAAATTTCAATATTATTTTAGATTAAAATTTTTAAATAGTAATATCTTATTACATAATGATGATGATGATGATGATGATGATACTAGAATGATAGGAAAAATAATTATATAATTACTGAAGTATTATTAAATTAATATAATAATTATTATGAAATATTAATATATGGTTTTAAGTTTTATATTTCAAATTGATAATTGATAATTATCTAATGATTATAATCAATTACTGATATAAAATTTTATTTTCAATTTTATTATTTTATAATAACTATTGTATTAGTTAGAATGGAAATCTAATAAATTATTATACAAATTTAGAAATTATTTTTGAAGGAAAAATATCCTAATTAAAATATGAAATATTTATTGTAATAGTTCATAAATAGCTATAATGAGTGAAGTAATAATATGAATAATAAAAATAAAATAGTTAACCTTGGCTACCAACTAGCTGCAATAATAATTGAATTAATGTTATTTTTACTATCAAATATTTCTATTTATATCTATATTTTTAAATATTATATATATGGAGATAATTATATTAAAATAGTTAGCATAGGCTAGGTTTTAATTATATTATTAGATATTTAAAAAATCTTACTCAATATTTAGAACTAATAGTTAATAATTATTAAATACTGAATAATTCAGTTATTATATTTATTTATTTATTTACGAAATAATAATTTACTAGTGATTAATAATTAACCCATTATTTCAATATTAGCCAATTATTAGTTAATTAAATTTATCGATAGATTATTATAATAAATATATATTTAAAATTGAATTAATTGATTAGTTAATAAAATTAGTTAATTAATTAGTTAGTTAGTTGTCACTTACCTACCTAATTATATATATTTTAAGATGAAAATGAAAGCCAAAACGTATGGGATAAAAAAATTTAATTGCAAGTAGTTTGCAACTAAAAATGTTTAGTCGCAGATGATTTGCAATTAAAATTTTTATCACATATGTTTTGGCTTTCATTCTCATCTTGAAAAATATATAAACAAGGTGTTTTGTCTTACATTTTCATATTTAAAAAGATAGGCATATGGGATGAGCCAATAAAAACAACTTAAACGAAAATAAAATATAAATATTCATGTATTTACATCTAACTACCTATTTCCCTAATTTACTTACTTACTTTTTTACCTACCTACCTACTTAAGTAAGTATTTGGCCTAGGTAGGTAAATAGGTCCTATCTAGATATGTGTTTATCCTAGATGGGTAAGTAGGTATATAGGTAGGTAAATACCTAGTTCAACCTACATACCTAAATATTGATTTAATTTTAATTTAGAAAATTCAATTAATATCCCACATGGCAAATTTCTATTGCACCATGTGTCACAATCTAAACCATCCAAACATAAAAATTAAACATCTTAGATTATTTGAAAATTAAAAAATATATATTTTTAATTATTAAGAGTTGGGACATGTGGCAACACATAACTTGTTCCCATTGTTCACCAAAAAAATCACATCTTAGTTGCAAGCGACAATATGTATATGATCAATTAAAGGATGAAGGTGTGTTTTGTTGACTTTTTCTTTCATCCAAAATTCGTTGTCGTTTGTGATTAATGTCAATGCAACTTGTCCAATGCAACTATTAATATTTTAATTGCAAATGTCATTTGAAATTAAAAATTAGTTGCATGGACCAGTGGCAAAATGGCCATTTTTTTACTAATGTTTTCATCTACTTTTAATTGTTGTCAAAAGCATACAAAGCCTAATTAATGCAATATTTTATCCTTTTTGCCAATGAACCCTTCAAAAAAATGTCAAAGTAATCACCATTAGAAGGTGGATGAGCATAAACTGTTTCATATAACTTCGATATTCCCTCACAATCTTCTGCACTTAATAAATTACACGGTTTGACCTTCTAGCCATTGGAGGACGATTTCTTCCCAAAATATGTCACAAGTTCGTATTTTGAAACAATGTCTACTGACATGTCATGATGAACATCTAATTCGAAAACATTTAAAGAAAGCTTCTTTCCAAAGTCTTGCACATTCCAATGTGCACAACCAAAAGCATGGCTCATCTTTTCCATCTTCCTTTTCTTTCTCTTGAAAACATGATCCTCTAGCTTGATTGTTAGTAATTGAGCATTTGATGGAACTTTGGGTGCCATTTGAGATTGCTAGCCTGAAATCTACAACCTTTAAAAAAAAACAAGCAATGGATTTTGCAACAAAAATTTCTCTCACAAATGCCATTGGTTGTTTTTGAGCAAATAACACTCTCTAAGACCTTGCATTTGTGGTAAAACAATATTGCCAACCCCTAAACCCAACCCACTGCATGATTGATTTTTACTTTGGTTCACCAAACTATAGCTCACTAGAAATCCCGCCATAGCTAGAAGTCTTGCAAGATCTTGCCATTGTTTGTGACCCTAAACATGGCACTTTAGGTTTTGTTTGTGGCCTCCAAACGTTGTCACAACTTGAGTTCAACCGTTGCTACAACATGAAGAGAAGATAATTGTGCACATTTTGCAACTATACATTCAACTTACTAAATTGCATTCATGTTTCTAGTGACCTATCACTGCGATAATTAGGTTTTTAGCTACCTCTCACTAACATTCAAATTTTAATCTCACCCAATTAAAAATTTCCATTGTCCAAAAACAATGTTCAAAACTACTTTCCTCTATTTTTCAAAAACTATTAAGGTATCAAGGATGTACAAAATACCTTGCTTTCACCCAATGCAAATCCAATATTAATGGACCAAAACAAAATGAAAGGTATAGAATGAAAATCAAATATCATATTGAAGCTCACATTTGTTATTTCCAAGTTCACTCAATGCTTATACTGTTTTCAATTAAATGGAGAATGAATGTTCATAATGCAAATTCAATATTAGTGCACCAAAATAAAAGGAAAGCAAAATCAAAAATAGAAAATCAAAAACTATAGTCAAGCTCACATTCACTCTTGCAAAACCTTGACTTGATATGTGAGCTCCTACACCTTAGATTCAGTGGATTCAAAACCTTACTCATGGGCCTCAATTGTATAATAATTTTGTAGTTGTCATGTTATACTGTAACCCAATGAACTTTTTGTCACTACCTTTAAGCACTACAATTTTTCATTCTAAAAAATTAAACAATTCACTTAAGATACATTGGAGATTATGCACAATGGTGATTTTTTTGGTAGGACATTGTATGGACAACTTATTTTGCTTGTACTCCCCATTCTTACTATAAAACTTATGCACACAACATTGCTTTTAATTTTGCAAGATGTTTCCCCACCACTTAATTTTTTCAATTAACACCTTACATGTTTTCTCTCTTGTAGTCAAAGCAACCCTTCTTGCCCATTTAATTTCAAACCCCTTAGCTTGTGTTATGAAACCCTTTACAACCCGTGACATAAATTAACTTGTTGTTTGTAATACATGACATGCCATAGATCTAGTTACACAAATGAAGCAATTCCTTTTTTGTGTCCACATGTAAATGTGTATTGGTGGTTTTGAACTTGACAACTTTGCCAAAAACCTCTTCTATGTTTGCTTCATAATTAATGTGTTTTGTAATGAACTTTGATTTGGGTTCAAGTTTAAGCTAATTAAACCTCTTCCCTTGATGAAAAAATCCTCTATTTGAATTGTGTGTCTCCACTCTCCCATGCTACCTTGTTGGGTTTTACAAATGTTTTTTTGGCCAACGTAATAAAACATCCCCTATTACACACTTTAAAAAATGCATGTTCAACCTTTTCATGCTTTGTGTGCCTCTACAACTATGTGTTTTGTGTGTGGTAAGGTCACTCAGTGAATTTTATTAGGTTTTGTTGTGAAAATAGGTATGAACATAAGTGAAAACCTACTTCTACAATGTAGAAAAGCAAATAGCTTATGTATTTCCTATCAACTTGGTAGGAAAGAAACAACAAAAATTCAATAGAAACAAATTTGAATAAAATACAAATCAAAATACCCTACAATTTAAAAAATGCTTCCAACAACAATTGGGAGGGGCAATATTTTCTCAGTAAAAAATACATCAAAATTTAATCAATTTTTTTATAAGAACAACCCTTTTATCAACATTCAAATCATAGAATTATAACAACTAATGATACATCTCAATTATTCAAGTTCCTCATATAAACTTTTAAAGCAATCACAAATGATGGAAATCCCAAAAAATTAAGGGAATCCCAAAAATCTTTCTAAAACTCATAGTAAATCCTATCTATAAATCCTTATGTGAAGTTAGTTTAATCAACTAAATTTCCAGTCTAAAAATATACATTTTGAAAGTCGATAATATGTTTTTGGTAAGAAAAAACTAGTAGTAGTTTATGGTAGTGATTTTTGGTGATTATTTTTGGTATTGATTTTTAATAACAATTTTTAGTAGTGATTTCTAATAGTAATTCCTAGTAGTGATTTTTGGTAATAGTTTCCAATAATGATTTTTGGTAGTAGTTTCGGCAGTGATTTCAAATAGTAATTTCTCATAGCACTTTTTAGTAGCATATTTTTGAGGGCACTTTTTAGTAGCAAATTTCTGGTAGCACTTTCCAATTTTGGTAGTGGTTTTTGGTATAATTTTGAAATTGGTTTCCAATTATCAATTGAAATTGATATTAACAATTCTTATTTCAAAAATACTAACACTTTCTATAATAGTGTACCTTTATAGGTTTGTGCTTTGTGTGCTTCTACAATTCTATGCCATGTGCAACTTTAGACAATAAAGATTATCAAACAATACACAAGCCACTTTGGAGGAATCTACAAGGAATAAACTCAATGAATAAACAATCAACCAAAGAACGCCACTTTGGAGGAATCTACAAGGAATAAACTCAATGAATAAACAATCAACCAAAGAAAAAATGCAAACAAAAGTTGATACAAACAAGCTCATGATGAAAGAAAATGAAATTACTTTTTCAAAGTGGGAAGAAAGTTGTCACTAAATTAATTCTCAATGCACATTCTGATGGGCTTAAGTTTCATTGCAAACCATGGACAAAATATGTAGTCCTTGTTTGAATTTTGTCAAATTTGCCCTCCCCCTCCCCCCCTCCCAATGCCATGTCACCTTCAAACAATTAGGAAATCATGAGAAGGACTTTCCCAAATTGTTGTTGGTGACTTTTATTAGGTTGATTGGACTTAACATTGTTCAACTTGATTATCATCAATGTTTGTGAGGTTGGTGGAAAACATCATTTGTACCATTTTGAATAAAACACAATGAATCACAATAACTATGTGCAAAAGGTTGTAAGGAACTTGCTCAACAAATGGTTGATTCTTAGTTTTTTGCTACATGCTAATTTATGGTAGCTGAAAAGGTGGGATGGAAAATTGAGGAAAATAATGGGTTTAGTCTCACAAAATCTCAAGAATACCAAATTTCCTAAATAGATTCAACATTAGTTAAATTATTTTCAAATTTGTTGATATTTGAAAAGATAATGACCTTGAATGCCAAAAATTAGTATAATTAACACCTATACATCTAACATTTGAATCTAGGTTTGTGGGGTCAGGTGCCCAACAAACACATGGTCTAAACACATTGGGAATGGTGTATATTTGTTGTGTTTTTGTGTTTCTTGATAATAGTATTGTCCAAGTTGAAGTTTTCATAAATTTTGTGCTTAAGTTTAAAATTTTAAATAATTAAATAAATTAATAGACATTTGTCAAATCCATTTAACGATTATGGTAGTGGTTGAGTGGGTCGCCTTTCCCATGTGAAAACACCTAAGATTCTATGAAAAAATGATTGAATAGTGGGTGCTAATGCACAATATGGAAGCCCACCCTTGTATATAAATCTTGTATTCTTATATATGATTCAATAAATGTATGGTATGTTGGAACTATTGCATAAAAACATGTGACCAATAAGTGAGCTTGTGGTTTCAATATAACTATTATCCTATAATTAGCAATTTAGATGAAATGATATCAAGATCCAAGCTAGGTCATCAATTGTCAAAGATGTTTTACTCCCTCCTACTTTGAAATGTGATACATGTTTAATTCAAATGGTTGTTCAAAATTACAATATATATATATATATATATATATATATATATATATATATTCACAAAGAGTTCGGGACATTTAAAAAAAAAACATTTTGATTGACCTTGTCAAAATTGTCAAGACTTGAACTTTTAACCAATGGGAATCAATTCATAGTCCATATCAATAGGTTACCAGTATCAATTCACAAATTAAATAATCAACATTGTATATTCCATCTTAATTAAATAAAAATTATGGAGTACTCAAATTGGGGTTGTTAGACTATTTTTATGAGATAATAAGATATTTTAAGAAAATTGTTCATTACCAATGGCAAGTATGATCATTATAGTACATAAATGTTTTATTCACAAAGTAGAGCTTATTAAACATTATTACCATATTTTCAATAAAACCATCTTTTTGATTTGTACAACTTGAAACATTCTAGGGGAAGTTTTTCTTTATATATTTTATGGAACCCATGATATAAAGGGGTATTATTTGCTAAGTTATGAAATTATAAAACATAAAAAATATATATTGTTAACATTGAAAATATTCTATATATAGTTTCATAACCTAGTTCTAAACAATTTATTTATGTACTTAATAAAGAAATTAATACAAAATTATATTTATGTGTTCACACTGAAAACCAAATATAAAAATTTAATTACTATTTTTTTTCTCATTTCTAATGATTGAAACCCTCCAATATCACTTCATTTTTGAATTTTAGTTTCATTTTCTAGCATAATTTTGGCAATAAAAAAAAGTTCAGTGCACACATATATTATCATTTTATTTTTTCTAGATTGAAACATGGATCCTTTTTCTTGTTATTAATAGGTTTCAAACTAGTATGCTGTAAATGGGTGTATAAATTAAATTACATTTTAAAAATGACATTATTAAGCAATATAATGTCCATGGAGTTGCTTAAGGCTACATCTCAAAAGTTAAAATTGACTACCAAAGATTGTTCTAATCATGTTTTCAATAAATCTAAATCGTTCTTTCTATTGCTATTTCACAAAACTTGGACATAATGTACTTTGATATCAATTTTTAAAATTTTTGTGGTTCCATTGATGAAGACATTTATTGAAGGTTTAGAAGCAAAGCACATGCAATTTATATTATTGTTACTTGTAAAAATCTATATGTGGATTGTAGCAATTGTGATCACGAACTTATAGTTTATTTGGTTTTATTAATTTCTCATTGCACATAATTTAATCTTAATTAATAACATTAAACCCTCATCAATATCTATATCTCCAGTTAGGATTCATTATTTTATTGTCATCTTTTTCATTAAGGATGGCCTAGCCTTATCCACCAATGTGATGAAAATTGAACAAGATTTTTTGTAAATAAAAGGAATCTTCATTGAAAAAAAATTGAAAAAATTTATGTTGGTTTTCATTATGCTTGCACAATTTAAGGTTTATATCAAAATAGAATGATCAAATGATGTTCATTTTAAAAAATGTTAAGTTTCAATATCATTATCAAGTCATCTTCAATTTCATCAACCATATTTCCATTGCATGGAATTTATTTTTCCTTAGTAGCAACTTGTGAATATCTTATGTTTGTGTCATGGATGCCACTTGCATCATTGCCAACATAATCACGGATGAACTTCATCCATAAACATTCATGTTTCATCCACAATGGATGAAGTTCATTCATCACCATCCATGTGGATGAAAATGGATGAAAATCATATGTCATCGATTACTTTTCATTTATGTTGTGATGAAACTCATCCATTAACTAAATTTAGTTGGAATAAACTAGAATTAGTTGTGAGTTAGGAAGGTCCATAAGAAGGTTCCATGATTGATGGTGTTTAAGTTAATTTAATGGATGATAAAAAAAGCTCTTGTGAAAGCTTTTTTGAGCTAGCCCACCAACAAGTATAAATAGAAATTAACCCCTCATTTAATTTTTTTTATGAACGACACTAATTCGAGATATGATCATTTTAGTTCATATAATTATATTCATACATGAATCAAATTTTTTTTTGTCTAAATCTTATAATGTCTTGTTAATTTGTTTTCAGTTTTTTAAAAAAAAAAAGAATTTTTAACGTACCCATCATTATTTTATCCCTTAACAAAAGTATACTAGTTCTTTAATAAATTAAAAATTCAAAAGGAAAGAAATGTAATCTATCGATAAATTGGTGTATGTTTAGGGTTGTGACATTGTAAAAAGTTTAGTGTAAAAAAGATGTCAATGTTCTTTCTTTATTTGCAAGCTGGGCACCAACACCAAAACACAATAGACACATTAAAACATTTTGAAACGATTCAATGCAATTGAAATCGAATGCAAGTTTTGGCATGTTCATTAGTTGTGGTTGTTGCTTATCAATTCTTTTTAGAAGTCCTTTAATTCTTCACTCCTAGGGTTAGACTTTTCTAAGTTTCCTTCACATATTGATTAGTATGATTTCACATATTGTCCAACTTTCATCAAATTTTTGTTTGTTACATCTTCACAAGCATTCTTTTCATCACATTTTCAACTTCACATATCTCCTCCCCCAATGGATATTGCCTTAAGATGGAAGAAAATAGGATAACATATTTTAAAAATATGATTGACAAGCATATATAGGTGTTGTTTAAATTCAACCTTTTTTTTAGGTTCCTATTTTCTAGATGAAATCCATTCCTTTAACTTTCCAACCTTTATTCCAAATTTCCCAACTAGTTCCATTTTCATGGATTGTCCAACTTTCTCACCTTTTTCATGCTTAGGTCCATCAATTGCCCAACTTTTATATTGTTCAACTTTCTCATTTTCCCCATATTCTTGGGTACCTTTTTTTTTTTTTTTTTGCCCCCTTCTTTCTTGAATTTGTTTGCATTGTTTAACTTTTCAACTTTTTTGAGGTTCAACCCTTTTCAACTTTCCTAAATCCATTTATTTCCAACATTCTCAACTTTTTCAAATTCAATTTTCATTGGTACTTTATTAAAATTTAAAATTTAATAATTTTTTTATGAATTTTATGTTGGTCCATATCCATTCTATATATTTTATCAAGTTTCTTTGGGAAAATTCATTTGGATTCTATCCTTTCCCAAATTGTCTTGGGTTCATCCATTTTCCATGTTGCTCATCTTTCCCAAATTGAACTTTCCCACCTACACCCATCATCCAAATTTTCCCAATAATGGTCTACCCACACTTCCAAATTAGTTTTTTTTGTAGATGTTGTGTTGTTTCTATTTTTTCTACACCTTGAATTTTTGACCATTTCAAGTATTCTCAAATGGATATATTTTATTTGACATTGTGTAAACCTTTGTGCAATAAGTTTGGTTCATGTATTTTCTTCTTCTTTCATTTGATTTTCTGTAAAATTTGGGGGCGTGTGGGGGAGGGGGGGGGTGTGTGTGTGTGTGCCACTAATAACATCATTGGTTGGTTTTTTTTTTCCCAAGGAAGGGTGAATAATGAATATGAACTATTGATAACATGGTGTGACAAATATTTGATGGGTAGATTATTTACTCACTAATGTACATGCATATTTATATAGCTATACTTAATTAGAGTAATAAATTTTTTATTTATATAATTTTAATTGCCCTTTCCAATTATTCATACTTCAAAATTTATTGTTATTTACCCTATTGTTTAATTAACATATGTACCCTCTCCTTGGGGTGGATGACTGTCTTGGAAAGGTAATGAAAGCTAATGACTACACCCTTTATTTATTTCTTGAAGCGCTCTACTCTTGCAGATGCAAATATGTGTCTTAGAATATACCCTCCAAATAAACTACCAAATTTCTTCTAGGCCTTAACATAAGGAGGAAGTTATCCTTCAAGAATTCTCACTTCAAAGTCTATTTTTTTAAGACCTCCCATAATTTGAGACCTTTCACTCTAATGAAGCTTTACTTAGAGCATCTCTAGCGGTGCTCAGTACACGACGATCCTGTGAAAATATATTTCACATCCAAGTTTAGTTATGTACTCTTGTGCAACCCCACCCACGAAAGTGACAGTGGGACAGCAAATAGGTGGGGGGACTACTAATAGCAAACCACCTGGACGAATCATTATGATGAGCTAATCAGAAACATTGAGTAGCAGTGCTTCATCGCAAAAGGATCCAGAATTTTTGAACAAACAATTTTTTTTTTCCCTCATTTGTTGGCTCCGTCCAGATGGAAGAAGAGACTTCACATTCATGTACAAGTTATGTTACAATTTTGATACAAGGATACAATTTTTTTGACTTGAACTTTTTATCCATTAAAGGTGGGCATTTTGTGTGGGGTAAAAGCCCAAGGCCCACATGAGGTGAAGCCGAGTAGGGGCCCCATTTTGATAAAGCCCATTGATGAGGGCTTTATTGAGTGTAAAGAAAGACCTATGCCGATAATTTTTTTTTCCGGTTTTTTTCCCATGATACGTACTGGGTATCACCAAAAAAAAAAGAGAGCTAAAGTGAGACATTTCCAACACACGGAATACCTGCCGGAGTGTGCTTTCCGTCTTTTCCAATAAGCTTTCCATTTTTTGGAAATGTCCCACAAACAGCAGAGGAAAAAACTATGTCAAGTTGTGTGCCCTCTGATTACACTCAAAAAATCGGCATGCCGGAAGGTGAACTTGGGGTGGCCATAATATAGCCCCACTGGCCGATTCCTAGGTATAAAAGTACACAGGGGGCATCTTCCATATAATACAGGAATGCATAATCTGCCACCTACAGGACTATCAAAATCTGCAACCTTGACAGATTCTGTCAACATAATTGACACTTGCACATATTCATCCATAGAAAGATTTGTAAAATTTTTGTGATATAATGGGAGGTTTACTGTACAATGATTGGCCGACGTAGTGAGATTTAAATACTCTCTCATTTTGTACAGTCAGGTTCATGGGCGGGGATGGGGGCAGAAACTGCAAACGGGATGGATGTGGTAAATACTTTTTGAGGGCCCGCTGCTTGTGTTCGCCAGGGTCTTTCAATGGGTAGTGGGTGGGTAGACGTCCCGGGCGAACCGGCGAAAGGGAGGGTGGCGAGTTTGGTGGGTGGAGTGTTGGAGTTGCAGGGATTTTGCTTGCTCGTTTCGCTCCGCTTTGCTTTTTCTTCGCTTTGTTTTTGCTTTGTTCTCCCTTCCCCAAAATGCTTCTTCTTCTTCTTCTTTTTCCTTAACTGTCAATTCAGGATGCTTTTGTTCCAGATGTCTGTTCCAGATGTAAGGACGAGGAGGAGGAAAACAAAAGATTCAGGTACTTGTCGAACCTTTCTCCTGTCAAAAACTGCTAATTTGCCACAGAAACCGGACATGGTTGCATAGTCGGTAACGACAATATCATTGCTGGTTTTCAGGAGGAGATGTTGCATCAGTCTGTAATATGATTATCGCTGCTTTTCAGGTTGTGCACAAATTGAGAAAGAGAGACAGAGAGAGCAGTTTCTATTTCGGAGGGGGAGGAAACGTGTAGAGAAATTGCTGTGGGCGGGAGAACGGCAGATGGAGAGGAGAACTGGGAGGTGTTAGCACAAGACGTGCATCATGATGGTGAGAAGAGTAGAATGTATGCTTGGCAAAAAGGTACACAGACAAAAGAGATTTTCGGAGAGAGAGAGAGAGAGAGAGAAAGAGAGAGAGAGATGTCTAGTTTTGGAGGGAAAGGAAGAGGGAGTGAGAAGAGAAATTGTTGTGTACAGGAGAACCGCAGATGGAGAGGAGAATTGCGAGTTTTTAGCACCAGACGTGCATCAGACTGGTGAGAAGAGGAGAATGTGCAAAAAGTTGTACAGACAAAAGAGATTTTTGGAGAGAGAGAGAGAGAGAGAGAGTAGTAGTAGTAGTAGTAAGCAGAGCAATTGTTTTTGTGTCCGAGGAAACGTTTTTGTTGGAGAGGACGAAGTGGTCGATTAGAGGACAGAACGTGGACGGGCAAAAGGAAAGGGTTATCTTTGCTTGGAGAGAATTGACAGAATGTTGCACAGGCATCGAGTACGAGTTTTCGCGGAATCCTTTTTACTTCATTGGAGGAGTAGGCTGCTGGCCCTGGGGCACGATGGCAAGAAGAGAAGAGAAGAGAGGAGTGTCTTTGGAAGGGATGAAGGTTAGAATGAAGGTGGGAAACCAAGGCATGGAATTTACCTGATGTATTGGAATATGCGTGTTGTGGCAGGATGAGATACATGCAAGTCACTTCACGCTGTTCGTTGCAGCAACATCGCATCATTGCATTGCACAGCAGTCGTAAGTATAGAGAGGAACTAGAGCAGCAGCAACAACATGACGTGGGCTAGGATAGCAGGTCTGCTACAGGCGCTCGCTGCCCACAGCTTTCTGCTCTTGTTCTCAGGCCTCCTTATTGCCAAGTTAACCCCCTACTTCTCCATTTCCTGGTGGTATGTACTTGAGCTCAATTTCTCCACACTCCAGGAATTGTTCCTTTTTTTCTTCTCCAGGAATTGTTTCTTTTTTTCCCTCTGTAATCATATCTAGCATTGAAGAGCATGGAGTACCTAGTACTGATATGGACATGTCATACTGCTAAGAAACACTTCCATACGACTCACCTGACAGCCAGATAGCAGAGTGAAGATTGCCTTTCACTTTAGGGTTGGAAGATGTGTTCAAGTGTCTTTGATCTTTTGTAATGTGTCTCAGAGGCCTCCAACATGTACCATACCATGGAGATGAGAATTTCCAAGAGAATTGAAGAGTCGATTCGATTTAGATTGGAAAGATAACCTTATTTTAGTGTAGGAACAGTCAGCTCTGCCCTGCCCTTTCCAGCTTCATTGTTTTGATAGACTGGGGAGACCTGTAAAATTGTACTTCTGCTGGTAAACCCTAGAACATCTAATATGGTCAGTTCATGAAGGTTTGTCAGTCCTTTTTTTTTGACTAGGAAAAAGTTAAATGGGGTTCTCCATCAACCTTTGCAATTTTTATGGACTTTGTATCTGTATGGTTCACTTTTCTCTTGGCAATTCCATAACCAGAAAATACGTCTGGTACATGATGCCTGTGACATTCCTCCACTAGTCTCCAAATGCTTCTTGCTAATTTCTAGAATTCTGAACATCCTTTGTCTTTAGGGTAAGTATGTGAAGTCATGGTAGACACCTGCTTGAGGCTCAATGCATGGCTGTGTATGTTTGTTTCCTCTTCCTGAGGTAATTTGGTTAAACAAGTAGTTTTTTCTTTGATTTAGTTTTCCTAGAAATTTAGGGTAGAGGAGACCCTGACTGCTATTTGCTATGTAGGCATCATGCTTTGCTTATACAGGGGCAAGCTGAAGTGACATAAAAGATTACCCTCACCAGCTTGTTATAGCTTATTCATTATACCAAAGATTTTTTTGATTAGCTTGCCTCTTGAGTGCTAGCTGACATCTTGGCCAAGTCTTCGCAATTGCTTGTAGAAATGCAACAGAAACCCAGTACAGATTTTTGTAAAATTTGTTTGCCCTAAATTCCAAGCAGATGAAGTCAGTGTGGAGTAATGGCAGCTAGTCACCACCATTCATCATGAAGCTGATGGTCTGATACTTTGTGGGTGACACTCACAAGCTTATGACTGTACTTCTTGTTGTGTTTGGTTTAGTTTGGCTGGAGCATTCTTTTGGTTACTTTACATGTTTTTGTGGAGTTCATGACTGAGACTTCGCATTGCTTCTGGAAATGCACCAGAAACTTAGGATGGAGATTTTGCACAATGACTTGTCCAGAGCTGGGGCAGGTCATAATGTGTACATCTACACCCACCTTCAGGAGCTGATGAAGTCAGTAGGTAGTCACAGCAAAATCACTGCTATTTGTGATGAAGGTGGCAGTCTGACACTTTGTGAGCAACTCTCATAAGGTTAGGACTGGATTCATTGTCATATTGCCTTCAAATTGTTGTTGTGAAGATTTTTCTGCAATTTGATAGATATGTTTTTGTGGAGTCCCACTCTGCAATCACATTGATATTATTAGAAAGTTTGTTTTGTCTTTACATCAGGAGTTTAATTGTCATTTTTTCACAATTTTTTCCAGGTCACTAGTTCCTTTGTGTGAGGATACTTTTGCAGATTATTAGTGTCATTGTTAGTCTGCAGTCTTAGGTCAGGTCATGTTCTTTCAAAGCCTGTGGCAATATTGCAGAGGAATTGATGTGTTCTTCCCTTCGCAGGTGGGTGTTCATTCCTCTCTGGGTATTCCATGGTATCATTGCACGAGGCCGGTTTTCATTGCCTGCTCCATCTCCTCCATATGATCATCATGTATGTTGTGCCTTATTCTCCTCCTCTGTTCATGTAATTGCTGTTCTAGGTTATATTTTCCTGGTGTCCAGGAAGATTTGACTTAACAGTAGTCTTTGATATGCTGTCATTGTTCATACACCATCAGGTGCTGATTTCTTCAATCACAGGGTGGAGTCACTTGCTAACTAGACACTCATCAAATTGTTGATTTCCATTCCTAGATCCATCCAAAGTGCATAAGATCAGAAATATTTCTCTTCTCTGATCTTAGAGTTTAAAGTCCAGTATCCCTTTGGATTAAGCGGAAGCATATTCAGTCAACAAATACTTGCTAATTATCATCTGTTCATTGGTCAGAGTTTTAATGTTTATGTATTGACTGTTCCAATCTTGTTTCTGGTCCTGTGCAGTGGGCTCCATGCCATACTGTAGTCTCAATTCCACTACTTATTGCTTTTGAGCTTCTCCTTTGCTGCTATCTTAATACACGTGAAGGTATTCATCCAACATACTCCTTCCTTTGACTATGCACTCTTGGGTGTGTGTCTCCATGGTCCTGTTTTGACTGACAGCAGTTGCTGGCAAGGTGTATTACACTTATGCCTGGCAGGTAACAACATTGTGGTCATGCATCTGTGTGATTGTCATGTTGGCAGAATGCATGTGCTGCAATTTTTCTTTTATTCCTCAATAAAATACAATACTAATTGCTCTTCCCTGAAGGAGAGATAAAGAGGTGCATTTACAATCTATAATTATAATTGCTGGAGGGTGGGTGCACAGTATGTGGTGTACCAGCTGTCAGCCTGAAGGTGGTGTTTCTACCATTACTTCTGTTTGAGGCTGTAATCCTCATTGACAACTTCAGGTATTTGTTCTTTGCTTTGGCTCATCACAATTGCTATGCCCTTGTCACTAGGTCCCACATCTGGACTCATTGGTGTTGTTCTCTTGCAGGCTGGATCTTGTTTGTGTTGAAAATCTCTGTACAATAGAGGACATTTGCTACCCATTAACTTATGGCAAAGTTATTGTAAGCTTTGAGGTTACAATTAGAGAGTGATTGTGCACATGCCTTTGGCTGAAAGAAAATGGGTTCTCATGAAGGTGGTATGTATAATTGTGCTCTTGAGGTGTGTATGTACATCAAAAACCTTATGCCACACATTCTGCTACAAGGTGTTGTGTCCATAAGTCTTCTCTAGTATGCTTTTGGGTGTTTGTACTCCAAACTTGGGTTTTGTTCTCTCTCAATGTTTGAGCAGTACCATGGGTTCTCATGATCTTGTTATAGTCTTCTTTTGAATTCCCATCATAGCATAGGAAATCAATGACTTCCTGTTGGTGTAGTTTACTGGGAAAATGGTTGGTTGAATGTCTGTTCTAGTCTCTGGGATAGTTGTTTTGCCAACTGAGTGATGAATAGTTGTCAGAGTTGAGATATACTGTCCTTTTAACTAATGATGCCAATGATTGGGCGGAGCAGGATGTGCAGGGCCCTCATGCCAGGTGATGAGGAGAACATGACAGATGAAGCCATTTGGGAAACTCTTCCTGTAAGCCTTCATGTCCTGTTCTCTCCTATCTACACTAGCCACTCTCTCATGCTAATACCTGAAGACAATTTCATGGACAAGTAATACACAAGGAGAATTTTGGGGATGCCTGAATCTGCAATGCTGACCGGTGAAAACTTCCAGGGGTTGTTAGCTTTCATGTTGCCTGTTAATTATGTGATGACAGTATGGATCCATTCGACAAAGGAATATGTATGACCAAGGGGACATTTGGGTGCAGCATTTCTGGGTTGGAGTCTCCATGGTATTTTTCATGACAGCCACAATGTTCACCCTTCTCAAGCTCAGTGGTATTTTCTTTTGCTTCCACTTTGGACTTGAGTTGGAAAGATAAACTCTATAGATGTTTTTAGTGGCAGGTTGATGAAATGCATGTTTCAATTGCATTGGACGGAACATCTGATCCCCCACTTGGCTTAGCTATACATTCCCTCTCTGTCTGGAACAAATGTTACCTTAGTGTCTTCTTATCCTTTAGTACATGAAAATGCAGAAATGTTCTTGTAGATGAGCTTCAGAAGTCCTAAAGATGGGGTGGCAGGGGGCTGGTCTTGTAGTCTATTATTATGATGCTTACCTCCTTTTCCCGGTGCTTTGCAGGAAAAATAGGAGCTCTAGGGTGGTGGGATTTGTTTATCAACTTTGGGTGGGTTAAAGGCTTCTTCTTTTTGGTATCCTTGTAGATCTTTTGTGAGAACCTGCTTTGACGTTAGGTCTGAACTAGCATGAAGACATGTGTACTGGAACTTCTGCTGTAGAGCAATTCTTGAAGATTTTTCACAATGTTTGGAATAACCCTCTAAACTGTTTTTGGATACTTATCAGCATTGTGAAGGCTTATGAAAGGTGATGGCTAGGATGTATCTGTAACTTGGCTAATTTTTTGCATCTTGTTCAGTTGCTCTCCTGGCTGAACTCGACTTTGTAAAATGTCTTTCTGGAAATGGTTGCAGTATCGCTGAGTGTTTTTCTTTTTTAGTGTGCACCAAGTGGTCCAACCCTACCATTCAACAAGATGAACCACCCCAGATAGGAGGCAGCTTATCCATATTTCCATCTGTGCCATTGTTGAGAACAACGACAGAGAGTGCTCTGGATGGGAGTACATCTGCAATGGAGGATGATGACAATGGTGATTGGCTCTGTGGGCGTCAGGAACTGGGTGGTCATTTACTCAAGCTGCCAATTCTTCTCTTTCAAGTACTTTTGTGCATGAAATTGGAGGTACAAGCCATGATCACAGCAGCAAATGTAGTGAGTAGTGAAGTTTAGGAAGTATTGAAATTGCTCAACTATGTTCCACATGCTGCATACTCTATGAATGTTGGATGTCAAGTGTTCTGGGCCAGGGGGGTAGATCCAGAACAAGTCATGTTCTGTGCCATTGAGAAAGATTCAATTGCTCTCAAAGTTCTTTTCTCCTTGTGTTTTCAGCTTCTGCTCTTTCTGCTTCCTTTTCTGATGTTTTTCTTTTTGTGTTTTCCAGTCTTGTCTCTGTTTTCTTCTGTATTGTTGTATTCCTATGGGTGAGCCAGCATCCTAGGTGAGTCTTGCCTTTACTTCCAGACATGTAACAGAAAATCAGCTCACAGTTGGACATTAGCCTGCATCTGCTAACCTGGTCAGTACCACACAGTGCTGTTGTTGGTTGTTGGACATGTGAGAGTCTGTCACTATTGACTGGACTACAAATTTTTTCTCTTGTTCTTTTCATTGCTGCTGTTTTTTCTTCTTTTTCTTGCAGTTTTCTTTTACCATCCCTGTTGTTCCAGCTGGAATATTAACCTTAGCATTACATCATTTCACCATATTTTTCCAGGTTAAATGAAAAATTTCATAGGGGCAGTTTGGAAGTAAGGAAAGAGTCACAGTTGCAACCAGGTTATGCAGTCAGAGAAGACCTGTGGTCATATCTCATGGTTATGATTGTCATTTTTGAGTTAACCTGGTATGAGCTACAGTGCAGATATGCTTCTTCTTTGGTGTTTGTACTCATGTCTGTTGAGCTGCTGCAACAGGGAACTCCAAAAAGGGCACATGACATGCCCGTGATTGTGCTGTTCTCGCCATTGCTACTGGTTCAGGGTGTGGCTGTTGGTTGTGCATTGCTTAGGCTGCTGGAGCAGCTATGGGTCATGCTTCGCCCCTCTGAGGCCAGTGGTAGCCAACAGTTGGCTTTTTTGGCCAAGGCAGAAGATTGTTGTGGCTTCCTCCATCATGGTTCAAAGTATTTCCTTGTCCTAATGTAGTCAGTGTTGTCAACAAGGACCCGGTATCTTAAAGGAGGCATTGTGAAGAATGGGGATGTTATCACAGCTTTTACGCATTACTACTGCTTGAAATGTCAAGGTTTGTTGATGAGACATTTTGCCTTTCTACAAGGTGATAATATCCAACCTATATTGGGTTGCAGGCTTCTTGGATGGTGGTCAATAGACGAGACTAGTAGGGAAGAGCATGCACGCCTCTTTCAGACAGACAGTACAAGGTACTAAACCATATCAATCACTCTTTGTTTGCTGAAATGATCTGCAGCAGACAGTGTAGACTTTTTGGACTTTCTCTTGAATGATAGAGGATAGATGTTGTGTCTTGTAACCCATGGGCATTCTTTGAGCAATCAAGGTAGGACCTATGACTTAGCCTGCCTTGTCCTTGCCTTGAGCTAGATGATTAGAGGGCCTTCACCTAAATGGTCAGACTTTAGCTCAAATGGTCCTCATAAATCTGTAGCATCATTTTGACAACCATGTGTATTTCTGCTTCTGCAGTTACAATACATTCAGCGGGCTTCCTCCAGAGGTTGTAAAAAAGATGGCAAGAAAGGACCTGGCAGAAGAGGTAATGCTTTTGTGCAAGGGGCATTTTATGCATTTAGTGACAAAATAAAAAGCAGTTGGTATAACCATGTGGATGTGGCCTGCAGGTTTGGAGGCTGCAGGCTGCTCTGGGTGAGCAGGCAGAAATTACCAAGCAACAGCAGCAGGAGTTTGACCGCCTTCAAAATGTAAATATCTGAGCTTGCTCTATGTAATGTCATCTGCCTCCCTCCAATGCTCATGGATGATTGATTGGGTAGACTTGACATGTCTCATAGTAATTCTGTTTGTTTGGACAGGAAAAAGTGCTCTGCCGAGTTTGTTTTGAGAGAGAGATTGTGACGGTTCTCCTGCCATGTCGGCATCGTATTTTATGCAGGTTAATCTTCTTCACTATTTTCTTTGAGCTCATACAGTAGGAAGTGATTTAGTTGGTTTGCATACAACCTAGGTCCAAGCAAGTCCCATGGAGAATTTTAGGAGCTGTCTTGAAGTAGATAACCTGTTGAAAAGTGCAGACTATGAGGGAGTAAATCATGTAACTTTGCTATTATGTGTTCCAGATGATACAGTTGTGAAATTAATAGCTTTTCTGCTGACAACTTTTTTGAACTTTGATCTAGATGTTGCTAATTCAGAAAACTCAGTAGTCCTTATTAGAAGAGAAAAATATGGGTGGATAAGAAGGGCACCCTGATCAATATCATCTTTGGACTGTACTCTTGTTTTAGGATGCATCTGTGGTGCATCAATGAACTTTTCATTGAGGATCTATTATAGTGGGTGTGCTGCCCATGTTTACGTGGTGTAAAGAAAACAATAAGCTAAGTATGAACTGTAGTGTTCTTATGTCAGCAGAATTGATGTAAGCTGGTGCTGAATCTTCAGTCTGCAGAGTAGTTCTGGCACTCATCATTCAGCTTGTAAGGAGCAGAGTTGATCACATGCCCTCTCTGCCACCAGTTGAAATTCCTATTGATTCTTATTTGTTTTTCTAAAATTTGTGTCTGCAGCTTCTGTTCAGAGAAGTGTAATCACTGTCCAGTTTGTCGGAGTGTCATCATGGAACGGATGCCAGTTTTTGATGTGTAAATATTCAACGTCTAAAAGGTTGTTTCCAGCATGCAAGAGGACTAAACTTTCAAGGTTGGAACAGTTCCAAATCAGCTGCAGGTCACATGCATCTGATAGGGAATCCAGCTCATAATCCTTTGAACAGGGCCACACAGTAAATATCTACTCTGCACTACACATGGTCATTTAAGGATTCTACAGACAAGCAGCATCAAAGAATTGAGATTGGGTGTGTAAATATTGTCAGAGCTAGATGCAATGTTCTGACATTAGCTGCTGGGTACCCATACCATTTTAGTAGAGCTTGGAATGCCATATTGGCAATACTCTTCATGTGTCTCTCTCTTCACTACATAAAAAGATTTTGGAGTTTCCAATGGTTTGTCTCTTTTTTATTTCCTCTGGTTTTTATTACTTGACAGATGGCATCTATGAGCTTATTAAACTTTGAGCATCTGTGGTGCTATGAAGGTCTCTTTGGTATGGCTTTCTGGATGGCCCTTGGCCAACAATGGGTTGGCTTTTCAATTTCTAGACTTCAGAACTTTTGGTGAAGATCCTCCACATGTACAGAGGTGCCACATGAGTGTGGTGTTAATGCAGATTCCGGATGCAAATTGTGAGTTGAACTTATGGACTGTTTGTTCCAATATGGTTGTTGGTGAGAAGTTGGCCTCTGTTGTTTATGTTCTTTCTACCATAGTATACTAAAGGATAGTACTCGAATTATTGATGTAGATATTTGGATGCTGTTGTCTCAGTTTAGGAGGGTTTTGGTTCAGGCAGTGTGTTCTCTGTTGTCACCTTACCTAGTGATGTGATAAAAATATGCTTATAGGTGTCTGGTATGAAGGCAAGGGGGACCTTATTTGTGGTCCATTTGTGCCTGTTCTGACTGTATGTGACTGTCGATTTGCAATTGAGGAGTTGCACCTGAGAGTAATTTGGAACAATATAGTGTTCTGTAACAGGTCTACCAGCTTGTCGTCCAATGGACTGCAAGGCACCTGTACAAGCTTTCTCTTGTTCTTATACTTGTGTTTGCATGTTCCAGGCATGGGAAGGTGGGGTGGCATCAAGAAGCAGCAACAAGGACTTCCTGCATTATCTCAAGGGATCATCATTTGCTGAAATTTTCTTTGGTGCTACCATGTATCTTTCCTAAGGTAAGGGAGGATCAGAAGTCCTAGTCCTTGGAAATGAGCTGAACCAGGCAGAATGCATCAGCTGACCTACACGGACATGAGCCTGAAAATTATCTTTTGTGGAATATACTCCTGTTGTCATTTGACTGTTAGAAACCTATGCCAATCCTGTAAGAGGCCAGGCCAATGCAAATCTACAGGATCTCCTCAGGTACTACTTACTACCATTTTCTTTGTGGGGAATTAACTTGATTCATTATATGCTGTATTTTTGCATGCATCTTTGTTGGATCCATGGATGAATACCCAACTGCTGTTGTCCATAGTAGTGATCACATGTTAGTGCTATGTAGTTAGCAAAATTTCTAGTCTTCATGCTAACATGAACTTGTACATAAATCTAAACCGGTGCACTCATGGATTGTTTGGGATCTTAAAGAATTTGTACACGACTTGCTGCTTCTGCCCATACTGCTCATACTAACATAAAACAACTTCCAAGTAGAATCTGAAATATTGTAGCAGACTGAATGTTTTTTTTTCAAGCGCTCTAGCTTGTTAAAATGATTCACCTTTTGAGAACTATAAACTGAACTTGAACTAGAGGATCATGTTCTTCATGTGTCAGGATGTACTTGGAGATGAAGTATTCACCTTTCTTGACACCATATTTAGGCCTCTCCTGCTTCTGCCTTCTTCCTTCATGCTTGATCGAAGCATCCGGCTTGGTGCCCTAATAAGTTTCTGGACATATTATTGACACTCCCCCATGTGCCAACTGCCATTTGTCAAGTTTTGCCCAAGGAAGTTTGGCAGCCCACTTTGTGTGAAACTTTCTACAACGGTGTTAGTTTCTTTTGGTGGACCTGTTTTCTGTTGATGGAGTGGCAAAGTTACAATCGGCATCTACATGTGTTCACTTGAAGTTTGCATTATTTTGACCTGGGGAAGTCAGTTCCAGTTTTTCCCAATCTCCAGTGTTTTAAAAATATATAAATGGTGACCTCCCTGAATCATGTAACAGAATCACCATATTCTCATGGCCTCCCCATTTGTTGGCCCAGATGACAACTCCCTTGAAGCTGAATCTGATGTCATCACAAGGGAAATTCCCAACAATGTCAATTTACTTGTATCTGTAAGTGTGATTGCAACTCCATCCATCCCTACACATGATGTATCTCTTGTGATGGATGTACAAAGAAAACCATGGTGTTGACATTGGTGGGCGTAAGGGGGGGGGGCTAAAGAAACACATGGTATTGGTGAAGGAGGTAAGATGCATCAAAGAGATTACTTTGGAATTTGAGGAGTTATGATTGCTACCATTGGTAAGTGATAGTGTTATGTTTGGTCTTGGGCCTTGGCAATTTGTTGAGACTTCATCTCAATCCACACTTTTTTAAGCTTTCCCTTTTGAGAACTATTTTTCTTCCCTTCTCTTAGTCATGGTGTTTGAGTAGCATGAAACCCCAGAGTTATCCTCGAAGTGATTCTCCCAAATTCACCCTCAAATTCTTGTTATTCTCCAAATGCTAAGTATTTGGAAAGTCTGCAAACTTTTCAAAAAATGAGGATCAAGTATTAAAACAGCAAATATTAATCACACATGATTTGAAGAAATTTAATCCGAGTTATAGTAGCAACAAATTGGCTTCAAATTGATGGACTCAAAATTGAAACCCATGTCAAGCCCTGTCAGGCACATGAAAGGAAGCTGTTAGGGAACTCTGATGGTGTTGCCAAAATTGGCCAAAAGCATCATCAGGAGCTCAAGAGCTTTCCCCTAAATTGCAAGAAGGGAGGAGAGTCTTCAGGCACTATTGTAGTTGCTAGTTGGCCCTGGCTCCTGCCCCCCCCAAGCTTCTCAAGATTTGCAGGGACGATTTGCCCCCTCCCACTAGACTATTTTTAGGCCTTGTCATAGAGTCTCCAATGGATATTGCTGTTGAGCTCTTTAGCCTCTTTGGGTGGGATTCTGTGTAGCTAATTTAAGGCATCAAATGTCAACCCAATGCCCAAAAGGGAAGGCATTTTTGTTGGGTTGGTATCAAATATATCCATATCGTCAGCAATCTGTCAGTTGTGAAAGTTGATGATGCGAACTCTTTTACTCTCTGCATGGTGCAATCTTGGAAACCCACAGAGCGAGATAATAGAGGCTACAGTACTCCTTTACTCGTCTTGGGTTGCGATTGCCCAGTTTCCCGAACCTTTAGAAAGTATTCAATCTTTGATATGCAATCTCTTTCTTGCACAGCTGAATCTGCAGTAAGTAACATTCCAAGGAAGGAATGTATTTACTAGTGTTGTGTGTTTACTTGAATTTTGTAAAGAATCGTTGGTTTAAAATTTTAAATATCTCAAAATGAAACCACTCGGGTTTTTTGAAACCAAGAAATAATAATCAGAATTAGAGAACTGCTGATTCTGGTTATTTCAAAAACCTCAAAGAGCTTGTGGTTTTCATGAAAGATCCAGCAAAGAACCAACAATTATATAGACAGTTTTCTTTTTTCAATTTGGCTAGAAGTGCAGTTATATATGAGAATCAGTTCTTTGATTTTTTGAGAACTGTGTTTACTGAGCCTAACTGATAACCACTGGGGGTCTGTTCATGTTTTTGATCACCGCCCAACAATGGTACAATGTCTGGTTTCTGTTGTTGTTTCTCTCCCTCTCCCCACATTAGACCACCTCCATGGGGACTCAACATCTCCACATGGTTGTAGCAGTGGGCTTCTTGGTTGATCACCAATACAATTTTGAGGCTTGAGGAGTTCACCTTCAATTCTTGTGGGGTCTGGTCTATCAAAGTTAGTTTTGATGCAAAAAAGAAACATGACTTCTTCTCAGAGGTGGGTTCTATTTGATTGTAGTGACAACACAAATTTTTTTCATGTTATCCAAGGGAACTTATATCTTGCAAATGCTATTCCATGTGCCCAAAAAGGGGTTTTGGTCAGTTTAATAGTAACATCAAGGATATCAAATGTGGGCTCTGCTTTTGCTTTGCACTACCCATGACGATGATTAAACTATTTCATGTCAATGTAATAATTTTGTGTAATCGATTTTGCCTTTTCTAAAGATAAAATTTTGTAAATTTTACTATATATTATTTTGATTCATTAATTTTTTTTACCATTCTTGATTGGGTATGTAAAATGTCATGAAAGTCCGATTATTAGAGGACTTCACAGCAAGATACAAATAAACAAAAGAAAATGGAACATTGAAAAGGTGTAAAAAAAAGACAACCAGATACAAAACAGACAAAAACATTGAAAGGGTGCAAGACAAACAACAAAAAAAATCAATTCTGAAATGAAATTTGATCTAGGATGAATTATAATTCCAAATGAACAAAATACTCATCCTACATAAACTAGTTCTGATGAAACATCATCACTGGAATTTAATCAAAATGATTGCGAATTACATTTTCAAAAAAATCTTATTGTTGATTATATTATAAAACTAACTGTAAAAACAAAATGGGGACTATTTGATTTTTTTAGTGAGTTTCTAGCCTAATAAAAGAATTTCCCCCATGTTAATCATATATATAGACCACCAATGTGAAGGGGGTAAATAGGTGCAAACTCCAATTCAATTGGAACATCTACTTCAAGAAAACAATGTATGGCAAAACAATGAATGTGCTTAATTGCAAGTGATTGCATAAACAACAAGAGTGAAAACCAATTCTAGGTACTTTGTGCATGAATAAAAACACTCCTACATTTACATTTAAAAATACTTAAATTGTTGTTCAAACTTGAGTACAAGAACTTGAATTAAAAAAGATACAATATAAATCTAGATGGTTAGAGTGAGTTGGATTGGCAATATATTTTTTTATCTTAGTTCACTTTAAAGCACCTCCCTGGTGGCAGCAAGCAAAAATGGCCTATACATTTAATTTTGGACATGTAAAGGTCGGTGCCATGGTGATGTGAAAATGAGATCAGTTGGACGGTAAATTTGTGTAAGATACCATCTCAATACTATGGGTGCCACAAGATGTTGGAACAAAAAAAATGGTTTGCCTTTCATTGGCCAACCACAGAGATATGTATATGTTTGATGTGTATATATGTACACATGATGTATATATATACACACATCAAATACATACTTGCTTATGAGTAAATAAGGGTACAAGGTTAAACATAATTTGTCCTATTTTAGTATGCACTTATGATTTGGATTTGGACATCTAAATTGGGATTTATTGAGTATGATTTAGTTAGAGGAAAAGATTACACTATACATATGGAAGGAGGAGGAAATGAACACAAAGGCCAAAAGCTTGGCTGACATTGCAGGTCTTCAGAGCTTCCCCCCGTACATACAACTCATCCAGTGTCAACTTGTATGCCTGGTGGGAGCTTTACATTGTATCTACACTCAAAAGAGTAGTACTGTAGCCCCTGAGAGTAGGTGGGTTCACTAATTCACATTGCTCACAGATTGTTAGGATTTAGCAAATGCCTGTTTTGCATGCACATGATCCAAAGCTACAGTGCCCAATTCCTATTTTTGATCTTACAGGTGTTCTTGCTGAATGTTCCTGAACTTGTTTTTTTTTTGTATTGGGTAGAGATCAGATCAGATGTTCATTGCAAAAGGGGAAATAATTAGACCATTGAAATATTATTGTAAACTTGTAATTTCTAGACATATGATCTTCAACTACGCTTGTTGTTGCAGATGGTTGCTATCTGAATAGATAGTCTGAAGGACCACCCACTTAGGTCTGCTGGCACCAAAACAATGCAATTAGTGAATATTGTAACTGGGAAACAACAAAACAACTCTCAGGGGCATAATTAGTGGAAGGTAATAATTCATCTGAGAACTGCACAACATTGTAAATAGCTCTTTAAATTATAGAACAAAATTTCCTAAGATTTGGAGGTCTCTTTGAATGTCTCTGTGAACTCTGATAATCCTGACTGTGAAAACTGCACTATCATCAACTTGGTTACAAGAAAACTGGAGAATCTCACACAATACTTAAAAAACATTTTATTAGTTCAAATTCTAGAAACCCCCTCATGACATCCATATTGTTGGGAAGTAGTGCTCAGTAAAAATACAGAATTACACCATTCAACTAAATTAGTACAAAATCACTTATGTGGAAGCACTTCAGCCACATTTTGGGCAGATAAAAAAAATTAATATATAGACATTGACTATATCTAATAATATAAAAGAGGACACGCCACATAATAACCATTTTCCAATAATCATATAATTTGTATACTACTTTTAGCCTTTTATTTTTCTGGCTAGATTCAGTGAGTTGGCTTTTAAAAATTCAAAATGGCTATAAAAAAATCCAAATACGTAGCAAAATTTTAGCTTCTTATTATCGTAATGATTTCTTCTGCTCGATAGGGCAAGTTAATCTAGACTAGAAACAACAGTTATAAAATTTAAAATGTCACTCTTACAAAATGTGGGTGCAATTCATTAATCCCTATTCAATGAACCAATGAATTCACTCAAAATTCCTCTTGTTCAATGTGGGACCAAATGCAAACTTTATGGATAGACTATCTATCTACTTAGACTTTAATTTGGCCTCTTATTGGCTGCAGCAGCTACAGTGGTGTAATTGTTCTTAATCAAAGAATTATTAAGTTAAAAATGGATTTAGTTCATTTTAGATTAAATTTGTTAATTTTAGAATTTTCTAACTTGGTGGCTAGGAATAAGCTAATTTCTATTGAAAATTTGAGAAAAAAATAGTATTAATCAAAATTATTGTTAGATCATATGGTGATTTTCAAATCAATTTTTATTTTTTTTCCAAAATTTCCAATCTCCAAATGATCATTCTCGGATATTAAACTTCTCCACCCCATGAGTTCTGATTTCCTTGGAACACTATATATACTCTACTACTCTTCACTCCTTTGTTCCTCACTCCCAGCTCATTCCACCTTGCACTCATGCACAGAGTTCAAGAAGGAATTGAGCTCATGATGGTGATCAACTTGGTACAGATCTAGATTCTATATTTACACTCTAATCAGCTGCTGCTGCTGCTGCTCCTGCTGCAACCAGGATTGCAGTACTTACACAAGTTTGCATTGCATTGCATTTTGTAGAGGTTCTTTTTTTCTTTGCTTTTTGTTGCAGACTTCAGATTAGAGTTGTGGCTGTAACAGCAACTATTGATCATGGGTCATGCGATTCGAGTTTGTCATGGGGCGTTTCAAGCCAGCTCCATGATGGCTTTGCTGTGTGTAGTTTTGCTTGCTGTTGAAGCTCTAGTCGGGTCAGTTGTAGCTGGGGGCAGCGATAATTGGGGAGGACGTCAAGGTGATGGTGGTGGTGATGGTGGGCAAGGAGGAGGGAGCAGTTGGGGTAGAGGAAATCCATCTCCTAAATACTCATGGCCCCCTTCTGGTGGCTACAAGACGTCTCCACCTTATGTCTATTGGAAGTCTCCACCATCTTCCTACTCTCCAAAGCCTTGTAGTCCTCCATCTCCAAACCTTTCTAGTCCTCCTTATGTCTACAACTCTCCACCGCCTCCCTCTCCTGTGCCCTGTCCTCCCTATGTCTACAAATCTCCCCCTCCACCTCCATCTCCCGTGCCTTCACCTCCCTATGTCTACAACTCTCCTCCACCTCCATCGCCCGTCCCGTCCCCTCCGTATGTCTACAACTCTCCACCACCTCCATCGCCCGTCCCCTACCCGCCGTATGTCTACAAGTCTCCTCCGCCTCCATCTCCCGTGCCATCTTCTCCCTATGTCTACAAGTCTCCTCCACCTCCCTCTCCTGTGCCATCTCCTCCGTATGTCTACAAGTCTCCTCCCCCTCCCTCTCCCGTGCCATCTCCTCCCTATGTCTACAAGTCTCCTCCACCTCCCTCTCCCGTGCCATCTCCTCCCTATGTCTACAAGTCTCCTCCACCTCCCTCTCCCGTGCCATCTCCTCCCTATGTCTACAATTCTCCTCCACCTCCCTCTCCCGTGCCATCTCCTCCCTATGTCTACAAGTCTCCTCCACCTCCCTCTCCCGTGCCATCTCCTCCCTATGTCTACAAATCTCCTCCACCTCCATCGCCTGTGCCGTCCCCTCCCTATGTCTACAAGTCTCCGCCGCCTCCATCTCCCAAGCCTTCTCCCCCTTATGTCTACAAGTCTCCGCCGCCTCCATCTCCCAAGCCCTCCCCTCCTTATGTGTATAAGTCTCCCCCGCCACCACCATCACCCAAGCCTTCTCCTCCCTATGTTTACTCTTCTCCACCTCCTCCTTCCCCGAAGCCTTCTCCACCTTACGTCTATTCTTCTCCCCCTCCACCTCCTAACGGCTCCTACTGAAATCCAAAACACCCCATGAGCAGGTAAGGTGCCAATATTGTGTCTGACCAGTTGATTGCTAATTTCTTTGAAGAATGTCAGAATGCAAATTCCAGATTGTCTGGAATCATAGTTTGATCTCTGTGCATTCCAGCTGTTGTGTACTCTTTTCATTGTGCGCTGCGAAAGATTGCTTAAGCTCCGCGATGAACATTGACTTTGGAACTTGTTTGCGATTTGCAGAGCTGCAGACTAGAAGCAACAGAGTCGTAGCCGAAGCAGGTGTGATAAATCAGCCGATCGTCATGAAGGCCGTGCATCCAGAAACATGCAGCCATATAAAATTTTGCTCATGTGCAGTTTTTGAAGTTTCTATAAGCTGGTGGAGGTGTTTAATATTCAGGTCGATAAACCTAGTGCTGCTGTTCAAGCTCCAGTTCTGCGTGCATGGGATCCATCACAAGCGGTTTTCCGAATGTGCTTGATCTTCGTGCACCAAACAACAACACTAGCTTTTGAATCTTAGAACTACTTTAGTGTAGTGAATATGATTTCCTATGTATCCACTGCAGCTTCGCATGCAATTGAAGCTATAATAATAGTGTTTATGCTAAATAAAGCCGTATTGCAGTTTCTTGCTATTCTATTTCCAAATCTCATCACTTGTCGAACAAATGAGTTCGACTGATCACCAGTACAGTTCTATCTTTTCTCGCATTGATCATGAACAAGTGCTTTCCGAAACCCCCATGAGATGATCCAGATCTTCATCTGCAAATGCAATTCAGGTCAATTTCTTTATAGCTGGTTGCAGTTCAGTCTATGTGCTGTTGTTCTTCAACTATGTCATTCTGTGATGGATTTTTCTTTTATATCTAATGAGGTCTAGAGATCTTCTGTGGGTATTAAATCTAGCTGCTCACTCAAAGACTAGTAGTACTCATGCTTAACTCCATGTGAACTTTGCAGTAGTGGAAATTGCCTGCAACATATTGAAGGATTGGGTATGAATTAAGCAGTTGATCTCCCTGATCAAAAAGTTAGGATCAGCTACACTAGAGGAGAGGCATTCATGATATGTGAACTCATTCCACAGAGATTGTAAGCAGCTTACCAAATATATATATACTAGTGGATACCCGTGACGGTCGGACACAATCCGCCCGTGCCTGCTAGTTAGAGTTTTCTTTAAAGAATTTTTATTTGTAGCCACAAGTGGCGAGCATCCTTAGGAAGATTTAGGCAAATATTATGGTTACTCAACCAGATGTTTTGCCAGGCGGCTGCGAAGTTGGTTTGGAGAGAGCAGGATGAGAGGGTGAGAGAGAGCGAGAGAGAGAGAGAATTCAGCCATACAGAGAATCTTGCAGTTTGTCGAATCCGCCCTGTTGGGCCTTCGAATCTCCTATTACCCTCCCCTCTCTTTTCGTTCTCCTCCTCCTCCTCCTGTCTCCCCTCCCTTCCTCTCTCTCTCTTTGTTTTCCACTCTCTTTTCGTTCTCCTCCTCCTCCTCCTCCTTCTTCTTCCTTTGCTCAGCAACAAAACAAACTTGCCCACAGTACAATGCCCATTCTTGTGCACACCGTAACTACAAACTGTTCAGCATATGCACTATTGCCTACTGTTCTTCGCGACTCTCTTCTTCTGTTGCTGCCGTCGTGTTTTTACATAGCGAAGTGTTGCTGCATTTGGCTCTCTGTTTCAGGACCTCGATATTTGGATCTCAGGACTTGAGTTCCAGGAGCTCGACAGACGCCCGTGCCTGCCTTTTTTTTTTTTCCCTTCACTTGCATGGTCTTAAGACTCCCATATATTTTATGTTATTTCCAAGAATTCAAGCAACAAAGTAACTCAAACCATAGTTAAATGGGTTGCAAGAATTGATGGTGGCATACAAAAGAAGGTGAAAGAACCTCAACCCAAACCCCCACTCTACCCTTCACCCCAAACCCATCCCCCAAAAAACCTAAAAATTTGAAACCGCGACTCTCTTCTTTTGTTGTTGTTGTGTTGCTACATTTGGCTCTAAGGAAGGATTCTTGAAGGAAGAAACGGCTATTGTTGCGGCACCTCTCAATTCCTAGCAGTAAGTTTAGCATCAGCAACATGGTTACTTTTTTTCTGTTAGGAGTTTTTTCCAACATATTCATATGTAGAAACCCCCCAACATATGTTGAACCTCGAAAGCTCACAACAACTGGTAGCTATGAGCAATATGGAGTAGTGCAGAAGAGCTTATACTCACAACATTGTCAAGCTATTGTTGTCGGATTGTCACATGACGTGAATCTGCACTAGATCAGGAGATTGTCGATATTGAGGAGGAAGAGATTTTGATGGAGAGAACTTGGATGGCAAGTCTGTGCTTGTGCAATTAAACTGTTCTAAAGGTGGGTCGAGAACTTGCTGGTGCTGAATTTAGTAGTTGCTGGGTGACTTTGCAGATACATATGAGCTTCGAATGGGGAAAAATTGGATCACAGACAGATAGAGCATGGACAAAAGCCCTTCACGTGATGAGCACCCAAGCAAGCAAAGACCTGTTGCCGATTGTCCGTCCGGTCCGATTGTTGCATTTGGCTTTGAGGACCTGTGTTTCAAGACCTCGATAAACGAACACTGGGTTTCAGGACCTGGCTCTCCATCTTATGGTCGTCGACCAGTGCTCAGTCCTGTGTCTTATCTTTTTTTCGTCACTTTTTTTTGCGTCCAATGGTCACAGACAAATGCACGCACGCAAGCCCGTCACTTTTCTCTACGTCCAGTGCTCACAAACAAACACACAGACGCACAGATAAACGACTTTATATATAAGATATATATTTTGATGATCAGTTGCAAAGTTATATTAGGACTTTTGGTTGTTGTTTGAACTTCAAATTTCTCTTTGGTAGGATCTGTGATCTGCAGTGTGGGTCATCAGCTAAATTTCACAGATTGATCAGCTTGTGCCTGGGTCTGGCAAAGCCTCCCTAGTGATGCAAAAAAATTAACTATCCACCATTGATTTCTCCTGCTCCAAGAACAGTATTGCTAGATCTAATTTGTAATAACTGATCTTAGCAAAGAAGCAGCAATTTTTTTGTTGCAGAAAATTGTTGCAGCTTTTTGTTTGCAACATATAATATATAACTTGTAGCACAGCAACAGCCATTTCATAGATTGACTAAAAACAGTGATTTAACATAGTAGCAGAGATGACCCACATCTTCCCTAAAAAAAGGAAAGAGAAAAAGGAAGCATAAAAAAAAAAAAAGGAACAGATTAGGTACTAGTTTCATATTGTAGGCAATTGTGATGATTTTTGGCAATGGTTTTTTTTAAAAATGAAAAATTCTGGTGATTTTTATTATTAAAAAAAGAGAATATTTGACAGAGTATTCCTTCTTAGAAATGATTCTTCCATCAAGCAAAGTTCATCATGTCATCACCTTCCCTTTCCATTTGAGGAAAAATGGTTGTGTAAACACACACACACACACACTCCTGCAATCTGCAGTGCCCCATCATAACCCAACTTCACTACATTATCTCCAAGTCTAGTTGCAGAATGAAATACATTGGAAAATGCAACAACTGTGGTTGAAGAAATTTAACCAAGAGCTCTCAGCTTGCATTTTTGAGGCTGCAAAAAGTGTGATGAACTCACAACAGATGAACAATGTAGCTTCTTCATCTGTTGTTGTTGTTGTTGTTGTTCATGTCCATAGCTAAGGGATGCCCCCTTCTAGCAACCCTGATTTCATGGGATGAACTTGTCATCCATCCCACATTGAAAACCCATGAATGATATTGTATGCAATGTGCATCCATGGAATCTAGATGACTTTTAATGCAAAAAAAAAAGGAAAAAAATAATTGTGAATAACCTACAATTCAATGGATGAAATAAAATCATAGGTTGCATTTATTGGATGAAATTTATTGAATTTCATCCTTAGATTTCATTGAGCTTTCATGGATAGATTTCCATCCTATTAGGTCAAAACCTTCTTTCAATGTTCTCTCAATCATTGGTTCAAAAAGTCAACTTAGGCAATGTGCATTTTGGCAATTTGGCAAGATGGAGTTGGCGAAAACAAAAGTCAACTTGGCAAAATACCAGAGCATTTGGCATACACGCTTGCTTTTTGTCTTTTCGTGATGTCGTCTCGGCGTGCGTGCAAGAGAAACGTGATCGGCGTGTGAGACGAGATCACAATTGCACCCACATCTCATGCACTCGCTTGCTGCGTCACAACCCATTTTCCCAACACTCCTCGCGATTGCTGCGGGCCCCGTCGAACGCTCTATCACTGCAGCTGTGTGCACATGTAACACAGCACTGTGTTGTTCCGGTGATATGTGTGTGTGTGTGTGTGTGTGTGTGAATGAAGCCGTTGTGTCTGATCTAAACTCCGCATTCGATTGTTGATCTGTTGGTTTTGGTTTTTTCCAAATATTGAGATCATATTCAGGTCTGAAGTCATGGGCTTCTTTCGAGACGACCCAATTTGTATACTGCTGCTTTCTTCACTTGCAGCAATTGATCAAGCTGGGCAAATTCTTGATTGCTGAAGTTCAGGAACATTAAATAATTGCATCTTGCAGCTGAAGTTCAGGATCAACTTGCATCTTGCGTGTTCTTGTTGAGACTGTGAAGAGAGAAACAAAATTTGTGAAGATGAAGCCAACACTAGTCCACAGAGAGTTCTGGTATTGAGAGTGTGGTGCAGAAGTAGAGGGAGAATTCTGTGTGGTCGAGCCCCTCGTGGGTAAGGTAAGAGCATTGTAATAGCACCCTGGAGATGCAATACTCTTAACACCATATTATAAGTCTGCAGAAACATGAAACCCTAAACCCTAAGCTGTGTTGTGATTGTATATTGTCCTGTTGGGTTTTTTGTTTGTCTAGAAAGCAAGAGCTAGAAGGTGGGTGAAAGAAAAAGAGAAGACCCTGGGGAAAAAGAGAGGAGCTCAGAATTATGGCACGGACCAAGGCGTCATGGCCTTTCTTTCTCATGGTGGCATTCACGCTCTTCATCTTAACCTACCACACTGTCACCATGTTCATGACTAGCTACCAGATCTCAAGAAGTACCATGCCTGTGTTGCAAGGCGTAATGGACCAACAGGCTGTGGATGATCATGGTAGAAGCTTCTTCTTCAAAGAGCATGATGTCAGGGCCATGATCATGCCAGAGGAGGACCCCCAGAGGAAGACGGTGCTGCCGGCCAAGAGGTTGTTCCATGTAGCAGTGACTGCCAATGAGTCTCCATACACCAGATGGCAATGCCGCATCATGTACTACTGGTATAAGAAGTTCAAGCACGACCCAGTGTCCGAAATGGGTAGCTTCACACGTATTTTGCATTCCAGAAAGCCAGACAATGTAATGGACGAGATTCCAACAGTAATTGTGGACCCTCTGCCTGAAGGACAAGATCAGGTAGACAGAATTATAAAATGCCTGGCAGCTTTAGAACTTTCTTTGTGCTGCACTTGGACCCACTCATCTCATGCAGTTTTTCTGAAGTAATTGACCAGTTTTGAGGAAGGAATCAACGTGGAATTATATGGTGGGCAAATAAAATAGTATGTTTGCTGTGTTGGGTTTGCAGGGATACGTTGTGTTGAACCGACCGTGGGCTTTTGTGCAATGGCTTCTCAAAGCCAACATTGAAGAAGAGTATGTATGTTGCCTTGAGATTTGAATTATGTTGTAAGTGTTTTTTGCAAAGTAACTAGACTCTGCAATCTCATTGCTAACTTTGTGTTGTTTCTAAGTTTGTGCTTGCTGTTGGGGTTCCACTCATGCCACAGTTGGAACTCGCCACTCCACCATGGAGCCAGAAAGAATAAGAATTTTGTGAGTGTTGCAATTGGGGTGTTCGTTACTGCCACTGATATTGGAAGCATGGGTGCTGTGGTGGGATCTGGCATCCAGCTACATCTTGATGGCAGAGCCAGATCATTTGTTCATAAGGCCAATGCCAAATCTAGCTTCTGAAACAATGCCTGTTGCCTTTCCATTCTTCTACATTGCTCCCCAAGAAAATGAAGACATTCTGCGTAAATTCTATCCAAGAGACAAGGGCCAATCACCAATATTGATGCTATAGGCAATTTGTCTGTTGTTATCCAGAAGGTAAATTGCTCAGTTTTTCACCTCCTTGGGACTTTTGTTCCATTTTTTCCGACTCACTGCATTTTTCATTGTGAAACCTGAGCCCCATTTGTGTCAATTGTTCTTATAATCACCGAAAACAGGGACTGTCCTGGAAGTGCTTGACAATCAATTAATAGGATGCACTTGTTAGTTCAAGTGTCAACTTAGTGACCCTTTAGTATACCTTTTGAGAAACCCTAAACCCTAAACCCTAGACTTATGCTTTTCTGTTTACATAATGTGCACAAGAGTTTGATCAAGCCACAAAGGAAGTTCTGTTCAAGAGCAGGTGTAGTAGTGAGATGTCACCCAGAGCTGCATCCTAGCCCATTATGAAAGAGGGCTTTGTGTTTCCAGCAGAATTTTTGCACACATCAAAAGGCCTACCTATTTGACCATATGGGATTCACTGTAAAAGCTACATGGATACTGTGTTTTCTCCCATGCCTTTGATTGTGAAATTGGCAACCAGTGGTGAGCACAATGTTAAGCAGATTAGATGAAGCACTCTGCTCACATGACGTACTCTTTTCAAGCATAAATCAGAAATCTTGCTAAATTTTGTATAGTCTTGCTTCTGTCGTAACTTGTAACTTGTGTGAGATTTTACTGTGGAGCAGGCATATCTGGAGAAAATAGCGCCCACATGGGCAAATGTGTCAATCAACATGAAAAATGATCTGGAGACAGATGCCAAGTTTGGCTGGGTGTTGGAAATGTAAGACCTTGGGATCAAGATGATCTTGTAGATCCTTTCTGTGGGACATTACTGCAGACTCATTATTCTGCCTTTCAGCTACTAATAATTATTGGGTTTGTGCAACATCTTCATGTCAGGGAGGGCAGGTATGGGTATGCCACAGCATCAGCTTTACATGATGTAAAACATATTTTGCTCAAAGACTTCATGCTTCAGGTGCATATTAATCCCATCAATAGTATCCTTGGGTTCCCACAACACTATTGATTCAAGTTTTAACATTCTGACATATCAACTGCAAAAATGGTTTTTCCAATTCTGCCCATGTTTGGTTGCTGTGAGCAAGTTGCATCAATTTGGTGCCAATTTTGAACTATTGTCACAAGTTCTGTTTCTGACTCAACCACAAAAACCAGCCTAAGTTCAGAAATTTGTATGTCTTTTGTGAAACTGTAGCACCACCTTATGGTCCATACAAAGAACTTAAGTAGCAATCAAGGTCTGGGGTGGCAGATTATGTCATTTTCTTGACCACATTAAATGATGTAATCTTTTGGTGATCATACACTTGTAATAGTGACCAAACTGTATATGTTGGACATGAATTTCATTATCAGCTACAAACTTATTCTTTGTCATGAGCCATGACGTTCCTGCAATTTATTCTTGCAGCCTCCATGGGATACTGAAATAGAAGACAAGTACATCATCCATTATAAGTATGGATGTGATAATGACAAGAAGGTGACCAAGGGTTCTTCTGACTTCACTTCTGTCCAGCTTGATCATCTATGGTCTAAGTTCACTTATGTCTTGTCTCTGTTTTGCCAAAGTTTGCTGGTACATGGGTGACATAGCTTCATGCTGAGCCTTTTGTAAAACACCAAACAGCTCAAGTATTAGTAGTGTGCTGCATTTTTTTTACAGGGCAAGTTAACGGATGGAAAAACTGGAGAATGGCACTTTGATAAGCGTTCCTTCACATTGGGTGCACCTCCCAGAAATTTACCCATGCCGCCCCCAGGTGTGCCTGAGACAGTGGTAAGTAAGTAGTGTTGTATTTTTGTCACACATGTAACTGGCAGAATTGGAGGATATCTATCTGTACTGCACACTTGGGTAGTGTAAATGCTGGGATATAGGACTAGAGACTGAAAGAGTCTAGCTGTGACTGATGACTCTTCTGGTGTCTTCTGTGGGCAGAAGTTGGGTGGTGCCAATGTTTGTTACATTTGACAAAATGGAAGGTTGTGACTGTAGGTGACACTGGTGAGGATGGTGAATGAGGCTACTGCCAATATCATAAACTGGAAAGAAGGTGAATAGGAAAAGACCCAGTTGGATTAAGTAGAGGTGGTCTTCAGGTATGTCAGATGAATTCCTTCTTTGCACTCCTTGCAAGATCATCATTGTAACACTGCACACTCATTTAACTTACTCTACAGCATGTTTGTACAACTTGAGCTGCTTGCACCTGGTCATTGTCGGATTGCTTCTTTCATCCATAGAATTTTTGACTAAAGAGATTACAAAGAATGTTAGAATTTTTCTGTCATTGTCTAAAGGAAAGTTTTCTTTTGAGTTTCTTGCCAAGTATATAGGACCAAGAATTCGGTTCACATGCTCATCAATTTAACTGAGCTTCTTCCTTTTGAGTTGGGTTTTCAAGTCGGCCATACTTTTGCAGCTTATAAATGTCTTGAGTCTGTCCTAAAGCATTGTTTTGTGTAATCCCAATTTTATAAATCTCAGTTTTTCAATCCTTGTTTCCTCTCTCACATGGACAAATGGATTACATAGGTCACGCTTCCCTTTGGTCATGGACTGTTTCCTTCCATCCTTCAAAGATTTGGTCTTGAGCCTCCTCCCCTAGTAGCTTGGAAGCATGTGAAGTTGTTAGGTCAGCTTTCTTCAACTATAGACAACATTTGCTAGGACTGGAGCCTTTTGGAAGTCCTGAGGATTCTGTGTATGATAATGCCCAAGGACAGTTGTTCCCAAAGTAATGGCCCCCAGAGGTGACAGCTGAAGGAGGAACCCACACCGGGGATGCCCCCCATCTGAGAATGTTATCCCACATAATAAACTGGCAGAAAAACTGAGGCAATATACACTTCATTCTTCAAAATGCCCTACATTTCTAGGAGACAATATTGCTGTAAATAACGTGCCCCCTCCTAACTCTTAAAAATATCTCGCCCTTGATTTCTTTTCTCGTGTTAATTCCCAAAGACCTTAAAAAGTTTTCAGAGCTGTTTTCTTTTATTTACATCATGGTTCAGTTCACCTCATGGATAAATGTAGTAATGATTTTGTGTGTGTTTTTAAAGAAGCATTATGTTGCTTTGGTTTTCAGTGAGATCAATTCTCTTGAAAACACATATGTGAAGTCTAGTTTGGTTTTCTTCTGTTCAAGGCTTTGTTGAGAAAGGCAGCATCATTGCTGAGTTTGTCTGTCACTAGCTAGTCTTGTGACAGAAACTCAGCATATTGGTCACTGTTTGACATTAACCTCCACCCATTACAAAGAGCTTGCTGAAGTCAGTGAGAAAAGTGATGAATACCATTCATGTTGCTGTTGAAGGTCCCTCAACAAATAACATGCGTATGCCTGCCATTGTCATTCAAACTGCTCCTCAGTCGTATTTGTTTGGTCCTTTTTTCTCATCTCTTTGAAATTGCTTTCAGGTTTTAAAATAATAATAGTATGGTCATCTTTTTCTCGTCTCTTAAGGGTTGGGTTTCTCTCTTTTTCATGCTTGCTGATTTGGTTGCGCTTATGCTGTTACATATGAAATATTCATAACCTTATTGTTTGGGTCATCTCTCGAGTCTTTTCAAGTTGACATAAATTGTAAGTAGGGAGAAAATTCTCACATGTTATGAAGATATGGACCAGGTAACCTGCAAGAGAACACCAGCTACTGGATACAGTCAAGGTGTGGGAGTGCTGAGACTATATCCAGTTGCCGGTGACCTTGAGCTGATTACAGGATATGATCAACAGGGAAGGCAAATTCAAGCTAACATATAATGAAGCATTACTTCTCATAATCAGCCCTCATCACAGACTGAAAGTGCTCTTCATGGATGGAAAGTAGATTACTTCATCGACGTTCAAGAAGGTTGTATGTTTTGAGAAATAGTGCTTGACTCAAGGACAAATCAGAAGACGACAGGTCTGCAAGACTTGCTGCTGCTCCCTGTTTCTGATTGGCCAATCATAATGATTCGTCCAGGTAGTTTGCTATTGCAGTTTTAGTTTTATGGGTAGGGTTGGAAAAAAGTAAATAACTAAAAGTTTACATGGAAATGATCCAATGCTTTACCATGAAAGCCAACCCACCCACCACTTCAAACCTCACCATTTACTGTAATCACATGGTTGGAGAGTGTTTTCATGTCTTTGTAACTTTTTGCAACAGAAATCCACATTAAAGTTGCAAAGCACTATGTAGCTGGCTGAACAGAAACACAGTTCCACTACAACAAAACTTATTGCCAGTATGAAGAGTTGTAATTGGCACTTTGTTTTTGGTTTGGTCTGCTCTGTTCTGCTCTGCTCTGCTCTGCAAGTTTCCCTTGACCAGCTATTGCCAGCACAAAACACTATGTGACTGGCACTTGTGAGTTTGGTGGGGTGCCCATTATTTCAGTATAGTAGTAGTGGGCAACCACACTAGGATGGTGCAAAAGGAGACCAACCAGTTCTTCACATGTGAACCCCACATATTTGCGTGGCTGTCAGCCAAAAATTGGGCAAATAGTGGGTGGGCAACTACTCACCCTAAATAGACTTGGGTTGCATCATATGACATAATAACAAATTGTCACACAATCTTGAGACATTGCCATAGAGATGTTGCTTGTGAATATCAAAGTTATCAGAAATTGAAGATGTAATTTAAATCATGCTTTGGACTAGCCACAATATTGCATGTATAGTTAACAAGTTATACTAGTGATTAGATATCATTAGTGAAGCAAATAAGGAGATGAAATTTTGATCATCATGAGGGTGATGAATCTTTTGGACCACGCGCCTACATAGGAACCTTCATCAATGAGAAAAATGCACAAACTTGTCATGAGTGAAGAATCCGTTTGTATTGAGGATTGGGTTTCTATGTAAATTGTTGGACATGAAAACTCATGTTGGAGATGACAACCAAGATTTTTGCAAGTAAATACTATCACTACTCATTTTTCATAGGTGCCTGACATACCAAGCTATGGATTCCTTAAGAACAATTTACCCATCCCATGATGGTTGCTTTTGTTAGGTTGATTTGCATAGGAAAAAGTGAATCTTTTCCATTCATTCTAATGCTTTGACACATGTGAGTGTTTCATTTTTCAAAATGCTCTGCATTTTTTAAAAATTAAATTTCCCATGCTACCCAACATGGAAAAAAGTATCATAGAAAAAAAGTAAAAAATAAATAGTCCATCATTTGTTTATGGCATGTAATGCCCTTACCCATGGGCATTACCGAAACTAGGCCTGCCTTGGCTTTGCCTCATGCAAGACCTTATTCTGATAATGCTCATGGCCTTGAGCATTATTACCCTACAGATTCAACACATTTGAAACATCCCTTGTGTTCCACCTTTAGTCCCCCACTATGAGATGGATGAAAGTAGTCCATGTTATATTGCAAACCAATGGATAGCCCTTGAACTAAAATATTTGAACTCATTTGCATTGGACTATTCACATTAAAATTAAATTAGCAAAAAACTTAATTGGTTAGATTTCAAAAGGACTAATAATTTTTTTGACAATAAGAATGATGGAGTGGATCTCCAATCTAGAAACATGAAAAATATTTCTAAACATGTCAAAAATATATCAAACTTTTTTTTCACCAACATCATTCATATAAAAGCTTGAACAAATTGTCAAAAAAAGAATGCTATATTCAAAAAATCTCAATAACAACATCCATTGAAAATATTTAAAAACAATAGTTGGTTGGGATGCCCGTGATTTTCATGGGTGGGATGACAAAAAGAAAATTTGGAACAATAAGGCAATTAATTTACCAACTATGATTTAGCAACCCATAAAAATGTCGTTCCATTTTCTGTATTCATTGTGATTATTTAAAAGTTTTGGCAAATTAAGGTATGGCTTGGTGGATTTCATATTTTGTTTCAAATATTAATTTGTTCCATGTCAAGTAGTTCCTACAAAACAAACAATATTTGTAGGATTTACCATGTTGAAATATGGTTTGATTTGAACAAAGTTTTGGTTTTTCCTTTTTATTGTCCCAAGCTAATGGACGCGCACGTGTAAATTTTGGGTGCACCGATGCAATTGATGGGTTGTTTTGAAATCTACCCATCTACTTCTTGGGTTTCTTCTCAAAATATGAATTTTGGGTAACAAATTTAATCATGCCTCTATATCATTTTATTTTTTGGGGTTGTCACTTGCCTTTTTATATCACAAGGTTTCATATCATTATAAAATGGAAAAAAAAAACAACTCAAATGACTAATTTTTTAAATGAATTATTTTTTTATAAACATACAGATAATTAGCTTCAATTGCTTTAAATCTTAGTAAAATGAGATTTTTAAGAAAATGATTTGATAGATTATGCAAGAATTGATTGAAATAAAACATGTCAATTTTTAAATAAATTAAAATTTTAATATAAAATTCGTTTTGAAATATGAATTAAAAAAATTAATTTGATGTTATTTTAAAAACTTCAATAAGGCTTGGATGAAGATTTATAATAAAAATCATAATGAAATCAAGTTTTAACTAATTAATTTGTTTGTACTGTTGTTGCCGTTTCTGTTATAAATTTTTATTATTGCCTTAAGATAGTAGACATGCATGTATGATTTTAGGTTTTACCAAGCATTAAAAACTCCCAAAATAAAATAGTATAATAACTTCCCCTTCTGCCCATTGCCTATATTTATAAGTTCAATTTTGGGCAAAGCTTGTGGGATAAAGTGTGGTTTGAGTGCATACTACATTACCAGGCAAAGGAAAGAAAACAAAAGATAAGGTTGTGTCATCACCCTTTTGTTGGCTCAAAGAGATTGTAATTGGTGCAAGATCTTGAGCATACAATTTTGGCTCTCAAGTGACATCTGGACTACTAACTGTAGTACCTTGGCAACTTGGACACACATCCATCCAATAATTAATTTCATTCCCACAAATAAAATATTCTTGAAGATTCAATAATTTCCTTCACAAAATTTTTGCTAATAAAAGAAACAATGTCCGAAAATTTCAACATTTTAAAAATTAATATAATTAGTGTTAAAGCTGGCAAGGTAGTAGGGTATGTATGTATGTATGTATGTGTGCAAATGATGCATCTGAAAAAAACTATCAAGCATACCAGCTTCATTATTTAACATAATGTCAAATTACAAAAATTGTTATTTTTACTGCTGAATGTAAATGAAAAAAGTTAATTAAATAATTAATTAATTATTAGGCACCTTGCTGCTGAACCAGGTTAGGCACCAGAGTATGATCCAAATGTCACCACCTCTCTAGCTTCTTGCCCACCCTTTGGTCCCATTGAGATGCCCTGGATGAAATGTCTCCCCCACCATTTTTTGTCTTTTGCTGCAGGGAAGATTTCCTTTTATGTGGCACCTAACCTTACACATCAAAGCTTGTTGTATTCCATCACAAGTTACATGTGAGGCCAAAAAGGCGAATATGATGACCTTTGGCCCCATTTTTCCCCATGTGTTACTTATGTGGGGCAATAGTGTGCGGACATACATAGTGGGGTAACTCCTCCTAAGAGCATCTCCACCAGTGCTCAGTATGTCACTCTGGATAATAAAATTAAAATGTCTACGTTTAGCTGTTTGTTTTTTGGCAACCCCACCAATAAAAGTGTATCTGGAACTGCATATATGGTGGGGACTCCTAAATAGCAAACCACCTGAACCAATTCTTATGATCGACAATCATAAATACTGAGCTGCAGGTAGGTCCGATTTATTACGCACTTTTTTGGAGGTGCACAACTGTGTTGCACCTTGTACCAGCCACGGGCAAGCTCCACAAATGTGGTGCAGGAAAACCAATTTCCTGAGCTAAACCGGCACATTTTGACGTTTTCGCAATAAATTTTACTGTATGGTGTCACATACTGAGCACCGTTGGAGATGCTCTAAGAACATTTTTGTATTTGAGTTTCGCAATACTCTATAAATCTCTAGGTTGGGGGCATTCACAAAATAAAAAGCCTAGGAGAGTCGGTACACACGAGTGTAGCCCCACATACAAGAGTGCTCCCCACCTTTGGGAATTTACCCATTCTATAAGCTTATCACGAACCTAAACACATGTAAACCATGAGTTGTTGGAAGTGGTTCTTCCTCTTTAAGAATCTTATGCTCACTTCTAAGCATAAGATCCCTCCCACTCTTATATATAATGAATGTAATGTGCCCTCGAAATATAGTAGGAAATTGATTTAGAGTAGTTGAATAGAGTTTATTCAAATCGAACACATTAAGCAAAGCTTTTCAAGGATGGCAATTGTTGAGCAAAATGTTTTCATACAAACCCTCTTTTGATTAATTCCAACCCTCCTTTGAAATTGTTGGGTTATAGAAGGTGAGGATTTTGTAAACAGGGTGCACTAAATTGAGCTTGCCTCTAGATTTGGCTTTGTAAGTAATTTAGAAGCTCTACATTAACTCTTTGGACTTTGTTATTAACTTGGAAGCTCCAAGCATTGATCTCTTTGCAATCTAAATTTAACACGGAACCTCTAATAATCTGCCTTCAAGTATGTACTCAATTTCAAACTTATGCATTAACCTCTTTGGAGTTTGGATTCAACTTGGAACCTCTATTGAAATTCTTTGGGGTATGTAATTAATTTCAAAAAAATTATTAGCCTCTTTAGGTTTTCGATTTAATTTCTAAGCTCTAAGTAAGTTCTTTGGGGGTGTATACTTAACTTTAAAAGTCTACATATCCTCTATAGGGTATATACTTAACTTGAAAATTTTGCATTAGCATCTTTGGGGTCTAGATTTAACTTAGAATCTTTAATGAAACTCTTTGGCATCTATACTTAATTCGAGTGTATAGTTAACTTGGAAACTTTGCATTGCCTTCTTTGGGTTCTAGATTTAATTTGTAAGCTTTAATGAAAATCTTTGTGGTTTGTACTAAATTTGGGAATTTTACATATTCTCTTACAGGTTTGGACTTAACTTGAAACTTATAATCAACCCTCTTTAATGTGTATACAAGTTTTGGCCAATTTTGGATTTCCAATCAAGTCTAGGTCCAAATTTTGTATTAGGTGTAAGAATTGGACCCAATGGGTCTACATGGACTTGAACCCAACCTTAGAATCAACCCAACCCGTTTTAACGGGTTTTTTTTATAAGTTTTTTTAATTCTTAGGGTTAGTTAGGCGCTAGGGTTTTAAAATTTAGAAAAATTAGAAAAATTAGGAAAAATCTAGAAAAATCCCCAGATTTTTTATACGTGGTTCAAGTAGGTAGCAAAAAGATAATGGATGTTCAATTTTTTCCTTTCATATTTCATTAATAACCAAATTTGGCTAAATTGGCTTATAGATGTTGGACACCTCAACTTCATCACAAAATTGAGGGATGGCAAAAAAACTAGTCTTAATTGATTTTCTTTAAACTCCGACAATTGTGGTTCATATGCAAATCAATATGTACATTCATGCCCTAAACCTCGTGGTCACTTGCACACAAGGTTGATAAACCGATGCCATTTATTTGAATTGAAACCCTAGTTGGTTTTTCTTTCAAAATTTGGAAATAAGTTTCCACCTTTGGTCCCAAAAATGTTAAGTTGATTGTGCAAATTATCCAATTAGTCATTTGAAGAGGATTTGATTTGATGTGGGTAACTTACATATCGAAAACAGTTGGATCAAAGAACCGTCAGTTATAGGTGTTTCAAACTCCTCCCCCCTTCAAAAGAACCGCCAGTTCTCATGAAAGAACCGCTGGTTCTTTCTTGGAAAAAACAATTAAGTCACCATATTTTATGGAATTTTTTTGTCTAAAGTCCCCACGGTTTATAAAGTACATTCCTAGAGATCGCCAAAACAAGAAGGGTTCAAAACTTTGTTTTGGCCCATTCCTCTTCCGGATGATCGTTATAAGTCCACCCCCCACACAATTAAAATTTAAAAATTTTAAATTAAAAAAAATTAAAAACCCTAATCACATAATAGCAAGGAACTCGTAAACATCTTTTTCATGTCATGAGCTTCAGGAATTTTATATTATTATTGTGAAGTTTAAATGTGGAAAATTTAGTGTGCATTTCATGGGATCGATTTCATGGGTCAAGTGGTTCAAACAATCACAATTGGTGAGATGAAAGTTTTCATTTTTGGATGAAATTTCACCAAAAACCAACCAAAAGAAAAGGTGGGAATGACCTCTACAAATGAACAAAAAAATTAAAAATGTGTTGTTTTTGACAAATTGAATTTTTGAAAAAGTGTTGTTGCTAGTTTGCTCACTTTGACAATGGCAAGTGTCACAAAAGGAGAGAAAACCTAAAGTGTCAACTTGTCGAATGTCTATGAATGTAAAGGGGAGGTTGTGTGAAGTAATCACGAATGTAAAGGAGTCATTTGCCTAAAAGGTGATGTCCATGGCTATTTGGTCACTCCATTTTGATGTGATCATAGCCATTGGTTTTGCTAAAAAGTGTAACATCTTGCGGGTGGAGTTTGTCAAGACACACATTTGATAAAGGAATGTTCACCACTTCAAACTATTTGGGCCCATTCATGATTGAGGTTTCCAAAAAAAAAGCAAAAAAGAACTCCAAGATTTTTTAGGGTTAGTTTTTACAAATAGCATTTATATGGAACAAATTTGAGTGAGAAAAATTAAATAGTTCAATTTATAAAATAATTCGTGTGGTGGTGGTGATTTTTCACATATGTACAAAATTGTGCATCAATCTTTTGATTTACAAGTAAATGTAAAAAACGTCAAAATGAACTTCTATGAATCAAACATGTTTTGTTTCACATGTAATTTGCACCTTGAACTAGAAAGTTTGAACCTAATGAATATAAACAACTAGTCACATGGTTGAAAAATGATTTTTTTTCGATTTTTTTTCCCTTATGACCTTTTGGTTCAAAATTTCAAGCTAATGATTTGGTTTTTATCAAGTTCACCCAATGAACATGTACTTGCATAGGGGTGCAGTTTGCAAACATGTACCAAAGTGGCTAAAACCATTGTTTAATTTTGTGTATTTAAACACTTTAGAGAAAATACAAATAGAATTTTTTTTATACAATGTTATTTTCAATATATTGATACACATATTTTGAAAAATTGAAGTCAATCTAATGAATAAAAAAATACCCAAATGCATTTTTAAAGCAATGGTAACCATTTTTTTACAACATCAAAAATTCATATTTAGTTATTTTTAGAAAATTTTAATACATTTTCATTTTTTTGATTGCCAGAAAGCTTTGAGCAAACGAGAATGAGAGACAAGAGAGAGAGAGAGAGAAGAGAAAGAGGGGAGTGGGGGACAAGAGCTAGGTACCTAGCTAAGACCTATAGCTAGGCCTATTCAAAAGTTGTTATTTTAGGGTACCTAGTCTTTTTATGTTCACCTTATTCCAGATCGTCTTGTTTTCTTTTTTCAAGATAATATAAACCTTAACATAATAATACAAATAACACTTTAAAGATTTTTAAAAAGGTGTCAAGAATTCTTTAAGAAAATAATGACCTAAAGGGGTGGGTGTGGTTCATGATTGAATGTTTACATCCATAGAAGGAAACATGTTTTTTTGTTTAAAAAAATACAAATCAATTGCTTGATTTTATAAATTTTAAAAATTATTATTATTATTAATTTAGTTAAGAAAATTTATAGGGTTAGTCTAAGAGATTCAAAAAGATATTAACATAATATCTAAATGTTTTTTAAATATTATTATTAATTTAACAAGACATCATTTTATGTATTGGCATGTAACAATCCACTAAATATCATTTAAATAGAACTAAAATCCAAAGTTGAATTTTGGAGTCCTTTAAAACTTAAATGTTCCTTTTTGGAACCCCAATTGTGAGCTTGTTTACAAATAGTGCACACAAGATTACCTTGTGTGTTATTTTGCATTGTTCAAACTTGTGGTGGGAGTTTTTAAATGATTTGTGAATTGTGTTCAATTTATAGTGAATGCAAGGCTTTTGAATGTTGGTAGTTTGTAGTGTGATCGATTGTTTTTATTGTTTTTATACACTATCATGGGACCTTTAAAAGTTCAAAGTCCAACTCTTTATGCATTTCCTTGTTTTTCTAGTTTTTATTGTCGAGTTTCTTGGCATCTTAGTCTATTTCAAATCAAAATTCCAAATAATGTATCCAAGTTCCTCTTCAATTTGACTTGGGATCTACATTTTTTGTGTTTTTCTTTATGTTGTTTTTGTATGTAGACTTGTTTTCAAGTTCTGAGTTCATTGGGTTGCTCTCTTGCTCAAAATTTAGTGTGTCATGGCCCCACTAAAGCTTCCATTGAACTTTAGGTACAAGGCCCTCTTTGGTTATAGGGTTTTTACTTTTTGCCCTAAATTTTTGCCCTTGAATATTTCCCCCCTAAAGAATTCCATGCATAATCTATTAATCATTACATTACATTGTCAAGCAATATAATTACTACAAATGTTGTAAATTTGGAGTAAGAACATGAATTCCTAAAGTCCTTTGTCAAGAAACGAAAATATGAGCTCTTTGAACAAAAGTTCCAAGGTTTTGGGGGTGGCATGATTGTCGTGGGCAAAGTCTATGATCAACAAAGATGATTTCGTGACATAGTTGATGTGTAAACAATGTTTCAAATTGAGAATAAAGAAAAATTATTGATCCCCAAACTTGATTATTTGTTGAAGCATGCAAGGATGACAAAAACCACTTTTATTATGTCAAGGCTAAAAACTAAAGAGTTCCATTAGAACAATAAGTGTGCACATGTAAAAAACAAAGTTCTATTTACCAAAATCACTCCAATGATTCTATTTTCCAACTTATCAATCAAGATTTGGTGTCCAATTTAGAATAATTCTTTTTCAATTTATTGTCATTTTATACTTGCTAGCCCAATGTGATTGACCCATGATGAATTTTGAAAATATGATGTTTCTTCTTGATTTATTAAACATCAAGCACTACCCAAAGAATCATTGGTGTGTTGATAATGTAAGTTGGGGTATGGTTGAAGCTCTCCATACCATCTTCATGCAAGCTACCAAGCTTGCATTAGATAAAGCTAATGCATTTGTTTTGTTTTGTGATGAGGTCATTTTAGTTCAAAACACATTTTTGTTGTCAATTTATGTGCATTCACTATTCAAAATTAAACATTTAGCTCCCCAAGTTGATATCCCTAGATGTGTAATGGATGGATCTAATGAAATTGACTTGATTATAATTAGTATGCAAGTTGTAATTATTATCAATGGAGGTATTTTCAACTGGGTGCGAGTAAGGTAAAGTAGATTGCACAATACTTTGTGTCAAAAAAAATAGAAATAACCATGAACTTTTTTTAATGTATTGGAAGTATAATTTTTTTGGGTACAATAATTAATATGATAATCTTTCATTTTACATTTAAAATGTTGGAAAACTCCATCTCGAAAATAGAATTAAGTAGAATTGTAAAAATGCTTATACTTGCACAAGATGTTAAACTTTACAAAATGGGTACTTGTAGATGAAATATTGATTTTTTAAGAATTTCAAATTAGTGGGGCCCTAGAAGATATTTATGTATTGTCAAATTATGCATGTTATAATTATAATATATCAAATTTTAAATTGACCCAATTAATTTCAAACATACTTTCAACCTATTTTAATGATATCAAAGTTGTTCAAACTTTGTATCCAACTTCCTATAAACTAAATGCAATAACTTGTGTTCTCATATTTCTACTTCAAACTACTTTGAATCTATTTTCTTGTGTCCATATCAAAAATTATTTCATTCTTAAATTGGATTTTTGGCAGCTTATTTTTTTTTGGTCTACTTTACTTTGCCAATACCCAAATTTGATGTCATTTTGTGTTGATGGGGTTAATGTATTTCAAGGTTGCTTTTGTCACGAGCATAAAAACTACCAACATAGATGACAAAAGGACATGTTTAAGTTTAAATCCAAAACATGAAACAAATGGACTAATACAAAAACACAAAAGCTAAAACAAATAACATGAAATGTGCAAGACCAAAATATAAACAAATTTTTATTGCAATGAAATAAACAAATGTAAACACAAAAAGAACATAACAAAGCTATAAAATAAGATCATACCTTAAATTAGTGTTGAATAGATTAAAAGTAATGGGGGGGTCCTACCTCTATTTATACCCCTTTGCTAACTTAATTCAAGGAAGCTTCCATGTGCCCATTGACTAAGGAAGCTTCTTAAAAAACTTCTTAACTCCAAATGAACTATGAATTAATCAAGCTTTATTTAAGAATAAACTAAGAATTAACTAAAAGTGAATTAATAATTAATTATGATTTAATTATGAGTTAACTGAAATTGAACTAAAAATAAATTACAAATTAATTAAAAGTAACTATGAGTTAATTAAAAGTGAACTCAAAGTTAATTAAAAATGAATTGAAAGTTAATTGGAAATGAGTTCAAAGTTAACTATGAATCATGGATGAACATCCATATGAATGAACTCCATTCATTATGTGAAAATGGTGGATGTGACAACTTCATGGTGTTATTGTTGAGATTTCATCTCAACTTGCTCCATTCACAATTATTGTTCATTACATGGCACTTTGAAAAAATCTAGTTACCTAGACCCTCTTTGCATTACATGTGGTCAATCACCTTGAAATAATCATGCAATTTTTTTATAAATATTTTTATGGCTTTCCAAAAATATTTGAAATTGGTTAAACTTGGGGAAGTCATGGAAATAAAAAATTTGAAGATCTTGAACAATGTCAACATTTGTTGGATTTCTGTGTTGAATTCATTCATATAGGTGATGTAAAAGTATCATACATTATCATTGAAAATGTCATCAAACAACCTTACAATCTAGGTTACTATTTTCAACTTGGAATATATACTTGATGTCGACATTCTCCTAAGCCTTGTTTACATGTCCTTTTAAACACAATGAAAAACTTGATTAAACTTGAATGAACTTGGGATGTTTCTATCATTGATTTGGTGCAAGAAATCAAATTGACCCATGCATAATTACATGAAATGTTTCTAGGTCCTTTTATTCCTTTCATATCTAATTCATTCTTATCTTTCAAATTTCATGCAAGTTTGCATGAGACAATTTTGATGTGATGGATTACAAATCTCAATAGTGAAATTGATCAGCATTTGAATGCCAAACAAATCAAATCGGGCAAAAGGTTAATATCCTAAATTGAAGATGAAATGTTAAATGACTATAAGCATTTAAAACCAAGTTGTGGAAGATGTCAAGATTTAATGTTCAAAGGCAACCTCAAAATTAGTGGTTAAGTTGCACATGCAATTTACACAACATGGGGTGATTGAGTTTTAAGGTATCATGTATTTTCAAATTACTACTTGTTTGAAGAACATGATGAATCAATCAACACCCATTCAAAGGGTGGGAAGGTTTTATTTTGTACCTCAAAGAAGATGGGGTTGTTAAACAAATGGTTTTTAAGGTGTTGTGTGCATTTATTCTAAATGTGTAAACATCCATGTTTAAGATGACAATGATAAGTAACATGAAAGTTGCCTTGGGACCTTTTAATATTATCAATCCTTTGATCAAAATGTGAAAAATCGTCACTAATGTTACCATCCTATTTTGTAATGTTATGGAATATGTGAAACTAGTAAAAATTGTCATGATTCAAATGTTGAGTTCAATGGAGGCATTACAAGGAATTTGCATATTAACGACTAGTTTTTCCAACTATTTTTCAGTCATAAATGCCACATAGAATTTCAATCGCAAAAAAAAAGAAAAAGTGGGACCATGCGGCAATGGAAATCGCACAAAGATGTAACTTACATCATCATTTCATCCATCCAAACTAGTCTATGTGGCATTATTGTTTTGCAATTGTTTTTATGACTACGCAATGTAGTTGCAATATTTATATAAATATTTATTATTCAAATATTAAAAATAAAATTACTTATAATTTCATTAATTTCAACTTATAAGTTGTTGACACATGTCATTATTTAAGCTTGGTTAAAAGATTAATTTAAAGTTATTAAGTAGGGCACCTAATCTACTTAGTATGTTATGTAGGTAAGGAATATTTGGTCAACTTACCACCATTCACCATAACCCATGTGTCATTTATGAGAATTGATCCTTAAATTCCAAGGATGGAAATCAACTTCTATACCACCAAGCCACCCCATTTTTTGTGACAATATAGTAATGTGCATTCTATTTACCTTACTTGATTTAAACCATTACACAAAACATTATTTTTGATATTTGATATCTTCTTGATATTTTGTCCAAACGATAAGATTTAAAGGTTATTCTTAAATTTTTTCAATAATGTACACAACTATACATATATTTCAAAAAGGTAACCTAAATTGAAAAGAAATGTACTTGAATTTCGTTATTGAATACCATTTCAGTGACCATTCCTTGGGAAAAAAATTCTAGCACATGATTTATCGATGGAAAAAAACTTTGTGGATGGTATAATAACAAATAAAATTATATATTTAATTTATTAAACCTTCATTTTATTTTAAAAACTCTATTATACCATTTTTCTTTTGAATATCATAATTTTAACAATAGAATTTAATTAAGATGTGTGATATGTAATTTATTCACATATAATGTTTATGAATGGATATAAATAGATTATAAATAAATATAATAGAAAATCTTATATTAACCATGTTATTTTTTATTTAAAAAATTAGTTTAAAAACTCGATTCTAATTTTTAAATATTAATTAATTCCCTAATTCATTGATTTTTATGGAACTATAATTCTATTTCTTTTACACTTATAATATATTAAATTTTACTTTAAATTATGATAAAAAAATTTATGTACAAATGAATTATATATTTTTCACATTTCAAACTTCTATGGGTGTAAATGGAGTAACACGACCCACACCCACCTCCTTTTTGACTACTTTAATGATTGATATTGCGGAAATATTGATGGAATATTCTTGGAAAAATCTTTGAAAAAATGTTTAATTTTTTTTAAAAAATTCGTACCATTTTGTTAAGGTTTATGTTAAAAATTTGGCAAAAAATGTCATGTTCAAAAAAAGAAAAAATCCATTTATAAGTTCTTTTATTTTTTAAAAACAAGCATTACAATGTGTAATGAATGCTTTTTTATTAATTTTTTATTCATTGGATTAATTTTAAATGAATTCACATGTTCCTATGATATATTCGAAATAAAATTGTATAAACAAATATTACAATTGTTATGTTACATGTTATTGTGACTGCAACCCTATTTGAATTTTGATTTTAAAAGTTAGATTGTATACATGTTTTTTTAATATATCATATTTGTACCCGAAAAAATAAATTTAGATATAAAATATAACTTAGTCACAAATAATGTTTATAAATGGATCATAAATTGACCCTATTACTTAGTTAGCCTATTCAATAAATAAATTACATTGCCTACCTAATTAAATAATTAATTTTAAAAAATCACCTATCAACATGACAAAAGACCTACTATTTAACCAACATACATATGACCTACTAGCTACTTACTAGCTACTACCTACCCTAATAGCTATATTAATTACATAGTTTATTTAATTAAATGGTTAATTTATACAAAAAAATTATCTCATATTAATTACCCCTACTATCTATTATTTAACTCATGGACATATTTCCTACTACATATCTTACTTAATTACTACCCACTATATAGTTTAATTTCTAAATAAATAAATTGCATAGCCAGCCTAATTAATTAAACATAACACTATTGCATTCAACACAATAAAATACATACTAATAAAAACTACTCAATACAATACTACCTATTACCTAGCCTACCTAATTAACTAACTAATTAAAAAACATTATGATATATCAACATGATAAAAATCAATGTTGGAACTTCTAAATAATGGTCCATATTTGCCATCGGCATGGGTCTTCTGAAGCTTCACAAACCTACCAAACCCTACTACACATTTAATGGTTTGTTCATTTAGGAAGGCTAAGGAAAAAATTTAACCAAATCCAACAATTTCATTGGCCAACTCATTTTTGTTGCATTTAATTACATGTACATTTGTGATTAGAATTTATAGTCACAATTGAGGTTGAATAAGACGTCACATGGTGTTTAATGGCCTATGAATCACATCCCAAGTTGCAAAAACAACTACATTTTCATCTATTTTGAGATGCCATTAAAAGTAAATGATATAAATCCATTTCTCATTTTCACTTTCATCCAAATTGATATTAGTTGCAAGTCATAGTTGCATATGCAGCTACAATCCACTTTTAAATTGTTTTTATGCTTACAAGTTGTTTTATATCATGGTGCCACAAAGGATAGTCACATCAATAATTGAAAAAATGGTTGATTTGGACATAAGTCACAAATGTGTAAATTGGAATTGACAAAATTCCTTGTAGTGAGCATGAATGAGTATTTATTAACTTAAATTTCATCAAGTCTACAATCTATAACCAATTGATTAAGAACATTTGCTTTGTGTGTTTGCATGTTTTTTAATGGAAATTTTTCTTTATTATAAACTCTAGGGGATTTTGTGCGAGTTTTGCAATTAGAGAAGCATCAATGTGCTTTCAATGGTTAAAGGCTCTTTAATTGTAAGTTACCCAATGCTAAGTGTTTTGTGTAGTTTGGTTTTTGTTGTTTTTTTTTGTTTTCATTGTTTATACATGTTGGTCATTTTATATTTTTTTGTCACTGTATTTGTAGGGAACACAATTTTCATCAAGTTATTGGCCCTTTTTTAACATGATCTCCACCATTTAATACAACCATTTTCTTCGTTATATATGTTTTCTTTTGTTTTAAAAACATTGTTAATTAACAATTCGCATGAACTAGTATGATGCAATGGCGAAAGTCTTTGAGAATTAAGATTTGATTTCCCCCATAACGTGATTAGGTGAAATTTTTTAGCAATATGCCATCTAAGCTATAACTAGATTTTCATTGCTTGTGATAAGTTTTTCATCAACCATAAGAAATGGTTGCCAAAGTTTTCTATTGTCACCCCTAATATGTTGCTAACAAAATTCATGAAAATGAAATCCTATTTCACCAAATTTTAATCATAAAAAAAAATGATTGCATTATTTTCTCTCACAACTCTAGTATTTTTGCAAAATGTGCAATTCTTTCTTTCCTAAATAAGGTTTTGTTTTTCAAATTTCTCAAGTAGGTCCACTAGTGAAGATCCCTAACATTAATTAGCATTAAATGGTGATTGTCCTAGATGGTTCATAGCATTTTTACAAAACTATGCCTCCAAGTGATGACCTAAGGAATGCTTAGGTCTAGATGTGGCTAATTTACTTATTTTTATTTTTTTAAAAACAAAAAAAACCCCGAAAATTATTTTTTTTTCATTTTCTGAGAAAAGAATCGATAATTTGCAAAGTCCATTTCAAATTAAACATTGTTCCTAAGGTGGGAAAGTGTGCAACTTTTTTCAAAAATAAAAAAACAAGATCCCTAATCACAATGAGGACCAAAAGCTCTTTGGTGCAAAATTTTGCCAAAACGAGAAAAAATAATAAAAAAAAATTCTATCAAGATTTTTTCTTTTTTTTTTTCTAAAACACAATCAACAAAGTTTGAATTTTTGGGGGAGTCATGATTGGACTTTGATCTTAGTTTGGTAGCATAATTTTTAAACTAATTTTTTAAACATTTAGAGAGGTTCAAAAAACCTATGGCCATCTAATGCTAAAATCACCCTTGGGATGCTAGTCAATAACACAACATAAAAAATATTGAAAAGTAATCACTAATGAGGACTCCTAAAGAGACCTATTGCAATCCCTAAAAACCCATATGTAGAACTTATTTTGCAAAATATATGTAAAACCCTCCATCATTTTTTTTTTAAAAAAAAAATTCTCAAAATACTCATTGGGTATCATAAGAAAATGGGGTTGTTTTTTAAAAATGAAATCCTACCTAGGGTTTTACAAGACAATTTTTATTTAATAATTGGATTTACAATCCATAATTTGCATAATTGTAATAATAACTCAAATGGTTGGTTGGAATGAGAGTTTATGAGCTCTTTTTTTTTAATAATAATATTATTATTTATTTAAAAAAATAATATTGTGGCAAAATTTGGCTGATTTGCACCCCCCAAAAAAGAAAGTCCTGACAACATTAACAAATGATTTTATTTTTTTAATGACCTAAATTTGCCAGATTTCATATTTAATTTTTTTATTAATTATCTTCACTCTGATGACATAGAAAAACTGGAAGGAAAAAAATAAAAAAATAAAAAATAAATAAATACTAATAATAAATAAATAAATAAATAAAAACTCGATGTTCTGAATCATTTTGAGAAATATCAATAAATGTTTCTCTTTTTTCCGGTAGGTAGTGTATCCTTTAACTCAATATCAAGGCTCACTAACTAACTAGGGTTGGAAATAGACTTGTGTACATAAAATAAGACAAATTCCGAAATTCCCAAAAACAGTCCGGACAGAAGAGGACGGCCAAGGGAATTAGCGGATCCAGTACGATTACGGGGTGGAATCAACCGGAACTGCAGGCGCCGCTGCGGCCCGGGAGCGTGGAATCGGCAGCAATCCTGTGGCGGCCATGGGGTTACGCCAAATCAGGGTCTTTTTTTCAACACAATTTTTTGTTAATGTGGCGATCATCCAAAAGAAGAAGATATAGAAAAAAAGTGGCAATCATCCCCTCGGAAGATTTAGCCAAATATGGCTAAAAACCAGAAATAGAGTACAAATCCTTGAATCATCTTTCTATATATTTTTGGGTTACTCAATGAAAACAAAATACATGAATCTGGCTATTTATTTAATACCTTTATGGGTTCTCTTACTTCTGGCTACTGAAAACCACCAAAATCGCTTTTTTCAATTTTTAATTTTTAATTACTCTTTTTGACGAAAATTCGGCAGTAAAAATATTTAAAACGGCTACTACGATTGCTGGCCATGCTTTTTTGGGCCCAGTAGCACTCAGTGTGTTTTTGGACAATTTGTTTATTGTAGCCAAAAGTGGCGATTATCCAAATTGGAAGATTTAGCCAAATTTGGCTATAAGCCAAATATTAAAGTAAATTCCCTTAAAACTCTTTCTATATTTTTTCCTGCTCTATTTGAACCATGTATAGAAAATTTGTGACTTTTCAAAAGATTTTTGTTGAATTCTAGCTTTGCAAAAATGTCCAAAAGCACATGATTTTAGCACATTTTATTTTTAATATAGATTATTGGCTATATATAGCCAGCCAAAAAAATTGGGGCTGAGTAGCCGTGTTTTGAGAAAAAAAAATCAATTTTGTATTGTAGCCAACAAGGGGATGATCCACAATACTATTTGGTTACATGCTAAATATTAAAGTAAACTTTCTTAAACAGCAGCCTTCTATATTTTTTGGCTACCTACTTTAACCACGGATAGAAAATTGGCGAATTTTCTTCAATTTTTGTTGAATTGTGGCTTTTGAAAGTCTCAAAGAAGCAAATGATTTTAGCACTATAAATTTTTAAAGTATAGTTATTTGGGGCTATATATATATATATATAGCCACCCAAAAAACCAGGCTGCAAGTGAGTAGCTAATTTTAGGTCCCTAATTTTAGTTGCATGATTTGTGCTTGTGATTGGCGTCTAGGTCATGCAAACCCACAAATAACTGGGTTAGTTAGTTCTGACAGCCAATGGCAAAGTTGGTGATGAGATGAGAGCCCTAGAGGATGGATGGTTGGAACCAGCACAAGAAGAACCAGATGATCATGGAAGTAGCCTTTCTTTTGCTTACATCCAGAAATGTGGAAAAATATTTTTCAACAAAGGCTTTTTTAGGCAAGCAAGTTAAATTTTTAATTGTTTTAAAAAGAAAAGTTGAGAAGTTTTAGTTTTGAATTTTATAGTTTAATATTAATTTAAATGAATTGTTGAAGCAATTAGTTTGGACTAATGGTGTGAAGGTATCCAAGGTTCAGGTTGTTGTCACCTGGATCTGAGGTATCACCCTTTTGTTGGAACCAACACAAGCACCAAGATCATAAAACTACGAACTTTTTGTTACATACAGAATAAAGTTGTCGGTCAAGTCACGCGATTAGGGGGGCGAGAACGCCAGTTTCGGCATAGTAAGGCATCAAATGCTTAACTGGGAATGAAATTTTACAAAACGAAATAACTGGGAACTAAACTACTCTTCTGAGCGCCTCCCCTGCCCTGCTGGTACATGTATTTTCACTGGTCCTACCTATCTGTACACCTACCATAATTACTCTCGAACCTTGTGCATTAAATGCCGAATTTCAGCATTTCATATTTGAGATTTAATAAAATTTCCTTACTTTGCGAATACCACTGAGAGTGAGAACATGGGGTGAAAGAGAGGGTGATTTGATGGATAACTTTAACTGGGTGATAAACTCAGATCCAGGTCACAAGAACCTGAACTTTGGACACCTTCACACCATTAGTCCAAACTAATTGCTTCAACAATTCATTTAAATTAATATTAAACTATAAAATTCAAAACTAAAACTTCTCAACTTTTCTTTTTAAAACAATTAAAAATTTAACTTGCTTGCCTAAAAAAGCCTTTGTTGAAAAATATTTTTCCACATTTCTGGATGTAAGCAAAAGAAAGGCTACTTCCATGATCATCTGGTTCTTCTTGTGCTGGTTCCAACCATCCATCCTCTAGGGCTCTCATCTCATCACCAACTTTGCCATTGGCTGTCAGAACTAACTAACCCAGTTATTTGTGGGTTTGCATGACCTAGACGCCAATCACAAGCACAAATCATGCAACTAAAATTAGGGACCTAAAATTAGCTACTCACTTGTAGCCTGGTTTTTTGGATGGAAATTCGCCAATTTTCTATACGTGGCTCAAATAGAGCAGGACAAAATATAAAAAAGAGTTTTGAGAGAATTTACTTTAATATTTGGCTTGTAGCCAAATTTGGCTAAATATTCCTATGGATAATCGCCACTTTTGGCTACAATAAAAAGATTTTCCAAAAAAACACTGAGTGCTACTGGGCCCAAAAAAGCATGGATTCAAAAATCAATCCCCAGAGTGCGCTCCAAGATTCAGGCCAGCAATCGTAGTAGCCATTTTTAAATATTTGCACTGCCGAAATTTCGCCAAAAAGAGTAATTAAAAACAATTAAAAGAAAAAAGCGATTTTGGAGGTATTCAATCGCCAGAAGTAAGAGAACCCATAAAGGTAATAAATAAATCGCCAGATTCCTTATTTTGTTTTCATTGAGTAACCCAAAGAATATATAGAAAGATGATAAAGGAGATTTGTACTCTATTTCTGGGTATTAGCCATATTTGGCTAAAATCATCCTGGGGATAATTCCCACTTTTTCTCCTACATCTTCTTCTTATGAAGGATCGCCACATTAACAAAAATTTCTTTTGGAAAAAAGACCCTGATTTGGCGTAACCCCGTGGCCGCCACAGGATTGTCGGCGATTCCAATCTCCCGGGTCCCAGCGGCGCCTCCAATTCCGGTTGATCCCGCCGCGTAATCTGACTGGACCCCATTAATTCCCTTGCCTTCCTGTTCTTTCGGGACTCTCTTTTGTAGGGAATTTCGGAATTTTGTCTTATTTTACACAAGTCTACTTCAACCAAGTTGGTTAGTTTAGACTTGATGTTGAGTTAAAAGGATACCCTACCTACATACATACATACTACTGATGTTTGGCACAAAATAATTCATTAGAGGGGTACCCCAAAAAAAAGAGAAATTTTTATTGATATTTGCCGAAATGATCGAAAATATCAAGTATTTATTTATTTATTTATTTATTATTTTCCTTCAAGTTTTTCAATGTCATCAGAGTGAAAATAATTTATATATATGTAACATCATGAAATCTGGCAAATTTAGGTCATTTCAAAAAAAAAATTAAAATCCTTTGTTGATGTTGTGAGGCCCCCCTTTTTTTTTGGGTGCAAATCTTCCAAAATTTTCCACAAGAGGAAAAAAAAAGCTCATAAACTCTCATTCCAACCAACCATTGAGTTATTATTACAATTATGCATCACAATGTGTGCTTTGCATATTTATTCCTCAATGGTTGAAATTCTAGAAATAAGATGAAAGTGATTTTGCATCTTTTTGTAATGTAATTGAAACTTGTTGTTTAAAAGAAATGTGGTTGGAATTGAAATGGGTGAACCTTTCAAGCCTTTCATCGTCCATATGTTGTTGGCACATACATGCCTTTGAAAAGTTTATGAAATTTGTTTGTGCAAACAACTAAAAACTTCTATCTATTGGACATAATTATCCAACTTGAGTAATCCAATTATTTAATACAAAAATTGTCTTGTAAAAACAAGAATAAGATTTCATTTAAAAAAAAATTCCCCATTTTCTTATGATATCTGATGAAGAGTATTGTGAGAAATTTTTTATACAAATGATGTAGGTAGGGTTTTACATATAATTGCAGAAGAAGTTCAACATATGGGTTTTTAGGGATTACAATAGTCTTTTTTTCTCTCTCTCTCTCTCTTGCATTTATTTACATAAGAAATTGGATAATTACTGTTCATTCTCACAGCTACTTGTTACGCAGGGTAATTCAGCTCGTAACTACTTTGTCGAGATACCACTGAAAAGAGGGGATAGGGGGTGAAAGAGATGGTGACTTTACAGGTAACTCTTGTAATGGGTTACCTATTTCCTTACTTTGCGGATACCACTGAAAAGAGGGGATAGGGGGTGAAAGAGATGGTGACTTCCCAGATAACTTTAATGTATTGAGACTCAAATTGTAATGATCATCATGTCCACCACCATGGCTGTACTATGTTCTTTGTAGGGTAAAGTACTAAGTACTATGCTTTGTGTGAAGGGCCTTGGACAAGGCGATAGCTGAATTTAGCCCCACATTTTGAGAATTTCCTTCAACTATGGATGGGTGTTACCCACCACAAAGCACGAGTAGAATACTATTTCATCAGCTTAGTCATACGTCGTAGATCAACAAGGCAATGGGAGCGAGACACACCTCAGCCTAATCTTTAGGTTGATCGTGAGGCGTTGGGAGCAAGAGACACCATGTGCATACCTAGAGATGTCTTGAAAGTGTATAGGAATCTCTTGTATTTTCAGGACTTCATGTATATACTAGTGGGGCCCTTGTGGCCCTTGTGGCCCTTGGCCCAAGTGTGATCATCTTCAAGGCTATAAGGGATACAACTTTTTCGAAAAATCTCTTCATGTCTCTAACTTCCCAAAAAAATTCCATTGCAAAGAAACCACTTTTGTAATTTTTGTATGACGAGGCAAAATAATAGAATGAACGATGGGAAATTCTTCATGCATTTCTCCATGTGTTGTGAAAGGCAAAAAATGAGGACCAATATGATGAAAAAAAAAGGTCAATACTTGATTGATTTATTTTTTATATTTTGGTAAATTCTAATGAATTTTTCATGAAAAATAATCCATCTAATTAATACTCTATTAATTCAAAAATTGTGAAACAACCACCATACATACCACACCATCTTGTTGAGGGCTTTCCAATAATACCATGGATTTGGGGGGTTTTAAGTCGTGATCCAAAACAAAAAATAACCTATCTTTTTTAAAAAATAATTAAAAAAAAGTTTGAAATAATAATAATAATATAAATAAATACATATAAAAGGTGCCCTCCAAATGCAATGGGGAATTTCTTTAAGTTCTTCTCATTGGAAATAAAGTTTGCCAGATTTACATAACATCACACTTTATACGTGGAGAAAAAGGGGAGGGGAGAGGCATGTCGGGGATGAGTGTCGTGTAATGTGTTCACACATTGGCATAAATTGGTAGAAGTGGGGTTTGGTATTGCACAGGTGGAGTGGACATGACCATCACAATTTCATTCTCGATACATTGTCACCAACGTACAAGGCATACTTGGCAGCCAATGAATGACACAAACTTGAACCCGATGCTTTTCTTTAAAGCGCCAACATGGTGCCAGCCCCCACTAACTTAGAGACATGTTCAAGTGAGTACCGTGCAAATTGTTGGGTCCCTCCCAACAAAAAGTTCATTTCACGAAGTGAATCACTGGAAGAGCTTCACAAAGCTTTGCACATCATTCCAATTTTGGTGTTGTTTTTTCCATTAGATCCACTTCTTCAATCATATCAAAACAAAGTTTGAAGTTGTCATGTTTTTTGCCATGACACCTTGCTCGTGTGTGTGTGTGTGTGTGTTTGCTACTTGTTTCTTGTTTTGCATGAAAAAAAATCAGTAATCGGTTTGGCCACAAATTGTGACGTGGATCGAAGATTCAACACTAGGAAATGCCAAGTGGAGAAGGCAATGGAAATTTGTAGTGCCCTAGGGAATATTTAATTGGAGCACACTCTTTTGACCTTTAGGAGTTGCCCAACTTAACTTTCTTTGTGGGTGAGATTGCATCAAAGAAGAGTCATCCGGGACATGTGTGTGTGGATTTGTGGTAACTTAGGTTACAAAATGCTCCAAGGATCTAAAAGGCTTTGCTTCATCCTCCTTTCTTTTTTTCTTTGCGGGACAAAGGGACCTTTTACGCACTTACACATGTGATGTGGGTGAGGAAATACTCTTGGTCTTACCAATGGAGGAGGAGGTTCTAAGTTCTAATCACCCTTGCTACTAATTAGGGTCACTTTTTTAAAATGACAACACATAAAACTATGTTCATTAAATAATGGGTTTATATAGTAAATTAATCATCCAAAATTGTTTAATCAATCAAATCCTAACCTTAGAGAAGAGAAGAAGGTTGGCACCAACATTACCCAGGTTTCCATCAATCAATCAATCAATCAATGGAAAATAGTCACCTTCCAAAAGGACTCAATAACCTTCAAAGGGTGAAGAAGCCAAGATAACTTACACCTAGTCACATTTTGGTTATGGTAATTGAGCTTGGACCCTTATATATGTATATAAGTTGGTCCTTTGTACAAAGGTTTTTACATTGCATCATATGGTGAAGGAAGTGGAAACTTGTGGTCCTTTGAAAGAATGTCATGTGGATTGATGAGATTGCAGTTAGGGTTTTGAGAAAATGTGCTGACATTTGTAGTTGCTCTGAGCAGGCCTAGGGGTGAACCAGCACCCATGTTGGTACCATGGTAAAAATCTAACCATGGGTAGACTAAATCCGGGCCTCGAAGTTCAAAATCTAACATTGCCATGGTGAGTACCTAAAACTAACTAATGAAATGGTTAGTTTTACCAAATCCTTCAATCACATAGACTACTTATTTGGTACCCTTTTTCCACTCAACTATGGGCTCTTGCAAGCAATCAACAAGTAACAAGATGACCTACTATAGTCTATAGCCAAGCTCAATGAGTTTAGTTCACCATTGCAAAGTAGTAGGAAATGTTGTAAAAAATCTCATTATATTATTAAAGGTTTAGAGTCCAAAAAAGTTGCCAAAATTTTTTTACCTATATTTGTTGCATAAATTTCATAATATTTTTTTATTGCCAAATTGGATTTTGAAAAAAAATAAAGAATATATATATATATATAGATATATATTCCCCGGTCCCCCCACATATAATGGATGCCAACCAAAGCCCGCTTGACTAACAAAAGCCTCTTCCATATGTGCAATACGGTTCCTCGATATGGAGGAGATGCACAGATGGGGATTAGGGTTTACCCATTGCAGCCACCATGACTACACACACCCATAACTCACACATGTTTGGATGAATGCCTTCTCAAACCACCTTCACTCGTAGAGAGCCATGAGGATTCCAATACAAATGTGTGAAAAGAGCAAAAAGGGTCTTTGACTATGGTGAAAGAAAGAGATTGTCAATTATGGCTATAAGGCTATGTAGACTCAAAGTCTTTTTGCCAAATTCCGAATACTTTGTGTCCAAGGTTTGTTTTTAATTAATTTATCATATTGTAATACTTTTACCATTCTAGTAGTAATTAAATTATTATATTTGGAATAAAAGTCAAATTTTCTCAAAATCAGCTGATGATGCTCGAAATGTCATAAACTCTTTAAAAAATAAAATCATGGGGAGAGAAAAAGATGTTGGAATGGTAAAGGTACTATGGTAGTAAGATAACTTACTTTGATGGAACTGAACTGACTGGGGGTATAGAAGTTGAGGAAATTGTTGGGGAAAAAAAAATTTAGGCTTTCCTTGTTTTCTGGATCTGATGAGTTTGGATGAAGCTAGTGACAAAGCAAAAAAAGGGAAGCCTAAGAAGCAAGCAAGGAAGGCAACTAAGGCGGCAAAGATTAGATGCCCTGTTCCTTGCTACCGAGCGGTGACAGCTCATCTCCCACTGTCGTAGCTAAATACTGAGATGCTGTATCACAATTGGTGTCTTAAAACAAACTTCGTCATATTCTATTTCATCACCACAATGAATCCAGTGAATTGCGGTGTTTTGAAAAAACTTCATCATATTCTATTTCATCACCGCAATGAACCCAATGGATTGGGTGTTTGTAAAAACTTCTACATATTCTTCTATTTTGTCACCACAATGAATCCAATGCATTGGGTGTTTGTCAAAAACTTCTTCATATTCTTCTATTTTGCCACCACAATGAATCCAATGAATTGGGTGTTTGTCAAAAACTTCTTCATATTCTTCTATTTTGTCACCACAATGAATCCAATGAATTGGGTGTTTGTAAAAACTTCTTCATATATTCTATTTCATCACCACAATCCATAAGAGAGAGAGAGAGAGAAGAGAAGCGGCTTTCATTCAAAACTTCATCATATTCCATTTCATTAAGGTGGTGCTTGTTGGGTGCATAACTTTACTTACATGCTAGGCTTTACCCCTTTTGTCGTTCACATGACACCCATGTTCCTCTCTTCTTCACACCTGCTTTTTTCATTTACACCCCATATGATTGTTAAAAGATCTATACCTGCCGTGCTTAAGTACTATTGTTTCTCATCCACACAAAAAATTTGTGTTGTTAACACGTTTAGGGTTTTGTTTCCTAAAAGGCAAGAAAGAAAACAAAAACAAAAAGATACTTGTTGTTAGTAAGTTATTTCTCCTTTATCATGACATATGGAAATGATAAATGACATCCTTTGATGTGCCTCTCTTAAGTTTGTTGGCAATTTGTAGGCTGGTTTGTTCTTTGAATCTCTTTTCAATTTTCTTCAGCTACAAATAGCACCACTTTGGGAAAAAAAAAAGAAAACCAAAAAATACCTACTTTGGTGTAACTTACTCTATAGATCTGAGTGATGAAAGGTTGAACTTTTTTTTGTGTTTTTTGAAAACCCTTTCTAAATCTAAGTGATAAAATCCAGTTTGTTTTAATAAAAAAATAAGGTTGCTAGATCTTAGTGATGAAATGTTTTTTTGTTTAAAAATGGGTCCTCATCCCTTTCTCTCCCCTCCCAACCCAACTCCAATTCTCTAACTCCATCCCTCCCACCTTTTGGGTTGTTGTTCTGGTTTGGTAATCCAAAGCACTTGCTATTTTTAGGCAAGCAACTTTGCAAAAAATGGAGAGTTTAGAAGAACAAGAGGAGTTGCAGGCACTTGTGTCGTGTTCTGGTAGTCAAGAGCTGTGTGCCTTCCTGGACCAGCTTTTCTTAGCTGCTGTAGTGGGTAGCTGCTGTTTGCTGCAGCAGCAATTCTTCCCATTCCATTCACCCTTTGCATAGTGCATTTCCATAGTCCAAATCTTTGGGTCAAGATGCAGCAAAAGAAAGGGGATTCAGCTCTTTTGCTGCTCTTGCTGTAGTAGTAGACTTTCCAACAAGACTTGGATTCACAAGCAAATGAAATGAATGTGTGCTGGCAGACAGACAGACAGACAGACAGATCTGAGTGATCTGAATTTTGAATTGCTGTAGAGTTTTGCTTTCACCTGGTGCTTTTGTTGTTTTTCAGATTTTTTTTCTTGCAAGGAAGTTGAGAACAAGAAAAAGAAGTTTTGGGTTTTCATATTTGTGATCTCCAGGTGATTAGCGAGAAAGAAACTTGGGGGTGTGGGTTGGCAAAGCTTGTAGAATTTTGTGAGCAAGTCAGGTTTTATTTTGGGTGAACAAAGAAGTAGAAGAAGAAGAATGGACAAAAAACTCAGTGATGTCGAGGCGGCTGCTGTGGAGCGTGCTCCAGCGCTGGATTTGTATGAGCCCCTATTGATTGATAAGGAGAACGCTCTTGGAGCTAATGGGAATGGACATATTGAAACTAATAATGGGACTAGTAACCATCTGGCCTTATTTGGGACGAAGGTGTCGCCCATCGAAAGCCTTGATTACGAGTAAGCAAACAATTCCTGTTTGCAGCCCTCTCTCCCTCCGGGAGAATCTTTACTCGTGTAGATCATGTGTTTTTGTTGAATGGGATTTTGGGGGGAATCAGCGATGGATCAAGACTTGCTAGACTTCGTGGGATGTATTTGTTTTTTCCTCAAACAGAAAATTCGACTCATCTGAAGTTAGAGGCGGCAGCTCTTATCTTTGATCTTTCTTTCACTAAAAATGTGCTTCCAATCTCAAGACTCAAGATCTGTCTCCCATCTTGTCACTGTGTTAGCAATTGTAGCTGGTGATTGGTATCAGTGTAGTCTGGCATCAAGCACTGGAGAGATTTTTTTGGACACCCAATTCTTCCCCAGGAAAAAAGAAAAGACCAATCCAAGAGAAGGACTCTAGTAGCAAACAACCTAGAAAATTTCGTGCTTGAAATCGAACTCTGAGACAAGTCTAATTGTACAGTGTTTTTTGTTTCTTGTTTTTTTTCCCTGCCTTCTGGATTGCAGGTTGATAGAGAATGATCTATTCAGACAAGATTGGCGATCAAGAAAACGGATTGAGATTTTGCAATACATAGTAGTCAAATGGACATCTGTGTTTCTTGTGGGCTTACTCACAGGCCTTGTTGCATTTGGAATCAACTTGGCTGTCGAGAATGTTGCTGGCCTTAAATTTGTTTATACTGTCAACCTGATGAATACAAACAGGTAGGTACTCATCTCCAAACAATTCTCTCACCTTCTAAATCAGGCTTTGTTTTGGGGATTTGGAGCCAAAAGAAGGAAAAAAGGAGCTGCTTAGAAAATAGTTGTTGCACATCTATACCTATATATCACTCTCTGAGTTTTTTTTGTTTTTTTGTGGGGGTTTCATAATCTTTTTTTGTTTGACAATAGACAAAAGGACCTTCTTTGATTCATGGGTGATGAGCAAATGCAGGTTTGTCTTGGCATTTGTGCTGTACGCGGGAGTCAATATGATATTGGTCACGCTAGCAGCAATGCTTTGTGTGTATGTTGGTCCCTCGGCAGCAGGCTCTGGCATTCCTGAAGTCAAGGCTTACCTTAATGGTGTGGATACACCCAATGTTTTCTCACTTAATACACTCATTGTCAAGGTGAGCAGCTCCCTCTCTACCTCCTCTCTGACAAAAACAAACAACCCCTCCTATGCTCCTCTCCCCCTTTCAAGAGACATCAACTGATTGTCCTCAAACATGTTCCTGACAAGTCCTTTCTATGTGACACAACAATGCACTTGTTTATCTTGCAACCCTAATTTTGTGGCACTGAAACTCACATTTGCAACTCCATAGAATATATTTGCACAAAATTTGCAAAACCCCAGAATCCTGATTGAAAGAGCTTGATTTGGATAGATGCAGTACTGTTTGGTTCATGGGTTTAAGGATCAGGAGGTGGGTGGGAATATTTGCTCCTGGGTTTAAGGTCCTGATTTTGTTGAATTTTTGTTTTGTGGGAATGAAGATACTTGGTAGTGTAGGTTCAGTGGCAGGAGGATTGATAGTTGGAAAGGAGGGGCCATTGGTGCATGTTGGTGCTTGCATTGCATCCCTCATAGGCCAAGGTGGTTCAGTTCGATACGGCCTGACATGGAAGTGGTTGCGGTATCTCAAGAATGACCGAGATCGTCGTGATCTTGTAACATGTGGGGCAGCAGCTGGAGTTGCTGCTGCCTTTCGGGCACCTGTTGGTGGTGTGCTCTTTGCATTGGAGGAGGTTACCTCCTGGTATGATGATCTGGCCCCCTTTGCAGCCACCATTTGTTCTGTAGATGCTCTTTGATGTCCAGTTCAACATGAGCAGCTTAGAACCCTAAAACAGATCAGTGAAGAACTGGGCAGGATATGCACAACAATTCACAGGGCTTGAATGGTTCGAAATTGAGCTCTGAATTTGTAGACTATGACTCTAGATCCTCTATTGTGTGTTGTCCGTATCAGCAGCTTTGAATTGGACTTTGGACTTCAGACAGATCCCGATTCTGAACTGATGGCCAACAATTTTGTTATGCTTGATTAGTGCTATTTACACCCATGTTGATTGACTGGGTCATTTGGATACTGTAATGGTACATAGTAGGCTCATGCATGTGAGATGTGGTAAATGGCATGTGGGCAGGTGGCGAGGCCCGTTGTTATGGAGGGCATTTTTCACAACAGCTGTGGTGGCTGTCATCATACGCACAGGAATTGTATGGTGCAAGCGTGGGCATTGTGGGCTGTCAGGAGAAGGAGGCTTGATCATCTTTGACATCAGTGGAAACCCGGACAATTATGGGCTACAGGAGCTTTTGCCTGTTGTCATATTGGGAATCATGGGTGGGGTTTTGGGAAGCCTTTTCAATCAAATTAATGCCAAAATCATCACATGGAGCAATGGCTGGCTCAAGAAGTAAGTCCTCTTTGTTCACTTGATGGTTAAGAAGAGAACTAAGGTGGATCTCATTTGCTAATTCTGCAATGCACGGATTTGTAAGTTTACATTTAGGGTTATTTTCACTTGGGTTGGCTGTTATTTTGACTAGTTTTGGCTCTGGGAAAAAACCCAAGCTTACTACTGCATATGAGTACTCTCTGCCAAACAAAACTATTGCTTTTATCTCACAGAAGTTGCAAGCAATGACATCTTATGAATGGAGTGTTTTCTGTACCAGGAAAGGGAAGTGTGCCAAAATTGCACAGGCAGTCATTGTAGCTTTCATTACATCTGTGTGCAGCTTTGGTCTCCCATGGTTGGCAACATGCCAACCCTGTCCAACGACTCTTGAAATCCCTGGTGAAACAAAATGCCCAACATATGGTCGTACAGGCAACTTCAAATCGTTTCACTGTCCTGCAAACATGTACAATGATCTTGCTGGCCTCTTCTTTAACACCAATGATGACACCGTCCGGAATTTATTTAGCAAGGGCACCAATGGGGAGTTTCAATTCTCCTCACTGCTTATATATCTTGTGACCGCTTACTCTCTTGCATTGTTAACATATGGAATTGCAGTACCTTCAGGGCTGTTTGTTCCTGCAATTTTATGTGGGGCTGCTTATGGACGGATCATGGGCATGGTGATGGCAAGCATCTATGGGACAGGTCCAATGGATGAAGGCATTTATGCACTTCTAGGAGCTGCCTCATTTCTTGGGGGTTCCATGCGCATGACGGTCTCTCTTTGCATTATTCTTCTCGAACTGACCAACAACTTGTCACTTCTCCCTCTTATTATGCTCGTGTTATTGATATCCAAGACAGTTGGTGATGGGTTTAATGATGCACTTTACCAGCTGCATGTCCGAATTAAAAACATCCCATTCTTAGAAGCCCATCCACTGCCATTTATGCGCCATCTAACAGCCCACGACGCCATTACAGGACCTTTGGTGTGGTTTTCCGTGATTGAGCGTGTCGGTACAATTTTGGAAGTGCTCCATTCCACAAAACATAATGCTTTCCCTGTCATAGATGACAATTTTGATGGACAAGATGAGCATCCAGTGTTCTGTGGCCTTGTCCTCAGATCGCATCTATTGGTTTTGTTGAAGAAAAAGCAGTTCACAGAAAGGAGAGAGAGGGGGGGTGATTTTCAACAATTTGAATCTTTCTCATCAGCTGAATTCGCCAAGCCAGGATCAGGGAAAGGGTTGAAAATCACCGATATCGAATTGGACATTGCAGAGGAAGAGATGTTTTTGGATTTGCATCCAGTGACTAATACTTCACCCTACACCGTGGTAGAAACAATGTCACTTGCTAAAACTTACACTTTGTTTCGACAGCTTGGTCTCCGCCATCTCTGTGTTATGCCAAAGTCTTCAAAGGTACACACAATTGACAGTTCTCTTTTACTTCGAAATGACTTTGGTGTGTTTTAGGACTACGGGTTTTGTGTTGACTAGAAATGCTGTGTGACAGGAGGCTCCTTTTGCTCACTTGCTATTTTGAATGATAGCAAGCGGCATACCCAAATTCCTGCCTTCTATGAAAGGATGTAGCCAAGTGAACGATTCTAGGATAAAATCTGTTGCAGTTTTAATCTTCACCTTTCCCATCACACTAAATATCTGTTTTTATTCCTGTCTTTTCTGAGTTTTGGGTAGGTTTGTGGATGCAGGTGTTTTGCTAAGTCAAGAGCTGTTTTGGAATTCAGTGTATGATATGCCAAAGAACTAATTTAGTTTTAGACCTCAAAACCTTTGCACTAACATTGTTTCTGGCTTTGTGGTTTTGCAGGGCCAACCCATTGTCGGGATTCTGACGAGGCATGATTTCATGCCTAATTATCTTCTCAACCTTTACCCTAACCTGAGGCAATCTAATCACAGAAAGGCTCATGCTTTCCCTTCTTTTTCATCACCTTCACAGCCCTAACTCCGTTATGCGAAGCCTTATGCAACAGGCACACTTCCCTCTTGTTCTCTGTACTATCTCGGTCATTTAGGCATCACAGATATGGTGGCACAAGTATATTGTCTGCAGTTAGTTAATTGTTACATTAGAATCATGGGTGGAGAATTCCTCCCTAAATTGAAAATGAGTAGTCTCGTAGGAAGCAATCCCTTCCTTTGTTGTGGCCACCCAAGGAGAAAAGACAAAACCCCATTAGATGAAAGCATTTTCCCTGCAATGTTGTTAGTCATGCCATTTCAATTAGTTGCAATTTTTCTCTCGCTAAAGTGGGATTTCCCCAAAGCATTGCAAATGGCACATTTTTTAGCTGCTTCAGTGTACATGGTGACTACATTTGAAGAACAAAGGGAGGGATTACTCGTGATTGAATCTTGTTGTTGCTTGTGATGTTCACGTTCACATGCATGGATGGAATGGAGATTGGTATGAAAGCAAATATATTGTCTTGATTTCTTGCAAATGTTTATTCAGTAATACATACATATGGCATATACTTGTATCAAACTCATATATAGGATCTACCTAATACCCTACTTCTTTTGAGCCTTTTGCATCTACTACCAAAATCTATTAGGATTGCTCTAGAAATAGGGTTTGTAGAAAAAGTCTACTATTCTTATTATCCTTGTTGGTTCAATTGAAGTCATCATGTAAAATGTACTACAATAGTTCATCATTATTTATGTGAATCTCAATTGTGATTTTACTATATAAAATGGACATGAAAAGACACAATTACAATATTAAAACTCCATTTTTCGAAGTAATTTGGATACTTATTGCCAACCCTTACCAAAGCAAAAAGAATTATTCTTGTCCTTTGTTTTGTTGTACAAAATGTCTAGTTCCTTTATTAGCAAACTTGAGGTCTATGGTACTCCACATTACTAGTGACAATAAAATGATAAAAAGAAAAGAAGTTGGATTCAAATTCAATTGAAAAGAAATGAAATGCAAATTGTTGTAGAATGTTGAAAATAATGACTATGATATGTAATATCATTTGTGACCATGATATTGAAGAAAAACAACTTTGAAAAGACATAGACTTGAGAAAACACATTTCCATTTCATTCAAAACACACAATAAACTACGTTGATAATCACACTTTTCTTGACCATTTTGTTTTGCAACATTAATGAATTGTGATTTAAATGTGGATAGTCACATTTGATATAAACCCTTACAAGATTGTGACTATAAGCCAAAAAATAAAAACTTTACAAAATAGCTCTTTGTGCTAAAATAAAAGTGTCAATTGTTTAAATTTCCTACATAGCTTATTCTAAGCTTTATTATTTATTATTAGACTTGAAGAAAGTTATGATTTCTGCCTATTTTAATGTGACGATTTACATTGAGTTTCAACTCTTTAACTATTTGCTTGTGTATTTTATCAACTAAATTTTTTTAAGTATTATTTTTTGCTTTCTTGGCAAGTTTGCATATCTTTGTATACACTAAAAAGTTGTTGTTTTTTTTTTCTTTTTCAACTAGATTCCTTGTGCTTAGTTTGCACAACTTGAATACAAAACAACACTAACATTGCCAAAAGGAACTACAATTTACCAATCCCTAATATTTGCCCTAAATTTCTCCCATCATAGTCACATTTATAAAAAGAGCTTTGTAGTGCTAGTAACAAGTGTAATAATGATTTAAAAAAATGTTGTTTCTTACTAAAATGAATGGTTATCAAAAAATGTGTGACAAACAAGAATAAGACTAAAATGGGTGTAATAATAAAAAGCGTTTACTGTATTCAAACAATAATCTATTTTGATAGGGCAAAATTGAGTAACCTTACGATTATCCCAACTAAATCAACCCCAATTTTACCATTGGCCTTAAAATAAAGATAAAGTTGCAATCACACACAGTGAAGTTTTTTAAATATCAATCAAAAGAAGAGACAGCTTTTTCACCGATTTAATCCATAAATTTCAACTAACTAGTTACATAAATATGTTGTGGAGGCTTATATAACACAAGATGCACTTGAAGATTTTATTAAGTAAAATCTTTCAAAATATTTGAAAAGATGTTTCATTTCTTTTCACAAAAACAAATGATTTTATTTTTACAAAATTATTTATTGTGAATACAAAGCTAACCATTGTGGCTAGCTATGGGATAGGAATACAATGAAAAACAATTTTCTATTCACATCTCATCCATGGTTCATGGTGGTTGCTGGTTCACACAAGGCATGTTTCCTTACTCACAATTCTTTTGGCTTCTCTACCCTTGAGTCACCAAATGTATACATCCTCTCACCCTCCATGAACCTCTCTCTCTCTTTCCATCAAAGGAATCCCATTGGAAACACAAAATGACTTAAACAACTATGGGCACTATTTCAATCTTGGGGAACATTAAGAGGAACCAACTTTAGGCTGTTTTTGGGGGCCTCATTTGAAAGTTCGAGAACTTCCAAATTTTTTTTGATGATATCATCATGTATACATTAGAACATCAAAGAAAAAAAGATGTAGAAAGACATGCAGATTGTCCAAAGGAAGCCTTTTTTTAACTAGCAAAATTTCACCAAAAGATGAAATTAAAAATCAAACACTCAAAAATGAATAAGGGCACAAAGCCAAAAATTAGGAATGATGAATTATGGGTTTATTTCACCCATTCAATTTGCACATGGATTCCATCATTCCATCACTTTTTAAAAATTCAAATGTGTTTATGGCTTCCAACTAATTGTTTTCTTTAGGAATTTTTTTGGAGCCATAGTCCTTATGACCAACCATAGAAACATGTAAAACAATTGGCAATAGTCCTTACGAAGATTTAGCCAAATCTGGCTATAAACCAAATATGAAATAATCTTTGAAAATCTTTAATCATCCTTTTGTATATTTGGCTACACATACAACAAACCAAATACAAAGTTCCAAAAAAAATTATTGTATTTTTTTTCTCACTTTTGGTGATTGAAACCATTAAAAAATCAAACATTCTCCTTATACCGCAAGTTGTTGACAATATTAAGCAAATCATATTGTAATCTAAAATGAAGTATCAATGGATGAAGGATGAAAAAACCAAAACACCTTTGTTTTTGGCAATTCATTTTTAGAAGATGTAGACATGAGCAACGGAGCAAATTAGGTTTCTTATTTTCAATGTAGTTTGTTGTGCTTATGTTTGTAGGCTTCAACAATGATTCCAATGTTGTTGAATAGTGATGCAACTTTTGTTGGGTTGTCTTGTGTATGGTTTGATTGGTTGATAGTTATTTCTTGTGAAACATTGTTCTTGATGGAAATGGAAAATGGAAAAATGGTCATTGAGTAAGTGGATTTTGGTGAGGTGCATTGGGTGATTTGCAATAAGGATTTAATGCAAGATTCATAACTATCTAATGTTACTAACACCACTTTCATATGATGGATGGAATTCATTCATATGAATGTTCATCTATAATTTTGAGTTAATTTTGAGTTCACTTTTAGTCCATTTTTTTAAAAAAATCAATTCTCTTTTATTTAATGCATGGTTCAATTATAGTTCATTTCTAATCCATTTTCAATTAATTCTTAATTGACTCATAATTAATTCACAGTTAATTTTTAGCTCACTCTTAATTGATTCACAGTTAATTTTTAATTCATTCATATAAATTTTAATTAACTTATAGTTCATTTGTAATTAAAAAGTCTCTTATTAAGCTTCCTTGGTTAGTGGTCACATTGGAAACCTCCATGGAAGCTTCCTTAAATTAAGTTTCCAAAGAAGTATAAATAAAGATAAAACCCCCATTATTTTTAGTTTGTTCAACATTACTCGAAAGTACGATCTTGTTCTATAGCATTGTTATGTCATTTTTGCATAGTAGTGACATATGAAATACGAGTATTTTTCGAAGGTGCTCAAAAAGAAGTATTTTCAAGTATTTTTTAAAAAACATTATAAAAGTACAAAGGCTTGAAAATTGGCCTTTGTATCAAGTATTTTCAAATATTTTTTAAAAAGCCCAAAAAAACGTAAAATACGCGTATGTTTGAAATTTTTGAAAGTATGTCACTACTATGCATTTTTGTGTTTACGTTTGCATACTTCATTGTAATAAAAATTTGTTTATACTTTGATTTACATATTTTTTGTTTTTTATTTTAGCCTTTATATTATTGTTTTAGTCCCTTTGTTTTGTGTTTTGGATTTAGATTTAGACCTATCGTTTTGTCATCTATCTTGGTAGTTTTCATGCCCATGACATATAACACAATCTTCAAAACGAATCATCAAATTAAATTAGGTTTTTTTTTAATGTGTTTTAGATTTGGTGAGGATGGTGTGTGAGATGAATGTTTGACATTCACCTTTGTTTGTCATTGTGTTCAAATTTTCCAAAATTTTGTTACCCATGGAGAAGTAAAACAAGGCGCAAAAATTGGTCATTTGGGTGCATAGTAATAGGTTTCATATGGAAATGGTGATAATCATGAAAGGGTTTGAAGGATTTGGTTTGGAATGGCATTTTCTTTCTCAAGTTTAGTATATTGGAGGAATTAATGTAGTTTTTTGGGGTTATAAAAAGATGGTTGTAAAAGGAAATGTTAAATGAATAGTAAATTTATAAATTAATTTGTATTGGGTGTTGTAGTCAAGACTAAACTTTAAAGTTGTTAAAGCAGTTTGGTCTTGATTATGGTGCTTGAGGAAAATCTAGAAACAAACAACCTTCCTTTACTTGCCAACACACTCTCCACAATCATATAGAATGTTAATTTCAGCAATTTCAAGTTTTGATGTTTGGTGAAGTCTTTTTAGGACTTTTCAAATAACATCAAAAGGAGGGTGATTAAATCAATAAGGTATGAAATAAGGGCTCAACTAGGTGTGACTTTTAGGATAACTCTACTATGTGAAGGATTTGATCAACAAAAATAAGTACATATTCATGAATCCCAATGGTTATATTTCCAAACAAGTTAATATATTAAAAAAATTGTCTTACATTGGATGGTTGGATCATAGGAAAAAAATGCAAAAAATTCCTCCTCCAAGAAACATTTTATATTTCAAAACATTTAACCCTTGGCAAAAGAAAAATTCTCCTTGATGTGGTGCCCTCTAAGTACATTAGAAATGTTTTGCAATGTTTTAGCTACCATTAAGGTTTCACATTTCATAATACTTGGAAATGTGGGTCAAGGACAAATAATTTGAAAATTATCCTAGACAAGAAAATTCAAGCATCAAAATTTAACCCCAAGTTACGTATAAGAATAGTTTTTTATATTTGTACTATTATCACAAACTTGTGTGCATGTAATTTTTAATCTTTTAAACTTATTTTTTAATTTTACAAATTTAATATATTTCAAAATGAGGTTGTTTGGAATAATGTTTTCTTTTGTGCAAAATGTTTTTGGAATTACAACCCCTACAAATTTTTATTTTTGCAATTTTTTGAAAACATTTGCCTTAAAAATAGAATTTTGGACTTGGTTTGCCATATTTAAAAGGCATGTTTTTGCAAGTTGCCAAACATTGACAACAAGATTACAAAAAGGTTTTACCATCCTACTAATATGTCTCATTGCCATTTAATGCTAAATCTTTCGTAGAATGTTAACCAATGATGCAACATCAAAAAAATGAAAAAAAAACCACTAGTTTCAAATAGTGTTGGCAATTTATGGAATTTAAGCAAGTTCAAGTTTAGGTCATAGGTCAAGTTCCCAAAGGTTCTAAGTTTTGTTGGAACCACCATTGGAACCCAACTAAATAATTAACCTTTTTTCAAAATTGAATTCAAGTTTGACTCAAAGTTGTTGCCCCATTTAAATAGGTTTAAAATTTCTAAATAGATAAGTAGAATTTTATTTAAAACAAAAAGGTGGGTGCTATGTTTTAGGCAAGTTATTGAATTTGATTGATTGTACACAATTAATACTACATAATCTCTATTTTGAACTATGTACCTTAATTGAACAAATTAATACTATACCCAATTATTTCAAATTTTCATGTGGGCAAATTGCTAATTAGTAATAACAAATGTTGAAACTAGTTTTGTGAATTGTCCATTAAAGGTAAATGATAGTGATGGCAAATTATCAAGTTTGGAGTCTTAAACCTAGGGGTTTAGGTTATTGTGACTTGGGTTATTATGACTTGGACTTGAATTAGCAACCCCCTTGGTGGAACTAGCCCTTTGGTAGAACTATAACCGAAATTGAAACCTTGCAAAAAACATATTGTCAACATAAATTTAGGTTTTTTAGGTAAGCAAGATGATTTTTAAAAAAAGTTGGCAAGTAAGGGAATTTCATAAATACTTGATTGGTTTGAATTAACTATAAAACTTGATACCCACATAATCTTCAATTTTATTTTATTTTATTTTATTTTTAAAAATTTGCACCTATATTATCTCCAATTTCAGGGAGTGTGTAATGTGCACATGGAATGGAACTTGAATTTTGAACTAGGCTCAAAGGTTTTCAGAATTGAGAAAAATGTGCCAAAACTAAAATCACAAGGTTTACACCAACATTGTGCAATTTTCACTTTTTTTTAAGAACCACCAATTTTGATTCTTCAAATAAAAATTTAAATTTTATTATTATTATTATTATTTTCCAATTTTAGGGAACTACACAAATTTCAAAAATCCCCCAAAACATAATCATTGGTTTTCTCCCAATCCTCATTTCAAAAGAGTTTCATTTCAAGACATTGATAAGAGGAAAGATCATGGACTTTACCACTAGGATACACTCCCATGTGTGGGAAAGAAAATGTAATTATTTTTATTTTTAAAACACACATGTGCCAATGCTTTTAATGTTAAAGGCATTGGCACATTCAAATTTTAACTCAAATCGTCATGTAAATCCTTACACAAGTAATGGTGTAATTTAATGGTAAATGAATCTTTAAACCTCAGAAAGGTCTTGAGTTCAAATTTTCATTTGATGAGGTTTATGGACTTATGCTTATTTTCTCGACCTAGTAGAATTTTTACTTTTTTTAATAGGGGAGAACCAAACATAATCCACCTCATAACCACTTTAGGTATCAAAATTGAAATGAAATGATATCCTAAACAATCTTTATCCACCCCATAACCACCTTAGGTATCAAAGTTGAGACAAAATGGTACCCTAAACAATTTTCTAACTTGAAAGTTGATTATCATTTCAATTAAAACCATTGATTTTCATTGAAAGAATCAACTTGATAATTGGTTTAAGAACCAACCTTGGTGTGAAAACTGCCCAACATTCAAACCTTGTCCACCCCATAGCTACCTTGAATATCAAAGTTGGGACGAAATGATATCCTAAACAATTTTCAAGGAGTTGATTCTCACTTAAATTAAAACCACTAGTTTTCATTGAAAAATCTAATTTATAATCGCCTCTAGAACCAAACCTAGTGGCAAAAACCACACAACATTAGTTTAGACATTTGAAGAACCAAGTTCAAACCCACACCTCAAGAACCTACCAAAAGTCCTATTTTTAAAAAAGAACTAAGTAACATTAGTAAATCATGTGTTATTTGGTTTGTCTTTTGGAATGTTGTTTTAGGGTTGTTAAATGCAATCCATTGTTTATTGGAAACCTTTTTTGTGTTAGTGAAAGCATGTTAGAACGTAGGCATGATTTGGTTGATTCTAGTTCTTGTGGTTGAGCTACAATGAACTAGGAGTTGGAATCACCCAAATTTTATCCATGCTTTAACATTAAGATCTATGAAGAAAGATTGTTTGTTTGTCATGTTAAGATCTCCCAAATGAAGGCCCCTCTTGCTACACTCTTGGTACCATTGGCAAGCTTAAGTTGGCTTCATAATGTTTCAATTCACAATGCAAAACTTATTGAATGTTGAACAAAATTTTCATTGAAAATTCATTCAAATCAAAACTAAATTTTATAAGAGAATTTGGGCACACTTTTGATGTTGTAAGAAAGCCCTTGATGAATAAGATTTAATGAAGGTAATTTGGAAATTTTTAGACATGAAATGCGATAGAGATTAAATTTGAGTGGTTTTTGTCATTGAAAAATCAATTAAATTAGTAGACAATGGTTTTGGAAGCAAAAATTAGTTGGGTAACATGTTCACATTTGCACTAATAGTGCAAGCTACACTAGTTAAAATTTATATCTATCTATGAAGAAAGGTAGTTTGTTTTGTTTTGTAGTTATGAGATCCATCGAACCAAGGTGTTTAAGATCATGTTCTTAATGTCTTTGGAAAGCTCTTGATGAGGAGGGGTGCATGGGCTTGGTTCCATTGTAACAAATTTAACTTTAGGGTTTGGATGTGAACAGGAAGAAGTTTTAGGGTTTCAAGGAAAAATGTTTTCTCTTGTTTTCGATTGGGGGTGTTAATGCATGACAACAATGGAGACAAGGAAAAGGAATGATGGAGATGTGGTGGTGTTTATGGCTTTGATGTTTTTATGTTGTTTTCTTTTATTTGGGATGAATGAGTTGGAGTGGACATTATTGGACACTAGCTAAATGTGAGGCAAGGGAGTTGCCAAGTGATGGGGAGTCAACAGAACTCTTGTTGTGGAACTAAATAAAGAAAAATAGGAAGGTACATAAGTGGGGGATGGGGATGGTTTGTTTTTCTATAGGTTTTTGGGGGAGGTAGGCTAGATTTTGGGGTTTTAATATAAGTACTGAGAAATCTGTTGCCCAATGTATTTTGAGAGATAGAATTTTAGTCTAGGAGGTGGATTTGAAGGTTGATGACAAAAGGGATGATGAAGATCTTAGGGGTCTAAAAAGTGGTCTAGAATCTTCTTAATGTGTGTGTGTTGAGTTGATTTGTGTGTGAATGTTGTTGATCTACATGTCATGAGAAAGCACCCTCATTATTAACATAGTAGTGACATACGAAATACGCGTATTTTTTGAAGGTGCTCGAAAAAAAGTATTTTCAAGTATTTTAAAATTTGAAAATGTGAATACGTGAAATACGTGAATACGATGAGCAAAACGCTGAACAAGCTAAACTTAAGTTGTGCCCAAACCCAAAGACAATGATGATCAAGTATTTTCAAGTATTTTTTAAAAAGCCTAGAAAAACGTATAATACACGTATGCTTGAATTGAATTGAGAGTATGTCACTACTATGATTATTAAGAACTCCAAAAAACAATCACATTTCGTCGAATTTTACAAGGTGGATCATACAAGGGGGTTATGGTTCTTTGTAAAACTTGTGAAGTAGTCAATGGGGAATTGAAATGTCTTGTTTTCCTTTTTTATGTGTTGTCAATTTGAGGGGTGGTGTCATGAGTACTGGTTTATGCAATCTATTTGGACTCAAGAGTCTATGTTACAAAATGTAATTTGAGACTTGGGTTCTTGTGGAAGTTTAATGTTGTTTTGGGTTTATGTGGTCTAAAGAAATTAACAAAAGAAGGAATGCTAGTGTGGGCTCAAGAGAAAGAGATTAGAAAAATTTGACCCCTTAAAAACCTCAAGCCTTTTTTTTCCTTCTTTTTTTTTTGGTGATGGTTGGAATTTAGGTGGCCACACGCTCAAAACCAATGGGTAATTTTGAGAATGGCTTTACCATTTAATATATGTGTTCCTTGTTTTGATTATTGTGTGCCCAAGTTTTTAGTATCAGAACAGGTCCACTTAAATACACAATCTATGAATTGGGGTCAAAATTATGTGCGGTGACAAGTTTTATGGCTCAAGAAGCCATTCTAATTCTGACTACTTTGTTACTAATCTCCAAACAATCCATGATCAACAAATAGCTAGGAGTTTTTAACAACCCTTCTAGTCAACCATTTCTTCAAGTTGGATTAGTGGTTTTAAGGTTGGTTGGAGTTGGGGTGGTGACTATGGAAGGATTCAACCCTACAAAAGCACATGTTGGAGATATTGCCATCAAAATCACAAATAATGGGTGTGTGTTTAAGGTGAAAGTGTGGGTGAAGGCACATGATGGAGCAAGTGGCTAATGCACAAGTGTAGAAATAAATAGTTCCACTTCACCTCGTACTTCGAATACATCTACTTACATTGTGTAAAATAAAACCAAAGAAATTCCTAGGGTTGGAGATATCTGGATACCTCATTTTGCAAGATTTCCGGATCACTTCACCAAATTTTTCATACCCGAAATTGAAGTCTTATTCCAAGCAAGTGACAGGATTCTCAGAACTAAAGCATCATGTTTATCGTCACAATTAGTGTGTTGGAGGCTTTGGCAGAATGTTAAATTTTAGCAATCATGGCAACAAGATAGTTCAAATGAGCAAACTTTTTCACCTTTGCTAAAAAAATTTCAAGATCTTGTTCCAATAGCTGAAAGAGTGCAGTAAATTAAAATTTAATAGAGCAGTGCAAGATAAAATTTTAATTTTATTTAGGAAGAGGTCATAAATTTTAGAAACCCAATGGGAGTCATATCTTTTAATAAGATTATATTTTCCCAAGAGCACAATGCAGGGTCTATAGTTATTAAATTAATTAATTTGCATTAGTAACCTTAGTTGGACTTTGTCCTTGAATTCCTGAAAGTTGAGACTTGGCTATCAGAGTGACTCTGAATTCTTCATGAAGGTGGCAACTTGGGTGAAGGCAACAACTTGGATGAAGGCCAGATGTGGAAACATATTTGTCATGCAATGTCCTTTTTTTATTAACATTCAATACTTGTACATTAGATGAAACAAAGGTATGGTTGTTTGATGTGGTGACATGAACAAGATTTCAAGCATAGATACCATACCTAAACCCTCATCCTTTAATCTTGTAATGACAACATAGAGAGAAGGAATATTCTATGTATTAAGTAAACTCGAAGGGGGGAAATGGATTAGTAAGGCTTGGGATCATGATAATTTCTACACTTGCAAATATTCTCTTTAGTTAGTTGGTCCCAATAATTTTCACCATTTGACCTGAATCCAACAAATCATGATGATTAGTCCTCAAGGTATGGATGAGTTATTTTGGGGCAAGGACCATGAGGATGGGAATGATTGGGCCAAGCGTTTGACTATGGTAGGTTAAAGATCTCAATGATGATAAGTTGCTTAAGATAACCAAATTGAACTTGTGTGGTTGAGTTAAGGAATGGTTCAAGAAACTTAATCTGCCATCGATAGATTGGATTGTTCTAAGGATTGCAATTGTTCAAAAGTTTGGTGATGTTGATGCAAATGAAATTCATTTGAAACTTGATGTAATCAAACAAAAACCTAGAGAGCAGGCTGAAAAGTATTTTGAAAGGCAGGATAAACTTTTTCCAAAAAGGAAGATTGGAGATATTGAGCAAAAGAAAAGGTTTCTAGCTCGACTAAAGCCAGAACTTAGAAGATTCTATGTGGTAAGGACCTACACAAACATCAAGGAAATGGTGATTGTAACAACATAGATTGAGAAGGTGTTAGGAGACCTAGGGGAAACACCGGCATATGATCCCTTTAGGGAGGAGAAGGATGAGGACATGACTAGAGAATCATCTACAAATAAACAATTGTCAATGTTGAATGAAACCTTGATACATTTTTTTAGGGAATCTAGTAGTAGGAATGGAGCTAAAACTCTCTTCTAGGAGTACATCTAGGTGTCAATTATGCCAAGTTGATGACCACATTACAATGGCATGTCCAAAGCATAATGGTATGTAGCCCAAATGCGGCAAATGTGGTGGACATAAGGCTGAGAATTGTGGCATAAGGTGTTTATTTTATAATGGCTTAGGACATTCAAAGGATCACTGTTGGAAGAAGAAAAACACTAAACCTTCTAACTCCACTACCAACTACCTTGAGGTGTTGGTCAATGATGAAAAAACCACACTAACATAACTAAACATGATTTGTGGTGCTAATCACCATTTGTCATTTGGAAACAAGATTCCCAAGAGAAGGCTTCCAATGCAGGCTAATGAAGTAGAGGGAATTGCTGAATAGGCCAAAGGCGTTGAGGCAAGATACAAAACTAGGGAAGTAGTGCTCGATTTTGGAGCAAAATCGAAAAAATTTCTACATTTCATGAAGGGCAAGATCTCTCTAACCCCCATGGAGACAATCATGAAGGTCCCTAAAGAATTGAAGTATCTTGAAGGATGGTCAAACTGGCCATAAGAAAGAAAAATGAAAAGATTAACAAAATCAAGTTACAACTGTTAACAATACCTTTGCTCTCAAAAGGATTTCTATGAACAAAACTTACCTAAGGAAAACCATGTACTTGCTCATAGAGATCAATAATGGGGTGATTGAAGGACTTGTGGATACTAGTGCATCTATAATAGTAATGGCAACCAATATAGTACGAAAGCTTGGGATCATGTATTTAGTCTTGAATCATGAGACATACAAGATGATATCTGGAACTATTACCACTGCTTTGGGGAGACTAGATGACATACATGTGCGTGTTAGCAATGTGGTTTGCAGTATCGTGTTTTGGTGGTGGATATAGACACATACGACCTCCTACTAGGTTTAGACTTCTTCACGAAGATTGGGGCAATGGTTGATGTAGAAAAATACACCATACAAGTTAGGCATGGACCTAAGGCTGATGTGGAAATGCTACCTTTGAAAACATTGCACAATATGGGGACACACAACCAACCTCTTTAGTGGAACATATTAAAAGTCTTGACAAGGTGTTATAGCAATTCCAAATGGAGGACCTACTTGAAAAAGGTTTGTCTTGGAAAGGTAGATGTTCTTCAAGCCCAAACCATCTTAATGATGAGGGATCATCTAATGACAACATAACTAAATTTGGGAGTGAAGTTGATGATGAAAATGCTCAGGTAAGCCTGATCGTGCACAAAAATGATGTGGCACTTGAAGATGATATGAAGGATAGGGGCTAAACCATCTTCTTCACCAAGAGTCCACCAATCAAATTATAAATTTGATCTTACAAGATTGCCACTATAAGCTATTGGAGGAGTATATAACAAAAGGACATGATTATGTTGATTGGTTTTAGTGGGCAGCTATTAAAGAATCAAAAAATCTCAAGGGATGTTTTGTTAATGTGGTTGTGTTTAATCTAGTGCATCTAAATCATGAAAACATGCAGTAGGGTGATTTGTCTAAAGATGAAAAGGTGGGATGAAATATGAAACATGATAAAGTTTGACCAGGCCTTCGGTGAAAACTAGGCTAAAGGACTATGGATTATGTTGGAGGATTTCAAGGATGTTTTTACTTAGCACAAAGGGGAATTGGGGTGTTGCACAATAGGGGAACATGCAATTGACACACAAGGCTTTCCCCCATGTCGCACCACATTTGGGAGGCTGTTTTACTAGGAAGAAGTTGAAGTGAACAAACAGATTCAGGCTTTGATGAAGCTTGGTAAGATGAAAAATAGTGACTTTGAATATGTTTATAGGGTCAATCTACATGTTAAGAGGGATGGCAACATGCGGTTCTATGGTGATTATAGACCATTGAACATGTAGACTAAAAAGGATTCATTTCCAATGCCTTTAATTGATGATGTTTTTTCTCAAATAGCAAATAGCCAATGGTTTAGTGCATTGGATTTATAATTTGGCTTCTGGAAAATCTAAATGTTACCAAATGACATTAGAAAGACAATTGTAATCACGAAGTCTGGTCTTTATGACTAGAATGTGATGATGTTCAGACTAAATAATATAACCCTAAAGAATGTCCAAAACCATGGTAGAAATGTTTAAGGATTAGATAGACCAATTCTTGAAGGTCTTTGTTGATGATGTCAATATAGATGGCCAAACATGGAAAGAACACCTTACACACCTGAAGGTTGTTCTTACATGATTGTAGGAGGTGAATTTGAAATTAAACCCCAAGAAATGTTCTTTTAGTGCACAATAAATTATATTTCTAACACATGTTGTGAATAGACATGGCTCATATCTTGATCCAAATAAGGTATAAGCTATTAAGGATTTTCTAATACCCAGGACTATAATTAATGTGCAGGCCTTTTTAGGTTTGAGAAGATATTAAATGAATTTTGTATGTGGATATGCTAAAATTGTTATGCCATTTTTTTATTTGACCAAGAAGGATCGGAGTTTCCTTTGGACCTCTGCCTATCAGGAAGCTTGTCACACACTCAAGCTCAGGTTGATTGAGGCACCCATCCTTGTAAAACTTGACTTTGAAAGGCCCTTCATACTTGATGTTGTAAATTGGTCTATAAAAGGGGTAGGGTCGGTTCTATCCTAGAAACAAAATAAACATGAATGTGTTATTGCATATGCAAGTAAGGGTCTCACACCCTCACAAAGGAAGTTCCATCCTATGGAAAGTGAGTGCTATGCTTTAATATGGAGGATAATGCATTTCTAGCAATATTCATATCATGCCTCCTTCGTTGCTAGGATTAACCACAAGCCATTAGAGTGGCTTGCAACAATATTTGATCCATTTGGCAAGAGAGGCAAATATCCATGCTCCAAGACTTCAATTTCAAAATTGTCCACAGGGCAAGAGTTAAGCATGCAAATGCTAATGCTTTGAGCCACAATCCTATTGGTTCACATGATGAGGATGAGGATTTTTGGGTGGAGATATAAGATGAGAAGAAGAATGTTAATGTGGCATAGGTCTGCAAATCCAGCACCTTGAGTTCACATATCCTTACTATCAACCAGGATGTTGGTGTTGAACTGGAGTAGAAGGAAAAACATGAAGAAATTAATTAATCTCGAGAATTTGCAAAAGATTATTCTAATCTCTTAGCTGAGGTATTTGTTCCAAAAAGGAAGGTGAGTAGGATTTTAGCACCAGACATTAAGTATTGGGGATTGAGTTGCGAGGCCTAGGTGATGGTGGATGTAGAAACAAATCCCATTGATGTGAGTAGCAGTGAAGAGGACATTGAAATAAAAAAAATAGGAAAATATATGGAGATTTGGAAGGATGAAACTTGCATGACCCTACTGTGTAGAGGCATTATGGACCAAGTGTTAAATGATGTTATTGAGGTTGACCGAACTAAAAAAAGACTGTTGAATTACCATCAGAGAGAAGATACGTTGTTCTTCAAGAATTTGGTGGTGTTGAAGCCCGAAGAAAAAAGGCACTAGTTAGAGACATACATGAGGAGATTGGGCACTTTAGCAAAAGAAGAACATTAGCTGAGGTTAAATAGAAATTTTTGTGGCATGACAAAATGAAACTGTGAGAATGGTGGTGAAACAATGCCAACATTGTCAACTTGCCAAAAGTTCAAGTATCAAATTATGTGTTGAAGAGATGAAGAACATTCCTATTTATGACCTATTTTATAAGGTGGCATTAGATATTGCTAGGCTTTTGCCTAAAACTAAAGATGGAAATAGGTATGCTCTGGTTACCATTGACCACTACTCAAAGTGGTATGAAGCAAGGCCTATCAGGGATCATGATGCTGCTACCATTGTAAAATTTCTTAAAAAATAAAATATATGCAAACTTGGTGTGCCCAAATTCATTCTCGCTGATAATGGAAGTGAGTGGATGGTTGAATTTGACATGATGTGTAAGAAATATGGGATTACTCATTAGTTCACAACTTCACAATGGCCTCAATGTAATGGGATGGTGGAAAGGATGATTAAAACCTTGAAGAGTTGAATATCTGTTATGTCATCTATTAATTTGGATAACTAGGTTCTCCAGTTACCCCGGAAACTTGGTTATAGAAGTGGTGTTTAGGCTAGCACTAGATTTATCCTTTCATGGTGTTGATTGGAAGAACCCCAAGGCTCACATGTGACAATAGCCTTGTTGCATTCACTAATGTGGAAGAGGAAGAGCTTACCTTGGAGGAGATGACGTAACTAATGGTGGAAAAGCTCAAACTCATTTCCAACATGCATTCATATGTGCCGGAGAATGTGGACCAAACATAGAAGAGGCAATGTAGAAGTTATGTTGCGTGAAAAGGCAAACAAGAGTTTATAAGATTTGAAGAAGGAAAAACCATGGTAGAGATGAAAAAATGAAGAACAAGGAAGGCATTATTTGTTAATTGGGAAGGTTTGTATGCCTTTATGAAATACGAGGACAAGAAGATTTGCAAAAAATTTGATGATGACAACCAAATTTGCATCATAAAAAGGATTGATGGCAAGCAATGGGAATGTGCTAGGTGTGAGTTGTAAGTGTTCAACTAAGTTTGATCATTTTAAGATCTATGCAGACATAGATAAATCAACGAAGGAGGTGTCACCTGTGTAACAAATTTTAACTTTAGGGTTTAGATGTGAATAAAAAGAAGTTTTAGGGTTTCAAGGAAAAATGTTTTCTCTTATTTTCAGTTGGGGATGTTTACGCACAACAACAATGGAGACAAGGAAAAGGAATGATATAAATGTGGTGGTTTTTATGGCTTTGATGATTTTATGTCATTTTCTTTTATTTGGGATGAGTGAGTTGGAGTGGATATTATTGGACATTGGCTGAATGTGAGGCAAGGGAGTTGCCAAGCAATGGGGAGTCAACAAAACTTTTGCTATGGAACTAAAGAAAGAAAAATAGGAAAATAGATAAGTGGGGGATGGGGATGGTTTGTTTTTCTAAAGGTTTTTGGGCAAGGTAGGCTAGATTTTTGGGGCTCTAATAGAAGTACTAAGAAATTTGTTGTGCAATGTACTTCAAGAGACAAAATTTTAATCTAAGAAGTGGATTTGAAAGTTGATGACAAGGGGGATGATGAAGATGTTAAGGGTCTCAAGAATGGTCTGGAATCTTCTTAATGTGTGAATGTTGTTGATCTGCATATCATGAAAAAACACCTTCATTATTAGGAATTCCGAAAAACAGTCACATTTTGTCCAATTTTATAAGATGGATGATACAAAGGGGCTATGGTTCTTTGTAGAACTTGTGAAATAGTCAATGGGAAGTTGAAGTGTGTTGTTTTCCTTTTTATGTGTTGTCAATTTAACGGGTGGTGTCATGAGTACTAGTTTATGCAATCTATTTGGACTCAGAGGTCTATGTTACAAAATGTAATTTGGGACTTGGGTTCTTGTGGAAATTTAATGTTGTTCTAGGTTTATGTGGTCTAAAGAAATTGAGAAGAGAAGGAAGGCCAGTGGGCTCAAGAAAGAGAGATCAGAAAGATCTACCCATTAGAAATCTCAAGCCCTTTTTTTCCTTTTTTTTTTAGTTGGTGATGGCAGGAATTTAGGTGGCTAGTGGCTCAAAGCCAGTGGGTAATTCTGAGGGTGGCTCTACCATTTAATATATGCGTTCCTTGTTTTGATTATTGTGTGCCCAAGTTTTTTGTCACACTATAATGTTTGGACTTGTGGTGCAAAAGTTCTTGAATATTGAATGATTTCTTCACTGAAAATTAAATTAAGTTAAATTGTAGCTGAAATTTTCGGAGGAATTGGAATGTGGCTTCAGGAAAGATCTTGATGAGCAGGAATTAATGGAATTTATTTGGTAAGATTTGGATTCAGAATGTGGGAGATAGTGATTTAAAAGTGATTTCTGCTGCTGAAATTTCAAATAAATTCCACAAAACCAGGTTTTGGAAGGAAAAATCAATTGAGGATGTGGTAACACTTGGGCCAACGGCACAGGCCACAGTAGTAATATTGATATATGCAGACCTGCTACAGAATCAGCAAGGCTTGTAGATTAGGTCTACAGAATGGGCACCTGTGCTGAACAGCTGGTTCCAAATGAGAATTGACCCAAGGGAGAATAAGACCTGACAACTGCTAAGTGAGCACAGAATGCCCACACATGACAAAAGAACAACACTTTTGGAATTTGAAAAAGAAAAGGTAGCTAGTTTTATACAAAAGAAGCAATCCAGAGTCTTGCAACAGGAGCAAGTGTTGCTGAGAGCATGACGAGTGTAACACCAAGTGTCACATGCACAGGCCATCGCCCCTCCCTCCCTCTTTCCCTCTCCCTCCCTTCTTCCATGCCACATTGGAGCTGTCGGGTTCCTGTCGCAGAAGAGATTGCTGCAAGCTGCTATTCTTCCATTTACTGCTCGACACCCAATCGCCACGTTGTAGCCCACACTGCCCTTTGAGCTGTCCTCTTGCACCCATATATATATATGTAAATCCCCTCACAAATACACTCATCTCTCATTGAATCACTTGTTTTAGTACTGACAGAGTTAGGAAAACTTGCTACTCGTTTTTTCCCTTCATAATTTTGGTCTTGAATCACAGCTTCTTTTCTTTTGTTGCTGCAGCAGCAACTTAATACCATCAAGTACTTGCAAGTTGTTGTAGGAGCTACTGTAAATTTTATTGGGTTTTTTTTTTAAATTTCGGTGGGGTGTGGAGTGTTGTGCACAACGTTTTTTAGTCTCCAGCTAAATTTGTTAGCTGAAAACAGAAGAGAAGAACAAACGCAACAAACAACAAGATGAGTAGCACAGTTGCAGCAACAACAGCTGGATCAAGAGACCCAGCCTGCTGTCCATTTGGTGTGCCCTTGTGCTTCGAATGCGGCAGTGTGCGTAACCCTTGCCATTGCAGGATTCTGGGCCCAACCCTGGGGTTCATCGCTTTCGCAGTGGCGGCAGCTGTGGAGTGGCCAGTGGGTGCGTTCGTGTACTGCTTCCGACATGTGAAGGGACGTCGCATCATGGCTCAACCCGCTGCAGTGGTCTACCCTCGCGTTGCATCCTGCCTGCCCATCTGAAGCAGCTGAAGAACAACAACATCTGCACCAAATCTGTAACCTAGTCTATTATTTATTTATTTATTGACATACATGTTGCTGCTGATTCCTATGAGGAAACTCTGTCTCATGGGTGAGAGAACTAGCTAGTGATTCTGTGATTCTGAACTACTAGGCATGGTGAGTGAGAGAGATGTCCACGGATTTCTTCCTTTGGTAGGCAGATCATTTGAAGAGTTCTTGTTGCGATTATTATGATCAGCAATTCTTCTAGTAATCAGTTGTCAAGCAGATCAGATAATAATTGTGTACACAATTGAATGTTCTGAACAAACAATTCTTCTTTCAGATTTGACTGTTTGAAGATCATGAACTTATAATTTATTGTTCCTTTTGCATACAGTTACTTCCTATGAGGAAAGTGTTTAGGTGAAGTGATTAATATATTCCAGAATATTTCAGAGTTTCAACAATAGTTTCTAATCTAAGTCCACAAGTAAGTTTCAAAGTTATTATCTTGGGTTTGTGAACTGGGTTCGATTCAATTTTGTAGAATTTCCACAAATTGCTCTTAGTTGTTTCTTTAGAATTTATTAGTGTTGAACATGAGTATATGCTAAGTACACAATGTGATTCTTTTCTTCTAGTACCTGTGAGACATAGATTTCTTCATTTGGTGAGCAGATGAGATTTGAATGTGCTGCCAAGTTGCTATTCATCAGCCATTCTTTTGAATAGTTGTCAAAAGCTGAGATTGTGTACAAAAATTCAACTATATTATTGAACAATTTTTTGGGGGGATTTTTTCATAGACAGAAATTTGTAGTGTATTGCTAACTTATATTGTGATCTAAAGGAAGAAGTGTGGGCTCAAAGTGGGAAACTTTTTACCCAACTAATTTCTCCTTCAAAAATGATTCCTAAATTCCAATACCCATATCCCACACCATGCATCTAAAATTTTCAAAATCACTGCCAAGAAATCTCACTCATCAAGACTTCCAACATTAGAGTACAGCCCCAGTTTCTGTAAGTTTTTTGGTTTTGTTTTGTGTGTATGTTCTTTAACAAATTTGTATTCAATATGGTACCCAATAACTGCTGCATTGTAAGTCTACAGATCATGAAACCACCTCAGTGCAGCCCTTCTCATAAGTGCATTCCATGGGAGATCTCAATGTGACAAACAACACAAACCAGGATTGTGTCACCTATGGCCTTGCCATTTACATGAAAATGGATCTTTGAGGCAAAAGAAGAATTTATGGAAACCCAAAATATCTTACCATGCAAAAATATAATCTTCACAAAATCCTCTAAAAGCAAGCAAAATCCTTCAAGATATTATAACTCTATGACTAATCTCAAGTTTCAAAACAAGCCAAAAATATCATCTTTCAAAACTCCTCATCAAAATAGACCTATTATTATTATACCTAGGGGCCAAAATCCCTTAAGCTACTATATTCTATAATGAATCTAAACACAATACCCTTGCCTTGGTAGGCAAGGCCAACAAATTACCTTTCCATAAGAGAGACAATGATAGCAGCCCAATTATAATAAAAATATTTTAAATTTTGAATTAATTTCTCATGACAAAAACTACTCAAAATTCAATATCTCCCATCACCTTAGGTCTAAAAATTATGAAATCACCTCAAAAAAAAAACCCCCCACTTGTCAAAAGCTTTCTAGCAATAACAAGATCTTGCCCCAATTTCCCTAAAAAGATTAATTTTGATTTCATCAAATTTTCAATGACAAAAACTATTTGATATTTAATAACTTTTGCAGCATAAGTCTAAACATATTATCAAATCAGCTCAGTGCATGGCTACTCATTGATACTCATTGAGTGCTTTCCAAGGGCGAAAAGCATGGTGGAGGATGCCATGGTTTGGGAGATCTCCACTTGACAAACAAAACCTACAAAACAAACAAACAACCTTCCTTAATACATTACAAACAATGAACTAGTGTATAAATAAATTTAGCAAGATGTTTTTTTGCCTTCCAATTGGCGCACCAAAATTTGAACCAAAAGGTTTGGAGCTGCCTTAACCTAGGGTCAGTTTTGTCATTAAATAATTCTTGAAATATTGAAAGGAATTTGTGTGAAAATATGAATTTGAGGCATTAAAAAACCATTGTAATTATTGCAGGCTACAATCTGAATAATTTCCCTACTCATATAACGATATCACAGTAGACTAAATTGCATTTATTTTTTAATGCAAAATTTTCACTTTTTGGTCAAGTTTTTGAACCTTGTTGCCATTTAATCTTAAAATCCCTCTTCGGATGCTTGCAATTAATGCAAATTGAAAAAATTGAAAAGACTGATTGCCTTTTATTTTAGAAAGAGAATTATTGGGGGTAGGCTTAGTGTTTCTTTTTCCATTCTTTTCATATCAAAATTTTGGCAAAATTTAACCCAAAAATTTAACAAAATTAATCACATGTACACTAGGAAAAAAAAATTCAAAATGTTCCCAATTTCTTTGTCAAAAAATAACAAATTTTCACCATGGAAAAAAACAAACACGATGTAGGCTAATATGCATTTTTTTTTGAGAGTGGGTTTTTATAGGTGTACCATAAAGCTTGAGGTCATTGGCTTACTATTTGTAAAGACAAGTAAAGCCCTAGGCCCCAAGCTTTTACCAAAATTAAGGGCCTGCATGAGGTGAAGCTGAGCATGAGCCTGATTCTGGTAAAGCCCGACAAGGCTGATGGCATTACCAAGTGTAAAAAGACCTATTCCAAAAGCCAATTGCAACAAGGTGCGTGTCACGATGGGGCCTTGCCATTTACATTAAAAAGTATGTTAAGGCAAAAGAAGAATTATGAAAACTCCAATATTTCACCATGCAAAAACATAATCTTCAAAAAAATCCTCTAAAGGATTCAAAATCCTTCAAGATATTATAACTCTATGACTAATTAAGTTTCAACACTAGGCAAAATATCATCTTTCAAAAATTCTCATATAAAAATAGACTTATTACTTAGGGACCAAATCCATTAAGCATATAGTTAAGGACGTCGTGAAGCTTTCCATCCATCTGTCCCGTCATCCATCCGTCCATCGATCAGATTTTGATATCAATATCAGCAACAAACCCAACATATATTTGTCGTCTCCGGTCTTTTCCCATGGTTAGCTGTATGTTGCTATCTCAGGGGTCACAAGCAGTGCAAACATCAAACATTTTCAGTGGCCAGGGTCCCCCATGGATACATGCAGAATGTGGTATATAGAGAGGTTTTGTAGTTGTAATTTTGTAATATGTACTGTCAAATACACACACCTGTGCGTTAGGCACGGGGTTCAAACTAGTACTCTATAATGATCTGAACACAATATCATTGCCTTGGTAGGCAAGACAAACAAATCTGAAAAGCTTGTTTCATTTGCAATTGTCTATGAATAAAAATATAGGTAAGAAGAGCATCTCCAACGGTGCTCAGTATGTGACTCCAGACAGAACTAAGCAGCTTAGAAAATGTAATACTCCAAATGCAACTGCAAAGATAGATTGAAGAAGTCAAGACCCAAAATTCACAAGCTTGAAGAAGTCAAATCCCCAAGTACAAAAAATTGGGTGGGAATTCAAGCGCAAATAGATCCCAAAACCAGAGTGTAGATTCCCATCCTTGGCAGCCAGAACTTTTGCTGGCCGTCCTATATATATAGCCAAAATGAAACGTTAAAATTTAAATGTGCTTAAATCTTATGCCTTTCGAGATTTTCCAGAATAGCCATAAAATTTTAAAGAAAGATAGGATGGAAAATTTTAATAAAAATCGCCAGATTTCTAATCATGGTTTAAGTAAGTAGCCAAAAATGTAGAAGAGTTTTTTTTATATATAATTACTTTCACGTTTAAATTGTAGCCAGATTTGGCTAAAATCTTCCTTCGGATGATCGTCACTTTGGCTATAACACAAAATTGCCAAAGAAAACACTGATCCTTTGGTCCCCAGTTTTAATGCCCAAAAAAATAGGTACTGTATTCCAGAATCCAGTCTCCAGTGGGAAAACCGGCGTTCCCCAGTTGGCGTACGTGGCGTGTAGACCGCACTACCGGCGTCACCCAGTTGCCTTCCCGGGCTATATGCGGTCCCGGTCGTCGCTCCAACGGGTTTAGTGCTCTTCCAATCAAGGGACGCACGCGAAGGGCCGTGAAGAGGAGAGGAGCGAGCGATGACCGATTTTGTTGCTCTGATTTTCAGAGTTTCGGGAAGTTGATTTCACTGTAGGAGAGTTCGCAAATTTGCGTCTGCGATATTCGCGTTTTGAGCAAGCAGCGACTTGAAGAATCGGCTCTCTCTTTTTGTTGGGGTTTTTTTAGGGTTGACCGATTTCTTTCTTGCTTTCTTCCCCATTGTTTTGATCTTTTCATTGGGGAGCTCGAATTTGGTGTACATGGTGTCTACAGCAGATTGGAGTGGACAATTGTGAGTTCAATCTTTCTTGGCGTATTTTGAGCCGCGGGAGTTTGAGGCTTGAGTGTCGTCGATCTGTACCTATTCAGTTTTAGGGTTTGTGTGGGTGGCAATCAGAAGCGGAAAGAACGTTTCTTGGTTGATTGATGGGTAGGGTTTTGTTGTGAGAGGAGAGTGGGGGGGGGGGGGAACCCACGAAAGGAGTTGGAGGAGAACAAGCGACAAATGATACCTACGAGGATGTGATCGCACATGAAGCTGGAGTACCTAATTTTCTAGACTAATGGCCGCGGGAAGTAGTAGTAGCATGCCACCACCCAAGCCTGTTCCAGCTTGGCTCAATAGTGCAGCATGGGCATCCAATCCTAGATCACCTGTAAGATCTTCATATTCTTTCAAGGAGATTGGCACTGTTCAAAGAGACAAATCAGCACCTCCTTTAGCAGAAATTGGTGCTCGGGAGGATAACCATCCGAGCAGCAGCAGTGGTGGAGGAGGAGCTCAGCAAACAGATGCATTGAACCAAGCTCGGGGGAATGGTTTGGAAGCTTCTCCTCAGCAGGTGAAATTTTGTTGCTTTGTCTTGTATGAACATGATGGTGGTTTTTTTTTTTTACAAATTATTTTGGCACTCTTATTTTGTAACATGTGGATTTGTCAGCCCGTCCTCCCTAGCACAATTTGAGGAGCTGCCTTTTCTGGGTAAGAACCCTCTGTGTCAAATCCCTGCATGCTGCTTGAAGAACTTTTGCCACTGTTGGTTTCAATCAATCCAGATTTCCATAGTCCTGAGAATTCTTCTTCCCTGCACTGGAAATCCAAGTGAAAGCCTGAGTTTTTGTCATTGCTACTGTTAGTCCCTTCTTCAGTGTGCTTTCTTTTTGTGTTGAAGAAGAGTGGTGTTAAATCTTGTGCCATGCCACACATTATCTAATATCAGCCGGTGTGTTGTCAACTTCAAATCCTGAGGTCATGTGAACCAGTTTGTTCAGCTTGAAAGGATTCTGAATCTATCCAGTGCTTGGAGTCCTAAATGCAAAAGATGAGAAATGTGTCCAGGTTGCAGTCGATTGGACTATTATCACATGCATTTGGGGCTCATTTATTGTTGAATGGTATAATTGCAGATTTGGTTGAATTCCAATCAAGCCACATTATCAAGTGCTGGATCACCCCAACCATTGTCGCCTACCGTGGATGAGAATTCGGACAAAAGTGCTGCATCTTATGACTTTTGGGTCACACTTTTTAATACTGAGGTAGATATGCTGTAGAACATCAGATCCAAATAGCCGCAGCAACAAAACACCCTCCTTAGGGTTTTTCTTGTCATGGTTGTAGACCCCAAATTGTCCTGGATTGAAGGCTTATTTTTTGATTGCCTAGATTTTGGGCCCCTCATGCTCCACTGAAGTGAATTTGGCCATCACTTCTTTCATTTGTTTCCAGTCCCAACTCTTCTTGTTGAAACATGGAATTAACTGCTGAAACAAGTATTGCAGCATTGTTACTTTACTGGGTTTTAGTTTTGTTTGGTAATCAGCTTGTCTCTGCTATTCATGAAGGTGATGGTCTGACACTTTGTAGGCAAGACTCATGAGATTATGACTGCACTCATTCTTGTCATGTTAGTTTTGATTTTGTGGGAATGGACAGAATGGTTAGCTTCAAAGTGTTAATTGTGGAGATTTCTCTGCATTCTCAGAGACATGCTTGTCAGTGATTGCTGATTAATTTGTGTTTTGTGGAAGCAGCTATCAAGAAGGCGAATACATCTAGCAGAGTTGCAACGGTTGTCATCTCAAGGGATCCCTGATTCTGCAAGCATACGGGCAATCTCTTGGAAGGTGGGTGATATGCAGTTCAACTTTTTTTGAAGTGCCCTTATGCATAATCTGGGAAGAGGAAACAATAAGAGGGTACAAGCATGACAATGTGCAGTGTTTATTGTTTCTGAGAGGATGACAAATGGCTATGAAATCTTTGGGGTTTGTGACTGAATCCAGCCATAAATGCTATGTTTCCTGTGTGGATTACAAAATTTTGGTGGTTCCATGAGTAGAGAGAACTGTCTTCCATCTTCTACAGTCATTGGGGCATAGGTTATTGACAATTGAAAGAAAACTATGCAGGTCCTTCTGGGCTACTTGCCCAAAAACCAGGATGACTGGGCCACAGAGCTAGCAAAAAAACGTGCAGAGTACCTAATATTTCGCAATGAAATGATCATAAATCCGGTATGACTTTGGTCAATGTTTTTCATGGATCAAATAGACGTGCACATTTTGTCCACATGGTGCTGTATTTGGAGTTTGATAAGTGTTGGATGAGAGAGTACTGGGTTGAGGTGGTTCTAAATTGGGTAGTTTAGCATGTGCTATGTATCTGCAGTCAGAAGTGACAAGAAGGAAGGAGCAGATGGAAGCTATGAAGGCTGCAGACATGGAAGCGAAGGAGGGTCTTTTGTTGCGTCATGAAATCACTCATGATGATCACCCTCTGAGCCTTGGCAGCAGCAGTGTTTGGCACCAGTTTTTTCAGGTCAGTTTACTGCTAGGACACCCACAAAAAAGAATTCTCAAATGTGAACCTGCCCTTCTATTCCCTTCCATTTTGTGCCCCCTCTCATGATCTGCTTTTACTCTCATTTTTGTATTTGTTTGAATGACTATTGACCTACGGTATTAAGGTACAAAAACCACAAAACAAAGTTCTTTTTGCAGGAGATAATATTTGTCATATGATACCACAAAATACAGGGGTTGCTTGGTGACCCAAGTCAAACAAAGGACATTGTCAAATTGAATGTGGATACTCTTGTGTTCCTGATGTCATCTAAGACAAATGTCTGAGTCCCATGGGGTCTAGGAATGAGTAGTCTCAGAGTATGGGAATTGGGGCAGGATACAGAGCTAGCAGAGCAGATCAATCGGGATGTGAAACGAACACATCCAGACATGGACTTTTTCTGTGGGCCCACAGCCTTTGCTTATGAAAATCAGGTTTCTTGTTACCTTCTGCCTTGTTTCTTCTGCAGACCTTGCTTCTAGCAATGTAGTTTGTTTCCCTTATGCTATCCCATCTCCTTCATGTTAGTTGATGCATGAATCATGACCTACAGTAAGAACACAACTGATGCTTTGTGAACTGACTTAATGAAGAACTGTTGATCTTCCATAGAGTTAGCAAGTAGGTTATAAACATTGACCACATGGGATAAGTCAGACTTTGTTGTAACAGTTGGGATGGTTCTTTGTCAGGAGGCATTAAAACGCATCCTCTTCATATTTGCAAAGTTAAACCCAGGCATTCGGTATGTGCAAGGAATGAATGAGGTTTTGGCTCCTCTCTACTATGTATTTAAGACTGACAAGGATGAAGACAATGCGGTAAGTGCCATAGTTTCCTGTTGTAGTGTTCAGGGTGGTGATTTTGACTGGAAAATCATGATAAGTGGTTCCCTGCATTCTCAGCTGACACTGACGGCAATGCATGATGGTTCATAATATGCAGTAATGGGTGTGGGAGATGGCCAGGCACATGCAGAGGAGGATGCTTTCTTCTGCTTTGTAGAGCTCCTGAGTGATTTCCGGGATCACTTTTGTCAGCAACTGGACAACAGTGCAGTTGGCATACGGTCTACCATAGCTCAACTCAATGCACTGCTTCGGCGCCAGGATGAAGAACTGTGGCGACATCTGGAATATACTTCCAAGGTAAATGTCTTTGAATAAAGGGTAAGGATAAACCAATCGCTTGATAAGATATGCCCTAGGTGGTAGAGCCAAGCTTAGAATTCTGTTATGTCACAGTTGTGACTGGTGGTCAGATGGGTTCATTCAGTTCACAGGAGCTCTTGATTGCCTCTTGAGAGCTAGCCAACATCATGACCAAGTCTTCCTCATCAAGACCGAGAATATTACAGAAACTCAATAGACAATTTTTTGCCCTAAGTTTTGAGTGGATTCTTATATACTTATCTACATCCACTCTCAACTGGTGATGAAGTCAGTGGGGAGTAATGGCAGCTAGTCTCTGCCATTCATGATAGTGGTGATATGACCGCACTCATTCTTGTTATATTGCTTTGGTTTGGCAAGAACTGGCATGGATACTTTTGAATCTGCAATCTCATTGATATATTTGGTGGATCACTGGATTGCAAAGGGGATTCATTTATTTTAGATTATGGTGGGGGCAGAGACATTACTTGGGTTGACAGATGAGCAGGTTAGTGTCACATAGAATCTCATTTGTCAAAGGATGTGTGATGTTTACACTTCATTTTCCAACAGGTAAATCCACAGTTTTATGCGTTCAGGTGGATAACACTACTTCTGACACAGGAGTTCAGCTTTTTTGACTCACTCCGTCTCTGGGATTCTCTTCTTAGCAATCCTGATGGCCCACTGGTGAGTCTGTCTTTGTTCTATTTAGGAAGATCCTCAAGGTGTATCCACAAGAAGATTCTGAGTGACACTTCTGATGTCATGAATATGTAGTTTCTAATACATTTTCTCAGTTTGACAGTCTTAGTGTCTATGGACGATTCTGATACAGCGGATATAAATGTGTTGGGGGGCATAATTCTGCAGGAGATTTTGCTTCGTGTATGCTGTGCAATGCTTCTTTGTGAGAGAAGCCGGCTACTGGCTGGTGACTTCACCACTAATCTCAAGCTTCTTCAACACTACCCCGCTGTAGACATCCAGCATCTGCTCCGAGTTGCTGATGGTTTGAGTTGAGAGGATAAGATTTCTATCACAAAAGCTAGTGCATTTTTTGCTTGGAGTATTTCTTTCTGATGGAGGGTTATTGCTCTTGTTTATGCACTCCATTTGGGAACGAATGCTTGACCTCTGAAAGTGTACAATCTTTTCACATGAACTCACATGGGAGCACACATGGCAAACTCACTGCCAACATCTCCCTGCCAATGCTAGTAGGGACAGGTCACACTAAAGGAGACTCCTTCCCAGCTTTGGAAAATGGTCAATTGAGGCTTTAAAACTTGTCAGTGGGTTGACTCCCATCATGAACAGTTGCGGCGCACTTCAAATTCTAATTACAGCCAGTTAGCTAGCATGTTGAGTGGAATATATACTATAAAACTGAAGATATTATCTAAATGTTGTACTGATGACATGAACTATTTCTTTATGTCTTGTACATTTTTTGCTTAGAGTATTAGTAAATTCTGTCATGAACAATTTTCTCTTTCACTTTTGAGTTTAGCTGGAGGTTGACTGCTTGGGGTTTGCAACAGGTTCAATAGATTCATATTTCCATGATATTTCAGTGCAAAGCTGGAAATAAATGAGTGTAGCACTCCAACCAGCTGGATTTGTTATGATGCATGTTGTGAACCAATTGGTTTGTTCTTTAAAAAAGTTATATTTGGGCATGTTGAGGATAAGTCCTGCATGGGGTGGTTTTTTTTCCCCTATATGATTGAACTTTCCACAGTTAGTTGCAGGCTAATGGGTACTTTTGTAACTGCTACTTTTATGTAGTGGTAATTTATATTGCTCAACTTTCATTTCATGTAACTTATTTTTGCAACATTTTCCCCAACCTTTCATTTGTTATTTTTCTTACAAAACTGTTGATGCAGACTTATAGCATGTATTGTATGCAGAGGTCATGCCTAAACAATTCATGTTATGTTCACTTTGTTACTATCCGTTTACTGCAATGTTATTGAACTAAAAATGATGGAAGTATAGATTACAACTCTGTTATTTTGACTACCTCTCACAGCAAATTATCGGAAATTAGATTTTCCAAGATGTTTGGTGCTTCAGCTGGAATTACATCGGGCTGGTATTTGGTAGATTTAGAATTTCTTGATTACTATTTTGGTCCAAGGGTGGAGTTTTTACATGGTTAAATCTTAGTTTTCTAGTTTAAAATTTAGTATTTCCATACAATTTGCACATCAGTCTTCTGGACCTCCTAAGATGTAGAATGCAAAACTGTAGTTGGTTACTTCATTCCTGAAGTATAAGCAATATATGTGTGCAATGAAAAACATGTGGAACATTGGACAAACTCACCCCAGGCTACAGCAAAGAAATACCCATGAAATTGGAATACATCCAAAAAATAATGGTAATATTGACAGCTAAAGCCTAATTCCATCATCGTGTGAGGGAAACAGCAGCCTTTTTCATCTCATGGAGAGCATCAAAGCAAAATTGAATAATCATCTCTGGGTCAGGAATGATGTGCTTGGCACTCATAACTACCAAGGTGACCTTCCCACAGTAGCTCTGCATGTAGACACAAAATGACTGCATGCACAAGAAAAAACAGAATCTCTTCAGAACACCAGACATGGAAAATTGCAAGTCTAGCTCTGATAGAAAAGAGGACCATGTCAGCTACAACCCTAACCATTTCAAACCATTTCAAGTAGGTTTGGGTTTTGGATCGCACACTACAAAAAGATATGCTCACCTGTGGGATTCCAGCAACAACAGGAAACATATGAAGAATTGGGTTGCCACCCAGCATGATTTGCTCTGCAGGGCCTGGCAGATTTGACACTAACAGTGTGGTCTGGGTGATTTCACGCCATGTAAGTAATTTTATCAGCTGCAAACCAGACAGCTCATGCATTCAGATGTTTTGTCTAAACAGTACAAACAATGGTGTTGGATAACCATCAACCTTAATCTGAAGCCCAATATAGGAGTCCACAAGAAAGCAAGTCTAATGTCACACCCCCCAGAGAATCCAGCACTTCCATAAACAAAACAGATGGCAGATCTGCAAGATGGGTTTAAGAAAAGGAAGCATACAGTTGGGACACCACAGTATGCAAGCACTATTCCAACCCAAAATGTGATGCGTCCACCAAGCGATGCCTTTATGCGGTCACTCACTTTCATGGCTGCACGTACATGCTCAAGAGGGTCACTGAACTGTTTGAGAGAAAATGGGAAGATCCAGAAGCCAATGCAGTTTCCCCAGCGCACTTTGGATCCCTTTTCCATCATGGCAGGTAGCTCCTGCAACCAATGCCACAGTTGATCACCAGCCGTAGACAATATACCCTTTGCAATTTCACTCTTCACTTAGGTGAATTTTGCAGAAATTGTATCACTTCTCAACTTCAACAAAAAAGAATCAAACTTTTCTTAGGATGTTGTTGGATTCTAGTGCCAACCCTTCATGTATAGCTGTTACCTTGAGACCAGATGTGGCAAGAAGAATATACTATCTGCCTATCAAACTACATGGGAATCATGGATAGTAGACAGCACAGATGGCTCACAACCAGAAGCAGTTTGCATCAAACAATGCCCTCCAGGAGGATGGACCCAGCCAGCAGCTGGAGACTTTGAAGAGTGGAGACAGTCCTGTTCTCAAATTGTACAATTCATATTTAATATTCCTCAGGGCTAAGGAGCACAGAAGGTAGCAGGATGACCTCAGATTTTACCAGTATTGGAAAGGTACCTGCAGGCCTCCTGATTTTCTGACATTCTCCATTGCTATTGCCCGTACTCGCAGTTTTTCTACTTTTGATGAACATTTCTTTGTTTGATAAACAACACCATTTCCTGCTGTATCATCATCAATGCTCACTTTATGCATGTTCTTGATGTCCCCTTGGGCTTCCAGCTCCTTGCCTTCACCAACTGTCAAATACCACATAGTGTCAAATCATATTGAAATGCTTGAACATAGGCAAATTTACTAGGTGCTGCAAGATAAATGTTTGTACTCTAAGAATACAGACTCCATACTTGCACTGACAGCTGAATTGACACCTCTAAGCAGTCCACCCTCCCTCTGTCAGGTCCATGTTCTGAAGAAAGTCATCAGCTCTCAACAATGACAATGATGATGAATGTCGGTTCTGAACAAGCAGAGCCAATAATTGGATTCTAAGAGGCATCCATTGACTCATTCTGGAGAAAAATTCTGTGTTGACCAAGACCTTCCTTACAAGCTCCTTGGCAATGGTTTCATACAACTGTATTCTACAGGTTGAAGTCATGGGTGAGGACTCAGGTAGATAGGCTGGTTTCAAATCTACAGAAGTAATTGCTGATGACATCAAATGCAAAACAAACTCTGCTGATAAAATCAACAACAGATCAAAACAATGCTTTCCATCTGAACCCTCCACAAGCAAACTTCTGAACAACAACAATCAAGTTCCTCACCCAAGAACCAGGAGAACATAAACAGAACTCGCACATTCAAAAGAGAATATGGATAAAAATCAGATGCACGACTTTAGGGCATACACACAAGAGATCTTGCTATATAGATCATTACCTGCAGGATTGGAATGGGTTTGCAGATAGCGCTTGAGAGATGCATCCACCATTCCTAACAACACATCGTTGAGTGTCTGCCACAACAACACCAGTAGTAGAAAGTACCAGTCAATTGTTTCAGCCATAGGAAAAAAAACAGTTCTCTGCACACATTCACATGAAGGTTCCTTGGGTTGCAATGGGTTTCTCCTGGAAATCGCTCACAGATTGGAACTTGGGAAGCATGCATGCATTTGAGGCCTGGCTCCACAATGCTGTGAGGAATCATGTCAGAAAATGAAGAATCCTTGGAAGAGAACCCTTACCCCACCAACGGCTTTCTTCACAATCCGCATGTCGTCCATATCGATTGTCATATGTACGAGACGCTTCTGTTCTCTCCCCACCCTTCGAGAACGACCCCTGAGGACGGTGTTGCTGTCTTGCAAGAAGAACAATGTTGCTAATAAGTACGCAATGGCGCAAACCGTGTTCCACAAAAAGATGAGCATCTTCCAAATGGACTGAAAAACAGAAGGTCGAAGAGTGAGCAGCTGCTGCTGCTCCTGTGGTGGTGGAGGTGGTGTCCGGTTCCGACATCCAATTGGAGGCGGCTTCTCAGGATTAGCAGTCAGTCGTGTAGATGCAAACAGAAGGGACATGAAAGCGATTCCATCTCCAAGACAATGATGTATCCGGAAGACTATATGTGCAGGCGCATTCCCTGACGTTGTACCATTCAGTACGTGACATTCCCATAGTGGACGTGTGTAAGGGATGGGTGGCGCCGTTGCAATCTCCGCGACGTAGTTGTTCACGAAATCTGGCGCTGCCATGTCTGCTTTGGAAATGCCTGTTGGCTCAAAGACTATGACGTCCATGTCCACTTCTGTGTGTACCCATGTGGGACACCCCCTTTTGTTCTTCCTCTGCAAAACAAAAAAACCACCCAACACCACAAAGAAGGATCAGTAGCAGCAGCAGAGTCCTGTTCTGAATGACAAAATTACTTTTAGAATCACGTCAGCTGCAGGAACGTGAGCACGCACCCCACACACAAAACCGAAAAGAGTTCCTCTCTAAGAGTAGAATCTACATGAGAGACAACAACAAAAAAAACAAGCAGCCCAGTACCACAATGCTGGAGAAATATTTGTTCTGCAGTAGCGTGTTGCGCAGCGTTTGCTTCAATTGTGCCAAGTCCACGAGGTTTTGGAACCCAATGGTGCACAGACCAAAAAGTTCAAGCTCTGGTTCAAGAAACATTCTGCCAAGGGGTGTGAGAGGCTGCTCCTCCTCCGCCTCCTCTGCATTAGCAGCAGCAGCAACAGCAGCTGCAGCTTGAGAGTCCTCATCACGAGATCCCCCTGCCACAGAGATGACTACATCTTCCCGCCTACTAGCCTTAGTTTGAATACGTGGTAGGCATTCATCATCAGCTCCGAGGTACAACCACCCCTCTCATCTTGAAGTGACCCCATGGGACTCTTGAAACCTTTCTGAAAACCAAGGTTCATGACATTCACAACTTAATTGTTGAAAGACATCCAGCAAGGTTCAGGCCAACCCCAGGGTCCTGCTTTTATCCTTGCATAAAAATACACACAAAAAGAGAGAGAGAGATACCACACACACACACACATATACAGAAACAGAGAAAGGGAGACAGAAGAGAGAAGCTGCTATGGAATGCAAATTGTCCTATTTGCACTCTTGCACTTTAGATTTGTAGTTGTATTTGGTACCCTTTTTTTCTTTTTTCTTTTTTTTTTTCTTTAATTTTTTTCCAAATAGAATTTAGATGCTTTTGTAATATACCCGTCATTATAATTTTTCCATTTTTTAATAATTTTTTGATTTTTTAATTTTTTTCGGGGGGGGGGGGGTGGGAATTCCTTCAT